>JARWLC010000007.1:91958898-92637648 GCA_033318265.1 Phyllotis vaccarum
AGCAAAGACTCTGAACTGCCATTGAGAGAGCTGGATATCTATATACCCTGCCCATTCTCCCAGATATTCCTGCAGAATATTTACATATATACTGCTGTATAATTATTTAAAAATAATGGTTCATTATTGGCTACTCAGGATATAGATGAGATGGGCTTGAGGGTTAACTAGGAGCTCATTGACCGACCCACTAGGAAAGTGAGGTAAAGATTCTGTTCCTCTTATGCTCTCTCTAACTATGTCAATATTGGTGTTTACAGATGTAGATGGAACTTCACATCAAATGGGTTTGTTCTGGGTCAAATGTAGGCTGTTCAAGGAACTATGAGGCCCATAGTATTTTGTAAAACTGAGACTTGTTCTTTCTTTGCCACTTCCACTAAGTTCACATTCACACTAGTAAATGAATTTGTTGGAAGACATTGCTAGCCAATCAGAGGTCACAGCCTCCCCATGGGGTGGCAGCTTATCTCAATAGCTAGATCACATGGAGCTCCCTCCCTCCAGCAGAACTTCCTGCCTCTACCTGCCTTTATCTGGAGAATGTCCCTGGGCCTGGTGGACAGACCTTATTTGAAAGCCGTCTCTAAACCAGATCTCTGTCTCTAAACAGCTAGATGCCTGACTCATCTTTGGCTTGGACTTTGGGATAGATTCTTGCTAGATTTGTGATAGGAGTTCTGCTATAGGACCCCACTGACACATATTAAGGGTTGTGGTAAAGGTGGGCTACAAATGCAAATTAGGGTTTGTCCTCAGGCTTCCCAATCCTATATATTCCTTATCGTTAGGAATAAAGTTGAGCTGATTCACTGAAATCTGTCTCCAGAGGGCTGTCTCCATTCCTGCTCATGGGTCATGAACAAAAGCTTTCTGTTAGCTCTTCTGTAGCCAGAAGCTTTTCTGTCCTACTCAGGCCCACAGGTCTGGACAAATCTCCCTCACTCATGGTCCTGCAGCCACTTATAAAATAATTACTCAGTAGCTTGTGTTAATTACAATCTGTTTGGACTACGGCTTAGACTGTTACTATCTAGCTCTTACATCCTAAATTACCCATTTCTGTTAATCTATGTCTTTCCATGTGACTCTGTGGCATTACCTGTTCCATTACATCTTGTTTCCTTGACAGTTGGAAGGGTTTGCCCTGACTTTGTCTTTTTATTTCCTCTCACTTTGCTTGGATTTTCCTGCCTGGCTGTAATATATTTTAACATAAGTCAGAACAGTTACTTTGTTAACCAATGGAAGCAACATATATTCACAGCATACAAAAAAAAAAAAAAAAAAAAAAAAAAAAAAAAAAAAAAAAAAAAAAGCATCCCACAGAACCCTTCTGCCTCATTTCTTTCTCAGACTGATGGCTGACAGACTGGGAGGGAAAGAGGAACCCCACATGACTTGGCATGAGTTAAGGTAGGCAGGAATCCACTGGTAGTGCCCCCAGCCTGTGTCCCTATGCACAGCTCAGGAAAATATACAGAGTAAATGCCAGATTTTCTCAAGACTGGCCTTGGTGAAGTGATATTTTATTAAATGTCTGCCTATAAGTACATACTTTTAAAATACCTGAAATGATAAGACCAAGAAAAAAAAAAAAAAAAAAAGGTCTCACGTATCACGTATTGCATCTCAAAGCTCTGTTATATTGAGCTACCCGTAAGACAACAGATGGGAAAACATGAAAGTCTGGCTTCTTCACCATGGCAGAGGGGTTCATATTGTTCATATCAGGTGAACAGACTCATGTGGAGCCAGTCTTTATTTTTTTCATTAACAAGCAATTATTAAGTACACATTATTCATAAAATAGGAAATGCATTGGTAAGACAAACAAAATCAGCCATGTTTAGAACAGGAGGTTGTCAAATTCATGGCAATAAGCCCATTGGCATTCTTAGCATGAGATGCCATGGTAGATTGCTGTGAAAAGTCAGCTCTTGTTTTTCTTCCTGGGCCGCCGAGTTACCCTCTTAGAATAGTTCTCATTTTTATGTAACGACTTGGTCATCAGACCCTCATGCCAGTTTGTATTGTTCTATTGATTAAAACATCTATAATGTAATAAGCCTTATGGTATCCAACTGGTTAAATATAAGGCTTTAACTGATAAGAAACACAGAAATAAATTCATCTTAGAAGGGGAGAGTCTGTATATAGTGGATGTGAAAATAATTTTGAAAGCAAGGTCAATTCAGAAACCAAAACCAACATGTTTTGAAAGACTAGCAAACAATCCATTTGTCAGAATTAGGTACAGCTTTAGTTGAGTTGTTAGGAATACAAGTCTAGCTGTTGGGACTGTCACATTCAAGCTAAGATTAGAATGGCATGTGAACATCGTCACATAGTTGTTCCTTATTCTTGTCAAGTTTTAAGTAAATTCATATTATTGAGAAACGTAAAATTGACAGAATTCTATGTAAATACTAAATATGAACAAGCAGCGCTGCACAAGAGACCAGTTTTCAGTAGCAATATCTTTTCAGATGCAAACAAGTAGCGATTTTGGTTATCCTAGTTTATGCAGGATAAAAAGTGGATCTCATTTCATTAGAGGAAAGTATTTTAAGATCCCCCCCCAGATTAAGTATATTTCACTTCTAGTTTAAATTTCTTTGCTTAGTATAAATTCCTAAGAATATTTAGTTTTTTAGTTCTCATTTTGCTTATTTTTTACATTAAAAAATGTTATTTATTTTAAGTGTATGAGTGTTTTGTTTACATGTATGTGTTTCATCTATGTTCCTGGTACCCTGGGATTACAGAAGAGGACACTGGATCTCCTGAGACTGGAGATAACATGTAGTTTGAGTCACTGTGTAGGCTCTGGGAATGGAAACTGAGTCCTTTTTGGGAGAAGAGAACTCTTAATTCCTGAGCCATCTTTCCTGCCCCCTCATTTCTGTGTTAGATTTCTCTGCTTAATATAAATTCAGTCTACAAACCAAAGCTTTACAAGATACAAAAATACTTGTCTTTTTCTGTTTGTTAGTTTGCATGCTTTTTAAAAGTAATTGCAGGAAGGTGGGTGTGTCTCTGGTAGAGGTTATTTTTATTCAGTTCTGCCTATTCAAATTATGGGAAGTAAACTTCTTTCCCTAAAATAGGCTGTCGGCTGCCTGGTGCTTCTCTCCAGAAGCTTTTTGTGGTGCAGTGAAGCTTATAACATTGCATATAATAATCTAAATACATCACAGTATTAAACATTGAACAGAGAATTACTACTGTGCCTTTCCTTGTGATCTGTAATATGGAAGAAAGTAGAGATCCGTCCATGAACTTGTGTGCACTGATAGAAACTTAAATGTGGAATTCTGGGGTGGAGGTGGATTAGAGCAGCTGTTTCTTACAGAGGTGGAGGCACAAGCGCCTGTGCTCTTTGTTAGATGTTAGACATGGATGACCATTTTTACACTTCTCATCATTCTCCATCTGCCCTGCTAGTCATATGGACATGCTTACTAATAAATATAACAGATAATGGCAGCACAGAAAACAAGTGAAATCTATTGCTTCATGAGGTGAACATGGTTCCCAATTGGTATAGGTACAGGTGGAAAATACATTCTCTCTCTCTCTCTCTCTCTCTCTCTCTCTCTCTCTCTCTCTCTCTCTCTCTCTCTCTCTCGTGGTGTGTGTGTGTGTGTGTGTGTGTGTGTGTGTGTGTGTGTGTGTGTGTGTGCGTGCGTGCAAGGTATATATCATGGGTACTGTGGTGTTTGTCTACAATTGCTCTTTCCAAGGTGTGGTGTTTCCTTAAACTCTTATTGGACTGTAGGTACCCAACTCTGATTCCTGTTTGTAGCACTGCAAATACACACAGGTTTGTATGAGACAAAACTCCAGAGGGCGTTTTCACACGTGAGTTGCTCTGACAAATAAATAAGCCCCAATGTTTTTGTCTTCCCATGCCCGGAGTAGTGCTAGTCCATTGGATTCTGCCCCTTTGCCTTTTGAAATACTTAGATAATTGTTGAAAGTAAGACCCATTTCCTGCCTGTATCTTTTACAAACAAATGAGATGTTCAATCAAATAATTGAAAGTCAGGAAATCTGTCAGAAAACCGACCGTCAGAGACAAGAAAAAGAATTTCCTTTTGCAGTTTCAATTTTATCTGCCTTTATGCTTATGACACATGAGGTGTTATGGCAGATTTTCGACCAGATATAGAACTCGTGATCCATGGTTAGTGCAGTTAAACCTGCTGAAAGGCACTAACCACAAGTAGGCATCAGGTATGGAAGCAGCTCGGTGGCTTGCTCCTGACAGCAAATTTGTCAGTTCCTGTCTTGACATGCCACCTTGCTGCAGTGGCTTTTTCTCAGTATAAAGCTGTGGCGTGAAGAGGTCCGTACATAGACAAATCTAAAGTGATTTACATTCATCAGAGCTGATTCATCACAAGCCGTTCATTGAGTACCCACAACATGCTAGCCTTTGGGGAAATTATTATTTAATTTAAAAACTGCTGTTTACCTACATATTTTCTTGACTATTTAATCTGTTTTTCCTCTTAAATTTGATTCCCCCCCTCCCAAAGATTGCAGTTGCTAAATGTTAAAACAAAAAGGTTGAGCCAAGTATGGTGACAAGCACCTTTAATCCTAGCATTTGAAAGGCAGATGTGGATACATCTTGTCTCCTTAGCAAGTTCCAGAAAATTCAGGGTTATATAAAGACTTTGTCTCACAAAGCCAAAACCTAAACCAAGTAGTTCAGATAAAGACAGGAAGAATTTTAAGATAGGAACTGGGGAGAGAGCTTAGTTGGTAGTGTTTGCTGTGCAATCCATCATGAGGTCTGGATTTGGATTTCTAGCACCCACATAAAAGCAGGTATGGTGGTAGGTGTTCATCTGTAACCTCACTGAGGGAAGTGCAGGGCAGAGACAGAAGGGTCATCAGTCATCCAGCTAGAGCAATCAAAGAGCTCCCAGTTTAGCAGGACACTTGTGTCAAACACTAACAGTGGGAGTGACAGGGAAAGGCACTTGAAATCAATCTCTAGCTTTCACATGCACATGCGTGTAAGAACATGCATCACATACATATGTGCACTCACAAATCAACAAATATGTATTCCCTCTCCACAAAGAATGTATACTGACTTATTAAATGAAAATTACATACATGCACACCTATGCACATACGCTCATGTGGGCCAGTTTAGAGTGAAGAAAGAAAAATAGTTGGATACCAATGTACAGATTTATTTAATTTAGCTGGTTTAGGCCTTAACGCGTGGATGATGGATGTTGGTGAGAACATCCTCATTTTATTCTCCCTTCAGCTTCCCAGCATGCTCTGTTTCTCAATCTTTTGATTATTTTCCCCACACCCTTCTCACTGATCTTCTCCTGTTCTTCCAGGTCCATGTGAGAAAATGGGGAAGTTTTGAGATAAACCTAATTTTTGATTTTCCATGTGGGCGCAGTGTTCTACCTTCCGTTGGCTCTACCTGCTTTCATGTTCTCATCCTTCCCAGCAGTACACTCTAACTGTGATGCACAGGACAGCTCAAGGATCCAGGCCCACTTCCTATCAGTCCCCAACACCAATGCAAACAGTGCCTGTGAGCACTTCTAGAAATATCCGTAGCACTTTAGGAGAGCACTTTTGCCCACTGAGTGTAATGAAATATTTCTCTGCCAGCTAATGCTGTCACAAGTCTTATGAGCTCTTTTTTACGCATTTTTCCTTGTAGTTCTGGGCTGAAGTTCCTTGTACTTCTTCTGAAGCTTTTATAATAATCAATATTAATGGACTACTGAAACATTTAATATTTTATGCAAATGTAAACGATTTTTTTTTTTTGCCTTTTCTGGTAAACAATACCTGGAGGATACAATTAATTTGGATGAGAGTGTAGTGATGTCTTGGACTTCTGGATTAGAATCCTGAGTTGTGTCCTCTGTGAGAAGAGGGACCACAGAGGAGTTCACTACTTCTTCATTGCTCTCTTCTCATTCAGTTTCTCTTGCTTTGTTGAGGCATCATCTGCAATTAAATCACGTTACATTACAGACAATGAAGAAAAGAATAAACTAACCCAAGTCCTTGATGGAACTCACTTTGAGCACATAGCTGATGGTTTTTGTCCCTTTTAGTGGAGAAAGGAGCTGGTCTTCTGCAGATGTCTAATAGCTCTTTGGGAACCATGAAGCTAGGCAGAGGCTACATTGGTTTGGTGCTGTAACAGGAATTATAAAGATATATTTTTTTCCTACAGACGAAACTGTCTCTACCAAAGGAAAATTGAATTAAGGGAGAAAAGCTTTTGAAGAAAGTGTATCTAAAAATATCTATGCCATCTCTTTTTAAAAATTGGCTGGAACACCTGGATTTTTCTGAGTGTAATTTTAGTTAGGTAAACATTGAAAAGATATATTTTTCTAAAGAAGGAAAGAGTACTTTTATGGAAAAAGATGCTTGGCAGTCCTCGTCAGCAGTAGATCAGTTTTTGCAATAATATTTTTCTTCTGTTTTAAAGAATAAGAAAGTGTGATTCAGTCAGGGCCAGCGACATGACTGGCCTGGCAAAGGCACCTCTGCCAAGCTTGAGCATGTGAGTTTTTTCTCAGGTGCCCACATGCTGAAAAGTTAGAGCCCATTTCTGAAGGTTGTCCTCTGACCTCCACACCTACCCACCACATGCATCTACATAAAGTAGGCAGGTTAATAAAATAATATTAACTCAAACACTATTGGCAATTGAATACATTTACCCTTCAATAGGCTTCTTTGTAAGATACCCCCCTAAGAACAGAGACACACAGATGGGCTTTGCGAGTGATTTTCTATGCGATATGTGTTTGTTTTAATGTGTGCACTAAACAAGCACGTTAAAAATGCATCTGGGGTTCATAGTTATGTAGGACGTGCTTTATTAGTCTTTAAAAATTGGTGAGCTGTCTTAAAGGTATTTATAACTGCATTTAACATATTCCTAAATCAGCTGCCAGGCAAGCAGTGTTGATTTTAAGGGATTGGGCTATGGTGGCCAAATGATCCTTGGTATACTGAATAGGCACTCAGAAGAAAACTTATGATAAGTTTCTGAGAAGAGTTAGAGGGCATGATTTAGTAGCTACATAAGCCATTGCTAGACAAGTGTAAAAATAGAAGGACATACTTTAGTCAGAAAACAAGGAAAACAGAGAAAAACTAACTATTTTGTGCCTTGAAGTCAACTGTTATACCTGTAGGTATACATACATGTACACCTAGCACATGGGAATACACTCATCAAGTACATGTGTGAATCTGAATCTCAGCAGCTGCAATGTTTCTAGAAGATGAACTGGATGCATATATGCAATGTCTGTAATGTTGGTCAGAATTGCTTGGCACAGCAGGCTGTCAAGGAATAGGTGAAATCATCAGAATGTCTCATGACTCAAAATTAGGTTATATAGAACACTTTAAAACACCCTGTAGGAAACAGTCCAACTTGGAAAAGGCAATAAAAAGATGACCTATGCCATTCTTTCCCATTTCTAATTGCTCATGCTTTCATGGGGTTTAAAAATAAAAACTATAAAATATAATACTTACAGAGATGTGGACAGGGTCTAAATTTATGAGAGCTTATGATCAACCATAAATAGGTTGCATATTCATGGCTTTCGTTACAGCTTGGGTCATAATTCCCTCCACATTCCCATGTATCGAAAGCTTGGTCCCCAGTTTGTGGCAGGCACTGCTGGGGGGGGGGGGAGTCTTGGAATATTTAAGACATGGGATTTATTAAGAGTTCCTAAGCAATCAAGTCAGGCCATAGGAAGGAGTTGGACCCTCATAACTCTTCTTCCTATCTTTGATTCTCAGCTTCCTCTGCCTTCCCACAAGTCCAAAGGCAATGAGGTCGACCGACTAGGGACTAAGTTATATAGTTATATAGAACTATAAGCCAGAGTTAAACTGGCTTGACGCCAGGTTTCATTATCACCATCATATGTTCATGTTCAATTGTATTAATGTTTGTAGGAAATGAAATATTTTAGTTTTGAAGATAACTCGACTACACAGTTGTAACAACTCTTAAAGACAAATTTATTGATCATTTCATTTTGTTGTTTGACACAGGGTTTGTTTTTTTGTGTAACAGTTCTGTCTATTCTCATCAAAAGAAGTGACATTGAATGATGTTTGAATCAATCTTTCTATCTTCTTTTCTAGCACTCTGAATTATAACAAGCCTCTGACATCTCTGTGGCTTTGTCACATATTCAGAACCCAGCTAATGCTTCATTATTGGGTTGCATACCTCCTATAGGCTTCCTCTGCCTCATTTCCATTTAGCTACTGCAATACTGAAGTCCAGTACAATAGACTTTATTGCCAACAAAATAATCAGACTCTCCAGGGAGAAAACAAGAGCTAGGCCCCTGGGTCTGTAAAAATATGATGTTGTCTCTCCTGAAGTGTTAGAGATTCTGCTGGCCACATGCTTGAATGTGATTCCGTGGGAACTGCAGATACCAAGGGTGGAGACGCTTACATTGGATGATCTGCCATTGGAGCTGTTAGCAGAAGCTGGAAATACTTAGAACTATGTCTGAGTCAGAGGGCTTTGAACTGTGGGCTTATTCTAACAGTTGCTTTTAATTAACACAGGGAGGCCTACTGGGATTCTAGAAGGTCAGCTGTTCAGAAAGCTCCCATTCTTTGGAAATGTTCTGACTTTCCCAAGCTTTTACTCAGCATCTTGAATCTTATTTTTATTTCCATTTTCAGATTTATGATCGCTTAGATACTAATTGCTGTGGATTCCGACCCCGCAAGGAAGATGCCTGTATTCAGAATGGACTGAGCCCAAACTGTGATGACCAAAACTCTGTGACGTTAGCACACATTATCCAGCGGAAGAATGACCCGAGGCATTTGGTCTTCATAAACAATAAGGGCTTCTTTGACAGAAGTGAAGACAATTTAAACTTCAAATTGCTAGAAGGCATCAGAGAGTAAGTTTTTGTTCGTGATGGAAGTCCCACCTCATTCTTGGTCTGGAATTCTTTGTGTAGCTCAGGCGTCCCTGGAATTCCCTGTCTTCCAAGCTGATCTTAAACTTATAGTCAGCGTCTTCTGCTTTTCCTAGGACTCCAGGAAGAAGCTGTTACACCCAGAACAAAGAGTAAATTTTCTAATGAATTGACATCTTGGATGATCGCATGCATGTTGAACAAGTAGTAGCATTCCACAAAAACTCAGACCTCATGTTAGGTAGATTTCCAAAGAAACTGAGTGTGGCAAAGGAGTACTCTAGAAGTAAAATAGCCCCCCCCCCAAAGCAGCCAGTTCACCTATCAATAGTCCAAAATGCCTACACAGCTCCTACCACATTCTGCCTTCACTGCCTTCCTCAACCTTCACTGTGAAGACCCATGGGGATGAAGTTGGACAGATTCAGGCCTCGTAGGAGAAGGGATAATCAGGTGGCAGAGGCTGTGTTATTAGAGCACAGGATTGGACACGAGAGGAACAAAAAAGATGTCCAAATCCATAATAAACTATTTGGCAGGTCAACAGAACTAGTAAGCGTGTCAGGATGTCAGATTCATGATAAACACAGATGACTGCTATGGATACAGTGGAACAGGAGCTCTCTGAAGAGGAGGGCACCAGAGGACAGCAGGCCCTTTAATCTGGGTAGGAGGACTTTAAAGTACTCAGAGATATTTATAGTAGACATAGACTGTGGGGCTAAGTCTTGAACAAAGGCTAGACAATAAGGTACTGGCATACTCAATATTAGCTAAAAACTCAGAGGTGACCCAAACAGTTTAGGAGACATTTGGTAGGACTCGGAAAGGATACAGAGTAAAAAGGGGGCTGGTGTAAAGCTAAAGAAGATGATCTGTACTGTGGAAATAAAAACATAGTGGGTCTCATGGCACACCGATCTCATGCATTTGTGCACAGAGGAGGTTCAGACCCTTGAGCAGCAGGAGCGGGGTACAAACTCTGATCAACTTCACTTCAGTTATATAAGTCATGACTGAACTTCACAGCAAGGGTGGCCACCCTCATTTGCCACCCGTTTTAGTCAGGAACAAAATTTCCTACTTAGGTTAGAAGGGAAGATTAAGAGTCCATAAGATAGCGATAGTTTCCCAAGAGCTGAGCAATAAATCTGAAGTTAGTCGTAGAGCTCAGCTTTTCCAAGCCTGCACCCGCTGTTTTTTCTCGAAGATAACCCATATTTGTGTTTTGATGTTATTACTCTTACTAGGGTGGCAGGTAGCTCAGGGTGTTCCATACCCAGGGCTCGAACAAAGGTAAACTCAGAAGAACACACACAAAGAGTGTAAAATTCACTGATGATCCTCTGTAGCACATTTCAGTCATTTCCCCTTGACTTTGTACTGATGTGGATTTTATATACTCTCAATACTGAAAAGCACACCCATCCTGTGGGGTTTGAGAGTCCCAAGAGGTTTTTTGCCATGTCCTTCCTCTGTTGATGCTCCTGAACAGGCAGATACGTGCAGAGTCTCCCTTTTAAGTGCCTAAGCCAAGAAAAATTTATGCATAGGGAAATTGGCATTCCCAAGAAATTATGTACTGAATTGATGTTACAAAGGCTTAAATTTCTTTGCAGAATTGAGAGTGCTGGGGGCATGCAGCTATCTAAAACATTCACATAAATATGAATACTTTTATTTATTCTTTCAAAGAAGATTAAACCTTAACTTCATTATGAGGCATAATTGGTTTAAGGCTAAACTTTAAATATATAATTCTCAGATTTAGAAGCAAAAGTGAAGTCTTTTAAGCTCAGAGTCATACATAGAATATTTTCATTAACCAATGTAGTGTAATAACCAATAATAGAATGATGATTTGCTTTCTTTTATAAACAGGACTAGTCACCAAAGCCTGGTGTTTTTAATACTGTCATCTCATGCATTCTGCCTCAGTTAAATTGGTTGAAGGGCTATGGAAATTAAAAGTACGGATATTAGTACTTTATACAAAAAGTAATGTTGCTTGGTTAGTTCATAGCCCACAAGACTACATGGCACATGTCTATAGAGAACCCAGAATGTACAATAAGCCTTACTTTACTTCACATTCTGATATTTAATAAATATGTGCTGCTCTGTGACCTTTGGTCTTCTAGCATCCTCAGAATTCCTGATCCTGGGTCCCCAGTGTCCATGCATCCTGCGTCTTGTCCCCAAGCTTGTCTTTCAATAAGTATATGTTCTTGCCATGTAGTTTTTGAGGTACAACTGAATTTGCTGGAACTGAAAATTATATTGAACCTCAGTGACTTTTATGGTGCTTTTAGCAGCATTTTAATGAGAGCTAGAAGAGGCAAAGTTGGATATGTGGCAGGCTATAACTCATGATTTAAACCAGAAAATTTCTAAGATTTCTCTATGTGCTGCTAGACTCTGTATGCTAGGCTCTGGCTCTAGCCTTTCTACATGCAAAGAAGCAAGTTTGGGGAACTCTCTCAAAGTGTTTCAGCCAGATCCTTCTTAAAGACTTCAGGATATCCAGTAAGATGTTATGGAATGTCTTTGTTCTAAAAGTTTACTTTTGCTGAATGTATTTGAAATCAGTTTCCTGCTTTCTGTTACTGTAACTAACATCTGAGGTGATCATCTTACTAAATGAAAAGATTTATCATGGTTCACAGCCTTGGAGGTTTCAGTTCATAGCCACCCGGGCTGCTTCTTTGATCCTATAGTGTGGCACTAAATGCTGCTACATATCCATTAATCATTGCCCTCTCATTAACCAATACAATGTAAAAAACAACAGTAATGGTTTTGTTTTATTTTATGAGCAGAACTTTTATAATCAAGGTTAGGGAGGTCCTTCTCTGCCCATGGCTAGGAATTGAAAGAGGGAAGAAGAAGGGATGGGTCCCAGTGTCCCTTTCAAGGCACGTCCTAATGACCCCACCCTCCACCATGCTTCACCTCCTGAAAGGTCCACCATCTTCTAGTCCTACTACTCTAAGGACAAAGTCATTAATATTTGAACATTTGGGGAACATCATTTAATACTCAGGAGAGACACTGGCCTTTCCCACATCCACTGTCATGTCGTATCTGTTGTTATTACTGCCAAGGGGTGGGGTGGGGGGGCATGGGGAGTAGAGGCAGTCCCTAGCAGCACAGGGATCAGAGGGAAGTCCACAGAGTAGCTTGCATTAGACATTTTTATCTGAAAGTATTAAGGGGAAATAGACTCACTCTCTCTTAATGGCTTTCTTCTTTATTCTTCTTTCCTGTATACTTTTTTTCCTACAGCATACATAACCCAACAAAATCTTTCAGGCCATATAAAAATTACAATGTAGTTACAGTCTGTTTTTAGGTGAATGATTACAATGAAAACAAAAAAACAGCATGTTTTTCATATCCCTTACATGATTATTAAATGTTTTATATTACAGGTAAAAAACCAAATTATTTCAAGAACCCATGTACATTCATACCCAAACGACTTGTTATAGATTAACAGTGTGTAAACAAGCGAGATACTCTTCTCAGTCAGGTCTTTTGCTGGCAGGCTGTGTTTTTCAGTTACAAAGAAAGAGCCAATTAGTTACTTTGAAAGGTAGTCTTGTAAGGGATCTTCAAGGAATCACACATCTAAAATTTTGTATATAAAAAAGAATCAGTCATCTCTACTTTAAATTTTTAGGATGTATGCTCATTAATTAATAGTTTTTATATCAGGAGATTGAGAGCAGAAATGAGTACAAGAATTAACCATAAGCTTTGGTCATCAATCAGTTCTAGGAAGAAAAGTACATGAGCTGGTAATAATTGGGCTGCTTTGTTCGTGTTCTCTAACCTTAAAGAGTTGCTTACTCAACTATATGCCTTTCTAAATCACTGTCTTGGGTTTTTTGTTTTTTCTCAAAGCTATTTAATAAATACATCTTACTATTTTACTCTAACTGTAAGCTATTTTCAATGCTTTGTTTCTGCTCTGGTGCACCCTGAAACCTGAGAACACATCTCTCAACATTGAGGTTAAAAGAATTTTAGCTAGCTGGGCTGCTGAGACTCATTTACTTTTCTTAATCCTTAACCTAAGTCACAAGCTATATAGCTCAATCGAAACTCATGTGTTCTATCTGTGTGACACTTCTTTTTTTTTTTTTTAATCATCAAACTTAGTATAAACTAGCATTATTGTTATTAATTAGGCACTACAGCTTAGGAAGGATGTTTCCATGAGATAAGTACACGCTATATTACAGGCAGTAAGGATCTCCCCATACTCACTCACAACATGCCAGATCCCTGAGAAAGATAGTAGCAGCAAACAAGTAGGGGCACAGCAGAAGCAGAAGACATTCTGAGGGTCTGTGATCTCAGGACCTTACCCATGCTGAGATTCACCCAACAGGGAATTACCTCTTAATGTGTTGACATCTTGAACTTCAACTGCTACCAGTTGCTTCTCTGACAGGGCCACCAATATGTTATTGCTGTCATTACTTAGCTCATGTCACGTTGGTGAGACCTTTGGGGTACAAACTCACTGATCTTCTAGGTCTTGTAATCCTTCCAGCCTCTCTTCTGTAATGTTTCCTGAGTCTTAGGTGTGGGAATTGTTTTATAGATAATCAAGACTGGGCTACACAACTCCATGAGGCCTCAGCTCTACCAAAAACAATTGCAGGCAACTAAGAAATGCTGAGAGCCAGGGAAGAGTACACCAGGAGGTTATCCAGTACCAAATGGTCAGCCCTGAAAACATACACACAAGTAATAGTATACAGACTGGATAGATCTTATGTAAGAATAATATGTATGTACATACACATATATTTATGTAATAACAATAGAAAAAGAAGCCATGAATTTGAGAGAGATCAAAGAGGAATATATGGTAGAATTTGGAGGGAGGAAAAGGAGGGGGGAGTGATTATGTTATAATAGTAAAATTCAAAGAAATAATTAGTAAAAGAAAAAAACTGGCCATAAAAGTATAATCTGAATCCGAGGGAATTCTTCCTCTGGAGTTTTATTGAAAATAATAATTTCTCTTTTGTTCCATTTCAAGTTTGAGATTACTAGCTCAGGGAGAATACTCCACAGAAACCACACATTTTGCTTCTCACATTTTCTAACTCCGCCTTGTAACTGACGAAAAGCAGATAAAAGGCTTTCTGTGGGCCACATGGAGCTTACGGTGAAGGGAAATACTTCTTCAGACCTAATGTGATCTTCATTCTGTGCCTCTCTTTGCCAGTTTGTAACAAGCTTTAGGTCAGAAATTAGGATGTCAAGTTCTGAATGGCTTAGATAACTTGGTTCAATTGAAACACATTTTTCTTGCATTTTACTTTTAGGCGAAGTGTCTACTTATCAGTGGCAAAAAAGATTTGGTTCTCAAGGTCCTATCTGGTAGTGTGATTTAGGCCAGATTAATAAAGGCAGAAGAACTGGGGAAGAAATGATAGTTCTGGGCAGTTGCTAAGGATGCCATACTGTGTTGTTGTTTCAGGTTTCCGGACTATGCTGTTTCCGTTTTGAAGAGCCAGTACTTACGTCAGAAACTCCTTCAGTCTCTGTTCCTTGATAAAGTTTACTGGGAAAGCCAAGGAGGCAGACAAGGCATTGAGAAACTTATTGACGTGGTAGAGCGGAGAGCCCGAATCCTTGTCACCTACATCAATGCGCATGGCATCAAAGTATTACCTATGAACGAATGACATAGGGCTTCCTGCCTATACATGTGTGAATTTTGTTTTTTCTTACAGTATGTAAACCTTCACTGTTTCTAGGACCGAGACAGCATCGTTGAATATACAAACCTGACCCACTATAGTTCATGAACCAAGTGTAGAAAGTCTGCAGCATTTAAAGGTATGCAGATTCAAAAAGGTTCAGAATACCACATTGCTTGCAAAATGCTCGATATGGTTTTTTTTTTTTTTTTTTTTTTTTGTCTCACACTCTGACATGTGTCTCAGCATTGGTATTACATAATGGTTTCAATTATTATTACCAAGTGTTTAAGCCATTTTCATGCTATTTGATGGAGAAATATAAACCAGAGGCATTGACTCTTCTAATAAACCATCCTCACAACACTTGACTGATCTGACCAGCTCCTAGCAGAGTTCACTGACACTCTCCTGATGCTGATCATTATAACAGCTTTCCCAACCCTATCCAGAGTGATTCTATAACAGAAAATTGAGGCATGTGTAGTCTTGTAACACCTTCTAAGTAGACACAATAGTGGATTCATCTACAAACCACCAGTGTATTTTCTAGAGCCTAAAACCAATTTTTGATCAATCAAAATCTCACATCCATTCCTTTTTAAGAAATTTACTGTCAGCATAGAAATACCATATGTGACAATAGATATATTATTTCATTTTTCTCTCTTAATTTTGATTCAACTTAAGTCTGGTGGTTAGAAAACTAAACAGATATAAGGTATGATGTTATCTATTTGAAAATTTACTTTGTATAGTCTCTTAATGTTCTTATTAGCTGGTTGGTTTAAAAAATAATTATAAGGTCTCATTTCGTTCAGGCTAGCTTTGAACTCCTTATGCATCTGAGGATGACCTTGATCTTGTGGTGCTCCGTCTCCCAAGTGTTGGGATTACAGATGTGTGCTACCATGCCCAACAGTGCTTGAGATCAGACTCATGCTAGATAGGCACTCTATGACCTAGCACATACCACCCCCCAAACTTTTAATTACTGTTTATCAAATTGTCATTTTATAAAGGATGTGCTATAATTTCTGTAGTCATTTTCATCATAGAGAACTTTGTTTGTGTAATTAGGCTTCATCTGATTTAACTGTTATCTAGGTATTGATGATAAGTTCAGATATTAAATATATTATGTAGATCAGTTTGATATGAGAAGTCTCAAGGAAACTTCTAGAAAACATATGGCAAAATTAAGTCTCAAATAACTGTCTCCCAAATCCCTTCATCAACTTTTAGGTTGGGTTGTAAGGACTGAGGCATACAACTTCATGTTCTGAATCTTCCTGTCCTTGGTACACCTGCAAGGTTGGCACACACTCTACTTATATGGAGGCTTCGAATCTAGAATAAATTATTTCCCTATAACTTTTATTTCTCTTATCCCTTATTCAAAAGCTGATGGATTAGCTGGATATGGTGATGTATACGCAAATTCCCAGCACCCAGGAAGCTGTGGAAGGAGGCTTGTAAGCCTGAGAACAGCCTGGTCTACATAGGGATATCCTGTCTGAACTGTACCCCTCCCTCCCTTCATAACCTGATTTACTGACTTTTCTTTCTTTGGAAACTTAAAAATAAAAAAGGTTACAAATTGTTATCATATTTGTCTTCTCTCTTTTTTTCCCCAGATATTGTTCCTAAGATGTACAACATTTTCTGTTTTCTAATAAAGAATAATTTAATAAAATGTGACCTTTAAAGACCACAGCAGTCTAGGACACAGAATAGAAGGAAAACGTTTGTGTAGATTCTAACTGATACATGCACAGCAACTTATGCTAATGGTATTTTAACTGTAACAAAAGACAGACCAAGCAGGGAGGCATCCCCTGACCCCCTCATTTCTGTTTTTCAAGTCTCATGCCCAAACACTGCATTTATCACCATATATGTTTCCTTTGCCTTGGAGTGTTGACCTTTGTCACATTTTCTTTAGCCCCCACTCTGTGACCTCAGTATGACTAGCCCTGGTGAGTTCCCATTTTGGCCTCTGTTTATGAGTTTTATTTCACCAATCATCATCTTAATTATCTTTGTAAACACTTGTACACTCCCACTTGACTAGAATTTTAAAAATTTCTACCACATTGTCTCATGCTTTATCAAGATGACCTACATTCATTTTAATAGTTTTTAGAAACGTTGCCATTTCACTCACATTGTGACATTAATTTCAGGTACTGTGAGTGTCTTAAAAGCTTCCTCTCATGTGTTTAAAGCTACATAACCTCTGGGCAACCTGGCCTCCCACAGGTGAGTCGGACTGTATTTTTGCCTAGTTATTTCAACATGCATAATACTAAACAGAACGTTCAAGAACACTGATTGTTTTTATAATTTTCCTTTAAGGGTTTATTTTTACTTTTAACTTGTGTATTGCATGTGTATACACATTTATGTGTACATAGTTCCCATGGAAACCCGAAGAGGGCATGGGAACCTCTGGAGCAGCAGTGAGCTACCTGGGAACTGAACTAAGGTCTTTTGGAAGAGCAGCGAATGCTCTCAAGAGCTGAGCATCTCACCAGTCCTTACGATTTTTTTATTTTTTATTTTTTAACAATGTGTTTTATTTTGTAAACAGTAATTAATGGTGCATTCGTTTTGAATAATAGCTGCAAGCTAACCTTTGAATTCTAATAAGTAACATTCTTTTACTGAAGTGATGAGAATGTTTTGTACTGTGCTCAAATTCTACTGTGATTTGGTTTGCATTAGCCCATTATGTGGTGTATTGGCTCTGTTATAACAGATTTAAAATAGAAGAATTTACCTTGGCTCACATACAAGAGCTATTCTCCTCGGGCTGGTTTCCTATTAGCAGATAGGAAAATGCACATGTATCTTAGACTCTGTAATAAAATATTACAAGTTTTCAAAGGCTAAATACAGCCGCTCCTCCCCTCTCCTTTGGAACAGTTCACTCCAACCTCTCTCTGCTTTATATTGTCCTTTGTTTGAATGATCAAATATTCTGTGCAAATTGGAAAGCAGAGCAAACAATGTTTGTTTGTTGGAGGGATTGTGAAAAAAGAGAGAAGTGGAAAAACAGACAATTTAAAGGCCAAGATGTCTGCCTGGATTATGTGTGCACTCATTTGATGTCATAATTCAAGGTAGCTATGCTTTCTCTTGGTGCTCATAAGCACTGTACTATATATAGTGTTGCCTCCCCCCAAATAGTTAACCGATATCATACATCTTAGGAAGAGATTTAATCTTTGCTTAAGTTTTCGTGGTTGGCATGAGACTTATAGTATGTCTAAAGTCTCATTACTTATATTTAATAAGTTTGTTAAGTACTTAGGGAACCGATCAAAATGTAAAATATCCTAAACTTATTCTTAAAATATTTATATCTCTGGACTTGCATAATGATGTTTCTATTCTATTGTACCTTTAAATATCCATTACATTACATGTAATGAATAAAATATCTAGATAGATATTTATTTGTACATTGTCTTATGAAATCTTAATGTCTATTTGAACACAGACTTAGGTAAGTAGCATTTAATGTGCTAGTCTAAAAAATATAATGAAATCATATACGATCAAATGAAAATGAATTTGATAAGTTTTTTTTTTTTTTTTGTAAGAATTAAGCAATATAGTCAAGAATCAAGCTAGAGAAGTCCAAGGTATTCAGTAGCCTGTGCACCATGATGGTTTCAGCCCAGGCTGTTGGAGTCCCACTGGAAAGCATCATGAGTACATTGTGTGCTGCTACACAGATTGACTACTCTCTACTGGTATTTTAGAGAGAAAATGATGGCGTGTACTTGGAATCCCAGTATTTAAGAGTTGAATCAGAGTTGCTGCACATTTGAATTTGCCTGGACTACAGTCAGACCCTATCTCAAAACCAAATGAAATGATCTTCTGTTAAACAGAACATCAAAATACAAGAACTTTCATTTTATGAGGGACATTTTGACTTGTCAAAAAACTTATTTGGAAATAAGTGTGATGCAATTTTGGCGTATTCTTACAATTGTTGGGCTTAATTTTCTATTGAATTACTATTGAAGAGGGTTTTAGGAAAGAGGTTAGAATATATATTCTTGTTCCATAGAAACAATCTTAATACTTAAAATTTATTACTGCGTATATCTTCTCCAACTATCTTATAATATGGTATATAAATATTTAGCTTTGGAAACACTTTGAATTTATCAGTGTAGTAATAGCGTAATTATAGGAATAAAATTCTTTATACATATTTATATTCCTCTAAGAATCAATTTTACCTTTTGGGAAGTTTGGCTTTAACAAACTTCTAACTACTGTTGTATACCTTTATTTGTTTGAAAGTTTTATTTTTTAAGTTTTTTGAAAAGTTCACTTAATCAGACTTTTAAAGTACACTGATAACATTTTATGACTGAATGGTTTCATGGATTTAGTACTTATTCAACTCTTCCCCTGGAAATAAACACTTAATAAAAGAAAGTGACTTGATCTGTTCCATTTTAGGTGTTGGTTGGTTTCGACTCCTCACTACGCTGCTAGAGAAAGAGCTGGAATGTTAGTACATGTCACTATTCACAAATGCATAACCAGAAATCTCAACTCATGGAGCGCCCTGAACATTTCACATGGGCATATGAATGTGTGGTATTAATTTTAGTTTTGGTGAATTTTCCGGGGGAGAAATAAATAGAAACTTTGGATACCTTCTTGCACAGTTGACTGGCAATCTATCATCTTGCTCTCTGTGCTAGTCAATGCAAATGTTGAAATTGATAGGAAACATTTAGTATATAAGTCCTTAATCAAGATTCCATGGTTAAGCTTTAAGTTTTAGCTCTAGCAATCCAGGTTAAGAGACAAGTTCTCCTGAAAACTATCCAAAATTAGAGCTAAACTTTGTACCTAAAATGTTTAAAGAGGTTTTGTTCTTTTAGTGAGTTTGACTCTGTTTTCCATAGGTAACTATTACTATTCACAATAATTATTCCAAACCATCTGGCATCTGGGGAGACAGATCAGTTAGTATGTACTGTGGATATTACTGTGTTCCAGTGTTGTGTTACAGGAATTAGCACTCATAATGCATACCTTGACTAGTAAAACCTTTGTTCACTTGTGTTTTGTGTTATAACAATAACATTACAAGGTTTTGATCTCTAACTCGCTTTGAGAAGCTGCTGAAACTAGCCTGTTCAGTAGTTTTGCCTATAATTCAGTGGGCTCTCTGACCCATAAATACTCAATTATAGATGTATCTCTTAGCTGTTGGTCTACAGTCTCTGAGGGTTAAAATGCTTGCTTTCTAGCAAAATAAAGAGGGTAAGAAATTATATTGCATATAATAATAAAGATCATCACTTAGTGGTGCAAAATAATTACTTATGTATAAAACTGGAAACTTTGATTTTTGGAGGAAATAGTTTACAAATTGTTTTAATCACAAATGAAAACTGAAGAACCATTTATTGTCAGTAATTCTTAAATATTTTTAGTTCACCCCATCAGTTCCCAATCCACTGATACCAGTTATATAATGCCATTTCCATTTATTTAGTCCTTTAATTTATTAAAATTTCATTACCTAATTTCTTTGCTCTTATAAAAAAAACAAAACAGAACATGGCCTGATTTGGAGTAGGAGAAAAGCTAAGTTACTATGTGGTATTAAAATAAGCTATGTGATTATTGCTCAATAGTTTACTGAACATTAGTAATGTTCTAACATTAATTTAAAATATTCCTAAACAAATTCATGAACTTTTGCCAATAGAGTTATTTCTTTGACATTGCAAAAGCTTTAAGGCCATGTGACCTGTGCCTTTGACTTTCAGAGGCACTGAGCTTCCTGCCCCGTCACCTTTGCCCCTTCCCTGTTTACCCACAGCTGTATTATGTCAGAATGTGGCATCTTCCCTACTTTTTAATCTCTTTAGTCCCCTGAGATGGGGCTTTCTGAAAGAAAGGCCTGACTCAGAGTTGCAGCCGTCTGTTGCAGAGCCTAAAAATGTCCATGCTGAGTGAATGAACCACAGAGATCCTCCCCTGTCAGGGCACTGTATGTGATCTAGGCAACATTCCTTTGCATTGTCGGAAGGTTGGGTACCTCTTTATTGTCTCTTCTCAATTGTTCTTCCTTTAATAAATTATGTATGCATTAAGGAACCCTCATACACTGTCTTTCTAAAAAAGCAATCTGTGTTTCTTAACAGAACTTCAGGGCTCTCTAAAGCGTGGTGACACAGATCTAAAAACTGAAGCTAGTCTCCTAGCTGTGGCTCTCACCTCAAGCTGCAGTATAGCTGACTACCACTCAAGATGGCTCTCAGAGATAGGAATTGGTCTATAACCCAGACTGGAAGCTGTGAGTTTGCAGGTGTGCCAATGGTGCCTTAGATCCAAGACATAAGGCATTTTTTAGTTTATAAATTATCATATATTATTGGCTCAACTTCCATTTAAGAGAATAAGGCATTTGGTTCTTAATCTCAGGAGTATTGGATTTGGAGGTCATTGCATTATTTTCTTTCAAGTCTTTATAACATTTTAATAACAACAGCAAACTATGAACCAGATATTCTTTCTAAATTGGTCAGAATATGTTATGATTAAGCTTGTGAGTTTTAAATATTTTTTAAAGCAAGGAAAGGGAGGAATAATTTATAGCTTCTTCCAAGAGGGATTCGATATTAATCTCTTTTAATCAGTGAACTAGCCTGAATCCTTAAAATGTAAGGAAGCCCCAAATGTTCTGGCAGCTATTGGGACAATACTAATTGTTTGCTAGTAATGTGATATTTCTGTCTTAACATCTGTGTCACTTCCTTTGTGAGGGGGATGCCAAAAGCATTGTCTCCTGGGAGAGGTGGTGTGTTTTAACAGGAGTGGAATGGCAGCACCCAGCAAGTCTCCAGTTAAAGACAAAACTTCCTAGTTAGACTTCAACTGTAATGTGGTTTTTCTAGACTGGAGACAGTTTAAAGCCAAGGGCTCTAAACCTGCTCTGCACAGTGCAGGCAATTGCTGGAGCTCCAGTTTGTTTTTGTTGCTATGACAAATGCTGTGACAAAGGTTCTTGTGGGGAGAAAAGGGTTTACTTGTCTTAGACTTCCCAGTAACTATCCATCCCCGAAGGGAACCAGGGAAGGACCTCAGGCACAAGCAGGGACACAGGAACTGAAGGGAGATGCTGCTCCATATTTGCTCCTTTCCTGCCTTACCCCCACCTACCTTTCTTATAGGATCCAGGTTCTAGGAATAGTGCTGCCCACGCTGGGCCTTCCTACGTTAGTTAGCAAAAAAAAGCCCCAACAGACTGTCTCTTCCTAGGTGTTTCAGGTTGACGACCAAGGTTATCGGACACAAGCAGTTTCCATGACAACCAAGATTAGCAATCACCCGACATCTCTACTCTCCACAGAAAAGAAAAATATTACTGAGATCACCCACCCCACCTCCCTTACTTACTGAGAGTCACTGCCTAGATAGCAAGTCTTTCATTAACGACAACCCTTAACTGTAGCCTCCTCAAGGTTACTTATGAAGCGATTTATCTGTGAAATTCCACTCATGAGAATCTATTGCAACCCTGGATAACATCATGGAAAATTTAAGGGGTCTAGAGGGTGTGAGAAACCAATCACAGAAAGCAAAACCAGTCTGCAGACACAGATTTGGGGGTGGTTTGTGGCTGCTGTTATCACAAACGGCAGTGCTCACATACCTGTCCCCGTTCCTACCCTAGGATTCAGGATCTGTATTTCTTGAGAACTTCTCTCACACCTAAGACCATTCTCAGGGCCTCAGAAGCATTTAAAAACCTCTCTGCTATCAGAAGGGTCAAAGAAGCAGAAGGATTTTGTTGTGAGGAAAAGAACCAGCAGATCACACTGGAGAGGGTCTGTTGAGCCAGGATCCAATTAGCAGCCAAGTGGGCTCTGTAGAAAGGCAGTGGTAAACCGAGGAAGGGTGGAGCCTCAGTCTGCACCCGTAAGTTAGTCAGCTTTCAACTCTACTATGAAATGTATGAGACAACCAACAAAAGGTTTATTTTCATTGCCAGTCGTGAAGCTCCAGTCCAATTACAATGTGTGGCAGTAAATTTTATTTAAAATATATCAATATAAGATAAATATTTATTGGAAAACAAATTAACACTCACGATAACAGGCTACAGTTTAGGAATGCACTTGAGCGATGGGATGGACTGAGTGATGTTCCTATAACTCTGGATCCCTAATGAGGATGACGCGTCATAAAAGGAGTGTACAATAGAGCAAACTAATTCGTGATTCCACAAGCAAGAAGGGAGAGAAAGGGAGCAACAAGGATCTCATCTCACACTTCTCTTTAAGGGCATAGTACCAGTAACCTAGGGATCTCCCACTAGCCTCCATACTTCCCTGTAGTATTACTCCAGGGACTGAGCTTTTAACACAGTGATCTTGGGGTGATACTTATCCAAACCATAGTAACAGACAAAGGAATGTTGCAATAACAGGATGCCATCACATCTCTGTGACTTATAACCAAGGAAATTTCTTATGGCGCACATCAATCATAGATAGGTTTTGCACTCAAGCTGATGGAAGATCTCAGTTATTTTCTTCTCTATCCATGAGTGAAAAAAAAATGTTTGAAAGGTGTTTGTCCTCCTACACATTGTATACACAGCCCACAAAGTACACAATGGCTGGCGAATGGCTAAGTATAGTACATGGTGAATGTTGCAGGTTTTGCCTCTGACTATTTGAGACAAAATTGCCTGAATTTCATACTGCCTCCTAATAACAGTGTCCTGGGACCCTTGCACCCTCACTTTTTCTTATCGTCTCCATCTTGTAGTTAATAGCCACATAACTTGAGCCAGGAAAGTCATTCTTTTGTTGGCGCCCTTTCCTGTGTTGATTGGCTCAAAACTAGATAACTGTTTTAAATGGACCAATCAGAACATTTGGATCAGAATTTTGGCACTGAGATAAGAAAGAAGATTCCAGAGTTGAAAACTAAACCAACAATAATATGCAAGATTCTTGAGATCTTAGCCAGGCTTTCTTTTGCTGAGCTGCAAGAGATGGGTTAGAAAAGAGATGATGAGGGCCAGTGGAGGCAGCGAGGGAGTTAGGTATGGAGGGAGGGGGGAGGGGGCATGGGAATTTGGGGAGGGGGGATGAGGTCTACGGACACCAATACCCTCAGAGGTGTACATTTTCCTCAAGCTGCAAAGCTGCAGAACTGAGGCTTTGCTATTCCTATTTCCTGCCACCCTTCTTTGAAAGGGTGAGTGAAGGACTTGTTTTAAGTCTCTTGTTCTACTTCATGCTGACTGGAGAGTACACGTAGGATCAGTGATTTTTCGTCCTTCTTCAGATCACCGTGACTTACTGATGCTTTCTGTCTCTGCTTTTGGTGGCAGTCATTTTAGTGGATGATGCCAGATGCACAGCCTTCCCTGCATTTCTGGCCTCATTTGTTGGTATATGCACAAGAGAAGCAGCTCTCAATTGTCATCTTCAGCAGCCTGAGATGTTCTCTTAAACTTTTAGGGACCTTGACTCAAGCCAAAGTGGGATTTGTGGTTTCAATGCTGAAAAGAATTTAAGGACTAGGCAGTTTAAGAAGCAGAGTTAAGGTTTAGCATTTTAGGTACCAGGGCTCTGAAGAAAGGAAGAGACAGTAGCAAGCATGGACATGGGATTCTCGAAGGAGAGCTACATCGTGCCTTGCCGTTTACAACAGGATTCTGGCGGGGTTATCTTAAAGGGCAGCCAAGGAATCGAAATAAGAGTATAGCAGAGTTTCTGAGGCATAAGGTAAAAATCAAGGGATGCAACAAAGTAGGTTATCTTTGTCGAAAGCGAAATTAAATCTTATTTGAGACCCTCAGGTGTTTCAGGAAGGAATTGATGCCTTACCCAAGGTCATGTACATTCAGAACTTAAGTCTATTCATTACTACTTTAACATAAAATATCCACAAACAGTAGAGGGATATTAACTTTATGTCCGCAAATGTTAATTGTACTGGAATTCTTGTTCCTCGGTTGACTTCAATTCAACTCTGGAGTAAGGGCTCTTTTCTCTTTCTGTATCTCTATAAATACGTGTCTTTCCACCCTGTCCAGGTTCCCACTAGATGGTATATTTATTTTCTCATCATCTTTTATTGAGAGGCTTCAATGTGTTTTTCAGAAAATCCACCATATGATAGGTCTGTATTCCAGTGGACTGGGCAAAGTGCAGGAAGGGCTGGTGGGGATGTGGGAAAGTTTTAGGCGTGGGATAATCAAGGGAAGAGATGTGGTGGTTGTGGCTTTCAAGAGTTTTTCATATGTAATTGTGGGTCATTTTAATATCCATAGGAAATGTACTAACTTCTGAGAAAACTGCTGTTATGTGATAAAATTTCAAAAACTATTTTAGAAACATAGGAGGCTGCTTCAGGCTTTAAGATATATTTTCCTCAGCTGTCATATCAGGAGTCTTTAAAGAGAATTATGTAAACTTGAGAAAATCACTGACGACACATCAAAGGGAAAGGTTCAGAAGGACATGCACCTGTGCAAACACACACGTGTGGTTATGTAAGCACATAGACACACAGACACAGATATGCATGCGTGCCCCCCCCCACATCCAAACTAGTTAGGTCATTTTTATTATCTTTCTCTTAAGTAACAGACTGACTTCTCTTCATGAGTGATCACAAACCAGTTTATTTACTAGCTTCTGGCTGTAGCTGCAAACTCAGGTTGAGGTGCTGGAAACCATGAAACTTAGTCCTCAAATTTCTCAGGGATTCTGACCCAAGGACCTCTCAGGTTGGGATGATGAAGGAATTCACTTCATTTGTTCATTTGCCAATACAAGTTTTCTAGTGCTTTATTTATTCATTCATACAAGCAGTGTTTATTAAGAGCCAGCCATGTGTCAAGATTGCTTTTGTGTTGTGTGTCCCGTGCCGCCCCCCCCCCCCCCCAAGAAAGCAGGAAACAGGCAGTTAAGGCCTTCCTCATTGGCGGTTTATTTTCTTCAAGCTAATACAAGAGCGCATCTGTGGATGTGGAATTTAGGAGCGTTCATTCTAAATTGCACACACATCATGAAGATTAATTTCATGCAGGATTCCCTTAGTTTTCTCTTCCCAGTCCTCAAAGGTCCCTACAAGGAGAGGAAATATAAATGTCCAGATGTCTTTGTGTGCACAGCGAGGAGCTCATGGGTCAAACCAAATGCTAGCCGTGGCTCTCCTCAAGGCACTTTCCTGTCAGCAGTGGTGAACTTTGCAGCATTCTATCATCTGGTCTTCTTCCACTTGGTCTTTGAGAGGAAGAGCTTCCTATAAATCACCATAACGACCTCAGAAAGAAGAAATTTGGATTGCTGCCAGGCTTGGTAGTGAACTTTCAAATCAAGGAAATGTTCTAAAAAAAAAAATCAATATTTAAAGAGCAGACTTGGCAGGAAGTTCTGCTCTGAATGAAATGGATGGTGTTTGTAAAGCGGTGACGAATGGGAGGACAGTCAAGTTCAAAATCTGTCCTCCGGGAGCTGGCCCTGCCTCCAGAGCTTTCCCTCTTGCCAGAAACCCTTATATTTTGTGTCTAAGTACATTGCAAAATTGATACCTTTATTTTATTTTATTTTTTTTCTAGAAGTGTCCTTAGTATAATTTCTGCTTATTGAAGACATTTTTTTGCACGGTCTGGACACTTCTTCCTCTTTTTCACTAAAGCTCCTGTTTCTCTGCTGGGCTACAGAGGTGTCTCCTTTGACATCCTGCCATTCGCATGCTTCTGCTTCCCTTAATGCAGGGGCAGCGTTTCTTCTAGGTTGGTGTCTCAAACAGATAAACAGCTATACTTCTACCACTGAGAGACACGACAGTCTCGGCATCATTATTTTCACAGATCTTTGCGCGCATGCGTGTGTGTGTGTGTGTGTGTGTGTGTGTGTGTGTGTGTGTGTGTGTGTGTGTGTGTGTGTGTGTGTGTAATCTTCTTATGCAGTATGTTCTGGCCCTGATCAGTCTTTAGGATCTTCCTGCCCCAGCCTCTTGAGTGTTGGATTAATGTGTATGTACCACTATGTCTGGCTTTTGCCCATTTGTGCTTTGAAATCTTTAAGGGTCCTTTACACAGACATTGGATGTCATTAAATGAATTCAAGGAACCAAAGGGCCCACACTGGAAAATCCAATTGTAAAGCTGACACACTGGAAAATTGGTTAGGTTACTGGGCCCCTTATGCCATAAATTTTTTTCTTTTGTACTCTGAAGATGATTTCATATAAACTATGGAGAGTTGTAGAATGGATAAACAAACAAATCAAAACCATAACAGATATCCTATCTAAAAATAAGTTACCTTCGTCAAGTTCTTTCTATAATGAAAGCAACATGGTACCATCTTCTTCAAAAATACTGTTTTCAAAATTCATTTTAAAATAGTACACATATAGAGTACAAATCAATGTATCTTAAAAATATAATATAGAGTGAGTAGATTAAGTCAGCTAACGTGCCTATCACATCCAACTCTGTTACTTTAATCCTTCCCGACAAACAAAAACAAGTAGAGAATTTACTCAGAATCAACCAGGCAGGAGCTAGCTGAGCTGATGTGAACTCAGATATGAATCTGCTAGACTTTGTAGCCTATGTTTGTGAAAATTAGATCATGCAAGTTTCCTTAGTCTGGACTTTCTCCACCTTGCCCCCAGGGCTTTCCTGAGGGAATCTGTATTTATGCCTGGGGTGAGATAATCTGCAGTAACCACAGCCACATGCAAAACTGAGACCTGTGGAGCAAGGGTGCTTTTCTTGGTATCTCTTGGATGTTTGACACTAGTCAGGTATGTGGGGAGGCGATCTTCAATGTCGCCTCCCACCAGTCGCTGATATTTAGATATTTAATAGGATTAATGTTATGCATGTGTTTGGGCTTCTTGATTCATACAGACAAAAGAGAGCATAAACTTTCCTATGCACGCTCAATCTATCCCCAAGTTGCTGAGTTGCACAAAATGAGAGCACACGTAAAATAAATACTTCTTTCTGTTCCAAGCCTTGATGGGCATTTTTCTTCATGCCTTTGGATTCCTCTGGTAAGGAAATCACAATGTAAAGTCATTCTTTACATTCGATGTGACTTTGAACAAAGGGCTGTGGGGCTTCTATGGTGTGAAAGCTGGGGAAGTCCACAGAACAAAAGGGCCCAAAGCCCCCTTAAAATCACAGCATTCCACTTCATTTTACTTTGTGTTGTTATGTTAAAAGTTGAATTTGCTAGTTTGCAAGTAGGCATAATGGCCAGTGCAGCCCTGGTTGACTGGTTAGTCAATGTGCTTTAAAGCAAAAAACCAAGGCCAGATTGAAACTGAACTCAGCTCTCCACCAGGAAAGAAGTCTTTCACTCAGAGTGCTAGAAACCAGTTTATTTTTGAGACTAATAAGCGATATTGTCATTTAGACTGCAAATTTTTGGAGTGACATTCTTGTTATCTGCAATCAGAGCAGTAGCAGCATTAAATCTGACAATGAAATTCAATATATATTTGACAACTCAAAGTCTACTCAGTTGGTTTAAATTTTAGAGCCTGTTTACTGAGGATTGGAGACAACAGAAAAGTCAGTATACACCTAACTCCTCTAGAGATAAGCACAGATTTTTAAGAAGGTGGGGTTCTCCACGCAGCATCCTGATATTAACAGGAGACAGCAACAAAGATAGCTGAGTTTACTTTGTGATAGGCACAGTGGTATAAAATTCATGGCCTCAGTACAGCTTTTTTTTTTTTTTTTTTTTGGGTTTGTTGGATAAAGTACTTTTTCGGAAGATTATATTCCTTTTTACGAAGCCCACACCTCTCCCCTAACAGAAGCAAGAACTCCTCTTTCTCAAAGGAATAGTTGACAAAAAGTCATTTCACAAAAAGGAACTGCTAGAATACAGAGTTCTATTAATTCTGCTTATAATTATCTTCCTTGAACAGTAATTGATTTATATTTACTGATTTTTTCAATTTCATTGCCCCCTAGCAAAAAAATAGATAGTTGACATACCTGGTTTCCAGCTAAGGATAGCAAAAATACTTCAGCTATAAAAACACTAAAGGCAGAACAAACACAAAAGGCCTGAATTCTAGACAATAGAAAGGCCAGGTACTCAGAAACCATTAGGCCAATTTAAGGCAATGCAGCCCTGGGTATGTATGAAACCTTGTGTGTGTTAAAGAGCACAGAAGGCTAAGGTCATGAACACCCTGCTGAGGAAATTAAATATCTGTTAGGTTTCCAATGAGAAAGTCGTTCAGATGATTTGGAAAATGAATCTGGGACAGGCAATGCTGGAAGGTGGCAGGCAAGAAGCATTTGAAGGAACAAGGTAGGTAGGCTTGGAGGAGAAGAGATGAAATATGAGCTTATATTTAATAAGTTAGATCAACTGAATGGGGCTGTGAAGATTTTCAGAATGACCACCGTGTTTCTCAATTGAGCAGTCAATTTCATAATGGTGCTTACCATCCAGCAGGATGAGATAGATGAATGAAAAATGATTTGGTGAATAAAACCTAAACCAGTATTTTGTTTAACACATGTGAATATGCATTCAAATGGAGGTCTTGAAAATAGAGGAATGGTATAAAGTACACAAAGGCAATCAGGCTCTTACTATTGGCATCTGATGAGTGAGAAATGTCTGCTGTGGGTCTTAGAGGTTGTTTAGCGGCCCTTTGGCTTCTACTCATATGAGCCTGCCGTAGCCTCTCCTGCTGTGACAACCAAAACTCCCAGACATGGCCAAATACCTTCTAGAAGGCAAAGACACCACCCAGTTGAGAGGCACTTATTTCAGAGTGTAATTGAGGAGTTGGTAAAATGCACATGGAATTTTAAATCTACATAAATAGAAGAAATCACCCACAGAGTTGCAGTTTCATAAAATGATGTGCCAAGCAAGTGCCACCCTTCCCACTGTGTTGGGACTGCTTGATGAAGTATAAGCTGCCATTAAAAGTTAACACTGAGAGCCCAGCAAAGAAAGAGAGTCATAGATACCACAATAACATTTCACTTTTGCAAAAATGGTCTGCGGTCAATAATCACGGACTGCATACTGCTGCAGCCCTGGGCAGAGTCTGAAGGGTGATATGGAAACAGCCCCCAGGCTTGAATTGCAATATCTGCACATGAACTTCACAAAGCAAAGATTCTTTATGGGGGAAAAAATAACCACTTACAATAAAGCCTGGATGATAGAAATTTGAAGCTTCCATGACAGGTGGCCATTAACTATCTGCCCTATGACCCAGTGCTTGACAAGGAAGCTCATTTATCTGTCTGTTCAAATCAATAAAACCCTGTACCAATATGCTATTTTGGGTGGGAGTTCAAATTTTCAGTATGTGGCAAGCATAGAATCAGCAGATAAGAGAATAATATAAAAGCTGGCACTCAAGGTACCCCTAGGTGTGAAAAAGGATACCCTGAATTTCAGGAGGGTCACCTTCAGTAACTGGCAGCATGAAGACAGACACTCACGAAAAATCAGATTCCCTAAAATAAGTTAAATTCAAATGTAAAGAACTCATATGCCATGATCCAACATTTATAGACAAAAGAAGTAGAAAAATTACCCTGATCAGCTGATTCAATATATAATGTAGGGAGTGATACAGATAATGTGTGGGAAGTCCTTAAAATACTAGAAGTTTACTGAAGGTGGTTAATATAGGCTAGAACAATTGGCCATGGGGGGAACAAAAGACAAAATGGAATTCTGTTTTTCAAAACTGAATTCTTAAAATAACGGTTACGTAAGTGGAGTTATGAGCACGTTTAGAGAACAGCTGGCCATTGGAACAATGAACTATTCTCAGAGTGTCTAAAGATAAGCTTTAGTGGAAGGAAGCCTGGAAGAGACCGGTATACATCTGCTAGATCTACAAAGACAGGCTAGAGAGAGGGAGAGGTGGCCAGTGTGGGAAGAACAATGTCTCCACGTTTCCATAGCTAAAAGTCACACGTTCCCAACTAGAGAAATGAACATCAGAACACACACTGCAATTTAGATTAGAGAGTTCAGCTCAGGCACAATGTACAGAAGCTTTGGAATATTAAAATGAACATATATTCCAGAGAAATGACCCAGGCAAGGGGAATAGAGCTAGATAAAGGAGGCCAGGACTCCATTCCTTAGGCTTGGCACTTTAGAACATGTGAACAAGCATGTTTGAAAGAAATGTTTGAAAGGTCAGATTGTGCTAAATTTGTTCTTGGGTGATTGATTTGGCCTCTCAGCACAATCAAATAAAAAATGAAGCCCACTAAGCAAAGTCTTGTCTCCACAGAGCACATGCACCTTGTCTGCTTCGTCATAAAGTGGTTTGATTTTGGGACTCTATTTTGATAACATAAATCACATCAAAGATCCTCTGTCTCTAAACTGTCACTCAGCATTAAGAAATGTTATTTTCTGATTTTTTTCATTTTATTTTATTAAGTAAGTCAAGAATCAATTATGTGGAAAATACTTTCTCTGGCTTCACAGACCTATGATAAAAATCAAATATGGCCTGCAAAGTTGTCTGTATGAGAAGAATTCTTTGTGTGTTACTAGCTTTGCCGAGTGCAGGAACTATCAAGTGTTAATTTCTGAATCTGAGAAAGTCCTAAGTAGATCTATTGTTATTTTCCTTGCCAATGAAGGCTAGAGAGATTATGGCGTCCTGAAAGTACCTGTTTCATAAGCACAAAGACCTGAGTTTGGATACTCAGAACCCTCAAAAATGTAGGCCTGGTATCATAAGTCTATAACCAGAAACTTAGTGTCAGAGGGAGGGGAGAACACAGCCATCCCTGAAGTTCATTGGCCAGCCAGTTCAGTCAAATCATCCTTAGGGAGAGAACCTGCCTCAAAAAGGTTGAAGAGTAATTAAAGAGAGACACCCAATGATGACATTAGACTTCAACACACATTTGCATGTAACACACACACACACACAGACACACACACGCACATACATGCATGTGTGCTAGAAATATACATACATTTTTAGAATACTTAGATTTAAATTTTTCATAATATGCTGTTAATGTTCAATTGGCAGTTTCTTTTCCCTATAATCAAACATAAATTTACTCTATATTCTTAGCTCATACTGTAACAACCTACAGAGTTTACTGACTTGTTGTTAGAACTCTACCCTTGTTATTTAACTTCTCTGTGTTTCCTTATGTAGCCAATCTCTAAATATGGGTCTACAGTTTAGTGATCATATTTTCAAGTAAGTTATTTTATTTTATGTATTGTGAAGATCATATCACTTGTCATGATATTAGTTTTGGTGTAATCTGTTTATTTGAGGTTACATATTTACTTTGTCACCTTCCTAGCAAACTATCTTCTATTTATTCATAACACCAACAGCCAGTGTCTGTGGTTACCAGATGGATTTTTGTTATAGAAGCCGAAGCTCAAATTTGCCAAACATTTTCTTTGGGGAAAAATTTTCTGTCTTAACACTCCTAGCAGCCTGCTAGAAGTGGAGGATTTCCACAGGTGCTGACAAACAGGCAGGGGACCAGGCAGAAAGAACCAGCTGCAGCCCCCTTCAGATCTCCAAAATGGTGAGGTCAGTGTGGGGGTCCACGGCCAGTGGCTTTTGCTGCTGGGTTATTTCCTGTCTGCATATTCACTCTGTTTTCATAATATTCTTATTATACTCTGTTATTGTCACATTTTACAGCTAGAGAAAAGACAACCAGAAAAGGATGCTATTCCTCTTCCAGAGCCAAAGAGCATGGGCCTGGTGTGCTAGGCCTCCAAGGGTGACTGGACTGCCAGCAGTTCTTCTTTCCCTTATAGGAAATGATCAGAAAGACAGTATTCTAGTCGTTCATTATTTGTTTTCAGTATTGGCCAAAACCCAGCAGAGTGCAGTGGCAGGTACCAGACCCTGTCTGCAGGCTCTGGGTCTGAGTGCCAGCCAGGTCACTTTCTGCTTTTTGTCCTTGGACAAATGGCCAAACTTCTGAGCCCTGGGCTTAATGAGCAAGGTGGGAATGAATCAGCAATATTTAGAGATGCTGTAAGAATTAAATAGGATAATTGCATTAGAGTTACAGGCTTGGCTTAGAGGATGGGCCTCCAAGTGATCTTTGAGAAACAACAGGACAGGGGGAAAACCCTAGTCAGGCAATCAAGGTCTACAGTCCCCAGTCCTCCAAAAAGTCCATCACTTTCTCCCAGACAATCTCTTCAGGTCAAGAAATGCCTAGTTTTTTCCCTCGGTTATGGTGCTGGGCCAGCACATAGCATTGGCAAACACTTTTTATTCATTAACTAATTTTTTAATCCTTAGATTCCATGTTTTTTTTTAATCAGTCCGTATTTGCCTTTATACTTTGCATATTTCAAACTAACATCTCAGTGTTACCATCTTCTTGAAAATGTACATTGTTTTTAACTGTGCACACAAGAAAACCTGAACTTTAAAATGTTTGTTTAGAAATATGCAATGGTTCTCTAATTTGAATAAAAACATTTTTTTAAAATTCTTGACTTTGGTTTGGACCTTGAGTCTCAGAGGAATTCTAATCAGCTGCACCTTCTCCTGGATGGAATTTCAGCAATGCCTGAGCATAAGCAAGGGCATTTCCAGGCCTAGAGTGATTTCCTTGACTTTAGAAGAAGGTAGTTAGTCTGAGGTCTTTAGAAAAACAGCAGCTCTTATTACAACACAGGTGCTTCCCTGGGACTTTTTACTTAACTTTGGTTGTGGCAATCCGTGACTGGGAACAGCACTGTAAAGAGAGTATTCCTTGCTGTAGGGCAGGAGAGCCACTACCCTTTACAGAGAAAATAGAGAAGATCTCCTTAACAAATTGGGATCATAACAGGTTGCAACCAAGAAGAGGTGGAAACAAGTCATGAGACAAGGAGATGGTTGAGTGAGAGGAGCAAAGGGGGAGAAAATAAAGAGATGGATATCTTGATAGAGGAAGCCAATGTGAGGTTGGAAAGAGATTGGGTGCTAGGGAAACCTCCAAGAACTCACAGGATGTCCCTGGCTAGGACTCCAACCAATAGTGGAGAGGTGCCTAGACAGGACTTCCTCTATAATCAAATGAGTGACAACCCTAAGTGTCATCACAGAACCTACATCCAGCAATGAATAAAGGCAGAAGCAGAGATCCACAGCTAAGCACCAGGTTGAGCTCCCAGTCCAGCTAAAGAGAGAAAGGAGAGACTATATGAATAAAGGGATTGCGAGCAGGAGTCTCACAGAAATGGCTGGATGGAGCTCTGTGGAGCTCACTGAATAAAAAACAGCCACTTGGGAACCATCAGGAAAAGGAACTAAACCCTCCAAAGGTAGATGACTGTCTATTGGCATGGGCAGTATGTGGATACCGTGGAGTATGATAAGACTATGTTACTATGCATAAACTGGCACCTTGGAGCCCATTCCCAGCAGAGGAACACCTAACCCAGTCCTAATATTGAGATGAAGGAATCGGACCTTGTAGTGAGATTGTGTTGTTCCATTGTAAATAATTGTCCTGCCCACTGGTTTAATAAAAACCATGATTGGCCAAAGGCAGACAGGAAGTGTGGATGGAGCTACCAGACTAAGAAAACTCTGCAAACAGGAAAAACAGAGCAGAGATGCCACAGAGTTGCCAGACAAGCCAGAAGATGCAGAGGACAACTATGCTGCTCTGAGAAAAAATATTGAGGCACATAGCTGAACAGGATAAGAATCATAGGTTAGTTTAAGGGTAAAGAGTTAGCAAGTTATATGCCTGGGCCCCAGGTCAATCAGCGTAAAATTACTGTAAGCATCTGTGGGTCTCTGTGGGTCTGTGGGTCTTCACCTCTGAACATCAAGTTAGGCTGGAAAGCTTGTTTTGGACACATTACATCTGAGATACCTCAAGAACCTGAAAAAAAGTGATTGACAAGGTAGGTGCATAAGATATTTTAGTACCTTGGAATCCAAGAAGCACACACACACACAGAGCCAGAAATTTCTGACCCATCTGGGCATTTAGTGTGGAGGAATCTTTCCATCCACAGTTTGCTGCTGCTTATAAAATAATTAAACAAAGGCTTATATTAATTAATTAATTGGTTTATGGTTTAGGCTCATTGTCAGGCTAGCTCTTCAAACTTAACCCATTTCTATTAATCTATGTCTTGCCATGTGACTAGTAGCTTTTCCTCTGTTCTATTACATCTTGTTCTCTTGGGTGGTAGCACACAGAGTCTCTAAGATACTAAGAGTGTGGGTTTTGACTTTGGGCCTAGGCTGGGCCAGAAACTTCCAAACACACACACACACACACACACACACACACACACACACACACACACACACACACACACAAACACATTCAGAGACAAACACACAGGGTTGCGGAGGGGGAGGAGAAAAGAGAGGTGAGAAATTATATTTACCTATCACTTTGATATAGATTTTATTATAATAAATATTTGTAGTTAGCTGTATAAATATAAACAATATGAACTTATAATTCTTCTAACATTCAGTCTGATTCTGGAGGAAATGACATTCCTTTCATTTGCAGAAAGAAGATGTTTTGCAATAATATCATCTTCCTGTTTCTCCCAGGCCTGTGTGCTGGGAAGCAACCTCCAAACTTAAGAATATTTGGCCCAGCTATGAAAACTGAACTCTCTTGTGGACTGGAAGCCAATGATAACAGCTGCTTCCCGGAATTCTTAATTCTGCTTCAAGATACTTGTCTGCCTGGACTTTATTAACGGAAGACAAAAACTGTGTTTCCTCAGCCTAGTTCTCTTGTAGGGTGTTCTCTCTCTCCATGGTCAAGCACAGAGACTGCATTTTTCTGTGATTTGAATATGAAATGGTTCTCATTCTAGAAGCACTTGGTCCTTATCTGGTGACACTATTTTGGAGGTGCTGGTATCTTTTAGAAGATCACCTGGAGGAAGCAAGCCACTGGAGTATGGGCCATGGGTGCTATGTTGCCCCTAGATAAGTCCTGTCTCACTCCTGCTTGACCATGTAGTCAATAGCTCTCCTCTGTCACAAGTGCCTTCTGCCATGATGTTTCAGCCAAGTGTACAGGGCAAACCAACAGTAGGCCCGAACTCTCTGAGACTACATATCACCATATAAGAAACTCCTTTTCTTATATGGTAGCTCTCAGGCATTTGGGTCAATGATAGAAGCTAATGGAAGCCTAAACCATGGGAACTTGTCTTAAGGAATTTCTCCTTTTGGTTTGGTGCTAGGGAATGAGTCCAGGGCCCATGCATGGTAGGTAAATTCTCAGTCACTAAGATATACCCCTAGTCCTTAGTCTGAGTGTTTCAATACTGACTTGACATGATGGTAATAGGAAATGGCAAGAGCTGAAGTTAGTGTTGAAACACTTGTTGATTATTTTTATAAACAATTACAGTTTCTCATTTTGCTGTAGAGTTGATCTTAATTAAAGAAAACTAATCATTTGATTGGTCCTGGCCACCCTTTATCTCATACTTCTTTTCTGAAGAGTAGGGGCAAGAGATGATTGTGGAAGCATTTATGAGCATTTATTCCCAGTCTTCTGTGGAGATGAAATAAGCTACACTGTCCCTTTCAGAGATCTCCTTCCTGGCACCAGAGGTGTCTGTCACTTGGACCTCCTGCCCTTTGACATTGGATTGAATTTTACTGTTGCTGTGGTATCAGGGTCAACCATTTGGTTTTCAGATTAGAGTTGGATTAAATAATCATGTAAAATTATATACTCTTAGTGAAAAGTAGGAAGACTGTATCATTTCATAAGCTAGAATAAAGTATGAGGACATTAACTTAATTCCAAAGTGGCTGGATAAGATTCAACAATTTTCAATGGAGATCTCATTGTGGAAGATTCTGGAAGCTTGCTGCTTGTTTCATCTGGCACATTACACTGCTGCATTGTGGGAAGTACAACCACCCAGGCACCAGTTCCCACCATTCTGGTCAATCCCTTATTTTCTGTACTTTTTCTCCTTGGGTGATTTTCAGCTAGCTCTGACCTTGGAGTGTTTCTTACTCCTTTTGGATAGCCGTGCAGACAGCATCTGCTTCCACAGTTGCCAAAGCCAAGGTTGTCTGCCAAGAACAGAGCACAGGTTTCTCATCATGCTGCAAATAAAGGATGTCATGAGAATTAGGAAACTTTTTACAACTAAAACTCATGAAAAACATATGCGATATTTGTGAATAAGAAAAGTATTTTTAAATTACGTATTTGCTTCTTGGAAGAACACAAATGCGCTATTCCATCTCTCTCCTCTCTGTATTAGGTCTTGTATAGCTTCTGAATGATGGCTAGAGCAGACACAGTCACCATTTATTTTAGTGACCCAAATTAGGACACGGACAACATTTTGTTTTCCTCACAGCTACATGTTAGTGGATCTCGTGAGCATTCAATTTTTTGTCACCAAATTTCCATCATATACAGCTTATGTCAGGAAGATAGTCAAGGTGGTGAATGATTTAAAAAAGATAGATTATTCAATTTACTCCAAAAATCATCTGTTAATCTCAAAATATTTTAAGTTGATATAGATTTTGGTTTATTGATACAAATTTAAAGTCAATTTCATTTTGCTATGTATGTTTTTCTACTCTTGTTTAAAATATGTTTATATGACTTGTTTAAAAGTATAATATATAATTAAAAATATAGATTAATAGTCATCTATAATAACCAAATTTATAGCCATGTTAGTTAAGCTTTTAAATATACAAAATGTATTTCAATTAAATAAATAATCTTCAAACACTTCAAAGACCTACAAAATATAACATTTAAAATATTTTAAAAACTTAAACTTTTCTAGACAATAAAACAAGTCTACTCCTAACAACACCAATCTACTTCAAAAAAATAATAGACATTTAAAAAATCTCCATGTAAAATTTACTTTGCTTGTGACAAAAATTATCCATTAGACAAAAAAACTATTCTTAAATGGACTGATTAACAATATACTATATAAACTAAACATACAAAATCCATAAAAAATGACCTCCAAACTTTAACAAAACAAGTCAACATAGTCCTTCAAGTTCCTATTTTATAAAAAAAAAAAAAAAACCTGCCAGACATTCTTCAAGACACACATACAAACAACAACAAACTCTGCCAAAATAGACAAGACTGTCCTTCAAATTTCCTACTTCACTAAAAGATGCCAAAGACTCTAAGACTACAGGATAAAAATAAATGCCCCAACATTATAAAAAAATCTTTAATAACTGTCCAGACAGACACATATCATCTCTGTCATTGGTAAATGTTAAAAGGTACTTACACTTCCTAATTTCCCAAATAATATTATATCCTTCTACAGTCTTCTTTAAGTATATTTATAGTTAAAAATTAAATAATTATAAGTATAATTTTTCTTAATTATTTAAAAAATATTGAGTATAAAGCTTTACACTCAAAAAATAAAATAAATAATAAAATATCTTCTTTAATTTTATTAAATACAAATAAACTAATATAACTATAATTCTTACTTAATAACTGTTTTATTATATATAATTTTACTATATTAAAATTAAAACCTTCCTTTTTAATTAAACAAAAAATAATATAAAATGACCATATACTATAAATAAAAAACTATTTTAGCTATGACAAACACCATAAAAATAAACAAAAAACTCAAAACATGAATAATAACAAACAGAAAAAACCATAATCCAGCCACCCCGAAAACAAAATATAACAAAATAAATAAGCTACAAGCCACATGACAAAACAAAATAATAAATTAAATTAAAATAAAAAACTAACAATATGTTTAAACCTTAAGCCAAATAAGATAAAATTAATATAAACACCTATATATTTCTTTCAGACTTTAAAATTAGTAGCTCCGATAAGCAACAAACAAATCCAAACTATAAAACTAATCCAAGCCAAAAACCTCCTTCTACAGGGATGGCCCTGTCTGCTTCTGGGTAAACAAAGACAAAACAAAACAAAAAACCCCCCAAAACCAAAAACTAAAATACATCACTAGTGTGGGTAGCCAATGCTTCAAACTTTCCATAGGCATAGGTCTACATATGGCTTTCCTTCCTCACACAGACCAAGTAGCTGAGGGAACATAGGTACTTACTATCCAAGGGGTCTTCCATTCTTATATGCACTTTCCTGGTGCACCTGTACAAATATAATGGGAGGCAGGAACTGCACTGTTTCTGTCTTATAGACAAGCAAATAAAGAAAACTTTATGAAGGTTAATCTACCCAAGGACATATGGCTACTCAATTGCACCGCTTGCCCTTCAATGAAGGAAGCCTAATTTTTGAGTCCCAATTTGAATGCTGTACTATATTACACCTTTGGGAAGTTTAAGTAAAGTGAAAATAAAACTAATATTTAGCTATTTCCAGTAAATTAATCCTCTACATTTTTTTTCTGTTAAAAATATGCCTTAGGAGAGTCGTTACTGCATAAAGTTTAATCCCATTGTTCAGTATTAGTCATCTAATCCTTATCAAAATTCATGTTTGTCAATGTCCTTAAGGACTGTTTGGCTTCATAACTCAATCAGAACAGAATTGATGGAATTGGAGCTACACTTTTCTTCTCCTGGATAGTTTATTCACCTTCCTCTTCACTGGCTGTAGATACTCAGCTTAATGCAGTAAGAGATGCAGAGATTCGTGCTCTAAAATCATTCTCCATTGATTTTTTTTTTTTTTTAAAGAGAGGATGGAGACAAATTAATCACATTCCTCATAAAAACACACTCCTACAATTATCAGGCCGTGATGGTGCTTGAAATTTCAGATGGCACTGAAAATGAAAGTCAGAAGTAGGTTATGGGCATTGCAGAGAGAAGGTGTGATGTCTAAAAAAGTCTGTCTGAATTTTATTGCCAAGTTTCAAGGGCATAAAACGTTATCTGATTAAGACCATTACTGCTCTATACATATCTGTCTGTTCAGTATTTAGAGTTAGGATTGACAGCCACCCAAGCAAAGCCTTCAGTGGTCTTATGAGCAATTGAAATGCTGAGGGAGTGGAGTGCTGGCTTGCGAAAGCAGACTTGAGATGGTTAAGCAGCTGTCCAGACCAAGGAAGATGCCTGGATTTTCTATCATCCGTTTATTTACTAGATGGGGGCAAAGAGCAAATGCTTCCTAAGTCAGAATGTGCAGCAGAGTCCTCTGTGACAGAAAAGGGAGAGTTGCTTTGTTGGGGCCATAACTGTGAACTTTCTCCCCTGTGATGGTTATAATTAGGGACAGCGAATGCAAATCAAAATAAACTGTCCCGTGTGTATTTTTGTGAGTTGTATAAATATCATGTTGGGTTTAGAAATATGACTAGGTGAGGTCCAACTGATAACTTGGGGTTATTTGACCCTGTCTCTAATGGGTTTAACCTAAGGGTGAAAAACACAAAACACTGTTGGCATTAGTGTTCCTCTCTGATAGAGAAGATTGGATGAGTTTATCTACTTTACCACACACAGTACTTAGTGTGGTACTAGAGGAAACAGCTGATTAAGGAAGGAGCTGATAATCAGATATGTGAAATTCTGGGATAACCAGATAAAACAAGAGGAAAATAGATTACAAGCTTTGTGTGGTGTTTAATGATATGAAAATGAAAACAAAGAAGAAAGGGTTCTCCATTCCATGTGCAACGCTGACCAGAAACTTTCTCTGGTATGAATAAGGGCATGTCTTCCAGTGTGAAACCAGATCAAGGGAATTCAAGGTATACAAGAAGTTGCAGAGAAAACTTGGCTTTAATGTCAACATAAACTCTGACAGCTGAGAGGTAAGGGTTATATGATTCTGGTTCCATTGAAAAGATAATTTTGTTCCTTCCCAAAAAGATCTTAGAATACAAATTTTAAGGCATACATATATGATCCTGTTTGTGGAGGTTCTGAGTAGGTCCAATGGGCTTAAGATGAGTTCCTTAGTGTAGACCTTAATCTCGTGTGACAGTGCTATCAGGGAGATCTGCAAATGGAGCTTAGTTGGTAGGGTGCTGGCCTAGGCTGGCTTTGATCTCTATTAATGGTGGTGAGTGAGTATAATCTTAGCATTCAGAGGTTGGAGGTTAGAGAACTGAGAACTTCAAGGATATCTTTCTGGTTGTACAGTGAGCTTGAGGATAGCTATGCTTTAAGTACCTAGTTTATGGCACTTTGCTATGGTAACCTCAGATTCTAAAATAAGTATAAAACTTTTGTCCTCTTTTTCCATAGACAATGGAGTTAGACATCTCTCCTGGTAGACATGAAGCTAGGTGGTCAACAAATCATTTCCTTCTTAAGTTGGAGCCAACAGTTTTGATGACACTGCACTTTGAGTTGTCCATGCTCTTGAAAGTAACAACTTGCTCATGCTCCCACAAATCATGTGAATAAACTCATTGGTTCACTAAACTGTACTTGGATAGAATTGCCTTTTTGTTCTATCATTGATGCTCTGTCTGGTGTGAAAATTTGTGCACACCTCCTCAGGAAAAAGTCACAATCAGGAGGACCAAACTTGAATCTCATGTCTTTCTCTACCTTCGTCTTCTTTTCACTCACACACTCTCTGAAATGCTGAATAAATCACTTGCTTCGTGTTTTACATTTATAAAGGGAGGACCATCATGGAGGTCAGCCTGCAGCCCCAAGGGCTTAGCATTATTTAGTGGCCTATGTTTACCAGAATCAATTGATCCATTTCCATTATCTGAACATTGCCCAAACAGGTGCTGCGATTAAGGAATCAGAAAGTTAGTAGAAAACAAAGAAGTTGGCTAAGGTCAGGTGTTGCTTGTGAGCTGCAGAGGTTACTCAAGGTCAAAAGGGCCACCCCAGTATATAAGGCTTTCCCAGAGCTTCAATAAACAGCATTCTTAGTTCAAGAGTGACCCGTGTATCTGTTCGATGAGGCTCACTCAGGTGATGCAGGCACCATAGTTGGAGGCCCCCAGCAAGATTCAGGTGCTTCAGGTGGAGGCCCCCTGAGAGACTGCATCACAGACCATTGGGAAGAAAGAAAAAAAATTGTGATCCAATACTTAGCAAGATGACTAGAGTCAATAATAATGTATCAACATAACCAAGAGTAAATTTTGAGTGTCTCAGCACATAAAATAAATGGTGAGTCAGATAATAGACATGTTAATTAGCATGATTTAGTCATTCTGCTTTCTATACATATATCAAATCATCACATTTATTCCATAAATGTATGCAATTGATTTATTAATTAAAAATACTAATTTAAAAAAACAAGGACAATGATAATAGGTACCTCATATATCAAAAGAACAGTTTATGTTGACATTCACAAAGCTTCTCTAGAAAAGTAGAATCCATAGGATGGACACACACACACACACACACACCTAGAGAGAGACAGAAAGACAGAGGCAGAGACAGAGAGGGGAATAGAGGTTATTGTTATATTTATTTAGTGTTACCTTTTAAGCTAGCATAAAAGATAGTGGGTTTCACTATGCCATTTTATTTTCATACATGTATATCATTATATTTTGTTCATATTTATCCCTTACTGCCTTTCCTTACTTCCCTCCATCTTTCCTCTCCTGAATAATCCCTCTTCCTGCCTTCATAATTATATTTAAATAGTATTATATTTATAAAATATTCTGTCTGCTTTTCCTTTTCTTAAGCCAGGGTTTCTCTGTGTAGTTCTTGCTGCTCTGGAACTCACTATGTAGACCAAGCTGGCCTTTAATTCACAGAGATCCGCCCTACCTCTGCCTCTCAAGTGCTGGGATTAAAGGCATGTGCTACCACCACCCAGCAAATATTCTTCCTTTATGTGTTTTTTTGTTCATACAAATAGTATTTCAGAAGGAATGGGCTTCTACAGTTATGGAAGCCAACCATTATAAAAGTGCAGAATGAGCTGACATGTTGTAGACTGGGGTAGCCACACCACAGCTCCATTCAAAGGCCAATATGGCAGATGAAGTCTGTGGGCCAGTGGTTCTTCATCTGTGGGTTGCAACCTCTTTGGAGGTCTAACAACCCCTTCACAGGGTAGCTTAAAACCATCAGTTGCTGGATGAAGGTTCTATAATGACAATTATTAGAGTGGTCATCAATTTGGTTACAGGGGAAGGCCAGTTCACCCTCTCCACTCTTTCTTGGAGTCTTAGCTAGGGTCATCTTTGTGGATTCCTGGAAACCTCCCTAATCCCAAAATGGCTCCCTTACATAAAGATAAACAGTAGAGACTGCTTTCTTTGGTGAAAAAATAACAAGGCTTGAAACCATGAAAAAAAAATTTTTTTTTTTTGACAAGACCTTGACATTTGGAAAGTAACACTATTGTTTTAAGAAGAGCCAGTTTTAATGGCATCAGCTTTTTCCTATTCTACTGTGGACACTTCTCTGGAATGCTTGTGTGGGAAGGTGAACAATGTCAACACCCACTGTATGTTTGTATCTCAAAGACATGAAGTTGGATGAATGTCCCAGATAAAAGTAAAAACACGCTGTGGATCAGCATGTGCATCTTGAGCACAGAAGCTTTGCATATTTCTAAAACAGACTATAACATACATGAAGACGCTAAGAACATGGCCTAGGAAGAAGAAATCTCAATATTTTGAAGATTAATTTTATGCATACACTTCTTTCAGTTGAAAATACCACATACAATTTTGTGTCAGAACTAGTTATTATCTTTTAATTTTTTTTTTAAATAATTCATAGAAGCTACTTTTTCCTTACAACCTAATTCCCTGAGAGCAGAGGTTTGACTTGTGGATCACGGGACCAACTACGTAAGAACTAAAAACACGTGTGTCAAGTAAATGAAGTATAATGCAAATTTACCCCCCTCCCCCAAGAAAACAAATTGCTTTTGTTGTGTTACAGGGCCTAGGTGTCTCTGTAGGTGACTGATGCCATTCCAGAAGCCACACCTTTCCCTGTTTGTTATCTTGCTACTCTTGAAGATCAGATTTGTGCCATTCTGTCATCCAAATCCTCAAATCCTGAGAATTCCACCAAGACCTCAAGCCTGTCTTCTAACAGGATCCGCTTTCATCTTGGTTAGGTCCTGTCCTTTTCACAGTCTCCCCAGGGCAGAGAAAGAATAGAAATTAATTCCCAGTGTGTAGCCAGTCACTTAAAGAGCACACAAGTGCTGGGACTCTGGAGAGAGGGTAGTGACTGTTTTTTGACTCAGAGACTGCAGCCAATGTTAACTGAGTGGCCAGCACAGAGAGCAAGAAATGAGGAAAACTGAAGGCGTCCATCTGGCAACATGGCAATTATTTCAACAATTCTCTTCTACTTGGAAGCATGTGAACCATCTCAGGCGTGGGGTTAGTATTTTTAGAATTCTTGTTTAATAAGCTTCTTGAAATTCTAGGCTCAACTCAGAAATTAAAAGTCAGGCAGTCACAAGTTTGACAAGAGGTTTTGCTTCATGTGCATCATGAACAGATAACGTTTTTCTCGCCCAAATGATAGTGGAACGTGTGGTCAGATGACTGAATTTCTTTTACATTATGAAGGTCAAGGAAGTACAATGTGGCAGGGGAATTTTGGTGGAGAAAGGACCTCAGAGATGTAATATAGTGGTTACTCAACAGTTCTGTAGATGAAGAAATTTAAAATGTCTATTTCACAAGAACAATCATGACAGCACATAATGAATCATTTCAGTGACAACTCAAGAGCTGAAATCCTTCAGTCCAAGAGGAAATATGCACAACTTTTGTGCTCACCAGCACTCCAAACCTATGGCAGATGATGGAGAGCTCAAACACTGTCTGTCTTCCCCAGGACAGAATTATCAGCAAATCTTCAGGGTTTTAAACTTATCAATGACCAGAAGCAGAGATTAGGCAGGAGGATAAAAGCTTCTGGCATGTCCAGAGCATCAAAAAGTGATGAATGTTCTGTTAGGAAAAGGAAAATGACTCTTTACCCTCAAGTGATAATTTCTAACCTCCTGACAAATTGTTTTTATTTTATTCTCTCTCCGTCTCTCTCTCTTCCAACATGGATATTTTTATCTGAATCATTTGAAAAGAGGCTATAAAGTTGTGTTCTTAGACCTGTTTATTTTATAGCATATATTTCCTAAGGATAAGAATTTTATATACTGCGATACAGTTGCAAAGTTCTAGAGCTAATTAGACGACCAAAGCTACTTTGATCTCCAATGCATAACTCACTATATTAGTTTAAACACACACACACATACACACACACACACACACACACACACACACACACACACACACACACACAAACAATTGTATTTCCTGATTGCTTTATGTATTCAGTCCACAAAACATAACTGAATGTGATACTAAGTTAGGAGCAAAAGTGTTTTAGTAAGTGTTGACATATTTCTATCCTTTGTCTTCATCTCTTATTTTCATAAACCTTTTCAAACTTCCCAACACAAGCTGCACCTAGGTTTCCAAGGAAATGGTACTGTGATCTGGAAGGAAGCAAAGAGCTTCAGACAGAAGAAAGCATGAGAGATGACTTAGGAGACTGGCTGTGGCAGTCCTTTGTGGATGGTGAAGAGACAAAGTGACTGGTTATGACAATTTCTTGAAAGCCTGCCTTGGGTCAAACAGAAAGATGAGAAGGGGAAGAATTTGGGAGTGACAGGGAAGAGACGACTTTGTTGATAAGACTTTCTGTTCAGAAGACCAGACATTTTTCAGTCATATACAAGGGAGATGGGCTAAGGAGGTGACTGAATCCCATTACCAGTTTTGCAGCAACAAAGGGTGTGGGGTCATGGTCCCCCTAATAAAATGAAAGTGGTGATTGTGTTGTGTGTGACAAAATGGATGCAAAAGCTGTGGGAATGTGAAGAAAAGGTCAGGACCATAGACTAGATGCTGGCGAATATCCTTGGAAAACATTCCTATAATTTTTGGATCTAGGAAACATAGAAAGGATGGTTGATGGGGGGCGGGGGATGAATGGTTTTCTCATGAACTTGATGGTCTGAGGTTTTGCTGTGCCATCTATGTGGAGAAGCTAAGGAACATTTGGTAACAAAGAATAATGTGGATGAAACATGGTATCCTGCATAGACTGGGTGGTAGAGTGGTGGTCTTCATGACTCTTTCATCTTTCCTGTTTGCATACAGGTCCTTCTTCTCCCCTGAAGACCCACATGGCCAGATGTTTAAAGATGTCTTTCTGGTTAAACCTGGAGAGAAAGCTGAAATATCCTGGGCTTGGTTCAACTTCTACTTTTTTCCCCAGGAAGCCTTCCAACACGCATTTTTGTGAAGGTCAGGTCTCTATTGTGCTAACATTCTTTCCATGAAGAAAATATTTCATTTTCTCCACCTATAGCTTCCTGCAGCACATGGAGAGGAAATGTTTTTCTTTTGTTTCTAGGAAACAGACTTGTGGAAAATGGAGCATCATGTTTAAATGGGGGTAGGTGAGAATCTGTGTTTCATTGGAGAAGAAAGCTTTTGTTGAATTCTTGGTGTTGCTGTGACTTTGCTCCCTCCCACTTTCATGAGGGCAGAATTCAAGCATTCAGGCCTTGTCACTACATGCTGAGCCGTAAATTCGTAAAAAGAACTTCAACACAGAGTGTAGCAGAGGGGAGATGCTGAGTTAAAAATAGCCAAGGTCATCTCTCTTTTTACTATGAGGATAAACACAGTCCTCTGGGACCATGGCAGCCTCTTTTGGCCAGCAATAGACAATGGAGGCCCCAAGAGCTTATACTGCATATATGTCTCCAGAACCTTGCATTCTCCTCTTACTACCTGGCTTAAGTCCTCAAGCTTGGGCATCAAGCTTTCAGGCTCTAGAGTACTTCGTCATGATTATAATGTTATAATATATAACTTTTAATCCTAGATCCAACCATTACTTGGCCTAGCTCCTCTACTCTCTTCTTTAGAATCCTCTAACAGGAGCTTGTTACCAGCTGGATCCTTAAAGAAGACACATCTTCCTTTTGACACGGATCCTTGACTGTTCTTCATATACATCTCATCATTGTGCTTATGGGTGGTGGTGGGCACATCTCCATGACTTTGTTTTCATCAGACTGACCTATATTCCATTGCTAAATGTTTTTGAGCATTTTTGCCTCGAGGCTTCTGTGGTATCATTTTTTCTCCTCTTCACACTTCCCTATGGTAATGCCTCAACATCTCCCATCAGTTTGGATGTTTGTTAGTTTTGAAGATGAACTAATATATACATACATATAATATATATATGTATATATATATATATAGTATATATGCTATACATCTCTTTGGATCACAATTATTTTCAGTAATATATATTTTTTAAACTGACAAATAGTAGTTGTACACATAGGTGGCATAGGCAATAATTTTTGCTTTGCTTTCTGTTTGAGGCTAGGTCTAACATACATCGACCTAGCCTTGAACTCCTGATTCTCCTAACTCCTAAGTGCTGGGATTACAGGCATGGACTACTGTAGCTAGTTTCTGTGGTTCTGGGAATAGAACCTATCATTACAAAAATTCTATTTAGTACATAATAAAAGTCAAAACCAGAAATTGAGAAAAAGCTGAAATATCAGGGAGACAGGGAACTAATCACAGCCAATACTCACCCAGCCAAGCCAACTCCTCAGGCCAAACATGGTAGGTCTGGACTTCATGAGTCTTCTCTCTGACAGGGCATGGAGGCAAAAGGGAAGAACTTCTGCCTTTTCCTGCCTTATATTTTGTTCCCCCACTCAGATATTTTATTTCCTTATTCAACATTCCTAGAGCTAGGATTAAAGGTAGGTACCACAACCTCCTGGCTCTGTTTGATCTTGAACTCACTGAGATTTAAAATATCTCTGCCTCCCAAGTGCTGGGATTAAAGGGGTGAGTCACCACTCTCTGACCTTCATGACTTGACTCTATACTCTGACATTTCAGGCTATTTTTATTGAATATACCCCCACAACCTATAGCATCATAGATGTTATGCAAGTACTATGATATATAATTGAGCTATAGTCCCAGCTAGATACATTACAAAGTTCAATAATCTGATCTGAGAAATCGATTTATCTATTCATTCAAACTTTTTTTTTTGTCAGAAGCATTCAAAATCCTCTCCTTTAGTTCTTTAAAGATGTTAAGATAATTTTTGTCCACCACAATCATATGTGAAGAACACAAAAATTTATTTGTCCTTTATTCCTCATGCTCAGAAATATCTGTGAAATACGCAAACATCCTCCATTACTTAGAAAGTAGCTGTTGCTGCTCTCCATGGTATGTATTTGAGAATTTCACACTTGGTACTGTTAGTTTTCTGTCTAAGCTCAGGCTTTCTAAAAAATGTCATCAAAGGAGTTTGATCAAGTCCTTGAACTTGGGCTGTAGACAAACTTGAGCTTGAATCCTTGAAATCTTTTAGTCTGTTTTCAAATCCTCTTCTATAACATGAGCAGATTCATAATATTATTGTATGGTTGTTACAGAGATGAAATGGTATAGTATGCAAAAGATCTAGGTTAACAATTGAGAACTTGACTTTGTGTTTGCTCAAAATGCCTTTTGGGAGATGAGAATTTCAAAAGTTTGCTGAGTTAATAAATTAGAGGAGCCCAGCTCCCAGTCACTTCAACCAGTGGTTACTAGGTTGAAGGGACATGGGTACTTTCTAGATAGGGATAGTTGAAGGTAGAATTTTTCACAGAGGACTTTATGATAGCACTAGTAACATTATTCTTTCTTTGAGAATTGCCCCAGATCCTTCCTAATAGACATAAATTCCAAGCAATGACAATCTACATGGCCTTTTGTCAGCACAAAACCAATCAGGCTAAGTGGTGTGTCTGTCAGTGTGGTTCAACTCCTTCTTTGAAAAGTCAGTAGGAACTGCAAGTCTGTTTCTTCTCACTGTGAGGTTCAAACTTCATGCCTTTCAGGAAGGGTGGCAAGCCATACTCAATAACACGCTGTGTCTATCTCTCTCTGAGGACCTGGGTACCAAGATACCAGTCTTTGTTAGTTGCCCAGTTTCCTGCCATTGGCCAGCCTCATTCTTCCCACCTCTGTTTTCAAGAACCAGGCTCTATTTATTCTCTCCTTAAAACTGTTGTTAAATAAACTGTCTTTTAAAACCAAGCCAAGAATGTCAGCTCATGCCTGTCATAATAGCATTGAGGAAGCAGAAGTAAGAGGATTCTACAGATTCCAGGCCACTTGAGAAATATTTTTTCTCATCTCAAAAAAACAAACAACCTGTGATCATGCTCTGTGGTTTCTAAGCTTGGTCTTGAAAGCTGCATTCTAACTCAGCTCTTCTAGGTCAAGCTGCCTTTCCCACTTAAGGGGATCCCTTAAGTTACTCTGTTTATATCTACATTTAGTGTGCATGCTATGGTATGAACATCTAAGACACCTGATTGCAATGGAGTATAATAGACGAAATGAAATAGGGCACAGAGGACATTTAGGTTCTAATTTAAATTCCTTCATTACCTAATTTTCTGATTTTTGTATGCCTCATTTGGCCCTGAGAGATGAGCTTTATATCTGCCAATAGATATGTGACAACCTACTGTAATGGCTTCTAAGGGTCAAGAAGGATAAAATGTGCTAACATTGGTGAAGTCATTTGGAAATTTCGTGTTATATAAATACAATAGCTAATCAACTCTTTCAGAGTAGACTAGAATAGACAGTTCTTTACAAAATTTACCAGTTCATATAGTACTGGTCCCTATACAACTTTCTCCACAGCTATTATCAGCATATGAATTGTATGGAACTCTCCCAGTATATCCCTGAAATGCCCAGATGCATCTGTTAGCCATGCTGGACACAGAGGAAGTCTCTATTACTGGATAATTATGGGCAAAGGAGGCTGTTATAGAGACTAAAAACAGAGGGAAGAAATCAGAACCAAAATAAGGTATGTGTCTGTTACGTATCAGTCACGGTCCTGTTACCAAAGGAAGGTCACATAATTTCAGAGAGCTAAAAGGCACCAAGAGAATCTAAAACATAGAGTGGGAATGTTGAGATTTCATATATTTATTTGATTTTCCTGTTGTTTCTTTTTCTTAATTTAATAATAAAAAGTGGTTTAAGAAATGTTTTTATTCATGGAACATTAGATTTCTTTCCCTGAAAAGCTGAAATTGGCTGTAAGAAAAGCAAGCCAATGATGTTGTATTGTCTACGCCATTATTAGTTATTTAAGACTACATGTGGTTTCTTTAAACATTCACTCATCATTTATTCCACCAGTCATTTAATTTGTCTAATTAAATATATTGAATTCAATCTAGTTCAATTATTTTGTTAACAAATTATGTCTTTAACCATGCCCAAAGCTTTGTCTTCTTTCAACTTTCCCTCAGCTATTTTTTTAGCACATTATATTATTCTTAGGCTTGAGATTCTGTGGAATATTTTCTTTGACAGTATTATTTTCTTCATAAAATCTTTATAATGTGTCACAAAGCAGTTTATTAAATAAAAATGCAATCCATCAATTGTAGGTATAATATATACATATATAATATATACATATATTATAATAATACATATGGAATATGAGGGTAAATATATCGGAATCAAGTTATAAACCTGCAATATCAGTTGGGCCCTTTCCTCCTGTAAATCTAGGACCAATCATTCTCAAGAGGTAAACTGTTGAGACTTGGGCTTTAGAAGAATTTTTCTTCTTTTTATTAAATCTACAATGTAGATTTAGCAAGTGGATAAATGGAATTATAATTTGTTTCCACCTCCCCTTGCTCACTCCTTATTATGATCACAATTTTATTTTCCCTTCTCAGGCAGATCCCTGGATGTCTCTCTTAAGTTCCTCCTGTTACCTAGCTGTTTGAGGTTGTGGTTCGCAGCCTGGATACTCTTTGCTTTGTGTCTAAAATCCACTGGTGAGTGAGTACATCCCATGCCTATCTTTCTCGGCTTGTGATACCTCGCTCAGGAAGATCTCCAAATTCATCCATTTGCCTGAAAATTTTAGGATGTCATTTTTTTTTCCTACGGAGTAGTACTCCATTGTGTAAATGTACCGCAGTTTGTTAATCAATTCTTCGGTTGAGGGGCATCTAGGTTGTCTCAGTATTCTAGCTATTACAAATAATGCTGCTATGAACATAGTTGAGCTAATGCTTTTGGGGTCTGAATGTGCATCCTTTGGGTATATGCCCAATAGTGGTATTGCTGGATCCTTGGAGACATTTATTCCCAGTTTACTGAAAAATCATCACACTGATTTCCAAGCTTACACTCTCACTAATAATGGAGGGAATGAGTAAGAAGAGCGACAGAGGGGGAGAACAAAGAAATGGATATCTTGATAGAGGGAGCAGCTGTAGGGTTAGAAAGAAACCTGGTGCTAAGGAAACCTCCAAGAACCCACAAGATGTCCCTGGCTAGGACTCTATAGTAGAGGGGGTGCCTAAACAGGACTTCCCCTATAACCAAATGATTGACCACCCTAATTGTCATTATAGAAACTTCATCCAGCCATGGAACAAGGGGAACATTCCTCCATTGTTGGTGGGAGTGTAAACTTGTACAGACACTTTGGGATGTGTCATCACAGAACCTACATACAACAAAGAATAGAGGTGGAGGTAGAGATCCATGGCTGAGCACTGGGCAGAGCTCTTGGTCCAACTGAGAGCAGGGCAGGAGAGCCTGTATGAGCAAGGGGATAGGGATTATGAGGAAAACTGTCACAGAGATGGCTAGCTGGAGTGATGGGCAACTCACTGAATCAAGAATAGCCACTCCAAAGGTAGGCAACTGTCAACTGGTATGAGCAGTATGTGGAGCCTCGAGGGATGGGATCAGACTGTGTTCCTGTGCATGGTCTGGCACCTTGGAGCTCACCCCCTGCAGAGGAACACTTAACCCAGTCTTGACTTTGGGATGAGGAAATCAGACTTTCCTGGAGTGGGTGTGCCACACTGAGCTAACCCACCTTCTTGCCCTTTTGAGGGGAGAGGACGGGTGGATGGGGAGGGGTGAGGCTGACTGGGAGGGATTGGGAGGAGGGAGGGAAGGGGAGCAGGGAGGATACATAAATAAAAATGACATTTTTTAAATAAAAAAATAATAAAAAAAAGAAAATTAAAAAAAGAAACTTCATCCAGCAATGAATAGAGGTGAAAGTAGACATCCATTGCTAAGCACCAGGTCAAGCTCCCAGTCCAGTTAAAGAGAAGAGAGTATATGAACAAAGGGACCAGGATCATGAGGAGGAGACCCACAGAGATGGCTGACCTGTGTAGTAAGAGGTTTCTGGCCCGGACTTTCTGGCCTAACCTCAAGGTTTAGGCCCACAGACCCGCAGTCCCACAGTCCCACAGAGACACACAGATGCTTTCATTAGTTTTTGGCTGATCAGCCTCAGGCCCAGGCATATAACTTGCTAGCTCTGTACCCTTCACCTAACCCATGTCTCTTGTTCTGTTCAGCCATGTGGTTCGGTACCTTTTCTTAAGGCATCATAGTTGTCCTTGGCTTCTTCCGGGCCTCTCTCTGGAATTCCCTTTGGTGTTCTGATCTGGCATTCTGTTCTCAGAGTTTTTAGTCTGGTAGCCCCGCCTATACTTCCTGCCTGCCTTTGGCCAATCAGCTCTTTTTATTAAACCAGTGGGTGGGACAATTATTTAAAATGAAACAACACAACCTCCCACAGACCTGAGCTATGGAGAGCTCACTGACTCTGAAATAATCCCCGAGGAACCTTCATGGAAAGGAACTAAACCCTTCAAAGGTAGATGACTGTCAAAGGGCGTGGGCAGTTTGTGGCGGCTCTTGCAGGAGCATCAGAATAGTCCTGGTGCATGAACTGATATTTTGCAGCCTGTTCCCTATAGAGGAAAACCTAACCTAGCCTTACTACTGGAATGAGGGACTCAGACCAACATCGACTGAATATGCCAGTCTGAACTGACCCACCTTGGGACTCTTTGTCCTCCCTGGGGAATATATGGGAGGATGGGGTGGGGGGAGGCTGAGGGAGGACTGGCAGGGACTGGGAGGAAGGAAGGGAGGGGGCAGTGGCAGATATGGAAAAACTTTTTAAATAAAAAAATGGAAAAAATGTAATTTATAGAACGTAGGTAAAGGTGGTAAGAGCAGGAAAATGATCACACACAGGTTGTGGTTTTACTTCTATTTCAGTAAATATGATTTAACTGGGACCTGTCATAGGTTAGATTGCAATATCTCATCCCCACCCAACACAAGCTCATGTATTTGCATACTTGGTCCCTGGTTGCTGGAACCATTTCAGGATGTATGCAGAGCCACATGCAGAACTCATAAAAGTAGTTTTTGAAAATAATATTGTAGCTAATAGTATCACCTGCCTAATGTAGTGGATTTATGATGTTACCATGAAGATGAGCCTAGTGAGAACTCTTAGTAAGGGGGAATATAAAGTCTCACCTGGCCATCTATTGTAACCAGACAAGGCTTCCAGTAGCAGGACTGAGTTGCATTCAATTGAATAGGTCAAAGTTCTCATGGAAATCTCCAAACAACCTAGGATGATGCTAAGTCAAAGGGTTGCTCTCAGCAAACTGACAGTAGGGGTCCCATTTCTATGGACAACACCCATAAAACTCATTGAACATGAAGAAGTTGAGCTGTTATCTACATGGAGCCTTCACCTTTACATTTTAGTCTCTTTGGTGTGGGAAGATACTCTGCATGCAAGCTATTGAAAAAGAGGTGTGGTAGATACCAGCCCATCCATAAAACCTTTGACCTACAATCTGCTCTGCCTGAAAAATTTGCTACGACAATGTTGCACATAACTCATGAGAATTTCTGATTTGACTTAAGGCTCACTTCACAAGAAGAAACATATCCAAAACTCTTGGGTATCTAAGAACCAGATACTAGATAGCCCAGAGATCTAGGGTAAAATAAAACATGATTGGTCTAAACAAATAAACACATTAAGATGACTCAATTATATTATGTTATCCTCACAGTTGAGTGCCTTATGCAGTCATCATTTCAGAGACTTCCTCCGGCAGTAAATGGGAATAGATGCAGCAGACACACACAGAGAACATTATGTGGAGAGAAAGCCTAAATGGGATGTCTCCATCAAATCCTCTCCCCTCAGATTTCAAGGAATCCATGGAAGAGGAGGCAGAAAAATCATGAGAGTCAGAGGGAAAGAGGACACCAGAAGATCATGGCCCTCTGAATCAGCTGAGCAAGGCATGTAGAGCTCACAGAGACTGCAGCCGCAAGCAGGGGGTCTATGTTGGTCTGCTACAGGTCCTCTGTGGATATATTATAGCTATTAGCTTAGTATTTTTAGTGAACTCCTGGCTGTAAAAATGAGTGGGCCTCTGACTCTTGTTTCTGGTTTTAGGACAGTTTTCTTCCTGTTGTGATTCCATGTATAACTTTAATCTAAAAGTTTTTGCTTCACTTTATTATACATTGTCCTGTTTGGTCGTTATCAATTAGAGGCTTGCTATTTTCTAATGAGAGACAGAAAGGAAGTGGGTCTGGAGGGAAGGAGAGGGAGAGAGAAAGTGGGATGATGGGAAACTCTAATCTTGATATATTGTATGAGAAAAGAGTCTATTTTGAAAAAATAAAAGAGTATTTGTCACTCTTCAAGAAGACTTAAGTTTAGCTCCAAGTAAGTACATTGGGCAGCTCAGTAACCAGCTTCAGGGATGCCCATGCCTTTTTCCTGCCTCTATAGGCACACACACACACACACACACACACACACACACACACACACACACACACACACACACACACACACACAGAGTCTCTAAAATGTCTTTTTTGAGGCAGGGAATATTTGCTGAGTGAATAGGTTCATTTTAAACTCTGACTAAAAATAAAATCTTATGTTGGATCAGCCATCTGAAAGTTGGAAGCTACATCATCTTTACTAAGGGCAACCAGAAAGTATTTCAGAGAGGCTATTTTTGTAGACCTTACACTATTGTTTATTCATTTCACTGAGGGTCTTAATGGCCTTGCATTCTTTCTTGATATAAAGCTTCTGGTGGGCACAGGATGGTGTTTTCTGAATGAGGCGACATGTGTTTGCCACCTGACTTTTTCTTGCTGCTTTCAGACTGCATACATTGACGTGTTCCAACTGCTTCCACATACCTTGGAAAGTACTGCACACTGGCCAGATCCCCTGACTATGAGTCAGAACCAGTCAGAACATTTCTTGAGGGTTATGTTAAAATGTATTAAAAGAACAAAAGACTTTAATAACTGGCATCAAATGGTCTGTGCTTAGAAATGTCCCCCAAGAATCCATGGACACCTTGTTCATTTGATACATCTGTAATATAGTGGCCCATGAGAAGCATATATACACCATTTCCCCCTTCATTTTTAGAAGCAATTTGTGATGGACTGTGAGAAGTTCACAATAGTCAGTTAATCACATTTAATGCTTCTTAGTAATGTTTATTTTCACAGCATTAGTGCATTGTGGAAAGGAAAATAAAGTATGATATCTTAACCCTGGGATCAAGCTCAGATGTTTGGGATCCTTTCAGCCATGACTTAGTACAATTATAGGATAGAGGGGGGCATTTCAAAATATTTAAGTGCCTCTAGAAGCCCAGGACTGAAAATGAATCACAAGACCATTTTTCATCTTGTCAGTTCTGACTTCATGCTGAAGGAATTCTCATAGTAAAACAAATGGCTATTCAGACAGCATTCACCATTCCTTGGTATTAAGTCAAAGCAATAATTCCTGCTATGGAGATTTGAAAATCTGTATTCACTACTTCTAAAGCGTGTGTATGGAGTTCATAATCAGCATGTTCATATCGAATAAAAATATTGCTGAAACAGATTCAGTAGTCCACACACCACAAGGGTCTTAATACAGGTCTAAAGTTAAGATTTGAAGAAATTACCTTTCTAGATTTCATCTAGCATAGCAGGAATTGTAAATCTGAAGGAAGTGACTTAAGCTTGTAGGTAACTCTGAGGGATGGCTGGGAGATTGCCTGGTAGCCAAGCCAATCCTTTATTCAGGTAACTTAGGATACACAGGTGGCTTTGTAAATATCTCTGTTCTAGTAAAACCCTACATCAGTTATACCAAACTCATTAGGAATGAGAATCCAGGCATGAACATTTTTTAAAGCCTTCCAAGGTTTCCCATATAAAGCCAAGGCTAAGACACATTGCTCTAATTATAGCCTAGTGGTGTAGCCCAGAGTGTGGGCACTATCTTTGGGCATGCTGGGGAGTTGTGGGTGACTAAAAGCAGTGCTTGCTATTAATACGTGTGGCACTTTCTTAAGAACTTTGCCTGTGTTAACACATTTAACTCACCCTAATGGACAGAAGCTATAATTATCAACGTATCAAGAATGATGAGACAAGTCATATAGATAAGAATTGTAGAATAGGATTTAGACTCATGCATTCTACTATTTAACAAGTATTTGTTAAGCTCTGATGGCATATTAAATGTTTATTAGAGTTCTTGCTGGAGTCTCCAAATGCTTAATTCAGTAAACAAGATTTTTTTTTTTAACCACTAACTACCTAATTATCAGAAACTTCCTTAGTATGTCCTAGAATCAATGGTGGAGAGAAAATTGTATTCATTACAGTAGTATCCTGGGAACCCTTATACTACATATATAGGTACCAAGATGATTGAGGTTGTATTTTTTTTTTTATACATTTATGCTAAGCTTATACAAGGTCACAGACCAGAAGAACAGCCTGGGACATTCTAGCAATCTGACCCTGTCCATACATCTTACTCATAAATAACACTCAGCTTAAATAAGGCTGGGGGAACAGAATTATTTTCTTTAAATAAAATGAGACAGGGGCTCACTACATACCACTGGGTTATCTGGAACTCATTTTATAGATCAGGCTGGAATTTTTGAATTCAGAGATTTGCCTGCCTCTGCCTCTAAAATGCTGAAAATAAAGGTGTGTGTCACCACATCAGGCAAAGAATTCTCAGGAGCAGGGAACAAATCCACAGCATAACTTACCTTCTTTTTTTTCTCTCTAAAGAATGAACTGCTGTCAAAGATACATCTTCCCTATGGCCATCTCCGGAATCAGCTGGCTATAGATAAAATAATCTCATTTATATGCAGTATAAAAATATATTTCTTCGCACCTCCCTCTACTATGCTCACTTTATGGTGTCACAGGGGAGGCATAAGATGACCATCAAACACTGTAACCAGATTTTATGCATCAGTTATGGAAATTTTTTTTCTATATGAAGAGAGTCTCACAGACTGATGAAAAGAAACATGCACATGGGGGTGTTTTTTTTTTTTATTTGTTTGGGTTTGTTGACAGCTTGCTTATTCAGTTGTTTGCAGTAGAGGAAGACACTTACACAAGATACCACCATGTAGCTAAGGCTTCAGTATGCACTTTAAACCAGAAGGACCTACTGACCTTTCTGCCTCTGTCTAGAGTGCTGGCATTCCAGGTGTGCTGCCATTTCTGGTAAGGACTGGTTGAGAGCACTGAATGTTTTGTTTGTTTTTTTTTTTTTCCCTCTCATTAACAAACAACTAAAGTTCCAAATGTGAGTAAAAATGTGCTTACATCAAAGCAATGTTCAGACATTTGAGTCTGAAATAATTTAACTATTTGATCCAGTTGTAGTCTTGAACTATGTAAGGGCCAACATCTGATGCCACTTTACGGTGGCACTAAAAGCTAAAGAAATTAATTCTTTATTGAAAATATTTTAGTGGGTAGAAAAAGCTTTTGAGAGTATATTTCACGGTGCTGGTGATTGGGGTTGGGTGCAGCATACCTAAAAGAGGTCCAGTCCTCCAAACTGCAATCAGTGCATATGCCATTGACAGTCACATATGCTTCAGTGCAACTTACGGGTTAAGAGCAAGTTTTGTTGCAGTTTTAGGAAAGAAATTACAAGACTGTTGAGACCCACAAAGGAAGCCAGTATTGGGGAAAACTGAGAAATGGGAGAAAGAAAAGGTGTGGTGTTGTTAGGATGACTCTGTCATCTCTAAAGTTTATCTCCCAACCACTTTTGAGAAGTGGCTATTCCGGAAGAAGATGAAGGAAAAAGGCTTCTTCCTTAGCCTTGATAATATACACTTTCCAAGGCCAAGTTGTAAATTAAGACAGTGAATTTTATAATAGCAATGGACAGTAAGACATATTACACTATTTTGGACTAAGCAAGATTGAAAAGCAAACACATTAAAATTGCTTTCAGCTAGCTTAGAAAGAAGCATAGAGAGCAGATGTTTGAGGAAGTTTGACCAGGAGAGGCAAAACTGCAATTTAATATAACAAGAACCACATTGTCATAAATGGTAAAACCATTAACCACACCAAAAAGAGAAATTATATCATAAAATATCTGAAGAACTAGCTGAGTGCACAAAGATCAAAGCAAGGATGTGAACAGAAGTAGGCAATGCACAGAAAACTGGGATTATCCCCAAGTGGTAGTTCCATTGAAGTATTTGGAAGACACATTTTTTTTGTAATAAAATAATTTCAAATAAACTGATGATACGAAAAGAAGATGTTACTGATTTTAGCAATTGACTGTTCCAGAAAGTAATATACAACTTCTTTGCTGTAGCTTTTCTTTATGAAATTCAGATTTATTTCACCCTGAAGAGCTGGAAATAGGGAAGATTAAAAAAAAAAAAGAAGAAGTGAGAATTATAACCCTTCAGACCACAGAAAGTGTATTTTCAGTCATAAATATGAAAGGGGGAAATGTCAAGGCTTGAAATTAAATATCCCTTCATAGTAAATGTAATTTGACAGTAAATGTAATATATCTACTGATGAAGAGAACCCTTTAAAAAGAGAAATCTGAGAAGGGCTACAAAAAAATCATTGAGTCAGTTACTGGTGCAATAAAACAAATCTCTACAAAGTCAGCATGTTAAACCCATCACAGTGTTATTGTTTCACATGATTTGTACTTGTTGGGAACACAGTGTGGTTGGGCAGATGTGTTCCCAAGACCATAGAGCTGTAGCAGGTAAGAGTTGGTCAACCATTTCTCTCTCTTCTTAAGACCTCACAGCTTTTCTGTTCAGTCTCATAACATGAGATAATTAGGCACTGCTCAAAGTTCAGTAACCTCAAAGCTATATGTTGAGTCACGCCACAAGTCAAGACTCAAGAATGGGACAAAATGGAAGCCAAGTCTTATTCTTTTTCCTTTCCTGAAAGGTCATCCAATGTCACTTCTTCCAGGCTTTAGTGGTCAAACAGTGCCAGAGACCTTTTGTGTTTCAAGAGCAGGAGCTACAATTATTTCAATGGAAGAATATAACAAACATGTCTGAATGCTAAGTGGGGTAGTGTGTAATGCTGTGAACAAGGTCAGATGTGGTAGCAGGTAGTACTGAGACCAGTTTCAAAAGTTCAATCTATCTGAAATCTCTTGCTAGACTGTAGACTCTCCTCCAGACTACAGCAACAATAAAGACAATAATACAATAATCAAAAAAACAGCATGCCTTGTTTGGTCCTCTCTACCCCTTAGAGTTTTCAAAACTGAGCTTCAGATGGCTTTCTTAGCATGCTCAAGAGCCTGCTGCAAATAGCACAGCCAGAAAACAGGTCTATTTCCAATCCAGTTGCTTTCAGCTGCCACTTGGCATCTTCTTAAAACAAGTTCATCACTAAACTCTCATGGTCGTGAAGAAAGTCAGTCTATTACCCAACAGCACTTTTGAGTTGAAACTCTGCACTAGACTCATTAAAAACAAAACAAAATGGTGGGAAATCCGTGTAGTCCTACTGGGGCTTTACCAGAGTTTGTATTCTTTCTCTGCACTTCACCTCAGTAAAGTTTGCCTTTCTCAACATCATTTCTCACTCTATATCCGTTGCAACCATTTTAACTTTGGTTGACAAAGCAATAACTTGTCTGACACTTAATAGTTGGCCATTTCTCTAATTTAAAGGACAAAAATATCATGAGTCAAGACTTCCTTCAAATTCTCTCCCTCCCATATCAGTTTGACCCTAAACCCTTCTTTTCTTCTGCCACTTTCTCTCATGTGTCCAAAGATAAGCCCTTCTCTTTGCACATTGGATCTCCACCCTCTTCCTGTCTGCTCTGAGAACCTTTACTCTCAATTATACCCACTTCTTTTACCTCAGACCTCTGTCTTTGGTTGGCTCTACCCCTTCCTTTTAAAAACAATTTCACATTCCTTATCCTAAAAATAATAATCCTTCTCCAGTCTTCTCCTCTCTCACTCAAATTGCCTCAACTCTAAAAGCTTTATCAAAACAGTTTACACTGGATGAATTCACCGTGTTATCTCAAACTTGCTCCATGACTCATTTGGGTCTGATTTCCTGCTTCTTTCAGGTTGCTCCTCTCAAACGACCCAGCTCTGTGTCCAGCTTTGAAACCAGGCTGTAGACCACTGCAAACTCACCCCTTGGTAATAGACGGCATTCCCATGGCTTTCTTCCCAACTGTTACTAGATAGGAGTAAAGAGTTTAATTGATCAGTTCATCAGTTCTTCATTAAAACTGTTAAGTGTAGCTTAAAAGTGTAGCTCAATGAAACACTGAAAACAAAGGAACAGGAATGTACTTCTCTCTGAGGCCCACAGAGCTTCCAAGAGTGCATTCTATTTATATTAATCTTTACCTTTTCTTCAGAGTCAAACATTTTTCTCTTAATGTCTAGAAATGTCAAGTTCTGTCAGAGGGTAAGAAATAGTAGGAAAGATTATAGTGGCTTAGCTTATCCTAAATGTCTTTATAATTGGCAGCAATCTCCAGCTACCGTGGTGGAATTATCTATTTTCTAATGGAATGACACTTCCGTTGCTTCCAAGTTTTGTCAGTTATGAATAAGGTTCCATTAATCATTGTCACACAGGTTTTTGTGTGGGCCTATGTTTCCCATTCCTTTGAATAAATAAGAGCTTCATGATTCCCAGACCTTGTTGATTTTTTAATAAGATACAAACCAAAATGCCTTTCAAAGGAGCTTTAGGATTTTACATCCCCCAAACAAGGAATGAGAGTTCCTGTTGCTCCATAGCCCTATGTATGCTCAGAATATCAGTGAATCTTAAGATTCTACAATCCTTCCCAAAAGTCTTCTACGTCAGAAAGAATCAGAGTCAACAGTAATGACAAAGGTTCTGTGTCCTAAGAATGTGAGGACTGAATGACAAATACGGATCCTCAAACTGGATGTGGTGGATAATTAGGTAATGTACTTTATAGACCTGCTTCAAAGCTGTCTTTGATGCTGCCCATCATTAATTAAGTAAATATTGTTCTTCCATTGCAAAATTAATAGTTTACTCAAATTACTCTTCAGTTCTGTGCAACATACTTACAGGAAATAAACTATTGTTTCAGAGCACTAATGTGAGTGGTTGAAAGTTCTGTTCTAAAGAATACCAGAGACTCGTATATAACTCTTGAGGGAAAAAAAAAAAATTGCAAGCATACTTGAAGTTACACCGGTAAATATTAAAATGGATAGCATCAAATAGATTTGTTTGTTCCCTATTATCACTCTTAGAGAGATTGTGTTGGATTGCTAAAGTCATATCAGAGGAGGGAACCTCAATTAAGAAAATGCCTCTATAAGACCAAAAGCCTGTGGGTGTTTTCTTAATCGGTAATTGATGTGGGAGGGCACTGACAGTCCTGAGGTCTGCAGGAAAGCATGAGGAGCAGTAGGTAAGCAGCACCCCTCCATGGCCTCTGCATTAGTTCATGTTTCAGGTTCCTGTCCCGATTTCCTTTAGTGATGGACTGCAATGTGGAAGTGTAAACAAAGTAAACCCTTTCTCCACAAGTTGGTTTGCCATAGTGTTTCATCACAGCAATAATGACCCCAACTAACACAGGGACGTATTTACTTGGAGCTTTAAAATGTTTTAGATTTAGCTATCATGTTTAATTAAATGCACTTTTTAGCAACCTAATGTCCCAGAATTAAAAGATTCACTGAAAACCAACATCATTATGAAATCGAGTCCCTGGATCCAGTGAATTTGATAACCTATATTTCTTAGCAGTCACAAAAGAAGAATTAGATCAGGCACAAGTGCCTTGCCTGAAAAACATTGGCACATCACCCATCTCCAGACCCTTTCATTAAAATCCACTAAAGCAGAGGGATCCAACCACTAATCTATCATTCCCACTGTCCTTGCTGAGATGATTCTGGGTGATTTAACAATTTAAAACTTTGTGTGTTGGCTCACCACATCTGAGCTTTCTTGAAGGAGTCATTCAATCCAGTCACAGGTGACATAATAATGCATATAACACAGCTGAACAGTCACCCTGAAATGGAGATTCACGTGCACAACTGCAGGAAAAAAAAGGTTAGATTCTAGAGAGAAAAATACAGGTATATTAAAAGTACCATCTATTAACATTTTGAAGTTTTATTTCCAATAATATTTTTAGTTTTAAACAGATTTGACAGTGTTTTCCTAAAGCTAGACATCACAGGTCCCATGACAGGGAAGAAGCTGACAGGTCCTGATTGGTAAGAGCTGAGGGGGAGGGACTTCTGAGTCTAGTCAGCTCTGGTGATGAAGCCACAGGTCTAGGCTTCTATGGCAGATGTGGGTGAGAGTGCCATGACTGGTGGTGCCCAAAATCTTGGTGGTCTTGGTGCTCAAAGAGGCTGTCTGGTGAAAGCTCCTTTGACAGGTTCTATAGGTGGAGCTTTTCTGTGTCCTGGCAGTTGCTCCAAATAATCACAAAGAGACTTAATATTAATTACAAATGATCGGCTGATAGCTTAGGCTTAGCTTTTAGCTAGCTTTTATAACTTAAATTAACCCATTTCTATTAATCTATGTGCTGCCATATGGCTCATGGCTTGTATATATCCTGACTGTGTGGCTCCACCCACCTTCTTCCCAGAATTCTCTCTGCCACTAAAATTCTGCCTAGCCATTGGCTGATCAGATTTTTTTTTTAAACAATGAGAGCAATACATATTTAAAGTGTACAATGATTCCCCAGCAAAATTCTAGAGCAGAAACAACTGGATGATTGTCTGACACATGTATCTGTGAGAGGATTTGAATCCTTTAATTCGTGCTCAGTAAGATAAACGAAAGAGGAGGGGGGGGGGAGAGGCTGGTGTATGGGTCCAGTATACAAGCATCTTTTATCCTAAATACAATATCTCCCTAAGGCATAATAGTAGATCCTTAAATGTCAAAGACATTCTTACCACTTTTGAAAATGCAGGAAATGTTTTTCTAGGTATCAAAGCATGCATATGGTAACAGAGGGGTCTACAGAGCCAACACCAGCCACCAGGAAGCAGCTCCAAGAAGACTGACTGTGAGACCCATGGAGGCTCTGAAGGGAAACGTAGTGGTAACAGAGGTGTCTACAGAGCCAACACTATCTCCAGAACAACTTTAAAAAAAAATCAGATCTTTTGGAAAGATGCCTTTAAAAGTAGACTCAGAAAATTGAAAGGAAAGATGGCTGAACCCGAGGCAGAGAATGGTGAAATTAGTCACTGTGGTCCAGTATGGGAGGAGTGTAGCGACAGCAGACAAAGAAATTGTTACTGAACAGGGCCTACTCTGTGCTCTCAGACTGGATCTTAGTACGGAGTCACTGCTGCTATGGGCCATGGCACTGCTTGCCCTGCTCGGAGGAGAGTGTGGAGACAAGGCACCCACTGCCCATGGGTTGCAAGCACAGTGATACACAGTGACACCAAAAGCAGGGCAGTGTGTGATTGATTGGAGATCATGGGGTTCCTGCCCACAGATACCCTGCTTAGCAACAAGATCATCCTGATTCTGGACAATAGTATCCACTTGCACAAGTAACAGGAAATGATTATTCTAGCATTATTTTAGAGAAGAAGAGCTACACCTTATGAATGTAAGGAGTTTGACACTAAGTATATGAGAGTCTTATCTACATAAACAGGACACTGTGTTGACAGTTTTCTATCAACTGAATTATTATGTCCAGTTTAAAAATAATAAATATTTATTATTTTTAAATAAATATAAATATAAATGGTATTTTTTCATCTCCTCTAACTGCAGAGAGAGATGTTCAGGAAGCAAGAATGTGTCCTGCTAATTACAAGTGTTAGATAGATACGTTGTGTGAGAATTCCATATGAAAAATTTGACCTCTAGAAAGCAAGTCGAGGACTTGACCTTTGACTTTATCAAATTGTGGTTAATTTAAAAGGCTGTCCGCAAATTTTCTAGTAAATATGTACATGCTATGACAACCACATTAAACAAATGGAAGGAAGTGTTAAAATGTAAGAATGGCTTTTTAAGATTCTTTTAAGTTAGCTAAGTACTGTAAGGGATTCATGTATTGTACAATACTGTGGATGTGATTGCTGACCAACTAAACACAGATTCTATGAATAAATGTATAAGTAAATAAGAATAATAAAGTCCTAGTCAACATTGTTTGGCTGGATCTGGTACATATATGCAATCACGTTCCCTGATACATGATATAAGGCCCAGGACAGATTTTTTAAAGCTTACACATTAAATTATATAAAAGAGCTCCAAGTTGAAGATGTATTCAGTGGTGACTTTTCACCTAGTACACATGAGGTCCTGAGTTCTATTCCTAGGACAGGAAAAAATCTTCTCTGTTGAAAATTTTGAAATAGATATAATTTTCAGATCATAATATAATGAAAAGAGAAGTTAATATTGAATGAGAGAAAAATGTTATTCTGCTTTGTTAGTAAGCTTTGTTTACTTAAACTTAAAATCTTAAATCCCCACTATAAACACCTTCAAAATAAAGAGCTACACAAAAAATTCATTCAAAATATCTCAAATTATCTAAACATTCAAAATATCTAAAAGATAATGCAGGCCCCATATGTTGCCTTTGGGCCCAAACCATGGAAAAGAAGAAAAATAATTGTAATAATAAACATAGAAATTAATGAATCAGAACAAACACATGTGAGAGCACACAGGTGAGAATGATGAGATTTGTTAAAACAAAGTAAGTAATAGCCATGAGTTATAAAAGTTTTTTAAACCAGTAAAATCAATGCATTAAATCCCCAGTGTCGCAATCAAAAGGAAAAGAGGAAAATATATGCAAAAGTGTGTCAAAAACAAATGAATCTTCGCTATATGACTTCAGCAAGAAGTTCCTGGTTCTTATGCGCACTCTCGCTCCCATCACTGAGTATGTGCGAACACAGGTACATACATGTCTTTGATCCACATTGAACTCTCCTGCTTCCATCTTGCTGACCTGTACACATGGCTGTCAGTGCTCACTCCAGAGTTTGTACACACTCTGCAGGACGTCTCCAGACTGTGGGTGGAGGAGGGGATGGAATTAGGGGTGTGACTTTTGATATTACACAGCACAGCATGCTCATTCCAAAAGAATGGTCTCAAAATTTCTTAGAAAATAGGAGAACTTTTCAACCATTTCAGGCAAGATTACATTTGTGCCCCCAAATTTCTCTGAATTCCCATTGACAACTTTTTTATATTATTTTGTGATATCCTAAATGTTTCTAATAAAATTACATATACTTGGGGCTAAGAAGATAACCCAGCAGTTAGGAGCATTTGCTGCTTTTGCAGAGGACTTGGGTTGAGTTTCCAGTACTCATATGGCAACTCATAACTGTCTTTAACTCGAGATCCAGAAAATCCCACACTTCACTGGTCTCTGAGCGCAGCAGGTACACATATTGTACACATTAGTACACACAGGCAAAGCATTCATTCTCATAAAACATAAATAAATCTCTCTTTTCAGTCAGTGTGTGTGTTGAGACAGGGTCTCAGTGAATAACCATGGTTGTCCTGGAACTCACTATGTATACCAGGCTAGCTTTAAAGTTACAGAGATCCATCTGCCTCTGAGTCTGGAGTGCTGGGCTTAAAGGCATGTACAACCACACTAGGCTAGGTCTGCTTTTAAAATTGCTACAATAAGACCAGGTGAAAACCATCACATGCAGGCTGGAAAATGCAACCCAGCAGGAAGAAAAGGATCCCAAGAGCAGGCAAAAAAGTCAGAAACATTCCCCACTCTCACTGTTAGGAATCCCACAAAGACCTCAAGCTAAACAGCCAGAGTATGTATGTAGAAGGCCTAGTGCAGACCCATGCAGGCTCAGTGGTTGCCACTTCTGTCTCTGTGAACCCTTATGAGCCATGCTTAGTTGATTCTGTGGGTCCTGTTCTCTGGTGTCCTCACCCCTATGGCTCTTAAAATCTTTCCTACTCTTCTGTAGGACTCCCCAAGCCCACCTGCATCTTCTCCCATTAACTATTGGAGGAAGCCTCTCTGATGACGATTGGACCTACCTATGAGTATAGCAGAATAAATCTCAGATATCTTTTAACACTGGAATATTTCATTTGCAAATACGGTAATGCTTTAGAGAACAATGGGTGGTTGTTCATTATGTATTTGAGTTACATAACTAGATAAGCTAGAGCCTGGAGAAGCAATTCAGCGGATCCCTTCCTTCTTAGTAATAGAATTCTTCCTTTTATTAAAAAGAAAAGAAAATTCCAGCTATTCAAGAATAAACCTCACGCTCTCTAGGCAGTGTGTACCTGTCATGTGAGCATGGATCAGCCCCAGGGGCTGACAGGCAAGTTGGCAATGACACCGGAGATTAGGCTGTTAGAAGAAGGAAAAAAATTTTTTTTTCACATGTTTTTACATTATATCCCTATTCTTCCATGAGGTTTGCAGAGGAAGGTACGCTTGGAGGCAGGATCTCTTTATGAAAACCAGACAGTTCTTAAACTTGTGGACCCTTTTCTCTCGGCTTCTCCAGTGCCACAACATAAGCCACCCACCCCGTTCGGCTGTGTTCTCGATTTTAAAAGACCTCCCCAAATACAAAATGGAAGGCCAAATGGAGACCTTGTATAAAACCTCCTAAGACTGTCCATTCTACCCATCTGGTCCTTCACTGCTAAGATCCTGATCACTCTCTCTCTGGATTCCTACACTTAAGATCAATGGGAGTGTGGCCTTTAAGGAAACATAATATCTTAACATTCCAGGCATTTGTGAACTGGTACGAAACCGCATTTCCTCACAACACTGCAAAAGTGCTTAACACCGTGCCTCTTCTGAGGGACGCTGCATCGTGTCACACGGAACAGGAGATCTATAGTGGGAAATCAGAACAACCTGTCATCTCTTCCCAGTGTGTCCTCAGTACTTCCAAGCAAAGCAATCATGATGATATTGCAGAGCTTGGAGAGCGACAGGGTGATACTTCCAGCAGCTGCCTTGGACTTAATGACAGCAATGTTGTGTGGAATTCCTTTCACAGTAGAATGGCTGTTGATATTTTGGGAGGTTTTGTTGATGGTGATCTACTTAATTGCGTTTTTTTTTTTTTTTTTTTTTTTTTTTTGCAGGAACATATTAATAACATGGTTGTGAAAAATCTCTAAAATGTTACTGACACAAAAGGGCTAGATCATAACTGCATTTTATAAAGAATAACTGATTGTTGTGTTACTGTAAAAAGCCTTCTTTATGCTTTGAACCGTTGTAGTTACCAGAATATTTCAAAGCTTCAGCTGTGCTGGTCCACACCACTAGGATATAATGAAAAGGCAGAGGCAGGAGGATTACAAGTTTAGCCTGGGTACACTTTTTGCCTGAGGAGATGGCTCACCGAGTATGTACTGTGCAAGGGTGTGGATCAGAGATGAAATCTTACAATGTTCCTAGACACTGAAGTGTAATCCCAATGCCGCCATAGCATCCTAGAAGGAAGTTACAAAAAAAAAAAAAGAAAAACAAAAAACTATGCAGGACCATACATGTGGCAGGAATAAAAAAAAATAATCCCAAGAGTTAACTTCTGTTCTTGTGACCAGGAGAGTTGGCTGCTGAGAGTCAAAGCTTTGTAAGAATGCAAGAATTTTATATCATGAAAAGATTCTGCCAATGTGAAATATGACATGTTAGGCTGCTAACCTATATGATACCATTATGTGTGATTACTCATTCCTGTCTTCAGATCCCATAGGAAACTAAAACACTTGTAAGAAAATTGTTACCTAGTACAGAAACTTCTTAAAAATATAATTTAAATAACTTAAAGTACAAGTATTTCTAATTATTTTTGCAACAAAATGTAGATTTTCATAAAAATTATATGAATCCGAAATCTGTAAGAACACCAATTCTTAAGGAATGCAACCCCATGCCTGTCAAATCTAAACTTGAAGGAAGAAGTAATAACTAAAGTATAGCCCCATATGGATTAGAAGGCAGCTTCTCTGAGTTAGGGGTTATTGACAAAAGACTGTGTATCAATATTAGCAATTTTACCGAGACAAACATGCTTTACGAAGAACAAACAGTATTGGCTATGCTAGCCTCTGTCTCTCAGGACAGAATGGATACTGAAAACTCCCCCCTGCTGTTCCAAAACAATCAGATGGCAGAAAGGGGCTTCCGGGGTGAGCAGCTATCTGTGGCATGACTCAGGGTTCCTGGCCACACTCAGGTGCCCTTCCCATGTCATAATATACAAAATTGAGGAATGCAGTTCTAAAGATGGGCATCCTTCAGTGTTTTAAAACACTCTATTTAAAATTACCAACTTATAAGTCCTGCCCCTAAATGACAGCATGAAGATATTTGTGGTCTAGGCAGAGTATGTGTGAAAATTTGAAATTCCAATCAATGCCAGCCTCCTCTCCCACCGACTCTCCTCAAAGCCATCACTCAAAGCCATTTCCAAGTGTGTTCTTATTTTAGTATGAATCACTGAGTAAATATTGATAGGGAGGAGGGGGTATCTGTCAGTAAACATACAGAAAGAGTCAAGTATGAATCGCATAAAAGCAAGAACTGTGTTGTCCTATATGTGGTCGAGCAGAGATTTACAAAAAAATAAAGTATGTTTTAGAAGATGGCAAAGTAGACAACATCACAGCTTACTTTTCTATTTTATCTTTTTACAAAGAAATTGTAAAGCAGGAAATGTCCTTAATAGAATTAAAGGCTTCTAAAAATTAATAAGAAGGGGGAAACATTACAGTCAAGGAAAAATATTATAAAATGATCCTGTATCTCTAAATGGACAATTAATATATAGAGATATACATACTATTTCAGTTGCTTTCACAGATCCTATGCCATGTATGTATCCAGATGACACCACTGCTTGATAGCATTAGATGAAAATAGGTAATAGCCAACCTTGTTCTATAGATCATTAAGCTCATCAGGGTCGGAGTCAGGTGAAAATCCCATAACCAAGACCCGAATCCTATTCTTAGATCTGTTTTTCAAATGCTAAATATTCCATCACACCTCTACAGTTCCTAGAAATCAAATAGTTTTATCCACTATATACAACTGCTACCTTTGTACCCCAACAATGGCAGAATGTGAATCTTTGTTTTTCACAGAAAAACAAATTTCCTAGTTTCATGGTCAAATGTTAGAAGATCCTTTATTGTTAGCTTTCCTCACTGTAACAAATACCTGAGATAAATCAGCTTAAAAGAAAGGTTTTTTTTTTTTTTTTCCAAATAGTGTCATCCAGATTTACTTTTATTGTGTGGATTTTTTTTAAAGTACGTTTTTGTTAGCAAACAAAGGATGGGGTTTTGTTATTGCTTTTTATGCATACTGTCATTATGCTTTGCTCTAAATCCTCCTCCTCACAGCACTCCCCTGAAACCCTTGCTCACCCCTGGCCTCCCTCCCTAACAGTCTCTTTTCTGATTTCATCTCACAGGTGTACCCCCCCCCCCCCCCCCCCCCGCATTTCCCCATTTCCCTCCACTAAGACTGTTTCCTTCTTTCTCACTGTCCCCTTTCTGGTTTCAAGACCTCCATGGACTTGTATACAGACACATACACAATGTATTGACATGTACTTTCACATATGCACATTAAAAAAAAGCATGCCATATCGACAGAGACAAAATCTGTGTCTGGCTTATTCTACTTGGTATAATGATCTCCAGTTCCAACCATTTTACTAGAGACATCCATGTTTCTTTTTTTTTTTTCTCTTTAAGTTGAATAAATGTATATAGGTAGCATTTTATTTGTTCATTCATCTGTTAGTGGGTATCTATCCTAGTTACATACCTTGGCCATTGTAAATAATGAAGTGATAGACATGAATGTGGAAGGATTTCTGAAGTGGCCTGACTTACAGTCCTTCACAGGTGTATAAATGGATTATATGGTAGTTCTATCTTAAGTGTTTGAGACAGCTCAACTCTGACAGCGACTACACTGGTCTGTACTGCTACTGACAGTGAATGGCCTTTCTTTTTCCCCGGTATTCACTTCAGCTTGGTTGGCTTATGACAGCCATTCTAACTAGGATAAAATACAGTTTCAAGGGAATTTTCATTAGCATCTCTTTGGTAGCTAAGGCTGTTGAACACATCTCAAAACATTGACCTTTGGAGAACCATAAATTCAGTTCGCTAGCTCTTTATTGATCAAATGATTTATTTTTGTTGTTTTAAGATTTTCCATTCGGGAGAAAATCTTTGCCAGTTGTACTTCAGACAAGGGGTTAGCATATAGAATACATAAAGAATTAAAAAGTTAAGCATCCCAAATCCTCAACTGTCAGTTAGGGACTTTGGTAAAGCCCTCGCTACACAGCATGAAGAGTTCAGTCACCCAGAACCCATGTGGAAAGCGAGAAGGAACAGCACAGACCTGTAACTGAGCACCAAGGATGCAGAGGCAGGAGGATTCCCCGGGGCTTGCTGACCAGCCAGCCTATCCGAATCAGTATCAACTCTTCAGTGACAGTCTGAGTCTCAAAAATAAGGTGAGGAATGACTGGAAAGATATCCAATATGCACATGCACACCTATACGTACCCATGAATGTACAGACACAGATACAAATTGTGAGTCAGTGTAAGAATCAATGAGCTGAACAGATAGTTCTCAAAAGAAATACACTTTGGCAATAAATATTTTTAAAGTGTCCAATATCCTTATCCAGCAGAGCAATGCAAGTTGAGACTTTTTGGATTCCATCTCACCTCAGGATCGATTTCATCAGGAAAATAAATGATAGCAAGTTTCACTGATGGCAGGAGGTATAAACAAAACGCAACCACCATGGAAAACAGTATGAAGCCTCGAAATACCGTATGATCCAGCTATACCACTGGTAGGCTTATACCAAAAACCTCTACATTTTATCACAGAAATCCTTACATATTCATGTTTATTGCTGTTCTTTCTACAATAACAAGAAAATGGAACCAACCTAGCTGACCATCAACAGATAAATAGATGATGAAGATTCTATTCGGTCACAACAAAATTTAAATTATGAAAATTTCAGGTAAACAATAGAACTGAAAAATAATATGTGAGTTAGCCCAGCTTAAGGACAAATACTGAATATTTTCTCTCATATGTGGATTGCAGCTTCTAATTGTTAAATATGGGGGAAAATATGGATTGGGGCCAAGAAATTAGAAAGTTTCATGAAGCAGATAAAGAGCTTTAAAGGACTGGGTTGAAGAGTGAAATTAAACACTTGATATAAAGCCAGGGAGATAATACTGTTCAAGGTGTACAGCTGAGACAGGAGGCAGGGAAGAAGTAGAGAGTATGAGGAGAAAGCTAAGTATGTATTAAATTGGAATAAGGAAACCAGCTATTTTGCATTTTACATTAAAAGAAAAATCCCATTCACACAGCATCACAAAATAAAATAAGACATCTATCTAAGGAGATAAAAACCTCTACAGTGAAAACTTTGAGACAAAGAAAATAAGAAAAACACCAGAACATGGCAAGATTTTTCTGAGCTTATAATTGACAAAATTCATATTGTAAAAATTAACATGTTAATCAAAGTTATCTACACATTTAATATAACACCCATCAAAATCTCAATGACGTTATTTACAGAAGTAGAAACGACAATCCTAAGGTTCACAGGAAGGACAAAGCACTCCAAGCAACCAAAGCAATCTTAGCAGAAAAAGCAGAACTGGGGGTATCATGATACTCATCCAAAATTATACTACAGAGCCATAGTAATACAATCTGCATGATATGGCATAAAATAATCCGGTGGAATAGACCAGGGGAAGTGTGGGGATTCAATAAAAGCTTCGGAAGTTTCTGAGCTATCAGAGGGAATCTACCCACAGTCTATGTGGGGAGTTAATAAAAAGCTCCAGAAGTTCCAGAGCTCTAACCACAGTCAGTCTAGGAGAGTCAGAGAGAGGAGTTTCAAACCTTTAATCCCAGCACTGGGAGTATCCTGGGAGTGGTGACCTACATCCTTAATCCAAACTGAGTCAAGGTCACTTTAGATTATAGAAGGAATTCCAGGCTCCCAAGCAGGCAGTGGTGGGGCCACGCCTTAATTTATGAAAGGGTATTTAAGACAGGATTGAAGCACAGTGGGAAGCCAAGCCAAGGGAAGTGAGGCTGAGGAAGCTGGAAGACAGCTGGATGAGATCTGACTGTGGTGTTTATTCCCTCTAATATCTCCGACTTCTTCAGAGATCTATCCGAGTCTCATTTATTCATGTAACAGGGAAGACCCGCATGGCTACAACCAGGAAAAGGTGCAGAATGTACATCAAAAAGAAAAAAGAGCATGTTCAGCAAATGGTGCTAGAGAAATGTATTTTCATGTATGGAGGGATGAGATTAGATCTTTCTCTATCACCGAACATAGGTATCAATTTAGAATCAAAGACCTTATGTAAGAAATGAAAGTTTAAAACTACTAGATGAGAAGATAGGTTTTAATAATCTTCAAGATATGAGAACAGACAAGGACTTTCTGAAGTTTTCTAAATAGCACAGGAAATAATCCTGAAATAATATGGATGGGTTTACGCAAAAATTGGAAAGCCTACTCATAATGAAGAAAACACTTTGCAGAACAGACAGCCTTTAGTGGGGAAAAATGCGACCAGCTACGGATCAGATGAGGGAATAAGAGAATATGTAGAGATCTTTAGGATAAAAGGTTCATTCTGGTTCCTGTCTATCACTCGTCGGCCCGTCTCGGATCTGTAGCAAGAGAGAGTATGCCACAGAAGAAGCAGTTTAGCAGGGAATATTCATGGCTAGGAACAGAAGAAAAAAAAGAAAACCTAACTCCCACAAAGGTACAGACCAGGCTTCTAACGAGGTCCCACACGGTGTCATCTTAATGTCCCCATCCCACCTCCACCCCAATAGCATCAAACAAGGCAGAAAGCTTTTAACCTTTGAAGGCTCTCCCAGATCCAAGGTACCGCAATCACCTTATTATTGCTTCTCGGTTGGTTTCAACCTCTTTTGAGGTATCCAGAGCATCGTGATGCTCTCCTAAAACTCTGCTGTAGAAGGCTGGGCCTTTCCTCAGACCTCCAGTGGTTTAGCTGCTGGAAAGGGATTATCGACATCACTTCCAGTTCCAAATATAGAGGAAGGCATTGTGGGCTTCCAGAAGGGCTTCCCAGCGTTCCATAGGCCGTCCACTGGACTCCAGCCGCCTTGCAGCAGTGGTGACCTCTGGTCAAGATGTGACAGCGGAAGCGCATTTCTCTGCTCTGCTTCTGCCTCACCTGCCTCTCCCACTTCCCTTCCATCAATGGGGCTGGTTTTTCGAAAGATCCAACATTGATTTTCTTTAATGTTTTTCCTCCTTTTTATTAGATTTCCACCCCGGGCTTATTATTTCTCTGCTTTTTCCCCTCTGTATTGGATTTGCTATGCTTATTTACCTAGCTTCTTAAAGTAGAGGCAGAGATTATTGATCTTTCCTCCCTTGCACCTGTAAGTACTTAAAATTATAAATTTAACTCTAAGCATCAGCCACTCTGTGCCATTTTTTTCCAACTTAAATTGCTATGGTTAGAGAATACACGGAGTGCTTTCTAAATTCATTTTAATTGGTTGAAAACATTTCTATTGGATCAATCTTGAGAGTGTTTAGCGTCCTCAGAGGAGTGTGGACTCTGCTATTGAGTAAACGCTTTTCTACATGGTAAGTTGGATTTTAAAGAAAAAAATGTTTTATTTCCATTGCTAGTTACTGAGGATGGGAGTAGAGAATTTGTTCACTTTGATTTTTAAACTTTTCTTTCTTTCTTTTTTTAACATTTCCACAAACTTTTCAAAAGTTAGTACAGTATGTGTTCAGGGGTGGGAGATGAGTACGTTCCATGACATGAAGCGTATGAGGTCAGAGGGCAACTTGTGAGAGTCAGCCCCCTCCTCCATGTGAGTCTCAGTCTACACATTTAATATAACACCCATCAAAATCTCAATGACGTTATTTATAGAAGTAGAAACAACAATCCTAAGGTTCACAGGAAGGACAAAGCACCCCAAGCAACCAAAGCAATCTTAGCAGAAAAAGCAGAACTGGGGGTATCATGATACTCATCCAAAATTATACTACAGAGCCATAGTAATACAATCTGCATGATATGGCATAAAATAATCCGGTGGAATAGACCAGGGGAAGTGTGGGGATTCAATAAAAGCTTCGGAAGTTTCTGAGCTATCAGAGGGAATCTACCCACAGTCTATGCGGGGAGTTAATAAAAAGCTCCAGAAGTTCCAGAGCTCTAACCACAGTCATCTTGCCTCCATCTTGCCTCCTCTATCATCAAGGGGTTCTTATTTGTGTATTTACAACCCATGGTGGTCAAATCTTCCTGGAACACAGGGCGCATCTCTGCTTTGTCAGATTCTAATACAACTGCCTCCACTTCTTTTTACTTTCCACTTAGAAGTTTTTGCAGCTATTTTTCATGTGGGAAGCACAGTCAGAGCTTGAATTCATTCTATTACTGGCTAACTTTGCCTTTTACTTAAGATATTTAGCTTATTGTTAATTACATTTATAGTCTGATTTATAGTTTTCTTACCATTTATTCCCATTTTCTTTTATTTCCTTTGTTATGGTAAACGTTTGTAATATATTCTATTACTTCCTTTTTTGATTTTATAAACATATATATATATGACTTACTATTTTCACTTAACATTTAAAAGCACTTATTAAAACATACTGACCATAAATATCAGTAGCATCCAGCGAGGCATTTGCACTCACTAGTTAAGAACATACTGATCAAATGCAGCCCTTTCCTTCGGTTTGTCGTTCCCTATTGATTGCCTTCCTGCATCCGCTATATTAGAGTCAGAGTTTTCTTTTCTGCTGTAGATTGTTTCCCTAATCTTCCAAACTCATGTTAAAACCTTGGCACTAATGTGATTGTATTAGGAGATGAGGCCTTTGGGAGATAATTAGTTCATGATGCGAGAGATCTCATGAATGAGGATCTTGCAGAAACAGAACCAGAGAACATTCCAGCATCCCTTCAGTGGAAATGCAAGTGAGCAGCTGTAGCCCCCAAAGCAGGACTAGAGCCTGACTCACATTCTGTTTCCCTTTCTAGTTTCTAGAATCTGACTGTGTTCCTTGCCTTGTACCTTTCTCCCCATCTTTACGTGCAATATAGCATCGTCAATTCTCTCTGACCATCATCCTCCACATTCAAGGCATTCTTATCATTACATTGACATAACAGATATCTCATAGTAATTTTTATATTGGAAAGGTGACCAGGGTCTTAGATATAGCTCTGTTGGTATTCAAAGCACAAGGACTTGAGATCCACCTGCAGGACGGACACACACACACACACACACACACACACACACACACACACACACACACACACATACATTCTCTCTCAAAAGTATAGTGACATGCACGTGAATCCCCTGCTGAAGGGGTGGAGACAAAGAGACCCATGCATTTCTCTGGTTAGTCAGTCTGATCTACTTATTGAGTCACAGGTCACTGAGAGATCCTGTTTCAAAAAAATGTGAATGATTCCTGTGACACAATGAAGGTTTTTCTTAGGCCTATACATGTACGTGCACTCACATTCAGAGAGAGAGAGACAGAGACAGAGAAAGAGACAAAGACGAGCAAGAGAGACAGAGAGAGAAGCAGAGATAGGGAGAGAGACAGAGAGAAAGAAGGAGGGAGGAGGAAGGGGTCAGGACTAACAGTTCCAATTCCTTCCAAAGCTTTGACATCTTGCCATGTAATATAACATATCCCCGAGTCACCTATTAAGGACCCAGTGTCTTTGAGGACCATTATCCTGTGGTTGTCATAGAAGTAGTGTTTACCTCATAACTTACCGTAATGATTAAATGTACAATATGAAAAGGATGCCAGCACACGCTAGTGTGTTAGCTGTGTCTGTCCAGCTTCTCCTATAGGGATAAGGCATGAAGTAAACAAAGTAAGGGGAAGTGACAGAGATACTTTAGACCAATTGTTGGCATGTATTCAGTGCAGCTGTAGGTGAGAATGTCAAACGATGATGCTCATCTCCAAGATGAGCTATCACCTCTTTTTGCTGCTCTACTGCCAAATGTGTTTATCATCAAATCATAGTAAAAGACATTGGGCTGAGTGTACGAAGGAGGTAAACCTACAGTCCTTGTCCTCAGGACATTGCCAAAGTAAGTAAATGTGTATCATGAAAAAGTAGAAGGACTTTTCCTCTTTCCAACAGAATTCCTTAAAGTTTAACCTGCTAACAACTTAAATTCCACACATATGCTGTTGAAGCTCACTGCTACTTCCCAGCAGGACACAGCATCCTGAATTTGCAGATGCTTGTGGAAGAAAAGAAAAGCAAGCCCCTTGAAGGGTTCAAGCTGCTCAGAGGAAGTTAATGCCATAGTTGTTAATGGATATCCACATCCACAAATATTCAAGCCAGCTGTGCAAACAAGAGCATTAATGTATCAGATATAGAGCTTCCATCATCTATGTGTTATTTTTATTTCTTGTTTATTTCACCGTTATGATAAAATTTATTCTAAAATAAAAATTGTGAGGTAAGGTAAACAAATTATAAGAATAGCTGAGCATAGTTTAGGGTTTTTAAAATCGAAAATAGGTTCTTTTCTCATACAATATATACTGATTATAGTTTTCCCTCTCTCTGCTCCTCCCAGTTCTTCTCCAAACCCAACCCCTCTGGACCCACTCTCTTTCTGTCTTTCATTAGAAAAGAACAGGCTTCTAAGAGATCACAACCAAACATAACAAAATAAGATACAATATGAAACAAAAACTTTCACTTCAAAGTTGGACACACCAACTCAACAGGAGGTAAAGAGTTCCGAGAGTAGGCACAAGAGTCAGTGACTCATCCATTCTCATAGTTAGGGGTCCATAAACATAGCTATAATATGTGTAAGTAGAGGACCTGGGACAGACTCATGTAGACCCTGCTGCAGTCTCTGTGAGGTCACATAAGCCTTGCTTAGTTGATGCAGACGGCCATGTTCTCCTGGTGTCCTCCATCGTCTCCAACTCTCATAATTATTTCCACCTCCCTCTTCTACTGTGCTCCGTGAGCTCTGAGGCAAGAGATTTGATGGAGATCTCCAATTTAGACTCTGTCTCCATGTAACATCCATCTGTGGGTCTCTGCATCTGCTCCTATCTGCCTCCAGAACAAGCCTCTCTAATGAAAACTGGATAAGGCACTGGTCTATGGATCTGTGAATATAGCAGGATACTAATAGGATTCATTTTATTAATTTATCAGTTTCTTAAAGACCAGTCAGGTTTGGTTTTACTACAGGTCTCTGGGATATTTTAGTTACCCAAACAGTGTTGACTATGCATTTCTTTTCATAGAGTGAGGCTTAAGCCCAATCAGACATTGTTTGGCTACTTCCATGAGCCCATATTTCCTGGATGTTTTCTCTTACGGACTTTTCAGATTTACATTTTATTTGACTGATGTATCCATTTCTTCTATTTCATCTTCAGGACCTGGAAGTCTCTCTTTCATCTTTTATATTTTGTTGGTGAAGCTTGTTTCTGTAGTTCCTGTTCAAATTTCTAAAATTTTCATTTCCGGAATTCTCTAAGTTTATGAGAGAATTTACTTTTTGCTTCAATTTTCATTTTCAGGTCTTGAACAGTTTTATTCATTTCCTTCAGCTGCTTGTTTGTATTTTCTTTAAAGTACTTATTGATTTTTTTTCTTTAAGAATTTCTATCATCTTAATACAGGTGTTTCTAAGGGCCTTTTCTTGTGTTCCTGTAGTAGGAGGTTTCTGGCCTTGACTTTTGGGTCTTGCCTTAAGGTTTAGTCTCACAGACCCGCAGACCCATAGACCTGCAGAGACACACAGATGCATACGATAGTTTTAGGCTGATTGGCCTCAGGCCCAGGCATATAATTTGCTAACTCTTTAACCTTCATCTAACCCAAGACTCTTATCCTGTTCAGCCATGGGGCTCAGTACCTTTTCTTAGAGCAGCATAGTTGTCCTCTGCTTCTTTCTGCTTCTCTCTGGCATTCTGCTCTGTGCTTCCTGTTCCCAAGAGTTTTCTTAGTCTGGTAGCCCCGCCCATACTTCCTGCCTGCCTTTGGCCAATCAGCGCTTTTTATTAAAACAGTGGGCGGGACAATTATTTACAATGAAACAACACAATCCCCTACATGTTTCAGCTGTATTGGAATATCCAGGGCTTGCTGAAGCAGGTTAGCTAGACTCTAGTGGAGACTTATTACCCTGGTTGTTGTTGATTGTGTTCTATGCTGGCATTCAGCATCTGGGTTTGGGAATAATTAAATATCTAAGTGTTGATTTCTAGATTTGTAATTTTTGGGTGTGTGTTTTGTTTCTTGGTTTTTGTTCCTCTCCAGATTTCAGAGAGTGTGATGGCCCTGTGTTTCCTAATTTACTGGCCTGCTCACTCAGCTGCTGTGTTCACAGGGCATACCTACTGATGTTGGAGGCTGTGATTCGGTGACAGATGGGGGGAGGGATAATCTGTGGGTTCCACAGGATATGTGAGGGGATAAAATGAGGCTTCAGTTGGTATTCTTTTGTGGTGTTAGAGATGCGACTGAGGAACTGGGTCTAGAGAGAAGGTCTGCAGACAGAGAGGAGATGCCTACCTGGTTTTCTGGCCACAGCACTCTTACTTCTCTTAAGTGCTGATCCATCATTTAAGCCCCTCAAATACTTAAAGTTAAATTTTCTTAAAATATTGCATAAAACCAAAATAAATTATACATACTAATTGGGCAATGTAATATTCTGATACATGCACATATTATATAATATTCAAAGAATGTTATATGAACATATATGATATTTAAATTAGGTTAAATATGTACTCAAATATTTATTATTTTCATGGTAAAGCTTTCAGAATTACTTCTAGCTTTTTGAAATGCTCATTATATTATTAGTGTTTATAGTCTCCCCACTGGGAAAAAAATCTCTATCAGGAGTTCTTATTGTCATCTGAGTAACTTAGTGTCCGTTCATCAATCTCCCTCCCTACCTTCTACCCCACCCCACAAACCTCTGGTAGCATTCAGTCTACTCTCCACATTTGTGAGACCAACTCTTAATAGATTTCATGCTACAATTGTGTGGTACTTGTTTTGCTAGCCTGGCTTGATTTACTAGGGCATGGCCTCTACTTCTGCCGTGACTAGGTATGAAAGTTGAGACTGTAGTGAATGAACACAAATACTCTGTCAGGATCAAAGCAGAGGACTATGGGGGAAGAAGAAGTAGATCCTACTGACTTACCTGTCACACCAATACTGACAAATCCATCCCAATCTTCAATGGTATATGTTGGTGCAGAGCTTAACATGCACATTGGTTTGCTGTTCTAAATGTTTAAACTTAATAACTCACTAATTTCAACCACCTGTGAAGTGGAATCTATTTATTCATATGTAGACTTATGAGCAAAACAAAACATGAAGCTTAAGTATTTTGCCAAGGCTAGCCCATCTCAAGATCATGAAGCTTTGAACTACCTTCTTTGCTGTGAAATATTCTTTTTGTTTACTGTGAAGATGTGTCACTCTGATTGTTTTAATAAAAAATTAGGCAAGATTTCCAGGGAAGAAGGAAGTGGATAATAAAGGACAGAAATTCCAGGATATGCAGAACAAGCAGAATGGGCACTATGGAGATGAGATAATCAAGCCACAGGCAGAAAGTAAGTGAATAGAAATGGATAATTCTAAGTTATAAGAATCAGAAACAAGCCTGAGCTACTAGCAGAGCTTTCCATAATTAATATAAATGTCCCTGTCATTTTGGGGAGGTAATAGGTGGGATAGAGAAAGACTCTCTAAACTTTTTATACATGTCCTGGTCGATTTTAAACTGTACCATTGACTAGTACTATAATTTTAAATAGTGTTTAAATTACAAAATACAAAACATTAAGGTATTTTTTTGAGACAGAGTTTTACAGTGTATCCTAGGCTGCCTACTATTCACCCTTTAGTCATTCTGGCCTCAAACTCACAGCCAGCCTTCTGTGTCAGCCTCTAGTGTATTGGATCAAAGGAATGAGGCAGCCACACCAGAGTACTTCAGGCCATTTTAATTAATCTCTCAGTGTTTCTTATCTGAAGTAATACTAGAAACTAGGAAGAGGAAAAAATGGTGAAAACACTTGAAGGGTACAAAAAGTGGAGGAGGAAAGTATTTTTTAAATTATATCTAAAATATTTTAGTTTGCATTCATTATATTTTTAACATAAAATTTAATTACAGCCATTGTAGAAGACTTGGAAATACAGAGAACAAAGAACAAAAAGTACTCATAATTGATCTCTAAAGAGAAATTCTGTTTTCTATGCACCTAACATGTAAGATATATGTACATAATTATGGCAATGTTACAGCAGTTATAAATCAAATTTGTTTGCTACTTACTGCATTCATGAGCATAACATAAGTATTTGTCATACTGAAAATGATGTCTAAAACTTGCTTTCAAACTAGGTCCCCATCTTACTTTCAAAGGTATTGTGCATTTTTTACTTTCAAAGATGTTGTGCATTTTCTCCCATTGTTTCCTTTGTCATCATTTTATCCAGATCAGGGAGGGAACTTACCTGCATCAGATGTATACACATCAGGAGAAACCAAGATTATTGTCAATTACAATAGCAAATCACTAGCAATAGATAAAGAAGGATATATTTATATAAGGGGTTCTGAGGGGACACTCACTGATACAAGAGATTAAACAGTTATGCATTCCTGGAAGGCTAAACTGGGCCATGCAACTGAAGCTCAGTGTGTCAGGCCCTCCATCCAAGAGCGAACAGGAAGAAGAAGGGGTTCTGTGTTGTATGTGCACCCCAATCTTAAGCACTCTAGTTCTGGTCATAAGTGAATTCAGATCTATGCTGGCCAATTGGCCATGCATCTAGGTCAACGTGATGGTACCTGCTCTCCACTATTGTCAATTGTGTGCTAGAGAGTACTAGAGAGAGTGCGTGGAGTCTCTCCAAATAAATGACCCTTTATATTAAAGAGGAAACCATCTCTGTGGAAGTAGGTGAATATCCTTTGTACTATTAGGATAATAATTTCTAGTTATTAAACTCCTGTCAGCTCCTGAGTAAATGATGGGTAAACATGTAAATCATAGGTACTTTTGATTCACAGAGCATGCCACCAAAAGTCCCAAGTTCATTTATTTCAGCCATATTTAATGCCACAGCACATGATTTATTTGGTATGATTTCAATGCATTGTTGGAGAAAATAAATAATAATTTTATGTATATAATTATGTGAGAGACTAAATCTTTGACAAGGAAATGTCTCATCTAAAGACAGAAATGCTTCCCACCACAGGAGAATTTCTGAATGTATTGTCTTGCCCTATGGGAGTCTTTGATGACAGTCTATGGAACATGTGATGGCCGAACTCAGCTAGCTTAAGCCTCAAATTGCACTGGCAAGCAAGATTACTGTGTATGACTACTATTCCTTAGACCTAGAACAGAACTAAGTAAAATATTAGCAAGGGAAAAAACTTTTTTCTCTTGAAACAAGATGCAATTGTTTCTAAAGCTGTCATTATTCCATCACCACCCTGCTAAGGGTAGAACTAATTCCTCAAATCCCACTCAGTTGAGAGCTAAATGAAGCTGAAGAAAGAGAACTTGGGGTGGGGGGGTGGCGGGGTGATGGGGTGGGGGTGGGGTCTTTGGTTCCAGAAGGAAGTATTCTGCAAGGGCTGTGCAGAAATTTTACCCAGGTGCATCAGCTGAATCATTTCTCTGATTGGACCCAATAAATAGCTCCCAGGGCAGAAGGCTGAATTTCCCAGATAAGTTATACAACTTTGAAACATATCATTTCTTTTACTTTTCTTCTTTAAACAAAGGCTAGTATGATAAGGAGCTACATTTACTAAAATGCTGAGTGACAGATTGTGGCAGTTAATATTTGCTGAGGAGAACCTCAGGGTTACACGTTGGGGTGACCAGACAAGGAAGTTTCTAGAGAATTGCTAAGGAAGACCTCTTGAATGGGCCACTGCTTTCTAATTGTGGAAAGTCCAGCTAATATACAAGGAAAAGAGAGGAGATAGAGATAGATTGATTGATTGAGAGAGAGAGAGAGAGAGAGAGAGAGAGAGAGACGCAAATTCTAGTTTGTATTTAATGAAAACTTAAAGCCAGATATTGGGGAAAAGATGGAATATCAGAGAGACGAAACAAACCCCAATCAAATCTCACCCAGCTATCTTTCAGCTTCTTTGGCCTCGTTCGTCGCTTCTACAGAATCATTCTCTGTCTTTCTACACCTGCCTTAAATACCTTCTTTGCCCAATTGTTTCACTTCTGCGTTCAACTCTGCATCATATTCTAGAGCTAAGGTTAAAGGTGTGAGCTACTACTATTTGGTAGTTAGGCCTTGAACTCACAGAAACACAGAAAGATCGCCGTCTTTGGAATTATGGGATTAAAGGCATAGGTCACCACTGCTGGTCTTTCCCATTCTGGGAATAAAGGTATAAGTTACCACTCATTGGTCCTCCTGGTTTGACTGTGGGTGGATCTGTTCTCTGACATTCCAGACCAGTTTTATTAAATATAAAATATATCACTACAAGAGAGAGAGACAACTATCTCTAGTACTTCCTCTTTCTGCTTGCTGGCTGCCATGCTGCTCTGTGTCACCACTGCTAAGGAAAAATGCTCTTTACTGCTGGCTGAAACCTCTGCTCATGGGAGGCAAACCCATCTCTCCTCCTTTGAAGTTGTTTTCTGAGCTGTTTTGTCATGATGATGAAAAGTCTTACTAAACAGAAAGTTGATTACGAGAGAATTGAGAAAATTGCTGAGTTTTTCTCTGGTGTCTGTGTTTTTCAAACCTTTGATAAAGTATAGGTGTTGGGAAATGTTTGTGTAAGTGGCCTAGAGAGGGCCTGGAATGCTGCTTATGCCAGGGAAGTGGGTGGTTCTAGTCAGAGCTCAGAAATTCAGAGTACTGCCAGGAGTGTAAAGACAGGCTTCCTTGGAAATAAGTAAGTGACAAGAGGTCCTTCCTATTAAATTTGGCAAATAACTTGACCATACTTTGTCTAAGCCCTGTGGGCAAAGGTGGGGTTTAAAGGTTGTGGACTAATTTACCTGATGGATAGAATTTAAAAACAGCTGAATACCTTGCAGTTTGTCCAGAAAGAACATTTAAAGTCAGGTACAAAGAGAAGAAGCTTTCAAAATAGAGATGTGCCATTAAAGAAAAGGAAAGCATTTTACACCAAGACAATAGGAAAAGGGCTCAGAGGGCCTTTCAGGAATTAGTCAGAGCCCTACCTATCCCAAACTGCAGGAGGATAAGATTTAACACACTTCAAATTATTTGAAGTACTTGGAAGACTGCTGGGGTTCTATGCTCACACAAGCCCACCTAGAAAACTATTTCCTCATGCTCAACCACTCAGATATACACAGGACATACATGTTAGGTCCAAGAGAACCTGGATACTGCTCAAACATGTGGAAGGCCTTGACCACATGATTTGGGGTTCTGGCATATACTGAATGTAAGAATTCATGAAGGCACTTTCCCAGATTTTAAAGGAAGGCATGGATGGCCAGGCAGGAGATACTATTTTGGGAAGTTGCACAATGTCTAGAAGGTGGAGCCTACGTGGAGGAAGTAGATCTTGTTTATAATTGAGCCAAGCTTCCTGTTACCATTCTGCTTCCTAACTGCTAAGGCTAAGCACCAGCTACTTCATACCATGGAGCAGCCATATTTGCTTACCTCACCCCTTGCTCCTCCCTGCTGTGGTAGACTGTATCATTTGAAACTGTGATCCAAAATAGCCCCCCCCCCCCCCCCCCCCCCGTTAAGTTGCTTCTTGTCAGATATTGGTCTTGGTAATGAGAAAAGTGACTAATACATATGGTGGCCAATTGGCGTGCCTATTGTAGAGTTCAAACACTGTTCAAACTTGCTTTCAACTTCCCATGCATTGTCAAAACAGGTTTGGGTGCTGTGGGTTGTTTTAAATCTTCACACCATAATTATCACTATAGAGTTAAATAGTTCTCTGCTTCTCTCTATATATACATAAGTATGTAATTATACCTATATGCATGCTTGCATGTATAGTGGGTTTACAAAATTTTATTCTCACCTCAGCTTTGCTAAGATGATAACTGTACTGTTAAGAGTATTGCCATTACCTCTCCCCCATCAATTATCCCATTTGTCAAAGGATGATAATATCTATTGCTGATGTGGGAAAAAATGACATAATGGTGCTCAGCTCTGTGGTAGGGCAAGGAAGACAAATGTAAACTCCTTTTGTCCAGTTTGAATAATTACTACATAGAAGAAACTGATCCTGGTTCTCAAGTTAATGAGGGGCAGCTACCTGAATGTGCATTACCTGCCAGCTTACCAGTCTAAGCATATTCAAAGGGGTCAATAATAAAAGAACTATGTTGAAATAAAATCTTCACTATAGGACTACCTGCTTCTCTAAGAAGTAATGATAGGTTGAAACCAAGGAGACTGAGTGACATATGACTAAGATGGCTGGGACCGTGTCGGAGGTGAAGAGCTCTGAAGATGATGAGTGAAGCTGTTGAGTTGTAACATTTCAAATAAAAAAATGGATTTGATGGTAAATGAATAAATATGGCTCTGAAGCAGATGTTCAAAGTCAAAGACGTTCCTCAAGCATTACAGTGGAGTGTCTTGTTACTGCTAAAGTTGAACGTGAGAGGCTGCATTAAGGTAGTGTAATTAGTGTAATAGTGTTTTCCTCTGTATGGTTTTCTGAAGTTTGTACTAAGTGTGATAGGGATGGCTTCATAGCCATAGCTTACAGCAGGAAGTCATTCACATCACTGTGCTGGTCCCCAGGACTCTTATCAGGCATGTGCTGGTGTTTCCTATTACCTCAGCATCAGTGCAGCATATAGATGGTGAATCAGGACCTCAACTCATGGTTCTTTTTCCTATTTCTTTCCTGCAAGCTTATATATCCAAATAATCCCCGAGAAACAGGATTCCCACCACCTTTGAAATACTGACCGAGGACACTGTACCTGTAAATGTCCATAACTTCTGCAACTAAAAGTAGTAAGAGTAGGGAATGTATTCACTTGTTTCTATTTTATGATTTTAACCTTTATTAAAAATAGATTTTTTTTTTTTATAAAATATACTCAGGTCATGGTATCCCTCCCCCTGATTCCTCCCAACTTTGTCCCACCTCTCCACTCACCCAAATCCACAGCCTTTCTTCCTCTTTCTCATTAGAAAACAAACAGGTAACTAAAAAAAAAAAAAAAAAAAAAAAAAAAAAAAAAAAAACAAAAAACAGAACAAAAGAAAAACAATCAAACTAGGATATGACAAAAACAAACAGGAAAGAAAAAAGGCAAAAAAAAAAAAGCCCAAGAAAGAGATACAAACACAGTTTCATAAACAGAAATTCCACTGTTGTGCCCTGGTTCCAAGACCCCGAAGAGACCCCCAGAGACTCGAACACTTTGAAATGCAAAAGCAAGGTTTATTAAAATGCAAACCATGACAAGACCTTGACTGGTGCACAGGTGGCCAGACCCATCCCTCTGCAAACTAGGTTTTAAAGGCAAAACCCACAAGGTTCTTCATCAACTAGGGGTCTTAGTATGGATACAATTCTGATTAACTCATGTTGGGGGACTTTTCCAGATTACCTCTGTTATTTTAGCAAATTGTTAGCCAAACCCTCCTCCCTAGATTATCTCCTGTATTGGGACATTCCCCGGCTATCAAATGGCTCCAGGCTATCTCTGGTTATGGGCCATTCCATTGTTAATTAGTTGCTATCAGATAGCCCCTAGGCCATCTCCTTTTTGTCCTTAGTACTCAGCAGAACTAAGGCCTGTTTTGAGCTGGGGTTCAGAGACTTTCGCTCAAAATGGAGGCACTTCTCTGGTTCTTCAGCCACAAAATTGAAAACCATGATATATAAGTAAAAATCCTATAAAAGTAAAAAATAAAATAAAATGTCCACACAAAGCAGTATGTGAAAAACACTCTAAAAATCACCATAGTGTTTATTTTGTATCTGCCATCTACTACTGTGCCTGGGGCCTTCCCTGCGTGTGGTTTGTATACCCAGTGGGACTAATTTTTCCTTTGTGAACAGTTGTCAGTTGGAGATAGCTTTTGGGTTCGGGATGGTGGCTATATCTACTTCCTGCTCTCCGTGCTGGGACCCTATCTTTCTTAGACTTGTGCAAGCCCTGTGCATGCAGTTACAGTCTCAGTGAGTTCCTGTTTGTCAAATTTGTTGTGTCTGGAAGGCCCTGTTTCCTTGGTGTCCACCATCCCTCTGGCTCTTACAGTCATTCTGGCTCCTCTTCTGTAAAGCTCCCTGAGCCGTGAGGGGATGGAGACATCCCATTAATGAAAAAGTGTTATAGCATCTCTCACTTCTGAACATTGTCTAGTTGAGGGTCTCTGTACTTATTTTCATCTGCTGTAGGAGGAAGCTAAGTTTATTAGCTGTGATGTGATGATGGCTAAGCATGACTCTGATCTGTGAGTATAGCAGAATGTTGTTAGGAGTCATTTAACGGATACATTCCTTTAGCAAAACAGTACCAATGGAAATTGCCTTTAGTTTGTAATATAAAAATAATGATATAATTGCTGTTTTTCAGATGAGCTCTCAAACTGGCACTGAATTTGGAGTTCTACTGCCTCTGCCTCTTGGATTCAGGATTACAGACATGCACAACCATTCTGGACTTTATTTTTTCTCTAAGCATGGGCAAAATGGTGATGCCTGGGAGAGGTCATGGTATTCCACACCAGAATCACCTGCTAACCCATTCAAATGCAAATTCATGGATTTATCTAATGACTCTTTATCTAAGTTCAAAACTCAAGTTCAAAAGTGCAGATGCTCCTCGACTTATGGTGAGGGATACATCTAATAAGACCATCAAAATCTGGAAACGTCATTAAGTTGAAGATGTAGTTAATACACACGCCTGCTGATTACTGTTACTTAGCAAAGCACTGCTCTGTGGAGCATTAGTTATTCATCCCATGATCACATATATTTATGTTCCGCTGATACTCAGAAGCTCCAGAGAGCATCCTAACACATACTTCTAATGCAGGAAAAGATCAAAATTCAAAGTACAGTTTCCATTAAATGGGGGTGGTTTCCATTCAATGAAGAATTAAGATTAATATCTTTTCTTCTTTAGTCCTTGGGCTATCTGTCACTTGGGTCTTTGAATGCGCTAAACTCTCACCCTAAGCTGTAGCCTACCTCAGTGTCTCCCAAACAATGAAGGCGAACCATTGTGAATCGAGGAATGTGTCCAGCTCCCCTATTTCATATCTCTTGCATTCACATTCAGTGGTTAGAAGGCAGTCATGTAACTACAACTCTATGCAAGGTGATGAGAGCTGTCAGCTTCCAGAATAACCTAGTGTGAGTGGAGCAGTGCAATGATCAGATCCTGGGAAACTGCCTCGGGGTCAGAATGTGCCCAATATTCCAGCCAGTTTTTGGCATCAGTTAGCATTAATCATTCAGAACATTAGGTCATAAGAAAACAGTTCTGAAAGTCCTTGAAGACGTTATGTCTGAACAGCCACCAAACCAATTTAATTTGAACATGCATACATACAGTGATAGCTTGATTGCATATTTTGTGAGTTGGAAACATTTTTTACCAGGAGCCTTTATGCAGCCAAACCAATCTCCAGTGAAAGGGTATAGCATTCTGAAAGTGACTATTGAGTGATGTGGGGGAAGACAAATCTCATTTAAGAAATCCAAATCAAAAGGAAAGCTTGAATATTGAAGTTACTGGACACGTGTTACTTTATGTTGTCTCTTTTTATATTTATATATTTAACATGAGTGTATGAACATTTGTGTGGAAACATGCATGAAACTGTACATATAAGGAAGTCAGAGGGCAAAGTATTGGGGTCTATTTTTTACTTCTACAATGTGGGTTCAAGTGATTGAATTCAGGTTTGATGGCAAGCATGTTTACCACTGAGTCATCTCAACAATTTTATGCTTTCTAATGAATGTTTTGTGACTGTTATTAAATTTGATGACTAGAAGAATGTATATCAAGTTATTTATTTTGGGCTTTGCAAAGGTGATTTTCTTAGTTACTTTTCTATTGTGTGAAGGGACACCATTGTCAAGGCAACTTATAAAAGAAAGTATTTCATTGGGGACTTAAAGTTCCAGAGGGTGAGACTCCATGAGGATCATGACAGGGAGCATGGACACAGACAAACAGACAGTCATGAAGCTGGAGCAGTAGCTGAGAGCTTATATTCTCCATCCACAAACAGGTGGCAGGAAACAAACTAGATATAACTTGGGGGTTTTGAAATTCAAAGCTATCTCCAGCGATATAACTCCTTTAACAAACCCATATCTCCTTATCCTTTCCAAACAGTTCCATCACCTGTGGGGCAAGAACTCACAGAAGCCTATGAGGACTACTCTTATTCCAACTACCACAGTAGTTCTTAAGGACTGGGGGGAAAAAAAAAGATGACCCATGAAAGTACCATTATGAAAACAAATATACGCAGTAAAGAGATGGTTTGGTTGTTGTAGTGGTTTGAAAGGAAATGGCCTACTGTGGTGGGATTATGTGTTGTTACATTGTAAATAATTGTCCTACCTACTAGTTTCATAAAAATGCCGATTGGCTGAAGGCAGACAGGAAGTGTGGGTGGGGCTACCAGACTAAGAAAACTCTGGAAACAGGAAGAACAGAGCAGAAATGCCACAGAAATGCCATAGTGAAGCCATGGAGATACCATGATGAGATGTCAGCAGATTCAGAGGAAAGAAGTTAAAATGCTGCTTTGATAAAAGGTACCAAGCTCATGGCTAAACAAGAGAAGAGTCATGTTTAAGAGCAAGAGCTAGCAAGTTATATGCCTGGGCCCCAGGTCAATAAGCATACAGTTAATACAAGTGTCTGTATGTTTCAGTAGGACTATGGGACTGTGGGTCTGAAAGTCTGGGCCGCCAGGCTAGGCTGAAAAGTCTAGGCCATGAGACTAGACCAGAAAGTCTGGTTCTAGGAGGCTAGGCCAGAAAGTCCAGGCCAGAAACCTTATACAACAGTCTTCAATGGGAATGACACTATTAGAAGATGTGGCCTTGTTGGAGGAAATGTGTCACTGTGAAGATAGCCTTTGAGGTCCCTTTTACTGGTACTTCCTACGATGTGACAATTATCTACAGTTGTGACAGTTGACCTCCTATTATCTATAAGATGTAGCAGTCTCAGCTCACAGCACCATATCTGCCTGTATACCACCATGGACCCTACAATGATGATAATGGATTGAAATCATAAGCAAGCCATCCCAATTAAATGTTTCCTGTATAAGAGTTGCTGTGGACACTGTCTCTTCACAGCAATGAAAACCTAACAAAGACAGTTGTCCTTTCCTAACTTCATATTTCAGCTTTGAAACAGATGCTAACCTAATAAAAGAAAATAGTTTACAATTTGTACATTGCAAAGTTTGCTTCGTCTCATACCTTGCCTGTCATAATGAGTTCTATCCATTGAGAGTTGGTGTTTATTTTACAGTATCTTTAGAATCTGACTCTGTACTGAGTTACGCCTTATTCCATACTTGTCTGTTAAATACATGAGGGAAGATATTAAAAGCATTAAGATCTAAGGTTTAAACATGACTTAAAGAATATTTTCCTAATCATTCCCTAAAGTGCTGTGGCCAAGGATCTTTATGCCTTATATAAATATCAGACTATGTGAACTATGGGAACCACTGGTATCAGTACAGTAAGAAGAACTAGAGTGATTTTCATGGAAATGATGATGAATAAAGCAGACATTATTACCTGTGGATTTTAAAGAACTTGTATGTTATTAAACTTAAAATAATTTCAAATTATTGTAAAATTTATCAACAAAATAAGAGCTATTTTGTTACTTACAAAAAGAAGCAGTGAAGACAGAAGGCTTCTGCTTGAGTTTGTAAACAGAAAATAAAATATGTAAATTAAACTAATAAATCTAGAATATCTAAGAGGGTCTTTTACAGAAATAAATGTAATGTTTAGTGCTGTTTCTTGGTCACTTTGTACTCGAGTTCACATGAGCTCCACCCTGTACACTTCCCTTTTCTCTGAAGCCAGCTCTGCCTTCCTTCCGGTAGCAGCACGGGCCATTTCCTGTTCCGAAAGGCAGAACATCATCTGTTCAGAACAATGGCAGTCCTTTCAGTAAAGAGGGAGACCAAATTAGATAGTGTGTATGGACTGGCCTTATGTAAGGTGTTGTTTTGATGTTGTTGAGATCTAGAGAGATGGTGCTCATCTCACAGAAGTGGGAGAACAGTGCTGCCTTGGCTGTGTGAAATCCAGGGAGCTGGGTCCATTTTCAGAGAAGGATCAGAGCTGCTGAAATAAAACTGTATCTGGAGATTGAGTGGATGTTCAGTCCTCTTATGAAACCCAGTCCAAATGAACCAGTTATATTCAATTGAAACATTGTATTCTTCTTCATCTCTCTCTCTTTAATTTTAATAGTAAAAAGACTTATGATTTGATTTCGATATTTTCAGGGCAGATACCTTTGGCCCTACTTAATCGCTTCTCTTTGCTCATTTTTCGAGAGTTCTTTTTCTCTCATCTTGCTGTTCCTCCAATGCTACTGCTATAAGGTGTGCTATTTTAGAAAAGTAATATATACTTAATAGCATTTATGCTTGTTTATGTCCATATAATTTTTATTTTAACGAAATAACTTAATTACATAGGAAATACTTTCAAATAGTAACATTATTAGTATTATTAAGGCCAATCTCTCCTCAAAAAAGTTTAATCAGTGTTATTTAAGTGTTAAGTTGAATTGGACTTTTGTATGGTAGCCAACGGTATAAATTCTAAGCATATTATTATTTTGTTTAAATGACCTATGTAGTTTCTAAATTATATTTGTATTTTATGTGCATGAATTTTTTTGCCCGTATGCTATGTGAGTGCACTACATACTCATGCTAAATCCAGAAAAGGACATCAGACCCCCTGAACGTTACAAAGACTATGAAACAAGGCAGTACAATATAAATTTCTTGGTGGCCAAGGCCAATTTTAAAAATAGTAATACACAAATGAGGCTGTTATGAAGAGGTGAACTCTAAGCTGATAACTTGAATTACCAAATGAAATTATTATGATAACTTGAAATTGAAAAATGTATTGTTCTTACAAAAAGATAGAAGCTCAAAGTGTGTGTAGCTTAACCATGATAAGAGAAAAATAAAATTATTTATTTGAATGAGCTTCTTTAAAGCAAAGTGCATTGTCATACAATATCAGAGCAATTCTTCTGTTGGTTCCAACATTTGGTTTATATTTTCTATAACCATATTTTGTAGTGTATTGGAATTTTAAAATACTTGATATAAAGCAACTTAGAAAAATATTTATTTCTGGGTAATTTAAAAAGGTAGTATTGGCCAACAGTTATTTAATGTTTTTCAAAAGACTTTCTAAATCACATCACATTGCTTCCCATAACAAACTGAGCACAACCATTATTATGGATCATGAGACCTATCTTTTCTACAATGTCTTAGGAAAACTAAGTTTTGGAGAGTACTGAGCACAGCTGTTAATAGTCACAAGATATCACCATCATGCATCAGAGACAGAGATGCTTCCTAATTCCGGAAAACTCATGGCATGAATAACACAAAGTGAACCTTTATATATCTTAACAATTGATGGAATACTGCATTTATGGCAAAAACTAAGCTAAAAACACAGAAATAGCTAGGTGGTTGAGCTATTAACATTATTCCACAGAAAAGGGTAGGGGAATCAGATCCTCAGATGAGGTGTTATGTCGCACGAATAAATGAGACTCAGGGATAGATCTCTGAAGAAGTTGGAGATATTAGAGAGAATAGATACCACAGTCAGATCTTACCCAGCTGTCATCCAGCTTCTTCAGCCTCACTTCCCTTGGCTTGGCTTCCCCTCCTGTGTTTCTATCCTGTCTTAAATATCCTTTTGGTAAATTAAGGCATGGCCCCACCACACCTGCTTGGGAGCCTGGAATTCCTTCTGTAATCTAAAGTGACCTTGACTCAGTTTGGATTAAGGGCGTAGCTCACCACTCCCAGGATACTCCCTGTGCTGGGATTAAAGGTTTGAATCACCACTCTCTGATTCTCCTAGACTGACTCTGGTTAGAGCTCTGGAACTCCCCACATAGACTGTGGGTAGATTCCCTCTGATATCTCCAAAACTTCTGAAGCTTTTATTGAATCCTTACAGTGTTACCCCTCATTCCCTTCACTGCACACGGTCTTGGAAGTGGCACTAGGTGTATAGAAGGTAAGAAGTTAACAGGGATTAAGACTCCAGCAATGCAGCTTTTGTGAGTCATAGCTGATGCTACGCTGGGACTTCTAATGACCTGTTTTCCTGAACATGACCTCACTGAGTTCAGAATAATAGGTGCCTTAGGCTTACCCTCATTCTGCACCGCATAGCAAATACTTAAGAAAGCAGAAATATAAAAGCCCAACAGTACACAAGGCAGAGGGAGAAGCAGATGTAAGGCAACTGAAATGGGAATAGCCCAAAGCTCCACTGTCTGGGCACACTTGCCTGTGACCTAATATCATTTCTTCCCTAAAGAGAATTACCCAGTTCTGTTGGGATGCCAACACTGAAAAGCCTTCCAGCTTCAGTTTTGGACCTGAGTGATTTGATTTGTTCCCATAAATTGTAAGACACATCAATACTTTGAAGATGTTCCTATACGTCATCTTTCATAGAACAAATTTTGGCAATACAGTCAAGATCAAGAACTTATTGTAAAGAAAAAGCAACAGGGTTGCCAGCTATTAATATCCTAATTCGGTTTTGAGTGATGACATCCCCTCGGAGAATTGTAAGACACATGCACAAGGTTTCCATAACAACCACTGTTTGCTGTGTAATTTGGATGTTCCTGAAATTATACTGTAGCATAATGCACTTCCATCAATTGTTGGGATATATAAAGGTTCACTCTGTGTTATTCATGCCATGAGTTTTCTAGAATTAATTAGGAAGCATGAACTTCTTGGTTTGTTGTTCTCTTATAGCTAAGGAAACATACTGAAATACAATGAATGGGCATCCAGCCAGGGCTATTTCCTATTAAAAGCAGTTAGCATTGTGCCAAAGCACAGGAAAAACAGTTTATAACACACTTGTATAGAACTTGTTGAGCTTATGGAAACAAAGGTTATGATTTTTTTTTGTAACATTCCATTTTAAAATTCATATTACCTGTGTTGGCCCAAGATTGCACTTAAATCAGTCCTGACAATCCTCCATGAAGTCTGTCCATTTTCCTCTTGAGCACAGAATCAAGACATTGAAGGCATAAACCTTAGAAAGATCACGCTGTCATTCCTAAAACATCCTGAACATACTGTTCTCAACCAATTGAAGTATTTTCTGAAATAGTGGTCAAAGAAAAGAGGAAATTCTGGTGGGACCCAACAAAGATAAATACAGGGAAGTTTGTACATAATTAGGAGCCAACCCTCATTATGATTCTATTCTGTGCAAAAATTGTTTGCATATACACAGTGCTAGTCAAGATTGATAGCTTTCTAGACACAGAACTAGTGGCACTCTGCAAAGATATTTTTAATAAGACTGTGCTTTAGAAATGACTAGGTAGTTGCTATTGCCTACATCAGGCTATAAATCATATTAAATAGTATATAGTGATTTTCTGCAGAATGCTAAAACAAGATTGAGCATGAAAAACAAAATCCTCCATATTTGGTGTAACCTCTTCATCATATCTAAGGTATACATTATAGATCACATATTTCAGTTATTGTTTCCAGAACAGCAACAGCTGTTGGAACACAGGGATCCATTTAAGGAGTTCAGAAGGATTGTTAGCAAGGTCCAGGTAGAATCTTAGGTATCTTTAATGCAAATGATAATTAATTAGCTTATATTTGAAAAAAATTTATAGCTATATAAACTTTTTTGGTCTATAGCTTCAGGAGCTTATGTGTTTAACAGAATCCATTTTGCTTCTCTGCATGGTTTTTCTTGAATTCCTTTTTGTTATGTGTGTTTGGGGTTAGATACTCTCTTCTGACCAGCTGTTCTTAAAATCTGTATCTTCCTCTGACTTCAGCATAGAGGCAATACCTCTGTGGTCACGGCTAAATTTGACCTCTTTTGATTGGACCAAGTTAGTTGCTAAATCTGTGTAGTACTTTTCCAGGTTTGTGGTATGAGCCAACCTTTGAAGTTGAAAATAGAGGCCATCCTCTCCCTTGACTTGAAGGGCATGGGTCCTGATAGATTAGGCAAACAAACAAGATCTGTTATGGTCCATTCCTTTGGCCACCTACATTCACTTTTGGCATATTGTAGTGCAAAATCTGTGATAATGAACTAGTGAGATTTTTTTGGGGGGGGGGGGTCATAGTTCTTTAAGTTCCAGTATAAGATGGAGTGATTTCACTATTTCGTGCATCTAATAAAGGTGATTTATCACATCAGGAATGCTTACTGGGAAGTAATTGAGAAGGAATCAAAGAGACAGAATAGAATATGATATCATAGTCCCTTCAAGGGAAATACTACCAATGACCCCCTATCAGGACCTACTTTTTCAAAGTACCTCTCAGTGGGCTCAGAAACATGTACTTTTGGGAGACATTCAATGAAATCAATTTACCACTTAACTTTCGAACTGATCCTTATTCCTAGAGTCTTCATTCTCTATTATTCCACCCAGTTCCTCTGACCAACAACAATGTTTTATTCATCAGTTAGGAGTAGAAATTCTTGCGCCCACAAAGGCCAAGAGTCTAATAGCACACAGTGTTCAATCATATGAAAGACATATTGACAGAGCATAAAAATATCTACAATTAAGCTCTCATTGGGTGGTGTGTGTAGGAAGAAAAGCACAGTGGCCCAGGGTCTTTTGCAAATATCACATGTGACTCAGAAGGGTTTGCAGGGATTCCTTGCTCTGATTGACACTGGACAGGATTCTTTTGTTAACAGGTGTTAAAGAATTGCCTTGGTTCTGATACTCTGGATGTTTCTTTAGTTTTATTTTGTTTTCTCTTTAGTAGTCATATGGGGAATGTGAAAATGAGTGATGTTGCACGAATTCCTGTTACAATAGAATCAGGATTTGGGATATGAATTGATGGATGTACTTGTTATTTTTATGACTGTTGAGGGGTACTTTAATAGCTTTTTTCATCACTCTGACAAAATACTAGCAAGAAACCACTCAAAAGTAGAGGCGTTTATTTTGATCAATGTCTTCGGAAGTTTCATTTCATCATAGTGAGGGAGGATCTGGCAGATCAGAGAAGTTCACATAGTAGACAGGAAGTGCATAAAAAAATACATACAGGAATGTCACGCAAGTCCAAATAGAATCCATCAGGACACAAAGCTGTAGCCTACTTCCTCCAATTAGACTTAATTTCTGCCTTTCATTAACTCCCAATAATGTCATTATGCTAGGAATCTGAGAAGGGATAAATACAGTTGTTAGGTCAGAGCCTTTATAATTCTTATTATTTCTAGAAACAACTTCATAAACATACCAAGAGAGGTGTTTATGAATCTCTTGGACACTTCATAATACAGACAGATTGATTATGAGGATTCTTCACCATGTTACCAAAGACTAGAAATCTACACCAGCATTTGTATTAGAAAAAGTCACCAGAGTTGTCAACTAATGTGGCCTACCCCATTGTTCTGCTCATGTCCGTCACCCAAATGACTTGTGCCTTGGCCTCTATCAAAGCAATTTATCATGTGGCTAGGATGGAGACTCAGCCACTCTAGTTCTCACTCCCAGGTTCATCTCTGGAGTAGCACTGGGGGCTGGGCACTTGCTTCCCATGCTATTAAATTAGGATCTCCAGGCAATGTTGCAGAGTGAGAACTGAGTCCTCAGCTCTCTGAGGCCTGAGGCAGGAAGATCATTTAGGTTTGAGGTTGACTTGGGCTGCATAGTGAATGGAATTGCCTAAGGGGAATAGATATTGGGAGGGTTTTAACCCCTGTCTGTTGTTCCTGTGTCTCTCTGTTTTGCCCGCTTTCATCTGCAGAGGAGAATTTTGATTTCAAGAATTTCAGTATCTCCAACATCCTGAACAGTCTCTGGTAAGAAACACATTTCTTAGTAAAGTCTCTTATTTTCATATTTTCATTCAGATGAGCCAAGATCACTATGAACTTGTCTCTTGCTTTCGAGACTTGTGAGGACAAGAAGAATCTCTAGAAATAATGTGCCAAAGGCTGCAATCTCCATTTCAGGGTCATTTGTACTGTTGTGCCAGGTTGAACCAGTCCTTCATTTGCTACCTGTAACCTCTGCGATCAGACAGACCATCTGCCATATTTCAAGTATATGAGTTCCAGATTCCTCTTTTACCATGATTCTGCCAGTTATGAACTCAGTATCTGCTACTGCCGTGCACATTTTGCACCAGTTTTTCTATGTACTGACAGCAAATAAGGAAACTGAGTCTAAAGTACTTATTACAAGGGGCTTGATTCACATAACTAAAAAGTCTAACATTAGCTTGATTGGGGGTGGGGGTAGGGTGAAGGGGAGATGTTAGTGGGATCAAGCTGTCTGTAAATGTGAGCACCTTCTTCAGCAGCTTTCTAACCTGTTAATGCCATCCTTGCTGAGCTGGGAGATGGATCACTCTTTCCATGATTTCATATCAAGGCTTTGCCGCAAAACAAAGCAGGATTCAGAAGTTAGAAGCGAAGCTGCAGGATTACACTTTGAAACAAGCATTACAGTTGATAGCTTCGTATAATGATTTGTCAATTTAAAAAAATACTCAAATTAAAATGTTCAGTACTAACTGAAAATGCTTAGTTTTGGCTGAAAAGGTTTTGTCTCATTTCAGTCTCATGATACCTTCTAGTAAAACTTTGAAGTCAGTACTTGAAAAGCTTTGTGGTCACGGGGGAAAAAGAATGTACTTATTGGCCGGGTCTGGCATAGATATCTACAGTGACATTGATTGTTGTGGCCTAAGAAGCTCAATGACTTGACTGTACAATCTTGACTTATAGGCTTCTCTCTGAGAATGTTGAGATGACTGAGGTCACATTCTTCTCCAGCTATTCATGAAGAAAGGACTCGTGTGTGTGTGTGTGTGTGTGTGTGTGTGTGTGTGTGTGTGTGTGTGTGTGTGGTGGGAGTACATACGTGGTCATTGAATAGTTACAGAGGGACAACGTGCCTGAAAAGTCTGAACTTACTTTACATACAGCAGTGGGAGTTGAGTGCTTCTAAAAGATGACAACCTAGGAGATTTCTGATGCCTCAATCCTGAGGTCACTGTTTAATTTTGTTTTTTCAATTTGAATGGTATAAGTATACGCATAGAAGTTGCTCTAGAAATAACTAGATTACCATATACTAAGATGCTTGTCTTTTAGACAGATGATACTATGCTATTTGTAAAGTATCTAGGAAGGAAGTAATTAAGCCAGGATTATAGACTGTCTAGGAAAGGTTACAGTTGGAAGCAGGAGACCACAGGCTGGAATTCTGTGGCACCTAGTGTGCATGAACAAAGTCATGAGAAACAAGGAGACTGGGAAGCAGTCATAGAGATGGATAATGAAAACCATCAAAGTCTGTGACTTCATTACATTGGCACAAGAACTGTATCTCTGTAGAGAAAACTAAATGAGTGGTTTCATAGTTTTAAATACATCCATGATGATGTATGGCTTTAAGAAAATAAATTTAAAAAGTCGTTTAAATATCTTTACCTTTTCCCCCCCTCAATATTCTTCATTACATGTATCAAAACACACATCAGATACCGAGTTCTGCCTTATACAAGAGAATTATTATTTTTTGACACTAGTCTGTAAGTCTTTGTCCATAAGTTAAGCAAAAGTACATATAAATGTTATGATTTTCTGTTTTTAAAAAGGAAGTAATTTGGCAAACACAACAGGGTGCTGCGTTTTGAAAATAACACAGCTCTACAGAGAGTGAGTAAAAATAAAACCAGTCTTAAGAAAGATGACTGACGACTGTAGAGACGGCTCAGTTAAAGGCATGCCTTTCTCCTGGAGAGGATCCAAGCTAGGTTTGCTGTACCCACGTGGAGGAGTTCATTACCATCTGTAGCTCCAGCTCCAGGTGACCCTATGCTCTCTTCTGTTCTCCACAGGCACCTACACACACGCCCATATACCTACACATAGATGCACACACAAATGTATTTGTTTTAAAGAAAAATGACCAGAGACAGGTTATGACTAGACATGGTCATTAGATGTTCTTTGAGAGGTATAGGTCAGTCTCATCTTATATATCATACACTTCTCAAATATTTCTTAAAAGACTTATTATAAATTACAAATAAGCCATTTATTTATTTATTTACTTACTTACTTATTCATTTATTCACTGGTGATGAGGGTGGAACCTAACATTTTGTATGTGATAAGCTGATACTCTTCCACTGACCTACATCCTTGGCTCAGTGTGGTAGTCTTCTGCTGTAACTTAGAATTGTTCATTTAGAATCAGTTCCTAATAGTTCACATAACCAGAGTTACCATCAAACTAGAACCAGAGGATAATTCAGGTTTGTGTTGTAAGTTTTCAGGAAGATCTAATAAAGCTGGGCCATATTTTTCTGTTGCCTATTTCTATTTTATCATTGTTTAATTACAGACATTGAAAAGCAAATGATTGGCTGTCCAGAGTTTCAAGCATGAAATTGGCACTTTCCAAGTATCAAAGCAGTAAGGAGATTTTAGGAGTGCTGCTTGGATCTCAGAATATCATTGCCTGTGTATAACTACTATTGTCACGCCACATAAAATTGAAATCCCTTTAGGAAGGTGCTGTCTGGCTCCTGATGACACTCTCTTATTGTCCTTTGTTCTTTTTGTATCTTGTTCCAAACTATTGCCGTCAGTTACCAATTCCTAGAGTTTTATTTCTTTGAGCAAATTTTTATAAAGAAGAAGTTTAATTTATGAAACAAAGCAAAATTATAGTCATGCACCAAAGCACAACCAAAGAGAGACTGTGATGATCCTGTGTCTGCAGACATGTCCTTACTGAGAGTCCCAGTGCCAAAGCCATGAGAGCATTTATGAAACCTCTTGAGATTTTTTTTTTATCAGATTCCCATTATTTTTTATGTTTTTTAACTGTCAAGATAAAATATAAAACTGTATATATTATATTTTAAAATATGTGTATCTTATGGAATGTCTTGATCAATCTAAATAGTCTATCTTATTTTGTATATCATTTTAATTGATGAGGACATTTTACATCTACTCAGAAAATTTAAAGAATGCAATGCACTGTGACTAACTACAGTCATTCCTTACTCTATTCTGCCTATCCCACTGAAATTTTGCATCCTTTGACCAGTATTTCTCTCTTTCCACTGACAATGAAAACCAGAAATCTCTTCACTGCTTCTCTTAGAACAATTATTTCAGAACCCACACATACGGAAAAGCCAGCTGTATTTCTTTCTGTGCCTGACCTATTCATTTAGCATTCAGTTTAGGTCTATTTACATGTCACAAATCACAGATTGCTCCAACACACCCATCAAAATAAAAGTGTGCTGATATGCAATAGAATAACACTTTAAGACAAAATAACAATTAAAATTATAGCTATACATTAGAAGAAAAATAAGAACAAATCTTACATTACAAATGAGTACAAGTAGCTTAAAACTAATGTGAATCCATGATCAAATGTAGAAAAACTGAACTAAAATTTCAATTCAGAATGTTCTACAAGATATTCAAAAACCACACAAATTTAAAATACATACATACACACACACACACACACACACACACACACACACACACACACACACACACGCACGCACACACACATTAGACTGCAGAGAAAGAATGTTTGAGTTAATGCTTTAGGGAAAAGAGAAAAATTAAGCTTTAGAAAGTGTATATGAAATAAAATATTTTTAAAGGTGGGAAAAGAAATACCACAAGATATAAGAAAAGGATTAATTGTCAGAGCACACTGGAGGCAGCGACAAAAGAATTTCTGCTTTGAGGTCTTCCCAGTTAACCTAGCAAATTCCAGGCCAACCTGAGCTGCAGAATGACATCCTGCCTCCACCTCCTTCCTCCCTCTAAAATTGGAGAAGGCTACAATGCTAGTGCATTTAGAAATGTCTATAAAATAAAATACTTCATAGACAATTCTAAAAAATAGTGTGATAGGAACTAAAGCATCCACTTTGAAAAATTACTTCTTCACAAAATTTTAAACAAAATCTGATGTAGTGTCTTACAAATGCACCAGGAAAGTTTCATAGTTTCTTCACAAGATACAATGATCAGTATTCCAAAAGAATAGAAAATCATCATGGAAAATTATCTGTTTTATAACACAGTTCTGAAAATATAACCGTTTTATGACTATAAAGAGGAAAACGGTGCAAATTACATTAAATGGATTGTCAATAAAATAACCTATTTTAATTTAATTTAAAACTGTATAAGTGGATGCTCCTTCTTTTTATTTTAGACCAAGATTTATGATATAGTCCAGGGCAGCCTGGAACTCCCGACCCTCTGCTTCAGCCTCTTTAGTGCTGGATTACCAGTCATCTTGAGGCATGTCTAGGAAAATGTTTGATTCCTATCCTACCTCTGTTCCCTGTTAGCTCCCCAGGGCTGTGGCTCTATGATGTCTCCTCTTTAAACTCCAAGGTCTTTTCATTCTTCTTGTCTACCTATTAATTCTCTGGCTCAAGTTATCTCTTAATTTTATAGCAACTGTTGCTTGAAGTAACATAGATCTTCAAACCAAACATACACTATACAGCATGGATGTCACACATCCCCATTTGGCTTTCACCCCAATCTCTCTCTCTCTCTCTCTCTCTCTCTCTCTCTCTCTCTCTCTCTCTCTCTCTCTCTCTCTCTGTGTGTGTGTGTGTGTGTGTGTGTGTGTGTGTGTGTGTGTGTGTGTGTTACCGTGACTAAATGCTCGAGTCTTGGAAATTCTGTTTAAGAACGTCACATCAGGACATTCAAAGGTGTGTGTAACACCAGCAATCAACTCAGCATGATAGCATGGACTACTAGAGGATTCTGGAGGCAAATGTGGGTCAAGAAGTTTTTATGTTATCTCCTGTTGTCACATTCTCCCAGAATCATTCGGGCAGCACCAACCTTACCACGTTGGCAATTGTTCAGAGTGCCAACTTCACAAGAAGTAGCAATGCTGGATGCTGAAGACTGTGTTTGCTTTTTAGTTATAGCAAATACTTACAGCGTTGCTAATATTGCCTGTGGTTTTGTGGCTTCCTTCTTGTGGCTTGTTCTAATACTTACAATTTTTGTAGGTACTGCTGAAACATTTTGTTATTTCTGTATAGTCTTAAGAATCAATTTGTAAATCCCATGAAAAATTCTAGAGTAATTGTATGAGGATTAAGCTAAATTAAATTTCAGCAGCATTTTGTTGTTGCTGTCCTGTTCTTTCCTGCTTGGGAAGCTTCCTTCTTGTGGCTTGTTTGTCCTCCTGATTACAGCCTCCTGATTGCTTTTTTCCACAACCCAATGGAGACTTTTTAAACCCACATTTATGTTTCTTCCTTACTATCCTATTCTTTTTAAAAATTAAAATGTATTTTTAATTAACAGCTAAAAAGATAGAAATCATAGGTATTCTTGGCATACCCTCCGGTATTTCAATAAAAGTCAGGTTTAAGTCAGGTTACACAAATCTTCCCAAACATTTATTGTTCATTTATGATGAAAATATTGCAAAATCCCATTTTCTAGCTTGAAAAAGTCAACAGTACATTACTGTTATGCATAGACTCATGGCATACTAGAACTTTTTGCTCTCCCCCCCACCCCAAGCAAGGATCGAATGCACATTGCACATGTGCTCACGTGCTTGGCATGTTATCTCCCAGAGTCACATCCCCCAAGCATGCTATCTAACTGTAGCTCAGTAGGTACTGATTATTAACCTCCCTATCTCCCTTCCCCCTCTGCTTTTCAGATCTGGTGACCTTGAGTCACTGCCTCTTCTTACACTATATTCGCTTAGCTATAAAAAGTTGTCCATAACCTCCAAAAGGAAGCAAAGTTTTCAGAAATCTCTCAAAAGGAGTCTTTGACTCCTTCATATATATTATGTGTATTACTGTTTTTCACACTGGAAAAGATGATATGTTAATTCTAGTGAAATACAACATTGATTTTAGTGAAAACCACAAATAACACCTTTTCTGGCATATGAATACCTAGAAAACAAGTCAAAATTCAAAGCAAAGGTCAAAGACACCATGTATCAGCAGGAGACATTGTGTATAAGCAGTCTTGGCTCTTAACCATAGGCAGATTCAACTTGTAGCAAATATTATTTGTTACTCCACATATTACAAGAGAAAATCACAAACCAATGATGAAGCTTAGAAAAAATGGTCATCTGACTTTGTAAACAGCTGATTTGAAACAAAAGGAATAAGAAATTCTTTAGTCTGGCACCAAATATGAGTGACCATGGCCTTGAAATTCAGATTTAGGTTACGTGAAGATTTCAAGTTCCAGTGTGGCAGCAGCTTCATGACATTTGTATGATAACATAATAAGGTAAAAGTCGAGGCACTTTTTAAGAACGTTGGTCAATACATCAAGGAGGTGGAAAATCTCAGCCTAGGGCTCAGATGCTTAGGCTTTTGATGACATCCTTAGCTTTTGAATTGGTGGAGGATTGGCATCTGCTAAGTTAATAAATACATTCCAAAATGTTTCACCTGATAGTCACAAGAATGTAAAGTCAGATACAAGGAATGGCTATCACTGGGGCTAAATGTTAGGCCTTTGACCAGCAACAACCTAATCTTTCCACAATCATTGAAGTCTCTAATCAGTTAATCAGCCTTGTAGAAGCTCCCGGTAAGGTGTGGTTTCCTTTTCGTGGCTTTCCTTCACAAAACAAACACAGGAGAAAGGCCTGGATTTCATTATCTGGAACCTTGACAAGTGTCAAGGACTATTGAATTACTGCCAGTGCTGAAGCTGGTGATGTGCTCTGTCCTGAATGGCAGTGTTCCAAGTATTCTCTAAGCCATTCTATACAAACAGAGCAGGTGACCAGTCCTAGACCAACTACAGATTATGCCTTCTCCTGACCAGCAAGTGCTCATTGATAATGACTGCACAAGCTTCATGTATTAATGTCTCTTGGCTCACTATATTTGCATTTTCACCTAAATGAGACATACAAAAGCACCTGTACCAGAGTGTCGTGGCTGGTCCAGTCAACTAGATGCCAACATGAGCTGACCTGTCACTTGCTGTTACATCTTGTGTTTTTCTTTTGATTATAAATGACTTCGCAGTATAATCATGAGATGAGACCAGTCCATGACAAGAGAAATCAAGACAAAAGCAGTCCACTTGCTGTCATGTTTGAGCACCAGCAAAATATAAATACAATCCAAGCTGTGAAATATTATCCTCCTGGAGAACAGATATGCCTGTGGCCCTCCTTCCTACCTGTAGGCTTTCATCAAGATGAGCAGAGGGTCACCCCTTCTTCCAGACAGCTCATGATCCAGACTAATAGATATCTTGATTTTTGGAGTCTACCCCAGAATTACCTAACACAGTGTCTTAGTTAGGGTTATTATTGCTGCCATGAAACACCATGATCAGTTAGTTAGTTTACAGCCCCACATCACTGTTCATCATCAAAGGAGTCAGGACAGGAACTCAAGCAGGGCAGAAACCTGGAAGCAGGAACTGATGCAGAGGACATGAAGGGGTGTTGCGTATTGGCTTGCTTTGCATCGCTTTCTCAGCTTGTTTTTTAATAGAACCCAGAACCACTAGTCCAAGAGTGGCATCACTCACAATGGACTGGGCCACCCCACATCAATCACCAATTAAGAAAAAATGTCCTAGAGGCTTGCTTACAGCCCAATCCTATGGGCTGAGAAATCCAATTTTCTTAATTGAGGCTCCCAGGACTGGGTTGTGTCAAGTCAACGCAAAGTCAACCAGCAACACACTCAGGTCTTTAGCAGTGAGTTTTATGGTGGAAGTTTCTAAAACTAAATAAAATATGGAATCTCAATTCACTTAAAACCCTTCACATAGGGACTAGTTGAGTAAGAAAAGTGAAGGCTCTTATCATTTTTAATAGAAGAAAGGGTCACTTCATTTTAAAAGGAACTAACTATAATCAAACATCTACCCATGTCCCATTGTGCTGATTGAATAATCTTATTGGGAGAACATGATGCATGGCATAGGAATGGAGTCCAGAGCTTAGTGCTGGCTTCAACTGGTGTTAAATCATGTTGCTTGCTTTTGCTTGTGTTGATTTTTTTCACCAACTGCATATGTCTGCCTACAATGAATAAAAGTCTAATGCTTTATATACATATAATACTATATATGAACTTATATTACTGTCTATGAATGAAAGTCTAAAACTTCTTATCCTGTCTTACATCTAGTATAGGTGTTTTTACAGTGACCAACTAATGCTAGAACTATGTTATTTTCGGACCAAACAATAATTTTGTGGATGTGTATCTTAGAGCAAACAGATACTAAGGTATCAGGAGATCAAACTAGAGGGGAAAGATTAGACTGCTGGGGATATATTTACAATACGCAAAACAGCTGCAAGATTCTTTATAGGCAGATCAACTGAAACCCAGTCTGATATTAGGAATATGCTTTGCTACAAATGAAAATTGATCAGCCAAGAAAAAAATCGAACCAACCAAACCAAAATGACAGCAACAAGACAAAAAAAAAAAAAAAAAAAAAAAAAAAAAAAAAAAAAAAAAAAAGCCAGCCCACCAAAGAATCCCCTGAAAATCCAGGCCCAGGCCTTAGTGCACTGTTTGCATATTGGCCTCTGTTCTCTGGCTGGCAGGTTTCTTCCTCTGCCAGACTCATCCTGTTCTGGTTTGTCAACACTGGTTGCAAAGGCTTCCTTTTTTTCTTTTTTCCTGGTGAGCATTTTAGCTCTGCAAATACTTTCTATGGGCATTCAGGCACATGAAGGCGAACAAATGAAAGACATTCCAAATTCTGTTGGTTTGCTCAGCACAAACAGAAATGAAAAAAAACCTTTGTTTACCTGTCTTCAGAAGAAGTGCCCCGCCAGGACCACTCACTGTTTCTAAAGTGTCAAGGATTTCGGTTTATTCTTTCCCAAAGCAGATCGCTGTTTGAAAGGGAAGTGTCAGAAGAAAAGGCGTGGATCTAAGACACAGAGGCAGTGTCTTTGGGCCTTACTGTGGGTGTAAGCTACACATCTTCAAAAGGGTTCCATTCTTTTCTATGATGCTTCTGGCAAAAATTTGAATGATGCTTGTCTTGTCCGTTTGTGTCAGGTACACTGTTTACTGTGCCTTCATTTTCTCAATTTCCCTCCAAAACTAAAAGTTATATTAAGCTGACAAAAGTCTGCAGATAATTTAGTTTTAGAATTTGTGCTTTGATATAGCACAACATGGAGATTTTTTTTTTTTTCACACCCAGCCTAACCACAGGAATGCCGAATGATCAGATTCTTTTTGACTGAACGAATATTTATCAAGGGCATATTAAAAATGAAGTAAGAGCAATTTTGCATGCCGTGTGGAAAGCTGAACTTCTCAAGGTGAGTGGCTATTCGCTGTGCATGCGAAGCAATGGCATGCATGAGATACCAGCACCAGCATTCATTTTCTCAAAACATAGACAATGTTTTTGGGAAAATAGGGCTGGTGGTCAGCTAAGGAGTTGCTGTAGGCAATATTACCAGAAGTCAGAGAGAGGGTTGTAACCATTTAAATTCAAAAGTAACAAGAGTTGGTGGCTGTTTTGTTTGGTGGTTTGAAGAGGTAGGAAGCAAGGATGGTTTTTGGACCTTTGCCTCGGTTGAAATGGAAGCATGAAGGAACACCAGCATAGAGGAAACAAGAGGGAGTATGGGATTAGATGAGAAAGTGAAGTGTTCAGCTTGGGATATTTTGACCTTAAATACTGCCAAGAATCTGAGCCTTGGTAGAAATATTAATTATTTGTTTATGGAGGGAGCTGGGGGTTATGGACTTGATAATAGAATTCGAACTCATTAGCATTTATGGTGTAGGTAAGAAAAATCTGAAATGAATAGATATTTTTTCCTCATGCAAATGAATGAGTACCTTGGAGAGAAGGCCCTATACCTCACCTGGGCAGTATAATAGATCTGATTCTGTTAGTGGAGGTGTGGGTGAGCCAGCCCCAAAGCTGTGAGGGTGGAAGAGCTGCCCCCCGCCTACTGTCTGTCTGCAGCAGATGTGGATAGGGGAGAACGGCCCTCCAATACCCCCTTGTTTCTCACCACCTACACAGAAGGAGCTGACTCTTACTAGCTGCCACACTCAGGAAAGTGAGCCCTGCTCCTCAGCTGACTCTGTTGGCAGAGGCATGGGTGAGCTGTGCCTGAGAGTGTAAGAGTAGGTTAATTGGCCACACCTTCCTCCATCTGCCATGTGGTGGTGAGGGCTAGAGAAAGATATCCTCCCCTGCCTCTTGTCCCTGCCTTCAGAGATGGGCAAGAAAGCTGAGCCTCCCCTTCATCAGCTGCAGCACTAGGGAAAGTGGACCCTGCATCCCTCCTGGGCAGCACAGTAGTGTTCCTATTGACCAAGCTGCTGGTGAGTGGGAGCATGGGAAATCTGGCTTGGCCCCCCATCTGCCATATGCTGTGATATGGAGTGATACCCTGCTTCCCCAACCCCTGGCCCCTATGGCAACTGGGAGAGGTGACCCTGGGATCATAAGAGCAGAAGAATTATCCATGCTCCTCATCAGCACCAGCACTTGGAAATACACTTTCCCTGAGCAATACAATAGAGCTGGTCTTGAAGGTGTAGGTATAGGAGAACTGAGCCAGAGGCTGTGAAGGGCAGGGCAGGTGTGGTGGTGGTGGTGGTGGGGACACACACACAAAGATGACACCAGCCTGTTTCTTTCTTATCAAGGAGTGAGCTAGCCATGGAATGCTGGTAGTGGAGACAGGGGTGAGTTGGCAAGCTGACCAAACCTGTAACTACCCAGGCCCAGAATCAAGGTTATGAGTTTGCCCACCCCATCATCCAACTCATCTAATATCTGCTAGAGCAGGTTAAGGGGCTGATCCTGCAGATCCAAAGCTGCAGGATCTCCATGCCACAGGGCATGACAGGCTGTCTAAGAGGAGTTCCAGTGAGGGCCCAGCATTGGTGGTTTGGAGAGACCAGAGGCCTCAAACCAGATTAACAACTTTTTACAATGAACACTTGCACATAAAAAATTTCCCCTTTTTTCTCTTACTTTTTTCTTTCACTTAAATTTTATCTCATTTTATATGGAGAAGGAGGAGTTTGGGGCAGTGCAGAGGGCAGAGACGAATGGACAGAAAATTAGTGGAATCCATGCATAATGAGGAAGATACAAAGAATAAATAAGGAAGTTTTTTTTTTTAAAAAAAACACTAAAAAGTAAAAGGGAAATTTTGATTCTAAAATTCTCCTATTTTTCTCAGTTTCCCAATGGTCCAGATATTTCTGAAGGTTGAAGGCATACACTTTCTTGGCAAGCCTTCTTTGTTTCTCCTTTACTTTGACAGTCTACTTGAATGAACTTGGTCAAGACACTTAGTGGGCAATACGCGAAGTCCCAGTCACAACATCAAGACCAGGATTAGAAAGAACAGTTGAAAGACACTTTCTCTTTACTGAAGATGCTACAAACGGTTTATTTGTAGATTTGATTTTCAGATTAACTCTTAAAAATTCACATTTCCCTGAGTCTTAGAACACCCTAGCACAAACATTGAAAAATGCTAATGAGACTTCCAACACATTTTAACAAAGATTTCTGAATTTCAGAGCAAAGGAAGGGGCTATTTCTCATAAACCGTCTCGGTACAGATTCACATTACACTAATTATATTAAGAGGACATGTGCTCATTTCAATGTCAGCTACTGAGCAAATACCACTCTGTGGAGTTCACAAAAGAAATGAGAAGCTATGGATAAATTCCCTTGTCAATTTCACTTAGAAACAATAAACAAACTTGAAGATTATTTTTATTACTAGGGGGAGACCCTGAAATTATTGATTACAGAATATTTTTGCCCTCGCAAGCATTTGCCTGTTTTTCTTTATAGACTCAGAAAATAACTTCAAGTTTTTAGAGTTAAAAATCAGTTTCATTTTTTATGATTCTCAGGATGAAACAACAGGGAAACATCTGCTCTCCATGAAGAGCAGAAATCCCACACAATCTCAGTTGACCTACTTCATAACGATCTCCGAAACATGCCGAACTAGCATCATTATTGTTATGCAGACTTTATTTCAAAGAAAACTCAAAATGCCTGTTGTTCATTAATAACTAAATTATAGTGATAGTTTTCCAAAGATGATGCAACTTCCTACCTCAAGTCTATGCGAGAGCCAAGACTTTAAGAATCACAGAGGTGCTTCAGAAAGCACCAGGTCTTTGCTGGCTCTAGGACTCTGGATATTTTTTTTATTACCTTGGATTTAGAGTCAGCATTTGAATTCCTTTTTTTCCTTCGAGGTTTGCTGCCCTCTAGTGACTGGCTTCTCTAGCTCACGCCCATGCAGTGCATAGTTAATTGAATTACTATCCAAATTAAATAACAGAGAGCTAATATGTGCGTATCTGCAACATGGATGTAACACATTAGCTTTGCCATAGGGCAATCCCACTGTCTTCAAGTGTGAATTTGTATGATTTACCATAACCATAAAAGCAGTTGAAAAGAGAAACTTGAGTTTCAAGTTATTGAAAGGCTTAAGAAGATGTGATCTGGCATGGTATTTCAGGGCTAAAAGAAACAGGACATTTAATGCAGTCCCAATATTTTTAGATCTTTAAGCTCAGTCATATCATACTGAGTCTAATTATTAGTAAAGAAAACAATTCTAAACAAACAAAATAAATGTAATTTTTCTTACAAAATTGTTAAAAACTTGAAAGGAAGCGACTGCAGAAATGTTATGTAGAGGCAAGATTGAAGGTATGACATGAAATGTGAGCGATCTTTTCACTCTGAAACCACCCTCTGCTGCCTTCCTTCCTTCCTTCCTTCCTTCCTTCCTTCCTTCCTTCCTTCCTTCCTTCCTTCCTTCCTTCCTTCCCTCTCTTCCTTCTTCCTTCCTTCTTTCCTTTCTTCCTTCCATCCCTCCTTCCTTCCTTTCTTTCTTAGCTTATTCATGTTTATGATAATTCAGAAAGAAAGTATTATTTGTCATTTAAAACTGTTTCCAGTCCTTGCAACCGTTTGTATTTGCTTTATAGTACTGAGTGCACTAAGCCTGTGGGCGGTGGCGGTGATGACAAAGTAAATTATGGTCTCTGAGGAAGGCCTAGTGAAAAATAAGAAATGTTCTGTAGAGAAAAAAAAAGAAGGAAATTAGGATTTAAAATGTGTGTATGTGCTTGAGGATATATCTACACACTGCACACGTTTGCTTCTGTGTGTGGGCACAGAACTACCTGCTCTGGGGCTCCCACAGATAGAAGAAAAATAACAATATTGGTCCACCATGTTCTGTAAATATTTTCTCTTATTCTATTGTTGGCTCTTCATTTTTTAGTAACAGTGCCTTTTAAATAGTAAAATATGTAATTCTGATGCTAAAATAGACCCCACAGATAATAGTAACACAGCACTCTCAGACACATAGTAGATAGACATTCTAAGCATAAGATACAGTGGTCCACATGAACCGCAGTGGGGAGAATATAAAAGTGAGGAACAGTTAGAATTCAGAAAAGTGGTTTTTTAACCTCTGATAAATGAAATAGCTTTGTTTTGGACTGTTATTGATGCTTGTACTTGATTGGTGAATAATACAACATGAGAAATAAATTGAAGGAAGCAGTGTGTGCATTTGTGACAGAGATGGGGAAACAAGAGTGTGATTTTGACTTAGCCTTCCTTGAATTGCAGCTGGGACTTATAGATGCAGAGTGCTTGACTGAATAGCTACCCAGTTACCATGGAAATTCATGATCCAAGGCAAGATTTCAATCACTGCATTTTCCTAAAGGTGAAAAATAAAAATTCCACCTTGAATGTTCTGAATAGGAAGATCTAGGACACAGTACCTATGATGCATTAGTGAATACGGAGGCATGAATTTCACATTCTATCGTGTCCAATATCAAAGTTTTCTGGGGGCTTGTGTGCCTGGACCTTCCCTAAATTCATGTATACAAAGCCAGTGGATGAATATCTCACAGACTCATCACATGATTCTTTTTTAAACACACGCTTCCAGCATTAGACTTTTCTTAATATATGAGCATTTCCTAAAATTTTGTCCTGTCTCTGCACCTCTGTTTTGGCTTCAGAGACTTTCTATGTGCCCCCTTTAAGGCTCTCTTTTGAGCTCTTCTTGCTTTCTTCCCTTGGGTCTGAATTTGCAGTGGCTTCCTGACAACACCAGTTGGTTGGTTTGTTGGTTTTTGAGATCAATACAATTATGAAGGTCCTCATTACTGAGAGAGATGAAAGGACCCTCTGTTTTAGGTAAAGAGGCTGAAGATAGCGCCGTGGATTAGCCAGTCCAGTTTCACATGTCATATGTTATGGAGCAAAGATTAGAAACCATGCCCTTTGCCCATCATCCAGGACAGTGGGCTTTCTGTCACACGGTCTCCATGTTTACTGTGAACTTCTGGTAACTCTTTTGTGTGATTATTTTTAGAACTTTCTTCAGTCATGAAGTCAGTTTAAAATTTCTTCATTTAATCCCAGGTCACAGGGAAGACTCCTGTGTGTTGGTATGCCCCATTAACAATTCAGTTTGTCAGACCCTGCAATCTACAAGACTCACCCCATTCCCTAAATCCACCCATCATCCTGTAATCTTAGCTGCTCCCTGAGACACATATTTCACCAACCACTATTGGATCAAGAGCTTCTATTGTATCAGGAGCTCCTATTGGGCCAAAAGCTGCTCCCAGAGACACAGAAGTAGTCAGTTCCTATTGGACCAAGAACAGCTCTCTGTAACAGAGATATGTGAACTCCAAGTGGACCAAGGACTCATATTGGAACAAGAGAGGCTCCCTGAGATACAGATATGGCCAGACCAAATTTGACCAAGACTAGATTCCTGAGACACAGACAAATTCTGTAGCAATCCAAGAAAGTGATGGGCATATGCCAGTGCAAGAATACATATAACAACATAAAGAATAATATGGCACCACCAGACTCTAGTGGTTTTTACAACAGCAAGAACTGAATATTTCATTGTAAAAGATGCAGAAGGAAACAACCTTAAAATAATTTTATGAAGATGATAGAAACCTTTAAAGAGAAAATAAACTCCCTAAAAGAAATAGAGAGAAAAAACAAAAAATGGAATAAATCAATAAACTCCTTAAGTAAAACCAAGGAAAAGCAACCAAACAGGTGAAGTAAACAGTTCAAAACCTAAAAATTGAAATAGAAGCAACAAAGAAGACACAAACTGAAAAAATTCTGGAAATACAAAGTCTGAGTAAATGAACAGGAACTACAGATGCAAGTCTAACTAACAGAATGCAAGAGATGGAAGAGAGAATCTTGGACATGGAAGATTCGATAATGGAAATCAAAGAAAATACTAATATATATATATGTATATTTTACATTTTATAAAGCATCCAGGAATTCTGAGACACCATGAAAAGACCAAATCTAAGAATAATAGGGATAGAACAAGAGGATGAATACCAGCTCAAAGGAACAGAAAATATATTCAACAAAATAATAGAAGAAAACTTTCTCAATTTAAAGAAAAAAAGTCAATAAAGATACAAGAAGCAAATAGTCTAGATTCCCCCCACCAAGTCCACTCACCATGTAATAATTCAACCACTAAACATACAGAATAAATAAAGAATATTAATATCTTCAAAGGAAAAGGCCAAGTAACTTATAAAGGCAGATTTATCAGAATAACACCCGTCTTCTCAAAGGAAACAATGAAAACTACAAGGTCCTGGACAGATGTTATATCGACACTTAGAGACTACAGATGCCATCCCAGACTACTATGCTCTGAAAAGCTCTCAAATCAACATAAATGGAATAAGTAAGATATTCTATGACAAAACCAGACACTACCTACCTACAAATCCAGTCCTACAGAAGGCACTAGAAGAAAAACTCCAACTAAGAAAGTTAGATACACCCACAAAACCATAAGCAATAAATAATAACACAGAAGGAAATTCCAAAAAAGGGACACACACACAGACAGTATCACCAAATAACAAGAATTAACAATCACTAGTCATTAATATCTCTTAGTATTGATGAATTCAATTAACCTATAAAAAGATACAGGCTAACAGGTAACACAGACCCCAAAAGATAAACATGATATGTAATCACTGTAGGAGAATTATGTTGTTCCCTTGTTAATAATTGTCCCTGCCTATGAGTTTAATAAAAAGCTCTGATTGGCTAAAGGCAGATATGAAGTGTGGGCGGGGCTACCAGACTAAGAAGACTCTAGGAATAGGCAGAACAGAGCAGAGCGCCAGAGAGAAGCCAGAAGAAATAGAGGACAACTATGCTGCTCTGAGAAAAGGTACCGAGCCACATGGCTGAACAGGATTAGAATCATGGGTTAGATTAGGGGTAAAAAGTTAGCAAGTTATATGCCTGGGCCTTAGGCTGATCAGCCTAAAACTATTGTAAGCATCTGTGTGTCTCTGTGGGTCTGTGGGTCTGCAGGCCTAAACCTTGAGGCTAGGCCAGAAAGACTGGGCCAGAAACCTCTTACTACAAATCACTAATAAGTAGATTTTAGAAGTAAAGCAATGGATAACCAGCAATGGATAATCTACAACCCCTGAGTAGCTAGGTAACAAGTAGGACCTAAGAAAAATATCCATGGATTCCCCCTTGTAAGTGGAAATAAATAAAATCTTCTGAGTAAATTGGTATCATAGGGGATTGGGGGCAATGGGAGGTGGAAAGAGAAGGTCAGAGAACATGATGGTAGAGTTGAGGGAGAGACAGAGAGGGAGAACAGCAAAATAGATGTTTTGATAGAGAGAGAAATTGTGGGTCAGAGAGAAACATGATGCTAGAGAAATACCCAACAACTCTTAAGGATGAGCCCAGCTAAGACTCCAAACAATAGTGGAGAGGGCACCTACATTGGTCCTCCCTTATAGCCAAATTGATGACCCTAATTGTCATTATAGAAACTTCACCTAGCAACTCTTGGAAGCATACACAGAGATTCATAGATAAGCACTGGGTAGATCTCCCAGTCCAGCTGAAGAGGGGAAGTGAGATTATGTGAGTCAAGAGATAAAGATCACATCTGTATCCACAGAGACAGATGACCCAAGCTATTGGGAGCCTACTAACTTTGAAATGAGAGTTGGGGAACCTACATGGGACTGAAGTAAGCCCTCTGAATGTGCGTGACAGTCAAATGAGTTGGGAAATTTGTGAGGCCCCTGGCAGTGGGACACTTGTTTTTGGAGGAACACCTTGCTTAGCTTTGATACTTAGTACAGGGGCTTGAATCTACATCAGCTGGATATGATAGACTGCATTGGCTCACCCTGGGAGTCTTTACCCTCTCTGAGGAGTGGATGGAGTAGTTGGAGTAAGCTGGGGAAAGACTGGGAAGAGGCGAGGGAGGGGGAACAGTCATGGGCATGTTAAAATTTTTTTGAGTAAAATTTTTTTTTTTAAACTTCTTCATTTTAAAGTTTGGTCATTCTGTTGAGTGTAGTGGAATACGACTTTAGTCCCAGTACTCAGGAGGTAAGAGACTGACAGACAGATCTCTGTAAGTTTGGGGTCAGCCTGGTCCGTATACATACTGAGTTTCAGAATACAGGCTACACAGTAAGAACACTATCTGAAACAAACAAAAACAAATAAAATCCCTAAACCAACCAACCAACCAACCAAAAAGCCAAATGATCGTTTTGTTCTTGGCTGTAGGTTTTGCTTTGTAATACGTCTGAGCATTTCCCTTCTTTTTAAAACAGCTTTAATCAAGACTATTTATAACTATGTTTTAAAATGTCAGGGATGTCTATAAGATTTATAAGCAAAAATAGCTAATTTTTCCCACATTTCTTTCTTTCTGTTCTTAAGAACTGTTCCAAGAGAACAAAATGTAAAAAAAAAAAAAACAATCAAACATTTTTATACACATTTCTTCTGAATTTCACATCCCTGTGTCTGGAACACTGCCATATACTTTATTTTGTGGGTTCCCGTCTTAGGCAACAGTTCATTGCTTCCTCTCCTAGACTCTAAGAATTTCTTCTTGTAAAGTGGCCGTCTCTTCCTCTCGTCATCCTTTTGCTATCCTCAGGGGGATTATTTCAGTTTTTGTTGAATGTGCTGTCGGGACTTTCATTATTTCACTTTTGAGTTAAATAAGCATTTAATTGCATTCACATAAGTGTCATTCACTGACTCACCGATGCTTGCTGGTGTTCATATTCCTTCTTATCAATCCTCTCTGTGTCTGTGCCTCTTCCCCTTTTTAATTGGACATCATCAAGTCTTGCTATATAGATCAGACTAGTCTCAAACTTAAGTATGTAACCCTGGGTGGACTTGAACTTGTGAGCTGCGTGTCTCAGCTTCCCAAAGGCTGCTATCATATGTGTACATTACTTTCCATCCACTGAAGGTTTGTGAAGGTAGGGATTGTGTGACTGCACTACTGCTGTCTTGTGTCACCCCCTCTCAACTGCTCATTCTTTTTATTGCTTTCTCATATTTCATTGATATCGTAGCTTCTACCACCCTTGTCTGTTTAATAACAGGTCCTAAGATATGGTTTAGAAGATGATGTGTAAATTCAAGGCTTGATGATCAGAGGGTTTTCCTGTAAGTAAACTAGATAGAAACCCAGTTCTTGTACTTAGGATATTACTCCTCATCCACTTCGAGGGAAAAAAAAAATGGGTGCCAGCGATAAGAAAAATGATGAAAGTATCGAACAGGGCTCCTTGTTCTCTGTGTGTAGACCTTCGTTAAATTGCTGGTTTCAGTGTGGGTCCCACCTCTGGGTCTGTTTGCTGTGTCTGATTTCTAGCGCTTGAAAGAGAATGTGCTGCATTCTTTTGTTGAGTGTAGACAATGCTGGTCTGGTCTTTCAGGGAATCCGAAGGTTAACATGCTTTTCCTGGAAAGCTCAGTCTGCTGAAAGATGTGTTTCCTGCACAGTGTGTTTTCAATCAACCGGTGCCTCTAGTGTGTGGGGCTAACTCAGCTTCCTTGACCATCTCTTACACGTGTGAGCCCTACCTCCTTTTATCCTTTGACTTTTAGTTTCAGCTCCATATTTTACATGATTTCTTTGCTTCTCTTATCTTTTATTATTGATCTAGCTCTCCTTTTACAACTGTGTGCATTTTAAGGTTTAATTGTTGGATTTTTTAATGGGATTGTAAGAAGTAAAACACTAATTCAACACAATTCACCAAAAATTTCTTCCCCTTTTCTTATCCTGTTTCTATTAAAGCTTAGGTCACACTTTAACCATTCGGTATCGGGATGGTTGAATTCAGTTCTGAATAACCAATTTCTTTCTCTCTGGTTCATTTACTTAACTAACGCGACCTGTTAACTGCCATAAGTAAAGACATTCTGGGATATCATTTAAATTAGATCACTTTTGTGCTAAAACCTCCAGGTATTTCCAGATGAAATCCACAGCCCATTTACCGTTTGCCCAGATTTCACCCTTATCTCTTATCTTGCTTCTTGATACATCCCTCAAACAATCGGCTTAACCCATTGTCTATGGAAAATGTGTGTCTATCTTCTTGCCATTCTTAGAATAACCAATTATTCACATTAGTTAATTAATATTACTCATTCTTCTCAACTGTCACAAGGTTGCTTTGCAGTCATGTAGTTGAATAAGAGACTGTTTGTGCCAGTTTCATGCCCTATTTCTTCCTCTCTAATATCTGTAACTCTTGGGTTTATTTTCATCTTTCTCTACTAGTTTCTAAATTTCATTGAAGGCAAATTTATTGCCAGGCCTGTTATGCCCAGGCCGTATACTGAGAGTTCTCTAGATTTTCCTTTGAGAAAGGCAAAAGTCTATGCAGCCATTTTCAGAAAGTGACAAGGCTGAGCATGGGATTCCACTGGTTAGCCTGAGTTGGAAAGTGCACTTGAGTTTCTGAAAAGGCTGTAGTCGGCAAGCATCACCTCAATCTTTCAGGAAACAAAGGTAGGATCCAGGACTCAATTCCACATCAGGTGTGTGCAGTGGATGGAGAATCAGGAAATTTTTTTTAATGGACATGCCGAAGGTCAAAGAAGTGGGGCCAACCTAATCATAGGATGGAGTTTGTTATACAGGATCACTGGGGCTGCTTAGTGGAATTTTCTTTATATTCTTTATCTCAAGGAGGATTGATCTCTGCATTTAAGAGGATTTTGAAGGCTGGTGGTACAGCTCAGTGGTAGAGCATTTGCCTACCGGCTCTTCCTGGGTTTAATTCTCAGCATCACAAATACAGGCATTCAAACAGGCAGACAGACAAAGCACAGGATGGAAGATAAGCCTGAGCACCAGGCTCAGTGGCTTGCCTACCCTCAGTAGAAAGGAACTGTTATTGTTTGTACTATTACCTCTCTTTTTAAAAAGTGGAGTATGATTAGGCTATGTAGCATAGGCTGACCCTGAACCTTGGCCCTCTTGCCTCATTGCCTCTGGAGTCTAGCCCAGAGATTAGAGATATGCTCTACCACAACTTTTAATAGTTTATGCAACTATAGTAAATGGATCAAACACTGCTTTATGGACAACAAAGTTTCTTTAGAGGAAGAATGAAAGGTGTGAATGCTGCTGGTATTGCAGGAGGAGCTCATTCATCTCCTAAAGATGACAAAGGTCTGATTTTACACACTTAGGAAGGCTACACTAATAGTTCTAAGTTGTTTCTTAAGCTTTTTCATGTTCCTCACCCTAACAGTACTGCTTTCTGTGGGAATTCAATAAAAGCTTCAGAAGTTTTGGAGATATCAGGGGGAATCTACCCACAGTCTATGTGGGGATTTAATAAAAGTTCCAGAAGTCCCAGAGCTCTATCCACAGTCATTCTAGGAGGATCAGAGAGTGGTGATTCAAACCTTTAATCCCAGCACAGGGAGTATCCTAGGAGTGGTGACCCAAACTGAGTCTGAGTCAAGGTCATTTTAGATTATAGAAGGAATTCCAGGCCCCCAAGCAGGCAGTGGTGGGGCCATGCCTTAATTTACCAAAAGAGTATTTAAGACAAGGATAGAAACACAGGAGGGGAAGCCAAGCCAAGGGAAGTGAGGCTGAGGAAGCTGGAAGACAGCGGGGTAAGATCTGACTGTGGTGTTTATTCTAATATCTCCAACTTCTTCAGAGATCTATCCCTGAGTCTCATTTATTTGTGCAACAGCTTCTTTTAATGCTATTGATAAAAGTCTTAGATTTATGCCTTACACTGATTTTTTTAAAAAAACTGTATATCCTATGTTAATTTAAACATTATAATATTTTTGTGAGTTAAAAAAAAGTTCGTATACCTGTAAGTTGTTGGCATGTCAGACCATGGTCAGCCATCTTTGATACTATATTTCCTGTATTGAACTACTAAGTTGAAGTGAGTTAGGGAAAATGAAGTTTTAATAGTAAAATCTCTTTTCTTTCACCCTCTCTCATACACAAACACATTTACACATTATCACACATATATATCTTTTGTACAGTGAATAATTTATCTATTGTGTGACTTTGCACAGTCTCAAATTTTTGAGGAATAGCTTAGTTTTTTTTTTTTTTTTATTTGCTAATGCAAGGCAGCTACCATGCAAATTAGATAGTGGTGAGGAATAAATAAAATGTGTACGAAAACACTTTGTGACCATTAGAGCACATTAGCCATAGAGCTTTGGAGTATCAATTTAAGCAAACAAATGAATGAATGTCCTCTGTTTGGCTACAGAAATCATTTTTCTCCTACAGCTAAGCAGAGGACTCTACCTTGCCTTATTAATGAGAATGTCAGAAGGTGGTTAAGGGAGAGTTGAAAGATTATCATGCCCTTCACATTTCCAATAGTCTGTCTGATATATAAGTGCAAGCACACTTTATTTTCAATCTTTTGTAATATGTGCTTGCATCAGGAAGCATCTCTCAACATCTACAAAAGAAACACGGAGAGGTGACTTTTACTAATTCATGAATCCATTTACATATTTAAACCCACTGATATATTAGCAGACAGAAGATCTATTGAAAAGAGTCCTAAGAAGGATATGAAGGTTCAGAGAACTATGCTTTCCAGAGTGATACATTCACCTTGATTCCTGGGAGGTGGTTCAGTGATTAAAAGCATTGGTTGCTCTTCCAGAGGACCTGGGCTCCATTCCTAGCATCTACATGGTGGTTAAAAGCCATCGCTAGCTCCAGGGGATCTGATGACTCTTCTGGATTATGTGAGCACCAGGTATGCATGTGGTACACAGACTTACATGCAGGAAAACAGCTATATACAAAAATACAAATCATAAATCTTTTAAAAGGAAATAGCATTTTGAACACATGGCTTGAATTTTTTTTTTTTTTTTACTATCTTTTCAAAACTTAATTTGAGGGTTAGGTCAACTGTGACCGTCAACATTTTTACCATGTTGGCTGCTATAGATGCATTGCTCTAGGTGGGGGCTTGAAGTGCAGTCTCTAGAGATCCTCAGCAGGATACAGAGTCATTTATAGCAACAGTTTTCCTATATTTTCACTGTATGATGAACAGTGATGATTTCCAGTCTCCTGATGTACTCAAGAAAATAAAGTTGCCCAAATATATGAAATACGAATAGACTTCATAGTTCTATGCAATTTTTTGTTATTATATGTGTCTTAGCTAGTATTTAGGTTGCTGTAATGAAACACCATTATCACAAAACAAATTGGGAGGGTGTTATTTGGCTTACACTTCCATATTGCTGTTATCATCCAAAGTCAGGACAGAAACCCAAATAGAGAAGGAACCTGAAGGCAAGAGCTGATCCAGAGGACATGGAGCCTTGCCGATTAGTGGCCTGCTTCCCCGACTATCTCAGTCTGCTTTCCGATAGAACCAAGAGCCACTAGCCCAGGGATGGCCCCCATCCAAAATGAGCTTGACCCTTTCCAAACAATCACCAGTTAAGAAAATGCCTTACATCTGGATCTTATGGGAGTATTTTCTCTATTGAGATCCCCTCCTTTCAGATAATTCTAGTTTGCATATTAAGCTGACATAAGACTAGCCAGCACACTATGAAAACTTATTTTTCAAAGGTATGCAATGCATTTGCAAATCTTACCACTTTTTGAGAGATATAAATCCATACAACAAAAGCTGAAGTTCTTTCTAGTTTAGGACTCACTACCCTGATCACATTATAAAAGAAATACGCAGATGGTCTTAAGTAGCAGAAGCTGACCTTGAAGTTACTATACAGCTGTAGATCTTTATTTTCTGTCTTCACCTCCCAAGGGCTGTGATTAAAGTTGTGCATTGCCACATTTAAGTAGTTCTGGGTAAGGAACTCAGGGCTTCATGTATGCTAGGCAGGCATTCTCCTAACAGCTGTGTCTTCAGCTGGAAATCTGATCTTTAGATGAAATAATTTAAACATAAAAGTTAAATTTTATGTATTAAGAATATGGAAAGTATCAGCTGTGATAGCTTACACTTTTAATTCCAGCACTTGAGAGGCAGAGGCAGGTGGATTTCTATCAGTTCAAGGTCACCCTGCTCTACGAATTGAGTTCCAGGATATCCAGGACTATACGGGGGAAAAAATATGGAAAGTGTAAGAGACTTTGCTATGAAGTGCTGTTTAACTATGTGTTAACTAAATATCAGTCAAAGAGATTGTTGGTTTTTGAGTATTTACCATATCCTTTACCTTGCATTGGCACTGAAGTCATCATTTTATAAAGTCTTTCTTCTGAGGCAGTATGCAGGATGGTGTGTGTGTGTGGGGAGCGGGGGGTGGATGCAACAAGCTACATGGGAATGAGTGTTATGAAGGAAAATGCCCTGGGAAGTAAATCAGATGAGCCCTGCTGAATTAGATGAAATAGTCTTCTGTCTACTTTCTCGGTAAATAGGTTTCACAGTAGAACTTCCTGCTATCAGGAGTGTTGAAATACAGTAAACAAGAAAGAAGAACACACTGAACCTATGCTGAGTATTATCAGAGATGAAAAAAGATGTGCTGTTGTGTTGGACCAATGTGACTTGGCATGCTACTGTGGACAACTTTAATTTTGTCATTCTTTGTATTTAGTCAATGGAGCCAATCTTAGTTTGCACTGGATAAAAATTAGTGCAACTCCCCATATCTATTTAACTATGTTCATTAATAAAAACATCCCAATGAACAATTACTATGCTTAGAATAATAAAATGTTAAATTTAGTTCCAAGACTGCTAAAACTCAGGTTACCAGCCCTTTCCTATTACAAGTTGAGGAAAAGGTCATAATTAGACATATGCCATTTACTAACATCGGTCCTTCCCCAACTCCCATGGTATTAATGAGGACATTGTGCTTGTTACTGGGTGGGCATAGAATGGAGGGCAGAAGGAGCAGGGAGCCCTTTGTTTTGGTTATTAACACCAGGCTGGCTGATATTCATTGTCAACTTGACTGAATTTGAACTTACTGAGCAGAAACACCTCTGGCACTGTTTTCAGAAAGGGCTATTTGGGGAAAGACCCAAATATGACCACACTATGATGTCATCTGAAGTGGTTTAATGAGAATGGCCCCTGTCTCATAAAATATTTTAACTAATTACTTGTTATCAATAAAAAAGAACCAGGAGTCAGAAATTGGGGTAAGAAACTGATGATCAGAAAAGCTGTAGAGAAGCCACCAGCCACTTCCTACCTCTTCTGTTTTTTTCTTCTAAAAAGGGTTGAGATTTTTTCTTAGCCCTACCTTATGGCTTCCTGTCTCCTGTCTGTCCACAGCCCTTGAAGCCTCTATGGTTAATTTTGATCAGCTAGAAGCTAGCTCTACCCTTTAACTCAAAAAGCCAGCTTTATTTTCAGAATTAAATCAAAGTACTACTGCTGCAATGAGATACCATGACCAGAAGCAAATTGAGGAGGAAAGGGGTTATTTCCCCTCATGTTTCATCCAGCTGTTTATCTTTGAAATACTGTGGATAGCAACTTAAGCAGGACAGAAACCTGGAGGCACGAGCTGCTACGGAGACCATGGAGGAATGCTGCTTACTGGCTGCTTCTTTACAGATTGCATAGCCAGCTTTTTTACAGAGCCCAGAACTACCAGCCCAGGGATGGCACTACCTGCAATGTGCTAGGCCCTCCCGCGCCCATCACTGATTAAAAATAAATGCCCTCAGCCTGGTGTACAGAGCAAGTTCCAGGACAGACTCCAAAGCTACACAGAGAAACCATGTCTCAAAAAACCAAACCAAACCAAAATAAATAAATACATAAATTCCCTATAGCCTTGCCTGCAGCCCACTCTTATAGAGTCATTTTCTCAATGGAGATTCTTTCCTTTCAGATGACTACGGTTTGTGTCAAGTTGACATAGAACGACTAGCACAGATCACATAGTTCAAAAGTGTTCTGGAAAGGATTAGGAGGTATGACATTGTTGGAAGAGGTGTGTCGCTAGGGGCGAACTTGAAGATTTCCAAATGCCATGCCATTTCCAGCTCTTTCTCCCTCCCTCCCCCCTCTCCTCCTCCCTCTTTTCCTCCCTCTCCCCCCCCACTCATGTACTCAAGCCTGTAAATCTGGATATAAACTCTCAGCTACTGCTCCAGCACCATACCTGCTTGTCTGCTGCCATGTTCCCACTCTGATGGTCATGGACTCACCGTCTGAAACTGTTAGCCCCCAGTTAAATGCTCTCTTTTATAAGTTGCCTTAGTCATGGTATCTCTTCACAACAATAGAAGAGTAATTAAGATGTCATCTTACAGACTGACTCTTGGACTAAATAGAAGATGGAGAAGGAGGAAGCCTATCAAGCTCCAGAATTTCCCTTCTCACACATTCATCCACCCAGATATTATTAGCATGTTCCTGCCACAGCTTTAAGTTACCCCCCACTGCCATTCCACCCCCAGCATGATGGATCCTACTACCCTCAAACTGTAAGTCAAAATAAACCCCTTTTCTAGAAATGGCCTTTTGTCAGGTATTGAGTTGCAGCAATGAGAAAAGCCGTGGAATATATAGGCCCTGGAGACTTCTAAGGGCCTGGAGACCAGCCTGGTCTCAGCCAGTTCAAACTGGTGATAACTGGTGCCTTAAGACATGTGCTTCTAGAACTTCCTTATAAGCCAACCTGGGGTCTGCCTGAGGCTTTGACAAGGGCAGAGTCCTGATATGAGGTTACCACACCACAGCCTCAGATATCAGCAAATCAACGCCCTTTCCCCTTCTTGGGAGGAGGGTTTGGGAGGAGGGTATTTAAGGCCTTCCCCTCTCTCAGTAAAATTGGACTTGCTTGTTTCAACTAGTTTCTGGAGACTGTGTCTCCATGTCTTCTTACCCCCTCTTACAAGGGGAACTAAAAGGGCCCTGAACATAGAGCAACCCCAACATCTGGCACTAAACCAGGTATACTCTAACAAAAGGAACTAACAGGTGTCCTGGTACTGTGGCCCTGTGCCTGTGACATGGGTCAATTGTCCTGCCCTTTACTCTTGGGAACTTGTGCTTTGTATGAGTGTAAAGGAGGGGAGAGAGCAATCATTCGTGGTTTTATCATCAGGAGAGCAAATGAGTTTCATTCCAGTATTCTGTGGTATAAATGCCCAAAGACAAGCCCTCTGCTTTTGGAATATAGGGAAGAAAAGGAGAGGGAGAGGGAAAAAGAGAGGATATGGAAAGAGAAATGACTTTCATTTAGAAGTAGTAGGTGACATGGAGGATCTTTGCTGAGCTAAGGCATACGATTGGTGGGCTGGTGATCTTGGTAAAGGCCTTTCCCATGCCATTTCTGACAAACAGCAGTGATCACTTCATCACTTAGGGTATCTGACTGAATATGAGATGGTAAGCTCTAGGGCTGCCTTTTGTGAACAGTATGTCACAAAATAGGCTTTATCTATGACTGACCAAGGACTTAAACCAAAAATTTTCAGAATGGCTTAATAATTAGTATGGGAAAATTGTTGGAAGGTTTCCACCTCCCTAAGCCCCCCAAAGTGGTGTTGTATAGATGCCCTTGTACAAAACAATCCAGAGCAACAGGCAGCTAGTTACTGGAGAAGCCATGGCAGGCCATTGAAAGACAATAGTAGCAGCAGCAGATTCTGAGTGTCACCTCATTCAAACCATGGCAATGCTGGATTCTGGCACTGCACTTGCTAAGTGGTCATGGGTTTATGGCGGCACAGACATGTCCTGATGTCCAGGGCAGCATGAGTTAATCACGAAACAGCTCCAGATAATCCATCACTGCCAAAGGAGGGTGCTCCCCTTCTCCAACAGATTGGCCTCATTCATCATTCTGCCCATCCCAAGGCACCACCTTCCCACAGGCTCCTAAATCTAAGCTCTTGAGCTTATTCTTTGTTATTTTTTTTTCTCCCATCTATGTATCTACTCAATCACTGTGAAGTCCATGCAACCTTACATAAACCCTCCTCCTTTCCGTTGCTACCATTGTTTTAAGTCACAGTAATTTCTCATTCGTAGCCTTGTAATAGTGATTGTGCTACACTGATTGCTTTCATTACTACAATGAAAAGTCAGAGTCAGGCTACTTTATGGTTCTGGAGGTTCAAGGTCAAGGGGTCTCATTGGAGTCTTGCTGGAAGACTCTGGGGGCAGAACAGAAGAACATGGAGTTTGTATGTGTATTTGCCTGGTATCTCTTCTGACATATATTTTTTTTGAAACCACAGGATCTAGTTGTAGTTTCTACCCGAAAGACCTTATCTAACTCTGGTCACTTCTCAAAAGTTCTTTTAAATACCACAGTTGAATTGTAGCTCCAGTCTGTGAATGCCTCAGGGTAGTACTTCAATACAAAGAACTTGGGGGCACAAGTTATATACAAAACACAGCCAAGTGCTTCCATCTCCACTCCTACACACATCTGATTCCTTTCCATTTGGCAATATGATATTTTTGAAAATGCAAATTAGGATAACTATTGGTTGAATTATTGTTATTTTGTGAAATATTTATTATCACTATTATACTGTTATATTATGTTTTATGTATAGTATATATATATATATATATATATATATATATATATGTTTATCATATATTTTGAGACAACGTATCACTTGGTACCCCTGAATGGTCTGGAACATACTGTTTAGACAAGGTAGACATCAAACTTACAGCTAATCTCCTGCTCCTACTTCCCTGAGTGTGTGAATCGGATCTGCATAACATTTTCGCTCTTATTTTTAAATTCTCATTCACACCTGCTTCCTACTGCATTATAATACACCTCTTCCTTTGCTTTGGTCGCTCATGTGCCATGATCAGCCTATTGGCTAACATTTGTCCTTCAGTCTTGCCAGGATGATGTCTGCCCCTGAGATTTTGGCACACAGTTTCTTGGGTCTGGATCATTTTTCCTTCTAATTTCTGCACAGATTCTCTGTCGCTCAGTTTGTTCAGCCTAAGTGCTGCCTTTTCAGAGGGAGCATTGAAAACTAGCCCTGGGTCACTTGCCCATTTCTAGTTTGCAACCTCATCCATCTAAATGTGAGACATAGTATTTATTATTGTTTCTGGACTTTTTGTTCTGGTGTGTGTGTGTGTGTGTTTGTGTGGCAGTTTACTTTAATATTTTGCTTACTTGGTAATAGAACATTCTCTGGAAGCACTCTGTCCATTCTTAGGTAGTTTTACTTTCTGTCCTTCAGTTACCTATCTATGATCAGCCCTATTCTCCAAAGCATTAATTAAAAATTCCAAAAATGAACAACTTATGCATGACGTTTGGGTAGTGTGGAGAAATCCGATTCTTTTGTTCTCAGAATATGAAGGGATCTCCTTTCCCAGTATATCCATGTGATAGATGCTACCCACCCACTGGCCAATAAGTAATTCTTTTACTTAAACTGTCTGTTGCAGAATGACAACAACCTCATCTTACACAATAACGGCCCCAAAGCCAGTATGTTAATACTTACAAGTTATGTACAAAAAGACAACTGCTTCCTGTGTGAAAATAGAAAAATCCTGAAACTCTCTCCCCTCAACCCCTTCCTGAGGTCCCTGAAACTAGCCAAGGTTGACAGTGTTTCGTCTTCATTGTATCACTAAACTAGATGGCTGTTTCTCAGAAAAGCTTTGTTTTTACAGGATTGATGGCTGCTTGGGACACACCGGGCAACCTGAGCCGGGATACTTCCTAAATTCCTGAGACCCACCTGGTGAGCAGCTTGACCTTCCAAGATAAGGCCCTCTACCACATTCCTGATATAGCAACCTGGGTAGGGCCACCCAGGAAAGCCCTACCATGAGAACTGTTAACCATTAATTGCTTGCCAAGGCAAGAACTTTCTGAAGCTTGCACAATTGCCCATTGAGACCATTGCTCCAGGAAATGAATATCCCCAGGTGGTCCCCTGCTCACTGGTCTCCTGTTTGCCCAAGACTCTATTGTTTCACAGGAAATAGCTTGCCTGCCTGCCTGCCTGCCTGCCTTCATTCCTAAACTCTGTCCTAAACTGACCTTTGGCCCCGCCCCGTTATTGCGCTGAGCCCACCCAAACCCCCTCCCCTACCCAGAGTGCTGTATAAGAATTCTACCTAGAAAATATTTGGGGCTCTAGGCTTTTATACAGTGCCTGGAGCCCACACATGTGTGTGTACAGGTATTCATATTAATTAAACTCTCTTTTTCTTTAAAGTTAACAGTGGTCATTAGCCGTGGTCTTGGGGTGTCTTGGGGTGCTCCAGGAGTGCTCTAGGGGTGCCCGCCTATTACATCTGTAAGTGAGAAAGTCCAAGAATAATGAGATTAGGGGAAACAGCACATGTATGGTTTCTGTTAGAGCACACTGTTAGAATTGCTCTGCTTCATTATCCATTGCTGCTATTCTCTTATGTGCCTACTTTATATATTAATTATTTTCATGTACGTACATATAGGAACAGAAAGTGGACTATACATAGGGTTTGGCATATCTGTGGTTTCAGGTACCCATGGGCCTTGTGTTATATCCCAGTGCCATAGGGGAACTCATGTAGGGCTTTTGTTTCCTTATTTATCAAGATCCTCCTGGCACCCTCCAGAGAGGCTACCCATGCTGCAGTCTCAGTAACCCTTTGTTGGATAAATGTTCTTCAGCTCCCTCCAAATTTCCCATAATTACCATGAGACATGATTATGTGACTTGAGTATATTTGTTAATATTTCCAATAAAACGTCCTGGTACCTGAGATAAACTTAGGATGCCCTCACTCCTTGCATTGTCGTTTCTCAAATGTACACTGCTCTGAGCACTTCCTTCTCTTTCACCATCCAGATCTATCCATGCATATCTCCTTAGATTTTACTGAACCTTTAGGCCTGGTGTTTTCATCCTCATGGTCCACTGTGTAACTACCTCCATATGGTGTCACTCACCTCTTCAGAGCCCATTATTGTCCTGTTTGCTAGACTATAATGTAAGCTATTTTCTATGCTGTGTGTCATAAGTTCTGTCTCATAGTGCAATATTCTCCCGACACTGTGACAGCCCCTGCTTAGTCTTTGAGCAGAGATGAAGCAATGGACTCACCAAAATCTGGTAAGTCCATCTCCTTCCCCCTCAGGAAAAAGCAGGAGGCATTTCTGGAAAACCTGAGGTTGTCTGGAAGTTGTTCACAGTTACATTCACCATACTGAGTCTCATAGAGGTCCATTAAAATTACATGCAGATCTTTCCATTCCTGAGGTATAACATTTAACTACCACCACGATTGATCTTGATTGTTGACTAGACTGGACTTAGTATCATCTAGAAGACAGAACTCTGTGGGTTTATGTGAAGGTGATTCCAGAGAGACTATGTGAAGAAGTAAGACACATCTTCAATGTGGATGGCACCAGCTTAGGGGATCCTATCTGGAACTAAATAAAAAGGGTAAAAAGTAACAAAAAATAAAAAAAAAATAAAATGCTTCCTGACTGAGGCATCAATGGGACCAATTGCCTCCCACGCCTACTGCTGTGCTTTCTTTTATGATGGAATGTATCCACTCTTAATCCATGAGCCAACTAAGTCTTTCTTGGTAAAGATGCTTTGTCAGATCTTTTGTTACAGCCTGAGTAGATGGATCTATAAGAAAGCAAAATCAGAAGGGAAGGTGTGAACATTTAAAATTCCTCATGAGCCTATCATGGTGTTATATTCCAGTTTCCAGCCTTCTTTCTTCTTCCATGATTAACACAAACAATACAGAAATTTAAAAGGGCTCTTCTTTAACAGACAAAATGGAGGCATACTGTTTACTTGTTGCTGTATCAAGATTCCTGACATAAGCACCGTAGGAATGGAGGGCCTATTTTGGCTCACAGTTCTAGAATACAGTCCATAATCATGGCGGCAGGACCTTGATCCCAGCCTGTGATATGCTTGTGACCACCTCAATGCTGTCATCCTTCGTAGGCATGCCTGGAAGATAGATTCTATGGCAATTCCGGATCTTTTCAAGTTGGCCGATAAGATTAACCATCACAAGGGGGTTGGTCATTAATAAAACTGATAAGACAGACTATTGAGTGTTCAAGAGACTCAGCTACATGAAATCCAGGTGAGGCCAATTACCAGCTGCAGATGTTTGTACCTCTAGTAGGATTTGCACTTTATATCACCAACTGCTTCTATGCCACAAATCCAATTGTTCTAAAGTAGATATTAATTACTAGCAACTGAATACATAAAAAGATTAGTATTTATTGAGGGGTTTAGATGAAACACTCATTGTTACAAAAAGATTGAACTGTAAGGCAATTTTTGAAAAGTTGGTCTGGTCTAGGTGGCAGTGGGTCAGCTTCTTTCTCCAAGAGAGGGAAAAACTGGCCTGGCCATGCCCAGTACACGAGTCCTCAAGGCCTAAAGGCCACATCTCTAGGTCAAGGTGAATAGTACCTGGTTCTCACAACATTGTTCCACATGAAAAATGGCTCAATATTCCCGGCTGTCAGGGTTGACCTTTTATATCCTCTTGCTTCCCTGGTCCTGAAAACCTGAAGGCCTTCTATTCTAGGCTGTAGGTGAGATTCTTCCTCCTCATCAGACCCTGGTTTTGTTTCAGATCAGATTACTAAGATTTTGGGCAGTTCCTTCTAGGTAAGTGCAATTCCCTGCCAAATTCCCAAGATTCTATTTCTGTGTTCTATCTTCTCCACCAAGATTATGAAGTTTACTTGGGTCCAACCAAAGCCTCGTTCTCTGCAAATAGTCTTCTGGACTCCTTCTGCAGCACTTGTGGTCCGGACTGGGATTCTGTTTGAAGCCCATCATTAGCTATTATGCTGACATGTGATGCCCAGAACATTGTTTCCTCTGTGGAGACCTCTGTCGGGTGTCATTTAGAAATTCAGGAACATGTCTGTCTTCATGGCACCTAGAGGTCTCTTCATGGCACCTAGAGGTCTCTTCATGGCACCTAGAGGTCTCGTAGATGCTAAAAAATATTAATTTGAGGAAGACATCAAATATCAAAAACTCTGGTGACGAATTTACTTTTAGAAGCTGTGTATGTCAGAGTTGTCCTGGTCCCATGCAGGTGGTAAGATACTGCTTCTGCACCAGACACCAAGGTAGAGGGAGTGAGGTGGTGCAAACGATTTTCTGCTTTACATATTTGCCACATATTGTCTATGGAGCAGTAACTTGCAAATGAAAAATTAAATGCATTATAAAAGGTTTAAACTGAAGTGAGCATTAGTAAGCTCAATAGAAGTACTGCTAGGTAGCTGCCTTCATATAAATGTGTCTAGCTTTAATATAATTCTAGAAACACTCTCATTTATAAGTTAAATAGTTAGTTATCTTTAAGTCTTGATTTTTAAATCTAGCAAAAAATTTGTCCTCAAAGTTCCTTTCTATAGCTAAGAGTATAATTAGTCTGAAAACAATTTGTCCTAGTGATGAATTGATCCAAGTTAAGATGAGAAGTTGAGAGTCATTATGAACAAATTTATGTTTCTTTCAATAAGCAAACGGATTTTTCCTGACACATACTCAGTGTCAGAGTGTTCACCATTCTTCCTATTAATTCATTTATTGGATTTATGAAGAGCCTTCTCCTGCACTGACTCAATTTAATTCTATCCAGCTTTCTGTCTGTCACAGTTCATATTTGTCTCTTTGAAGATAGCAATCGTGGATAGATTTGATTTTGGAAGAACACAATTCTCTCTTTTGTATCCTCATATGTTATATCTGGATGATGAGGAATTAATGTGCTGCCACAAGATTCTGAACACATATTCAAAGGCTTTTGCTGTCTAATAGACTAATTGCTATAATTAATTAATCTGACAATATTGCAAAGTGGATAAACTTACAGTATGTGGGCTTCTGATTTGTATTTTTTTTCTCTAGCGACTTAAAATATAATTGCTCCATATGAAGATTAGCAGAAATCTCCAAGTGAAAGATTTGTAAATTGGAAATATTTTCTCCTCTGTAAGTTGGAACAGCTGTGGTTTTATATACATATATTAATATTCTTTTGTTTTGTTTGGAGACAGAGTTTTATGTATCTCCGGTTAGTTTGCTATGTAGACCAGAATGGCCTCGAACTCACAGAGATCTGCCTGTCTCAGTTTCCTAAGTGTTGGGATCAAAGGTGTGCACTACCATTCCCAGCATACATGTTTTATATTTTGAAAAGGAGAGATGCTGTTTAACTTGGTGCACTAAATAGATGAATCCAAGGACGCCATTTTTGTCCCATTCATGAACAGTGCTGGAATTCTGTGAGTTTCATTCATCAGTGGAAGGATGAGAAACATGAGAGCCAGTGAAAAGGCAGAGGTCTGGTGGGGCTGAATTAATGCTAATGTGTGGGAGCTTTATAGAAACCGAGGCTCTCATAGGTCACACTTTGACCACTGAAAGAAGCAGAATCCTCTAAAGTCATAAGCTGGGGTTAGTTGCTCATGCCACTGTTCAAGAGAGATCAAGAGAGCAACGGGGGTTGTTGGTTCTGAAAGCAGATGGCTTCTAAGAAACATTTCAGTGCAGCATCTCAGGAATGGAGACACAGTGCTGGAGTTGATGAGAATTCTGAACAGGAAGGTTTTGCTTAGAGTGTGGAGGTTTGCATGAAAATGGCTCCTATAGGTTCGTGTGTTTGAATGCTTGACCTCTAAATGTTAGACCTGTTTGGGAAGGATTAGGAAGTGTGGTCTATAGGAGGTGTGTCACTTAGGGTGGGCTTGGAGGTTTCAAAAGCCCATTTCATTTCATTTTAATTTCATTTGTTTCTTTTCCTTTTAACATTTTGAGACAGGCTCACTCTGTTTCTCAAGTTGGTCTTCAGTTTATTCTGCCTGCTCCCGCCCCCTGAGTAGCTGGAATTACAGCTTTGGACCATCATATCTGGCTAGTTTCTAGTTTTCAAGAACTTTTCTGAAATGCTCAGTTATTCAGGGGACTCGGTTTCTGGGAGCAGATGGCCTAGTTCTGAGTTAGAAATGGTCCTTGTTCTCCTGGACGGTTAAGTACACTGAGTTTAGATCAGAGCGACCATGAACCAGGGTTAACCTTTACAATGTCCTATATCATATGGCTGTTCCTCCCCATGCACCTTTTCCAGCACCTGCTATAAATTAGAGCATGAAGATGAAGATCTATATTGCTTATACTGAGATGGAAATGGCAGTGCTTTTAATAGGATACTGATTGACATCAATACTATCATATGTTAGTTCGGTGGTACTTAGAGCAGCAGAATGCTTTGGTAAATAGTGTTTAAATACAGAACAGTAATTAAATGATGTAACCATCTGTTAATATACCTTTCTCTTCATCATAGAAGTTGACTGTTAATGTTCAAAGGGGAAAGGGGGAGATAATGAGGTTGTTAATAAGGGCTTTAGTGGTAAAATTTGACAGCTGCTTATCAGATGGCCACGCCATTTGGGTGTTGCTAAAAAGTCACATCAAAGACCATTTTATTGCATTTTCAGTGCTGGGGTGAAACTCAGGGACTCACAAATGCTAGGCATACACTCTGCCACTGAGTCCCAGGTCGGCCACCCCCACTTCTCCAGGGTCTCACTAAATGGCATAGCTGGATTTGAACTTTTGACCCCGTCGTCTCAGCTTCCTGAATAACATTTCAGTCCCTGAGGTGCCAAGTCAAAGTGGCTCCCTCTTGTGGTAATATGAGGTATTTGCTTATTCCTTTGTCTTCCAATTTTAAGGAAATAATTGATTTGCGTATGTTGTTTTAGAGAGAGATTGATATTCTCTAAAGATTACCCAGGACATCAGTGTCTCAGAGTTGGTTCAGTTTGACTTGTGGATTGGATGATCCAGTTAAATGTGGGTAAGGACAGAATTTAATTACTAAGTTTGCCTTTTAGTAAATTACTTTGAAATTTAAACACACACAGTCCACAAGCCTTTTTTTTTTTTTTTTTTTTTTCCTGCGCACAGCGTTAGGCTGTTTGTTGAAGGAAGGAAAGAATAACAGGAGGAGAGAAAGGGAGCGGGATGTGGGAGGGGTGAGGAAGGGACGGAGGGAGAAGAGGAAGGGAGGTAGGAAAATAGGCTGGGAGGTAGGGAGGTTAGCGAGAAGGGGGGAAAAGGGCGAACACTGTGGCTCTGACCACTAGAGGGCAGTGCAGCACCGGGTAGAAACGTCATCTTTAGCAAAGGACATTCTCCATCCCCCCCCCCCCCCCCAACCCCAAAATACAGGCTGCAAAAGAGAAAGAGAAGAGTGAGGCGTGGAGAAAGCTAGGAGTGAAGGGAGAGGTGGGACGCAAGACGTTTCATTTCAGACTCAGGCGAGGGACAGAGAGGAAGGATCGTTTCCATGAGACTTGACAAGACTTATTTCCAAGTTCTCCAGGATACCAGGTGAATGGCAAAGATTGACAAAATACTGTTTGTTGACCACCTAAGGATTTTCCCCCTTTTCTCCACAGAAATGCTCGACTTTAGCAACACAGTAGACTTTTTCAAGAACGGTCTAGAAAGTGTAAAGGACTGGCTGCAAGTACAGTATGAGATCTCCAGGCCGTGATCTGTTGAACTGTTTTCTCCTCTTGATTTTACAGCAGATTTTTTTTTTTTTTCTAACCCTGGGACTCATACAATGGAATCAGTGTTTTTCCTTTTTATTGTTCTATTCCCCTCAGACAAATAATTCAAAACCCTAGTATTTTCCTTTGCACAGGGCATGTCTACAATAGCAATGAATTGTTGTTTTAAGTGAGTTCGTTTAAATCCACACAAAGCAGGATGAAGTAGATCATAGTGAATAACCTCCCCCTCCAATTTAGGATATGACCTGTTTTAGTGACTGCTTTACTATACATGCCATGGCATCTTGAAGTTCAGGAATTTATGTTTCCCAGTTTAGATTTAGAATCAAGACATGCAGCATTTAGTACAACATATGTTTGAGCAAATTATAAAGATGGCATCTTGTTAGGGCTTTAAAAGGGATGGGCTGAAAAGATTCCTACTGTTCCAAGAAATTGCTGTTCCTGATTCTAATATCCAAAAACTGTATGTGTGTTTTAGTTGGATCATTACTTAAAAATTAAGCCCCTGCTGGGCACCAGTGATAAAATGTGCCAGGAATGTTTGCAGAGAATGTTTAAAAATCAAAAGAAAGTACAAATAGAAAGAAATTTGACTATAGGTCTTTTTTTTTTTGTCATAAGTAATAGCTGCATCCTTTATAACATATCTGTCAATTGTTTTTTTTTTCCCAATATGGAACCATTTTTTATTGACTCATGAAGTTTTGAGAAATACTTTATCTTTATCATTTTCTAGTGATGTCTAACATTTACCTTTGAGGCTTTTCTCCTTTGCAAGTAAACATTCTGAAAACCCTCCCCAAAGCCCAGTGGTTACTATTTAATGAAAGAACTCCAGATAACTGCTTTCAGAATAAAGACTAATTTGGTTAGACAAAATGATAAGCTGTTTGTAAACGATAAGCCCTTCGTAAAATGCAGGAGGTGGTTTCAGTGGTCCATAAGCAGAGTCTCTGTCTTCCTGCATTTTAGTCAGGAATTCATTTACTGGACAAAGCCAAGGCATTACTGTGGATAATAAACAAAGGTCTCGGTAAGGTTATAGTAACATACAGACCACATGTAAGCCACCCACCTTTCTTACAATTGTCAGTGCTAGATAACAGCTGTCTTTTTGTTTTTGAATAGAGGATGTTTGATGTGAGAGAAAAACAGGCAGTTCCAGGGTTATCCAGTCTGTGTTGGTCAGCTCTTTCGTGAGCTTTCCTTTCTTAGCAGAGGAACATGTGGACATGACTTTTTCAGAAAAGAATGATGCCATTGTTCCTGGGATCAGGACATTTAGGGCATCAGAAGAGTCCTCTTCAAGGTTATTACATTTGATATAAAATATATATATGTTTTATATCAAATATATATATATGTTTTATATCATATATATATATATATATATAAGCAAAGGTAGAATTCAAAGCTGTTGAGTAAAATACAAGTGACTGAACTTATATCTAAATGATGTCTATTTCAGAGATTTTTTTTTATACTATACTAACACTGGGTATGAAAAAAATGAAGAATGAGAAATCTATTTCTTATCACTTTTATATGCAGGTAAAATTAACTTAAATACACAGCACCAATGATTTGTAAATGTCAGCTTTTCAAAAAAGTGTACCTAAAATTTTGTTAGTTTAAATTCTGTCACATAGCTCATGGATACCGTACCTAGATGACAATGGCTAAGTGTTGACTACTGTTCATGTAGAACAAGGCTGTGCCACTTGGGATCCAGCATTCTTGCTTCCTTCACACCAGTGTCTGAGCCTGGTGGCAAAACCTTTTTATCACAGCTCAGGAGGCAATCGCAGATGGTTCTCTGTGAGTTCAAGACCAGCCTGGTTTAAATAGTGAATTCCGGGACAGCCAGGGCTTCATAGTGAGAACCTATCTCAGAAAACCCAAAGCAAACAAACCAAAACAAACAAACAAAAAATCAAAGATGGAGTTTTTGCGACTGGGTTAGAGCTAACCAGTAAATAGACACAGCAAAAGTTGAGGAGTAATGTTTACATTTATTTGAGGAGCTATTAGTAAGATATTAATTTTACCAGTATTATTTCTGTTATTTCTCTGAGTAAAACAAGAGATATTTGTCTTTTTCCTGTACGCCCTATTCCACTTGACATAATGTCCTCTGATTCCACAGGAGAATGCAGACAATGGAATACATTTATATAATATCCCATTGCATATCTGTAATATATTCTTTGTCCTGGTTGGTTCTACATCTTGGAGATTGTGACTGGCGCATAGTGAATAAGATCAAACATCATTCCATATGCTAATTTTATTTCCTTTGGAGGCATGCTCCAAGGTGGGATAGCTGAAACTTATAGATCTATTTTGAGTTCTCTTTTTAAGGAATTTCCATATTCCCTATAATGGTCATACTATAATTCTATTAGTGCTCATCTGACCAGGGATTAGTGTTCACAAAGTACAAGGAACCCTCGAACTTATACCAACATAACCATTAAAAATGTTCTGGTCAGAAAATTTGTAAGAAGAGGGGAGAGGAAATACAAATAATGTTTTTTTTTTTTTTTTTTTTTTTTTTTTTTTTTTTTTTCCTAGCTCTGTGAGTGGCAAGTAGATTAATTAAATTATCCATGTTAGCACAGCTAATTTGCAGAGAAACAAGGAGGCAAACTTCGGTAAGTCCCAGAAGTCACATGCTTAGCTGCATGCACACCATTTCGGAAGGGGTGTTGACCCAGTGACGTGCTTTCAGCAAAATGGCACCAGGGATGTGCATTAGAATGGCTGGCCAGTTATGGCTGAGCCGTTCATATTGCTGTACCCCAGGCCACAACTCCTGGCCCACAATTTAATCATATTTTACACTTGCTTTGTGTCATGTACATTTTTTTATTGAGTCTAATTAAGAATAGTCCAAGATTTTTCATATTTGCCAATTTTGAGAAATACTTTGGCATTTTTAATCAGACACATTAAAAACAACCTTACTATAAGAAAGAGGGAAAGTCTTTAGCATTTACTGATACTGAAAGAGAACATTTCTTTCAATCTACTCATCAATCAGGCATTAAGCTGTTACAGGGTCTTTCAGATTGTTCCAGGCATTGACTGACTCATGATAACATGACTTGGGATTTTTCTTCTTTTTTTTTTTTTTTTTTTTAAAAAAAATTTAAAATATTTTCCTCTGTATTATTTTTATTATAGAAAGTCTTTTATTCCCTGTATCCACCTGCTCCCCCCCTTCCCTCCTCCCAATCCCTCTCAGTCAGCCTTCAGCTTTCTCCTCCCCATCCCCTCCCTCAAAAGGGCAAGAAGTCCCAAAGTGTGTCAGTTCAGCAAGGCACACCCACTCCAGGCAAATCCGTTTTCCTCATCTCAAAATCTAGACTTGGTTAGGTGCTCCTCTGCAAGGAATGGGCTCCAAGGTACCAGCCCATGCACAGGAATACAATATGATCCCACCCCTTGAGGCTTTGCATACTGCTCATGCTAATCAACAGTTGGAGGGCCTAGTTCTTTTTCCTGATGGATCTGCAGTGGCTGTTCTTTATTCAGTGAGCTCCTCAGACCCCCAGCCAGCTATCTCTTTGGGACTCCTCCTCATAATCCCTATCCCCATGCTCTTAGAGACTCCCCCCACCCCCAGCTCTCAGCTGGATCAGGAGCTCTGTCCAGTGTGCAGCTTTGGATCTCTGCCTCCACCTCTATTCATTGTTGGATGTAGGTTCTATGATGATACTTAGTATAGTTATTTATTTGATTATAGGGGAAGTCCTGTTTAGGCACCCCTCCACTATTGGTTGGAGACCTAGGGACATCATATAAATTCTTGGAGGTTTCCCTAGCACCCAGTCTCTTTCCAACCCAACCTTGGCTACCTCTATCAAGATATCCATATTTCTCTCTCTCTCTCTCTCTCTCTCTCTCTCTCTCTCTCTCTCTCTCTCTCTCTCTCTCTCTCTGCCCCTCTTTGTTGCTCCTCTCACTCAACCATCTCCTCTCATGATTTGTTTCCACTTCTTCTTGGTTGCCACCCATTATGATCCCAATTTGTTAAAGAGATCTTCTCCATTTTCTCTTCCTAGGGGAATCTCTGAATGTATATCTTAAGTTCCTTCTGATCTCAAGCTGTTCAGGGGTTGTGGTTTTCAGCTTGGGTATTCTTTGCATTTTGTCTAAAGTCCACTTATGAGTGAGTACATCTCATGTCTATCTTTCTGGGCTTGTGATACCTTGCTCAGGAGGATATTCTCCAAATCCATCCATTTGCCTGCAAATTTTAGAATGTCTTTTTTTTTTTCTTGCTGAGTAGTACTTCATTGTATTGATGTGCCACAGTTTATTAATCCATTCTTCAGTTGAGGGGCATCTAGGTTGTTTCCAGGTTCTTGCTGTTACAAATAATGTTGCTATGAACTGAGTTAATGCCTTGAGTATATGCCCAGTAGCAGTATTGCTGGATCCATGGGGAGATTGATTCCCAGTTTTCTGAGGAACTGCCATACTTCATTCCAGAGTGGCAGTACGAGTTTACACTCCCACCAACAATGGAGGCGTGTTCCCTTTGGTCCTCATCCTCTCTAGCATAGGCTGTTGTCTGTGTTTTTGAACTTAGCCATTCTGATAGGTATAAGGTGGTATCTCAACATTGTTTAGATTTGGATTTCTCGGATGGCTAAAGATGTTGAGAAATTTTTTAAGTGCCTTTCAGCCATTTGTAATTCTTCTGTTGAGAAATCCCTTTTTAGCTCTGAAACCCACTTTTTACTGGGTTATTTAGGTTTTGGGGCTCTACTTTCTTGAGTTCTCTTTATGTTTTCGAGATCAGTCCTCTGTCATATGTAGGGTTGGTGAAGATCTTTTCCCATTCTGTAGGCTGTCATTTTATTCTATTGATTGTGTCCTTTGCCTTCAGAAGCTTCTAAGTTTCAGGAGGTCCCACTTATTGATTGTTGTTATTAGTGTCTGTGCTACTGGTGTTGTATTTAGAAAGTGATCACCTGAGACAATGTGTTGGAGGGCATTTCCCACTTTCCTTTGTATCATGTTCATTGTAGCTGGGTTTATGTTGAGGTATTTGATCCACTTGGATATGAGTTTTGTGCATGGTGATAGGTTTGGATTTATTTGCAGTCTTCTACATATTACCATCCAGTTATGCCAACACCATTTATTGAAGATGCTATCTTTTTCCATTGAATATTTTTGACATCTTTGTCAAAAATCAAGTGTTCATAGGTGTGTAGATTAATGTTGGGGTCTTTGACTGGATTCCATTGATCCAAAAGTCTGTTTTTGTGCCAGTACCAGACTTTTTTTTTTTTTTTTTTTTAATTACTGTAGCTCTGTAGTATAGTTTGAAGTCAGGGATGGTGATTCCTCCTGAAGTTCTTTTATTGAGCAGGATTGTTTTGGCAATCCTGAGTTTCCTGTTATTCCATATGAAGTTGAGTTCTTTTTCAAGGTCTGTAAAAAATTGTGTTGGGATTTTGATAGGGACTGCATTAAATCTGTAGCTCACTTTTGGTAATATTGCTATTTTTACTATGTTGATCCTACCTATCCAAGAGCATGGGAGATCTTTCTATTTTCTGATATCCTCTTCAATTTCTTTCTTCAGTGACTTAAGTTTTTGTCAAACAGCTCTGCTACTTCTTTGGTTATATTTATGCCAAGATACTTAATGCTATTTATAACTATTATAAAGGGTGATGTTTCCCTTATTTCTTTGTCAGCCCTTTTATCTTTAGTGTATATGAGGGCTATTGATTTTTTTTTGAGTTAATCTTGTACCCTGCTACATCTCTGAAGGTGTTTATTAGCTGTAGGAATTCCCTGGTAGAATTTTGAGTGTCACTTAGGTATACAATCATATCATCTGCAAATAGAGATAGTCTGACTTCTTCCTTTCCAATTTTTATCCCCTTAATCTCCTTTTATTCTCTTATTACTTTAGCTAAAACTTCAAAAACTATATTGAATAGATAACGAGAGAGAGGACAATGTTGTCTTGTTCCTGATTTTAGTGGGATTGCTTTGCATATTTCCCCATTTAGTTTGATGTTGGCTGTTGGCTTGCTGCATATCACCCTATTGTATTTAGGTATTTTCCCTGTATTCCTGATCTTGCCAGGACTTTTATCACAAAGGAGTGTTAGATTTTGTCAAAGGCTTTTTCAGCATCTGATGAGATGATCATGTGTGTTTTTTTTTCTTTCAGTTTGTTTGTATGATGGATGACATTCAGAGTTTTTTATATGTTGAACCATCCCTGCATCTCTGGGATGAAGCTTACTTGATCGTGGTGTGTGATTTTTTTGATATGTTGTTGGGTTTGGTTTGCAGAATTTTATCGAGTATTTTTACATCAATGTTCTTGAGGGAGATTTGTCTGTAATTCTCTTTCTTTGTTGTATCTTTGTGTGGCTTGGGAATCAGAGTGAATGTGGCTTCATAAAAAGAGTTCAGTTTCTATTGTATGGAACAGTTTGAAGAGTATTTGTATTATTTCTTCTTTGAATGTCTGGTAGAATTCTGCACTGAAAAAAACCATCTTTTCCTGGGATCTTTTTTTTCCCCCTTGGGAGACTTTTAATAACAGCTTCAATTTCCTTTGTGGTTATAGGTCTGTTTATGTCTTTAATCTGATCAGGAAGCTGTCCATTTATTTTATGTTTTCTATTTTAGTGGAGTATAGATTTTCAAAGTATATTAATTTGGATACTCTCTCTCTCTGCTTTTCAGTTAGTTTGGATAAGGGTTTACCTATCTTGTTGATTTTCTTAAAGAACCAATTATTTGATTCATTGATTCTCTGTATTGTTCTCTTGTTTCTATTGTATTGATTTCGGCCCTAAGTTTGGTTATTACCTGCTGTCTAATCCTTCTGGGTGAGTTTGCTTCTAATTGTTCTAAAGACTTCAGCTGTGCAGTTAGGTCTCTTGTGTGAGATTTCTCTAGGTTTTTTACATAGGCATCTAGTGCTATGTGTTTTCCTCTTAGGACTGCTTTCATTGTGTCTCATAAGTTTGGGTATGTTGTGGATTCATTTTCATTACATTCTAGCAAGTCTTTGATTTCTTTCTTAACTTCATCCTTGACCCAGAGGTGGTTCAAGTAAGAGATGTTCAGATTTCATAAGTTTTGTAGGCTTTCTGTGATTTTTGTTGTTGTTGAACTCCTACTTAAGGCCATGGTGGTATGATAAGGAATTATTCCCATTTTTTTTATATATTCATTTTTACTTTATGACAGAGTATATGGTTAATTTTAGAGAAAGTTCCATGGGGTGGATGAGAAATATCTACATTTCTTTTTGTTTGGGTGGAAGGTTCTGTATATATCTATTAAGTCCATTTGGATCATAACATCTGTTAGGTCCCTTGTTTCTCTGTTGAGTTTCTTTCTGGTTGACCTATCCAAGGGTGAAAGTGGGGTATTGAAGTCTCCCACTATTAGTGTGTAGGATTTGATGTGAGATTTAAGCATTAGTAATATTTCTTTTGCCTTTGTGTTGGGGGCATAGCTATTCAGGATTAAGACTTCATCTTGGTGGATTTTTCCTGAGATGAATAAGCAATGTCCATCCTGGTCCCTTTGATTGATTTTAGTTTGAAGTCTATTTTGTTAGATATTAGGATGTCTACACCAGCTTGTTTCTTAGAACTATGTGATTAGAAAGTCTTTTTCCAACCCTTTACTCTGAGCCTGTGTCTGTCTTTGAAGTTGAGGTATGTTTCTTGTATGCAGCAGAAGAATGAGTTTTGTTTTTATATCCATCATATTAGGGTGTGTCTTTTTATAGGTGAATTGAGTCCATTGATATTAAAGGATATTAATGACCAATGATTGTTATTTCCCATTATTTCTGGTATAATCATGTGTGTATTTCCCTTCTCGGGGTTTTCTTCTGTAGGATTATTGATTGTGGTTTTTTTGAGTGTATCTGGTTTCCTTAGGTTAGAGTTTTCCCTTTAGTACTTTCTATAGGGCCACATTTATGGATAGCTATTGTTTAAATCTGGTTTTGTCATGAAATATTTTTCTTACTCTTCTTATAGTGATTGACAGTTTTGCTGGGTATAGTAGTCTGGGTTGGCCGCCATGCTCTTTAAGTGTGTGTATAACATCTGACCAGGACCTTTTTGCTTCATTGTTTCCACTGAATAGTCTAGTGTTATTCTGATGCGCCTACCTTTATAGGTACTTTGGCCTTTTTCCTTTGCAGCTCTTAGTATTTTTTCTTTGTTCTGTATGTTTAGTGGTTTGATTATTATGTGGCAAGCAGACTTTGGGGGGGGTATAGTCTAGTTGGTGTTCTGTAAGTTTCTTTTATCTTTATAGGGATTTCCTTTTTTAGGTTGGAAAAGTTTTCTTCTATGATTTTGTTGAATATATTTTCTGTGCCTTTGAGCTGGTATTCTTCTCCTTTGATCCCAATTATTCTCAGGTTTGGTCTTTTCATGGTGTATCAGATTTCCTGAACATTTTGTTTATGACTTTTTTGGTTTAGTGTTTTCTTTAACTGACATATCTATTTCCACTAGTGGAAGATGACTTCCTCTCCTCCAGAGATTCTCTCTTCCCTCTCTTGCATTCTGTTGGTTATGCTTGCATTTGTAGTTCCAATTTGTTCCCATGTTTTCTATTTCTAGCTTTGCCTTGGTTTGTGCCTTCTATATTGCTTCTTCTTCAATTTATGGTTCTTTCACCTGTTTATTTTCTTTTTCTTGGTTTTCTGTGTTTTCTTTCAGGGATTTGTTAATCTCTTCCTTTTTTTGTTTGTATTTTCTTCTGTTTCGTTAATGTTCTTCATCATTAATAAATAACATTCCATTGTGTTAATATAGAACAGGCCTTTGGATCTATTCAAAACCCTGTTGACTGACACCTTCCCAGATTCCTTATTAGTATGTCTCTTGATCTAACTCTTCTGTCCACATAGGCTGTTTTACATCAAACAAGGCCACAGTCAGGGAACACATGAGAGACTCTCTAAGCTTTGTCCAACTCTTTAAGTTTTCAAGGCTCCACCTGACTCTCAAGTTTTCACTGGAGTTTAAAAGAAGGAGAAATAAGGTGAAGATGAATCACGGAGGCATTTGGTCATTTTTCTCAGCCTCCAGAGCACCTTGATTATGAAGGTCAGATTGCAGATGCAGATAGGAAATCTTTTTTTTTTTTTTTAACTTATCTTAAATATTAAGGCTCATAGCAGAAGAAATGAGTATGATGGTGTAGTAGAGAGGGTGGGCAGATGTGGGTCTCAATGTGCCCGGTTTTCTATCTTAAGAAAATCTCCTCAACACTAGAGCACATTTGCCTGTTCCTTTTGGGAAAGTATAATCTTCTCTTGTCTATTTTCTTCCCTGCCACTGCTGACCTTGGAGACTTTAGATGCTATTTTATAAATATTTTTGACTGTCCATTGTAGTAGGAGGTTTCTGGCCAGAACTTTCGGGCCTAGCCTCACGTTTTAGGCTCTCAGACTCAGAGTCCTGCAGTCCCACAGAGACACACAGATGCTTATAACAGTTTTGGCTGATGTACCTAAAGGTCTAGGCCTATCACTTGCTAACTCTCTACCCTTCATTTAACCCATGATTCTTCCTGTTCAGCCATGGGGCTCGGAACCTTTTCTTATAGCTGCATAGTTGTCCTCTGCTTCTTCTTGCTTCTCTCTGGCATTCTGCTCTGTGCTTCCTGTTCTCAGAGTTTTTAGTCTGGTAGCCCCACCCACACTTCCTGTCTGCCTTTGGCCCATCAGTGCTTTTTATTAAACCAGTGGGTGAGACAATTATTTACCATGAAACAACACAATACCCCTACATATTCCCTTTTCTCCTTTTAAAACAAAAAGAACTCCAAATCTAATATTCTTCCCCCCCTTAACTCTAACATCTTATAAACAACACTGTAAATAAACACAAACATCCATAATCCATGTTGTGGGAATGTGGGCATCATTCTCTAGGCTACTTCCTGCTGAATGGGGACGCCAACAATCTCATGGGAATCCAAAGAAAAATTTAGGATTATGGAGAAGTCTTTAGTGGAGTAGTCTCTAAGGTTGGGTCATCTCAGCCAGTCTCCTTGAAGTTGTTCTGGATATAGAGCTTGGGAAACTTCAACAGAGGTTCTCTGAAATGCTGAATCATCTGGTGTAGAGAGCCGCATGGCCGCACCTTAAAGATGGTGCTGGCTTCTGCCTTCTACCTTCCCAATGGTGAGAGCTCTCTGAGATAAACAACTCATTTGGCTAAGGCTAAGCTTGTGGCTTGCTTCCAGGTGTGGCTTGCTTCCGTGCACCTGGATCTATTGGCATGGCCCACATGGCACCCCGTAACTAGCAGTCCAGAGGGTATATAGCTGGGAGTGGGTTTTCCCCAGTAGGAGAAGCAGTAGGAGAGGGAGAAGCAGAAGTAGGAGAAGCAGCAGAAGAAGTTTCAAGGTCCTGAATAAACCACTGAAAGAAGAACCTGGTGTTGCGTCGTCATTGCGGGAGAGGGTGCGCACGACAATCTGGTTCATCCATTTCCAATGGAGATTTTTCAAGGGGTCTTCCTCTATCAAACTTTATGTTCTTTATCCAGGAATAAATCCACAGTCTCTCATTTTCTGTGAAAATAAAAGAAAAACCTCTTCTCCAAAGTAACATATCTTTGCATTTAAATTTTAAAGTAAACTCATTTACAAAATATATAGATTGAATTAATCCAACAACATTTATAATCAACTGTCTTTTAGTAGATTTTACTAAGTCATTTTCAGTCAAGAGGCTTAAAGATAAGACAATAATATACAGTATCCAGACATTCTTTGTATTTTTGTATATTTGGCTTATTTATTTATTTATTTTACTCTATTTCTTTTTTAAGGGCTTTCTCTACCTTTGCTTTTTTTTCTCTAAGCCTATGTATATATATTTTCAACATACTCTAAACCACTTAGACTTTTTGCAAAAAACTGTCTTTACTGTATATTTATTTCTTAACTTTTTCTGACCGCACCTTTGCTTGGCTAGGGTGATTGACTCCACCCAGATTCTTCTATTTCTTTCTGTTTCTGAACACACCTTTAATCTGCCAAAGTTCAAGGTTGGTAGAATGGGTGGATGGCTCTACCCAGCTCCTAGTCTAATTTCATAGAATTTATCTTTTTAGCCCAGGTACTTTGGGAATTTTAGGGTCCATATAATTACCAAGTAAAGCTTTGCCATCTGCTGCTCATTAACTCCATTTAAGTATTAGGCAGCAGGGTCTCTTAAAAAACTCAGAAGTATTTTGCCTCTAAGGCTGAATCAGGAAGTTTCTCTTTGAAAAGTCAAGCCTCAGTTTGCCTCAGGCAAACAGAGCTGATCCATGTAAACATCGACACTAGAAAGCCATCTTTGATTCTGTTCCCTTTTTGCCCTTTTGATTAGAAACCTTAAATACATCATTTTATAACCTTTTGCTTATATTGAGGCTCCTGTGAAACTTGAGGAACCAGCCATTTTATATCTTAAGCTACAATCCAAAAGCCCGCCATTGTAGCCCAAGCTCATGTGCTTCACCAGGGCGTCTTTGTACCACGGCTCACGTGAGAGACACAACTCAGAAGCTGCTTTGGGCTCTAGACTATTTTTTAAGCTTTCTGTGGCTTTATGTGGGTATATTTGACTCACGTTGGGCTGCCATTTGTAGTACGAGGTTTCTGGCCCCGACTTTCAGGCCTAGCCTCAAGGTTTAGGCCCATAGACCCACAGTCCACAGACCTGCAGACCCACAGTCCCACAGTCCCACAGAGACACGCAGGTGCTTTCAATAGTTTTAGGCTGATCGGCCTCAGGCCCAGGCATATAGCTTACTAGCTCTCTACCCTTCATCTAACCTATGACTCATCCTGTTCAGCCATGGGGCTCGGTACCTTTTCTTAGAGCAGCATAGTTGTCCTCTGCTTCTTCTAGCTTCTCTCTGTCATTCTGCTCTGTTCTGCCTGTTCCTAGAGATTTTATTAGTCTGGTAGCCCTGCCCACACTTTCTGCCTGCCTTTGGCCTATCAGCGCTTTTTATCAAACCAGTGGGTGAGACAATTATTTACCATGAATCAACACAATACCCCTACAGTCCATCTACCACTTCTGGAATCTAAACAAGCCCTGCTACTGATGGCTCTTGGTTGCTGACTGCTATTTGTGACATCTGCAGTGACATCCTACTAGACTTTGTTGGCTTAGGTCTTATCCCAGTGCTGAGGTGTGTGTGTGTGTGTGTGTGTGTGTGTGTGTGTGTGTGTGTGTGTGTGTGTATTTAACTCAGGAAAAGCAGCTGAAAAGCTGGATGACTTCAAGCACCACTTTGGCACTGTTACCCAAAGCTGAGCCTTTTCCCAATGGCCTATAATTTGAATGTTTAATAATGTATTTATATAGATTCTATGATTACATTCTGTATACTGCCATAGTCAATGTGTTACTTTTAGTGTTCCATTACAGCCATGAGTAGCATGCAAGTACACACACACACACACAATTCTTATGTTGCTTATGATAAAGGAAAGAAAATTTAGCAAATAGTTAACTAAGGCAATAATCAGTTTTGAAGAGTGCTAGGAACACATGTAATTACAGTGATAGGAGACAAAGGAAAACTGATGGAGAGACTGTTAATGAGGGAAAGGGTCTACGAACACGCAGGGAACAATGCCACTCCGACCCCAGAAAGTGCCTTCTGTTGTATCATTTTTGCTGTCATGGCCACTCTAAATTAAAACCTACAAAAGTATCAAGAGAGAAGTTGTAAGGAATGGAAGTTGGAACTGTAGGCAATGGCATCTGGAACTACAGGAAAGCAGCGTTATTAGTAGTTCTCCAGTGTGTACAGTCTCAGTTCTAATGTCCTCAAGTGTGTAATAGCCACTTGCTCTGAGCCCTATACCTAGACTATTTACTCATAATAACACCAGGATTTTGCTGATCTGTATAAAGAGAAAAGGCAGGAAGAAAAATGACAGTTTGTTGCAAAAGGATTCATTCTAAATTTCAGAATATATGCTGGGCCAACACTACAATCAGGGTGAAGGGAAGATGCTGAATGTGCTTTCATTCATTCAAGCAGCACAGACACTGGCTCACTGTTGTGTAGTACAGAGTTTTTCTTTCTTTCTTTTTTTTAATCTTCTTCATGCTCAATTAGAAGTTAGCACAGAATTTGTCAAGTTTCTGGCAGAGGTTAAATAGGAAAGTGAGGAACACATAGTCACCCTCTTAGCATGTCTGGAAAAGTCATTAATTGTACCTGCATGGCTTTCTGAAATCTGTTATAGAAATACTGAAGAAATCAGATGATATGAATTAGTAAAAGTAGGAGGAAATCCTTTGGTACACTGGGTCTATGTAGGCTGGGCCCCATTTAAGACATCTCAGCTGCTTCTAGGAAAATAATGCAGGAATAAGAACTGTACACAATAGTTCATCATATATGATAAATACTATTGAAAAATAGAATAATTTACTACCTTTAGATTTAACTACATGCACACTTCATGATGCTGAATAAGAAAAAACCTCTATGAAGTTGCTATTTAAAGTATTTGTCATTTATTGAGAAAACAAATAGATTTAAAAATTGTGGTACATTTACACAATGGGGTAGTACTCAGCAGTTAAAAAAATGACATCCTAAAATTTGAAGGCAAATAGCTGGATTTGGAGAGTATCATTTTGAGTGAGGTAACACAGGCCCAGAAAGATAGACATGGTATGTATTTATCATAAGTGGGTTTTATACATAGAGCAAAAAATATCCAGGCTGCAAATTACAACCCCCAAACATTGAGATAACAGGAGGAACTTAAGAGAGACATCCATGGATGCTCCTGGGAAGGGGAAATAGAGAAGATCTCCGGAGTAAATTGGGATCATAAGAGGGAGATGGAGATGGTTGAATGAGAGAAGTAACAGAGAGGGAGAATAAAGAAATGAATATCTTGATAGAGGAGCCACTGTGGGATTAGAGAGAAACCTGGTGCTAAGGAAACCTTCAAGAACCCACAAGATGTCCCATGCTAGGGCTCCAAGCATAGAAGAGAGGGGGGTGCCTAAACAGGACTTCCCTATAAACAGATGAATGACCACCTTAATTGTCATTATAGAACCTTCATCAGCAATGGATAGAGGCAGAGGCAGAAATCCATGGCTCAGCACCAGGTCAAGTTCCTGGTCCAGCTGAAGAGAGAGAGAGGAGAGAGAGGAGAGAGAGAGAGAGAGAGAGAGAGAGAGAGAGAGAGAGAGAGAGAGAGAGAGAGAGAGAGAGAGAGAGAGAGAGAGAGAGAGAGTATATGAGCAAAGGGATCAGAATCATAAAGAGGAGACCCACAGAGATGAATGACCAGAGCTATTGGGAGCTCACTGACTCTGAAATAACCACTGAGGAATCTTCATGGAAAGGAATTATACCCTTCAAAGGTAGATGACTGTCAAATGTTGTGTGCAGTTTGTGGATCCTTTTACAGTAGGATCAGTCTATGTTCCTGGTGCATGAACTGACATCTTGGAGCCCATTCCCTACAGAAGATCATCTAACTCAGCCTTAATACTTGGATGAGAGACTCGGACCTAATTCAACTGGATATGCCAAGACTGACCCACCTTGGGACTCCGTGTCCTTTTTGGGGATGTATGGATGTATGGGATGGAGAGGTTGAGGGAGGACTGGGAGAGACCTGGAAGAGGGAATGGAGAGGGAGCAGTGGTAGATAAGGAAAAAATCTTTTAAAATAAGAAAATGGAAAGAAAATTCAAATAAAAGAAAGGACAGTAAGTTTCAGAGAGTACCATAGACATTCCAGAGATCCCCGTAAACACTTTCTGACTTGCATTAGGGGATGTCAGTGAAAGCAGGAGACACCAAAGCTTGCCATGAACCCATTGTATTCTTTCCCATCTCACCACTTACAAACTTCTTCTTCTTTTACCTCAGGCATTTGGGGATTTCAGTGTCTTATTATTTCCTGGTGCCTGGGAATTAAAAACTTTCTGAGCATGGTCAACTTGGTCCTCTACTTCTGGGTCTTTGAAAAGAGGAATCTCGTGTTGGTTGATATAGAAGCCGAAGAAGAAGAAGAAGGATTGACTGATAATGACTCCATTTCTGTGCTTACTTTTGTGGCTATTGATAATATAATTTTAGGAGACAATAAGACTTAGTGTTTATGATATTGAGAACCTTACATTGAAGACCATTGTATATTCCTTTTTTTGGGGTGAACACTCCAGATCGTCTTTTCATCCCAAAGCAGAAATCACTCTGAGTTCACTGAGTCATAGGCAGGGTAGCCTGCCATTTTTATAATATACTCTTGCTGTGTGATGTAGACTCAAGCTGATAGACGTGGAGCAAGGGCGGTGGCCATACCAGGGCAAGGATATCACAAGGTGACAGGATGCTAAAAGAGTTGTCTTGAGAACTGCTTGCTATGCCTTTCATTGTTATTTCCTGTGATTTTCAGTTTTTTGCTCCCTGGTTTATTCACAGAACAGGGACTTAGCAGACACAAAATGAAACAGGTCATATTATTCCCACTGATAAACAACTCAATTTTTCTACTTCTTTAAAATGTGCTTTCATTCTGCAGAAAACATGAAGTTACTGAAAAGACACAGTTAAAATATGAAAAATATAAAGTAGAGTGGATTGTTACCATGACACAAAGGAGAAATAGAATGAATATCATCTGGCATTAAAGTGTCAACAGATGTTATTACTGCTCTGACATTTTAGCTTTGGTTATGCATGTTTTAGAAAAATAAGAAAAAAATGACTCCTTACAAAGTTCTCTATGCTTTGTATTAAATGCCTGTCACCATTAAAGAATACAGCATAGTTTCCAAAGCTTATTATTCCAGTTTTGTGTTTTTTATACACATTTTTTATGTTCAGATATTTTACTCTGATTTAAATTTTCTCCCTGAAACAACAAACTCCTATACATAAAATTAAGATGCCAGAATGACTAGGGTAAACAATCACTTCTCTTAAGTTGTTTCTAGGCATTAAGAGTGCTATACAGCTTTTGCCATGGTTCCCACAAGAACTGTTGTGTGCTGTGGCAGATAGGTGCCTTTTTCTGAGACTGGTCAGGTAAACAATCTTATGAGTCACATATTCGTCACAGAGTCATCAACACAGTTGGTTTCATTCTATACTTTTTGCCTCATTGTATCCAAAGGGATGATTTTACTTTCCAGTGTTATTATCATAAAAATCTCATTCTTGTCAGATTCTATGCATGAAACAGGCCAAGTGAATCAAGCAAGTCTTTATTGTTCCAATAAAACTTGACACATGCCAATTTATCATGCACAAAATGGTTAAAAGAATGCTTTCCTTTAAAAAAAATTGACTAGTCTTAAAGGAAAAAGATGTCTAGATGGAAGTATGTTTAATCATTCAGTGCTTGTGTATGGTAATATGAGGACTGGTTTGGGTGGAAGAAATCTTGTCCTCTGTGAATGATGGTACCATAACTTTTGAAGCAGCATCATTTTTAGATACAGTTTACAGGTTCCCCCTGAAGTAACCTCAAGAGAGTATTCTATTTCAGAACTTCCAGTCAGAAGTCCACTTTCTGACGTAGCCCATGTTGGCTGGGATCTAGGAAAGGCCTCTATAAGATTCTACAACTTTAATGAGGCTGCAGCATACGGTATATTATATCATTTGGTATCTTATCAGGAGTATTCTTATCCAGCATATAGTGATGGTTGGTTAACTATAATCATAAGTTTCTGTACTTTGACCATAATCTTAAATTTTCTTTGGGTCCCCATAAAATTACTGGTGCCCCCAATCAGCAGGAAGTAGTCTAGGAAATAACTCCGCATTCCTAAAATATGGATTATGAATGTCCTTTTTTGGAGTATTGGTCACAGCTGTTAAGGATAATGATCAGAAAAAAAAGCTAAACAAAGGATATTAGACTCAAGGTTCTTGTTTTGAAAAGAAAAAAAAAGGGAAATGTTCTTGTATAGTAAAGTTTTGTCTCTTGTATTGGTTTAATAAAACACTGACTGGACAGTAGCCAGGCAGGAAGTATAGGTGGATCAACCAGACTAGGAGAATTCCGGGAAGAGAAAAGAAGAAATGCAGTCATCAGCCAGAAGCAAAGGAAGCAAGATGAGAATGCTGTTCTGAGAAAGTGAGAACAGCCACATGGCTAAAATGGGTTACTTTAAGTGTAAGAGGTAGTTAGTAATAAGCATGAGCTACCAGCTAAGACTTTGTAATTAATATAAGCCTCTGTGTGTTTATTTGGGACTGAATGCCTGTGGGACTGGGCAGGACATAAGCTTACAACTACAGCTAACAACTACAGTCTCATAAAGAGATATTGACCTTCCTGAAATTTGACCAGTTTTTCCATGTGCTTTTAATTGATACCTTTTATTGCCTAGGTCTGGGATCAAGAATAAGGCTACTGTGTTCACCATCACATTTCCACCTGATCAATTTCCTACATACCCACACCACAGACTTTAGTAACATAAACTAGACATCTACAAGATGATGCTCAGAAAGCTCCTTTAGCATGTAGCTCACCAGCCTGATCACTTTGTTTTTTTTTTTTTCCCAAATATTAAGGAAAACCAGGATGCTCATAATGTGGCTCAAGAATCTTATGTATTTTACTTCTAAACCATGTGGATTAGAAGAGGACTAATGATTATTCTAAAATAATGTGTTGTGTTTTGCTAGTGCTATTTTTTATTAGGATTTATAAGAAAAAAGTTATGGAATCCATCTCAGCAAATGTAGATATTAAGGCTGAAAAGCTATGCTTGGTATAGTTTCCCAGTGAAATCCATAGCCTATGTAAATGCCCAACTGACTAGGGCTGGGATGGGTTATTGTTTGATTTTTGGAAACAGTTGAGTCCATGCATATTTAAACCTTCAAAGGAACTTAAATGCATGTCACTCTTATTGGCTGGGTTTTGGAAACATTTCACCAGTGAACAGTTAGGTCTTGTACTCACCAGCCCAGGCCTGGTGTGACAGTGAACTTGTTTGCATTAAGGATCACACACGGTGGTAGAACTGATTTTTTTTTTTAAGAAACTGAAAAGAATAATGTACTTTAGTCTGTTTTTCATAACAGGGAATGCCTGGAAAGTGAATGAACATATTAAATCAACAAATTTGCAACAGTGAATGTTTAAAAAGATCTGAAAGACATTAGATATTTAGTCTAATGTATCTGGAAGAAACTGAGAAGTCAGTGCCTTCCAGGTTCATTCATAAGCTTTCTCCATTACCAAAGGTTCCTGTACTGAGGACTATCTGGCTGAATAAATTATTTTCAAATATATTGTTTGTGCCTTTTGAGAACAGAAAGGGAATAGAAAACTAAAATAAATGTACAATCAATAACCTTGTACTCTCACGACATTATTAGAAAAAAATGACATCATGTAGCTTTAGAAACATAAGATAATCTAGGCTGCCCAACTACAGGTACCTAACTTTTTGACAAGAATGTTAAAATTACATGCTAAGAAGAAATAGAATCTTCAACACATGGTCCTGAGAAAACTGGATATTAACATGATGTCAAACAAAACTCACCTCTTATCCTGCAAAAACCCAACTTGAAATGGAACAAGGTCTTCAGCACAAGATAGATATTTTGAAACTACTATAGGAAAAAGTGGGGCACATACTTCAACATATAGTCATATTTAAAAACCTCTGAGTAGGACTATGATAGCACAGGACACCATTGGCAAATAGAGTACCATAAAGCTAAAACTCCTCTGTACAATAAAAGAAATTATTATTGGAATGAAAGTGCAGCACATAGAAGGAGAGAAAATCTTTGCCAGCTATGCATCAGACAGAGAATTAATGTCTAGATTATACAAATAACTCCAAAATTAAATATATAAAAGAGACAAGAAAAATGAGCCATCTTTCTCAACAGAAGATTCTCAAAAGAAGTACAAATGGGGAATAAACAGCTTTCAACATTCTAAGACATCACAGAAATGCAAATTAAAAGTACTTTGAGATTTCATTTTGTCCTAGTTAGAATGGCCATCAGCAGGAAATCAAATGATATTGAATGCTGATGGGGATATGGGGAAGAACTTTTTGCTGTGGGTGGGAGTGTGAACTGCTGTAACCCTTATGGAAATTAGTGCAGAGGTTCCTTAAAATGTCAGAAATAGAATTCCTATATAATCCAGCTACACCACTCCTGGGCATATATCCAAATGACTTTATATCCTACTTTATAGATACTTACTCAATCATGTTTATTGTGTCTCTATTCAGCATAGCAAGAAAAGAGACTCACCCTAGATGTTGAGTAGACAGAAAAACCTGGGTACCCTTTATGCATAACAGAATGAAATACCAACATCTATGGCTGTCTACAAAGAGCCTACAAGAGACTGAGCATATCAATCAAACAACACTGAGATACCATCTTACACCTGTCAGAATAGCTAAGATCAAAACTACTAATGATAGCCTATTCTGGAGGAGATGTGGAGTAAGGGAAATACTCCTTTATTGCTGGTGGGAGTGTAAACTTGTATAGCCACTCTAGAAATCAGTATGGTAATTTTTCAGAAACCTGGAAATCAATCTACCTCATATTCCAGCAGTACTACTCTTGGGCATTTACCCAAAGGTTGAACATTCATACTACAAGGATATTTGCTCAACTATGTTTATAGCAGAATTACTTGTAATATCCAGAACCTGGAAACAACATACATGCCTCTGAACCAAAGAATAGATTAAAAGCAATGCAGTATATTTACACAATGGAATATTAGACACCAGTAAAAAAAAGACTTCTTAAAATTTATAGGCAATTGATGGAACTAGAAAAAAAAAACCTAAAAAACAAACATCCAGAGTGAGGTAATCAAGACCCAGCAAGACAAACATGGTATATACTCACTCATAAGTGGATATTAGAAATAAAGCAAAAGATAATGAGGTTTCAATCCATGACCCCAGAGAAGCTAGGTAATAAAGAGGGCTCTAAGAGAGACATCCATGAATTATTCTGGGATGAGGAAATAGATAAGATGCCCTGAGTAAATTGGGAGAGTGGGAGGGGTCAATAAGAGGAAGTAGGAAGAAAAAATGAGGGAATGTGATGCTAGAGGAGAGAGAGAGAGAGAGAGAGAGAGAGAGAGAGAGAGAGAGAGAGAGAGAGAGAGAGAGAGAGAGAAAGTGGGAGAATAATGAAATGGGTACCTTGATAGAGGAACCCATTTTGAGGTTAGGGGGAAACCTGGTGCTAGGAAAAATTTCAGGAATCCACAACAATGACCCCAGCTAAAACTCTTAACAATAGTGGAGAGGAAAGAGTGCCTGAACTTGCCTTCCCCTGTAATCAGATTGATGACCACCCTAATTCTCATAATAGAGCCTTCATCTAGCAACTGATGGAAACAGATGCAGAGGTCCATAGCTAAGCACTGGATGAGCTTCCAGTCTAGTGAAAGAAAGGGAGGAGAGATTACATGAGCAAAGGAGTCAGGATGATGATGAGGAAACCCACAGGTCCAAGCTACTGGGAGCTCATTGACTGTGGACTGACAGCTGAGGAGCCTACGTGAACACAACTGGGATCTTTGAAAGTGGATGACAGTTGTGTGGCTTGGGAACTTTGTAGAGCCTCTGGCAGTGGGGTCAGGATTTATCCTTGGCGCACGAGCTGGTTTTCTGGAGCCCATTCTCTATAGAGTGATGCATTGCTCAGCCTTGGAGGAAAGGCTCATTCCTGTCTCAAACTGATGTGCCAGGCTTTGTTGACTCCCCATGGGAGGCCTTATTTCTGAAGAGTGAAGGGGAAGGATCCTGAGGAATGAGTAGGAGGAGGGAAGAGAGGGTGAACTGTAGTTGTCATGTAAAATAATAATAAAAAAAAACTCTTCTAAAAAGGACAGGACATAGTCAATAGTCAATCATAGAATAGGGAGGAGTTTGTGATGCCCTACCAGTTCCTTTTGTATTACGGGCTGTCAATATGTTCTGGGATGGAGTAGTTATTGTCTTGAGTTGTGTCCCCACCAAGTTGCAACAGATAGTGTCAAACCCATGAGCTCACAGATAATAGTGGTTAAGTTTAGTGGGTCTCAAAAGAAAGAAAAGAGGAGGGAAGGGAAATGAGAGAGGAGAGGAGATGAGAGAAAAAGAAAGGAGGGGGAAGGAGGGAGGGAGGGAGAGAAAACATAAAAATGAATTCAGAAAGGGAACTTGGAAAGAGAAAAGAGCATAGCAGAGATAATGGGATATTGGAATTATCAGAGTTCACATTATACGTGCATGAAGTTGTCAAAAAGCAAACTCCATAAAACTAAATAAAAAAACTTAAAGTAAGTGGTTAGGTTAATGCAAGGTAGAGATATCTAAATAAAATGAATCTCAATTATGAAAATGCCCCCATCAGATTTTCCTATAGGTAAATGTGTATGGATTTTATTTTATTTTAGTTTTTTTGATTGGTGATTGATGTGGAAGGGTCCAGCCCACTGTGGGTAGTGCCATCACTGGACAGATGGTTCTGCTGTGTATAAGAAAGAGCTGAGCAAGCCAGAAAAACCCATCATTATGTAGTACTCCTCCATGGTCTCTACATCTGTTCCTGCCTTGAGTTTATGTCTGAATTTATTTCTCATCAGGCTATGACTTTGGATATATAATCCAAATGTAGCAATTTTCTTCCCAAGCTGCTTCCTGTCACAGTCTTTATTACTTCCTGAATACAACATCAGTAGCACAGATTCTAAGAACAACAATCAATAAGTGGGACTTCCTGAAGCTGAGACGCTTCTGTAAGGCAAAGGACAATAAGACAAAATGACAGTCTACAGAATGGGAAAAGGTCTTGGCTAACCCTACATCTGACAGAGGACTGATCTCAAAAAACATATAGAGAATCAAGAAACTAGAGCTCACAAACCTAAATAACCCAATTACAAAATGGAGTTCAGAGCTAAAAAGGGAACTCTCAACAGAAGAATTACAAATGACTGAAAAGCACTTAAAAAACTGCTCAGCATCTTCAGCCATCAGAGAAATGCAAATCAAAAAAAAAAACACTTTGAGATACCACCTTATACTGGTCAGAATGGCTAAGATCAAAAACACACGTGACAGCCTGTGCTAGAAAGGATGAGGACCAAAGGGAATACTCCTTCATTGTTGGTGGGAGTGTAAACTTGTACAGCCACTCTGGAATGCAGTATGGTAGTTCCTCAGAAAACTGGGAATCAATTTCCCCATGGATCCAGCAATATCACTATTGGGCATATACTCAAAGGATGCACATTTGGACCCCAAAGGCATTAGCTCAACCATGTTCATGGCAGCATTATTCGTCATAGCAAGAACCTGGAAACAACCCAGATAGCCCTCAACTGAAGACTGGATTAACAAACTGTGGTACATCTACACAATGGAGTACTACTCAGCAGAAATAAATGACATCCTAAAATTTTCAGGCAAATGGGTGGATTTGGAGAATATCCTTCTGTGAGGTATCACAAGCCCAGAAAGCAAGGCATGGGATATATAACTCATAAGTGAACTTTAGATCAAAAGCAAAGAATACCCAAGCTGCAAACCACAATGCCTGAATAGCTTGGGATCAGAAGGAACTTAAGAGAGACATCCAGAGATTTCCCTAAGAAGAGAAAATAGGGAATATCACCTTAGCAAATTGAGGTCATAGAGGGTTGCAACCAAGAATGTGGTGGGATTCAAGTGTCAGCTGATAAAAATCAAAAGACACTTATCCAAAATCCCAGCCTCCTGAAGGGAGAGTGGCCAGCCCCATTGAAGAGGGGCTGCTGAGTTCTTAGGGGCCCCACTTGTTCCTGCCTTCTTAAGAGACTAGGTCAACGTCCATCACTTAGTCCATCCGATCGCTCAAGTTTGTTCCTAAGCTATAACCTGTTATTGTAAATGTTCATTTGCTTTCCAATAAATATTTATCTTATATTGATATATTTTCAATAAAATTTACTGCCACACAAGAAGAGTTGGGAACAAATCTTGAAAGAAGGAGATGGTTGAGTGTGAAGAGCAAAGGGGGAGATAGAAAGAGATGATATCTCAATAGAAGAAGCCAGTGTGGGGTTGGAGAAAGAGATGGGTGCTAGAGAAACCTCCAAGAACTCACGGGATGTCCCTGACTAGGTCTCCAACCAATAGTAGAGGGGGTACCTAAACAGGACTTCCCCTATAATCAAATGAGTAACTACCCTAAGTTTCATCACAGAACCTACATCTAACAAAGAATAGAGGTGAAGGCAGAGATCCATGGCTGAGCACTGGGCCGAGATCCTGGTCCAGCTGAGAGCAGGGGTGTATGAGCAAGGAGATAGGGATTATGAGAATTCCTACAGTAATGGCTCACTGAATCAAGAACATCCACTGCAGATCCATCTGGAAAAGGAGCGAGACCCTCCAAGGGTAGGCAACTATCGACAGGCATGAGCAGTATATGGAACCACAAGGGGTGGGATCTGACTGTGTGCCTGTGCGTGGGCTGGCACCTTGGATCCCTTTGGGCAGAGGACCGCCTAATCTAGTCTTGACTTTGGGATGAGGAAATCGGACTTGCCTGAAGTGGTTGTGCCATGCTGAGCTGACCCATCTTGGGACTTCTTGCCCTTTTGGGGGAGGGGATGGAATGGGGGAGGGGAGAGGCTGAAGGCTGACAGGGAGGGATTGGGAGGAGGGAAGGGAGGGGGAGTAGGCGATATATAGATAAAAATGACATTTTTAAAATAAATAATAATTAAAATAAAAAAGGAAATAAACTATGTACATGTCAAAGCTCCAAGACAGGCTGGAGAGATGGCTCAGTGGTCAAGAGCACAGTGTGTAATTTGGTTCTCAAGACCTACATCAGGCAGCTCAAAATCTTCAACTCTAATTCCAGGGTTTCTGATGCCCTCTTCTGGCCTGATAGCTCCATATACCTACGTATACATATCCCTCACTCATATACATACATATAATTCAAAGATAGAGATGTATCTTTAAAAAAAGATCGAAGACAAGATTTAAAAACTTTTGCCATAAACTATAAATATTTAAGAAGATATATATGTTAACCCAATTTCAACTTTAGACAAAGTGCATATATGCTGAACCATCGTACTGCCAAATTAATATGCAGAATTTGTTTGACTATCAATTAAAGAAAATTAAAAATATAATTGAACAACTTGATATATTATTTCTGAAATAAATAAATAAATACATGAATAAATAAATCAATAAATAATTAATAGAGAGCTTCAGAGGTGCTGGGAACTCACTATTCATTTTATTAGAAAATCCAGGAAGGAAATAAGTATATTGGTAAGATATGCTGTATATTCATCATATATCAGAGCAAACATATACCCATAGTATGTACTAGTCAATAACTGTGAAATGAATTATGATATCACATGTGTGCTTTTGAGATGGTGATGGAACTGAATGAAGTGAACAAATACTGTGGGGATAGTGCCCAGCGTCTCATTAGTTGTTGAAAAATCTGTCTAGACAAAAAGCATCATTGACTCATTAACATTACATGGAAAATAAATACAGAGAGAGAAGAAAAAATTCCATCTGCTTAATCCCCTGAACTGATATTATGGGATATGTTTTCAACTGAGAATTTTAGTGACACAAATCGTGTTATAATGCTGTATTTAAAACTCATCTATCCATCATTAGGAGCTATTTACAATACTAAAATTCCTGTCTTCCCATCAAAAGAATCATGCTGCTCCCAAGAAACCACATTCATTCTGCACTGCCATGAGTCAAGGTTGCACACATACCAAGACTCAGTAGAGGACTATTTATAGTTTTAGTTGTTTTTGCTATGATGCTTGGATTTTGGAATAAAATTGCACAGTTAAGGAAGTATATTGTACAGCAGCTCTTACAAAGAATGCGAATTCATTTCATGCCGACTGTGTGTTCACATACTAGAGGGATAGTGTTTCTTCATTCCCAGATGCTTTAGTATGGCTAGGAAAATTAAATACAGACAAAAGAAGCATGTGAATCCCGTATGAAGCACGCATAATAGGATAGTCAAGTGGAGCTATTTCTAGCTTTTTATGATAAATACCACCAGCCTTGGTTGATTGTTCAAAAGCAAAGTGGAAAAAAACTCAGGCAACCATCACAGCCTAGCTGTTAGCCACCAAATTACTGAACTACACATTGGCTGCCTACTAGACTCTTTGTGTTGACAAAGAGCTTGAAGATTAACTCCTTCACATAATGGCTTTACTTTCATATTTGCATAGCACATTAAGTTTTATAACTAACTTTCCATTTATCTTACTTTGTTTTCACAGTAATCCTTTGAAGCAGGTATGTATTTATTATCACCATCAATCCAAATAAAGCGAGCAGAAGTTTGAGGGATGGAGAAATGGCTCAGTGATTAGGAAAGCATACTTATCTTCTAGAGGAACTGATTTTTCACTCTCAGCATTCATGACAGATAACTTAAAACAGCCATGTGATTTCAGCTCTAGGGGATCTGACTCTACTGGCCTTTGTAAGCACCCAAGCCCACACGCACATGGTTACTCATAGAGACACACAGAAATGCATAACTAAAAGTTAAGTTAAAAAAATACCTCAGGTCTGGAGAGCCTGCTCAGTGGTTAAGTATCGTCATTGCTTTGCTAAAAAGAGCTTGGTTCAATTCTGAACATTAACACCACAGTTCACAGCTGCTTCTAACTTCAATTGCAGGGGATTCCATCACCTTCTCAAAGCCTCTATGGACAGCACAGTCACACATTCACACAGATATATGTACAGTCAAAATACTCATACACATACAATAATAAAGCATAAGCATTCAAAATATTTAAAAATTAAAAAGAATGTTGGAGTACAGTTTGGAAATGTCTTTGTTTCTTAGAGAGATTATACTAAGTACTTTGCATTTTTGGGGGTAGGACAATTTGATTACATTGTTAACTCATTGTGGTTGTGCTTAGTAGGAATTAATATTCTTGGACTGTACTCCAAGACAAATATTACTTTCCCACTAATTTTTGGGTCACTATGGCATGTCAGGTTGGTGGTATAACTCCACTGAAGGGTGTTGATGAACACGACTTTATTAATTTCTTGTCAAATGTGATTTCTTGGGAAGTAAGTAAGTAGCCTCTGTCTATTGCCTGTCAGCATAAGAGAGAATAAAAAGTTACAGCTGTTTGCTTAATGTCATTCTGAACCCAACAGGGAGAATAAAAATAAATGGTCTCATTTTAAATTGCCTCAGGATAAAGCTCAGGGCATTATTAACCTGGTAAGAAGTTGTCATACAGTTACTATTATTAAAAACTTTGGTTTTTGAATGACTCAGGAGCTAATACTACTTTCTCATGTTAATAGTGTGAAGTTCCACTACAGCCAAATTAGTGCAATATTATCTAGTGCATTGAAGTTCGCCATTGATGCCATAAGGGGACAAGAAATGCTAATATGAGAAATTAAAAGAATTTCATATGTAAAATTTATTAAACAGTAACTGAGAGAAGTGTAATACTGTATTCACCTTCTGAAATTATAAATTTAATTAAATTTGTTCTCTGACTATTTCATGCATTTGTATAATTAATTCTGGTTATTCTTACCTGTGCTATTTCTTACTTTGCTTGTATCTGCTAATTTACTCTTTCACTATAAGTTCCTTCCCCACGTTTATGACCTTTTGATTTATGTGTGACACACCAAATTCAACCATGTTGTATGGTCTGTGTGGCCATGACTTTGGAACTGTCCATTGGAGTTTGGATGGCTCATGAGTGGGTTCACAGTTGAAGACAATGACTGCCCCTATCCCAGATCCCCCAGTTGCCAAATAATTCATCAGAAAGAGGTAGATCATGAGTCAGTTCCCTGATCCAAGTCAACATTAATGGGATTTGAATCTCATATATGATAAGAGAAATGATACATATTTAGGATTGTCCAGAAAGATACATTATATTGAAATAGGAAGAAAAGAAACAACAGGAAAGGCTAAATAAATATCACTGTTTATGTCTGAGCATTCTGAATTTATATTAAACATATCTACCATAAATGAGATACAGAATACATCTATGATTTTTATTATCTCAACATTTATCTATCTATCTATCTATCTATCTACTTATTGTGTTTGTGTATATGTATGAAGGTCAGAGGGCAACTCCTGGGAGATGGTTCTCTCTTGCTCTCTTTCCATCACATAGGTTCCAGATGGTGAACTCATGTCCCCAGACTTGGTAGCAGGTATCTTTTCACACTGAATAATCTTACAGGCCTAGACTTCAAACTATGCAAAATGGGCCTTGAACCTACAACTGTGAAAATAAGAGTGTCACGCTGTGCTATCCATGTGTCATAGAAGTTTGATGTTTTTAATATTTAAATTGCAGATCCTGGTTCATGGGTCATAGCTACAATGAGAACGTATTGAGGCAATAGCCACACTGGCCCTTGGTCCAGCTGAGAATGGAGAAATGATGTCTTTCCACTTCATCTGTACCTATATGTCATGGAGACTCAACGTTATAGTTGTTAAATATTGTCATGCTGTGGAACGCAATACTCAAATTTGATTAAGTCAAACTGTAAACTAAGCAAATGCACTTATACACACTCATGCTGAATGGCTGAATTTTGTTTATCCCATTAAAGAAGAGAAGCATCCATTGTGCTTTAGAATTTCATTGACTATCAATGGCAAAGGTCTCCTCCATATGCAGAAGGGAGAGCGATTGGCTTCCATTCTTGTCTGAGGTGCTAGCCTGGCTTTTACCATATTGTTCACCTGACACTACCTGCCATTAGACCTGAACCTTAGTGACATATTGTGTATGACCAGCCTCCAGCCCTGTGGCTCCACAGCTTATGATCATCATCATTCAGTTTCTCCATGATGGCTTCTGCACTTGCTAGTGGGTGGGCAGCCCGGCAGACAGAAGAACCCAGTGGGGCTTCCAAGCTCCTTAAAGCGGCTAAGTCTGTATCTGAGTGAAAGCCAAATTCCCCATAGAGGAAAGGTAACTCAGTGCTGGCTCCAGTCCAACTTCCCTTCTGGCAGGAACTGCCAATTGAGCTGTTTTGGTTTAAAGCCGGATGCCAAAGCTAATTTTATCTCCCTCCCCCCCTTGTGCTACTCCTTCGTCCAGCTCAGCAATTTACAGTTTTTATTTCTGCATGAGACTGCATTTCAGAACTAGGAAATGATGGGCTTATCAAAGGATAAACCATTCACTGGAAACGTGGGGCAGGGATCCAAATCCATTTGTCCTTTCATGCTTTGCTCCCTCCGTGAAAAGAGAAATTGGGCAGGGCATATGGTCTCCAAAAATAAAAGCTACTTTCTCCATCCGCCTTGATGCCAGGTGAGGCCGGTTGACTGCTTCCTAGCTGAGCGGTAGGTATATGTGGAGGTGTTCTAGAGAAGCCCCTAAGAGCATCCTTCAGAAATGACTGGTACACATCTTTTTGTTTGGAATAGGGGTATGGTGTGTGGATGCACATCTTGGACTATGACCAGGAGGCCAACAGAAGAGAAAGTTCCAAGGGGTATGAGGATCTGAAATCTAATTAGACCCTTTTATAAGCTTTGTAGGATAAGAAAGGACAATTCAGGTTTTTCTTGCTTAACCTGAAATGGGGAAAACAGCAGGAATTGAATGAAGTTTTAAGTACAGTATCTGGATTTTCTGTTCCTTGTAACTATAGTCCTTAATCTTCATTGTCAACTTGACTAGATTTGGAATCAGCTTAGAAACACATCTCTTGGTGTTTGTATGATGGGCTTCAATCCCTGTCAAAGTTGCTGACTCTGTGTCCTGAATCCAGTTTCCCATAGACAAAGGGAAGATCCACACTGAATGTGGGCAGCACACTGCATCTCTCCAACTCCAGTAGCTGGAGTCTTGGAGGAATGTGAAGGAAGAGAGAGACAGGCAGCAACATGCATCTTTTCACATTGATGGCTCTCGGTGTCTGTCTGTGGATGCAGTGTGAATGGCTGCCTCACTTTGCACTCTGCCTTTTCCACCCCGATAGACTGAAGACCCACAAGCTTAAATAAACTCTTTTTATGTTAACTCTATCAGGTATTTTGTCACAATTCTGAGAAAAGTAACTGACATTTTTAATAGGGATGCAATTTAAATTCATTTTTTGGTCTATGTGCTTTTTGGTTACTCTGGTGTTAGTATATGCTAATTATACAACACACTAGGCTTCATACATGTATGTTAAGTACTTTGAACATACCCATTTCTACTGTTACCCACAATACATATAGATGCTTTATTGAGACATGATCTTGTGCTATAGTCCAGTTAACTTTTGAAAACTATGATCATCCTGCTTTAGCCACCCAAGAGTTGATGGATTACATGTGTGTATTACACCTACAGAATTTTAAAATTATAGTTTGAAAGCTTCTATAAAAACAACAATTATCAAGTAATCTGAAAATATAAATATTGTGGGAGATTATGTATAAGCCACATAAAGAGGGCCAGAAACCTCCTACTACAAATGGCAGCCCAACGTGGGTCAAATGTACCCATGTAAATTCATAGAAAGCTTAAAAATGGTCTAGAGCTCAAAACAGCCTCTGAATTGTGTCTCCCACGTGAGCCGTGGTACAAAGACACCCTGGTGAAGCATGTGGGCTTGAGCTACAATGGCGGTCTTTTGGAGTGCAGCTAAAGGTGTAAAATGGCTTGTTCCTAAAGTCTCACAGGACCCTCAATATAAGCAAAAGGTTGTAAATGATGTATTTAAAGTTTCTGTTCGTAAGGACAAATGATTCTGTTCATAAGAATCAAAGAAGGCTTTCTAGTGTTGGTGTTTTCTTGGATCAGCTCTGTTTGCCAGAGGCAAATTGAGGCTTGGTTTTTTGAAGAGAAGCTTCCTGATTCAGCCTTAGAGGCAAATACTTGTGAGTCTTTTAAGCGGCCCTTCTGCTTAATACTTAAATGGAGTTAATGAGCAGCAGATGGCAAAGCTTTATTTGGTGATTATATGGACCCTGAAATTCCCAGAGTACCTGGGCTAAAAAGATAAATTCTATGAAATTAGACTAGGAGCTGGGTGGAGCCATCCACCCATCCTACCAACCTTGAATCCTGGCAGATTAAAGGTGTGTTCAGAAACAGAAAGAAATAGGAGAATCTGGGTGGAGTCGATCACCCTAGCCAAGCAAAGCTGTGGTCAGAGACAGAAAAGAAATAAATATACAGTAAAGACAGTGTTTTTTAAAAAAAGTCTAAGTGGTTTAGACTGTGTTGAAAATATATATACATAGGCTTAGAGAAAGAGAAGGTAGAGAAAGCCCTTAAAAAAGAAATAGAGTAAAAAAAATAATTAAATAAAAAATTAAGCCACGCAAAGATGGAAAATACAAAGAATGTCTGGATACTGTATATTATTGTCTTATCTTTAAGCTTCTTGACTGAAAATGAAATAGTAGAAGCTCCTTAAAGACAGTTGATTATAAATGCTGTTGGGTTAATTCAACCTATTTATTTTGTAAATGAGTTTACTTTAAAATTGAAATGCAAAGGTACTTTAGAGAAGAGGTTTTCCTTTTATTTTCACAGAAAATGAGAAACTGTGGATTTATTCCTGGATAAAGAACATAAAATTTGATAGAGGAAGACCCCTTGAAAAATCTCCAATGGAAATGGATGGACCAGATGATTTAGCATTTCGGAGCACCTCTGTTGAAGTTTCCTGAGCTCTGTATCCAGAGTAATTTCAAGGAGACTGGCTGAAATGACCCAGCCTTACAGACTACTCCACTAAAGACTTGTGCATAATCCTACATTTTTCTTTGGATTCCTATGAGATTGCCAATGCCCCCATTCAGCAGGAAGTAGCCTAGAGAATGATGCCCACATTCCCAAAACATGGATTATGGATGTTTGTGTTTATTTTCAGTGTTGTTTATAAGTTGTTATAGATAATGGGGGAAAAGAATATTAGATGTGGAGTTCTTTTTGTTTTAAAAAGAGAAAAAGAGGATATGTGGGAGATTATGTTGTTCTATTGTAAATAATTGTCCCACCCACTGGTTTAATAACAAGTGCTGATTGGCCAAAGGCAGGCAGGAAGTGTGGGTGGGGCTACCAGACTAAGAAAACTCTGAGAACAGGAAGCACAGAGGAGAATGCCAGAGAGGAGCCAGAGGAAGCAGAGGACAACTATGCTGCTGTGAGAAAAGGTACTGAGCCCCATGGCTGAACAGGATGAGTCATGGGTTAGATGAAGGGTAGAGAGTTAGCAAGTTATATGCCTGTGCCTTAGGCCAATCAGCCTAAAACTATTGAAAGCATCTGTGTGTTTCTCTGCGGGTCTATGGGTCTGTGGGTCTAAACCTTGAGGATAGGCCTAAAAGTCAGGGCCAGAAACAAAGTATTTTTAAGGGCAAATATTCTTTAAAGTTTTAAACAATATATTATTATTAACGTGGGCATGTGTAAATATGTATGGTGTGTGTGTATATGTGTGCGTGTGTGTATGTGTATATGAATGCATGTGTGTCTGTGTATGTGTATATGTGTATATACATGCGTGTATGTATGTGTATATGCATGCATGTGTGTGTGCATGTGTGTATATGCATATGTGTCTCTGTGTGTGTATATGTGTGTCTCTATGTGTATGTGTATATGCATGCATGTGTGTGTTTATGTGTATATGTGTGCATGTGTGTATATGTGTATATGCATACATGTATGTGTTTATGTGTGTATGTGTGCATGTGTGTGTATGTGTATATGTGTATGTATGTGTATATGTGTGTATGCGTGTGTCTGTGTGTGCAGGAATATGAATGACAACAAGCACAGTGTAGAAGAGAATAACTTTGTATATTCAGTTTTCTTCTTTTATCCTTTTATGGGCTCTGAGGATCATACTCTGGACATGTCACCTCATTGATGCAGGTTTTTTAAATGTACTAAAACCAAACAAACTTGTGTTATAGTTTATCTTGCTCATATATAATAGAAAATCATCTGATGTGGGACGTCTTTCTGTATGTATTCATATCATTGGTTAATAAAGGAACTATCTTGGCCTATGGCAGGCATCTTAGAAGTAGGAAATTGGAGCATAGATGGGGAAGGAGGGCAGACTCAGAAGATATGCCACCCAGCTACCTAAGAATTAATGTGTAAAAGTAACACAGGTGAGCCACAGGCCACATGGCAAGATGGATTAAAGGAAATGGGTTGAATTAAGATGCAGGAGCAAGCTAGCAATGTACCTAAGCCATAGGTCAATCAGCATGTAATTAATATAAGCCTTGGTGTGATTATTTGGTGCTAAGTGGCAGTGGGTCTGGGAGTGGGTCTGAACATTAGGACTAGGCTGAACCAGAAACCTACTACAATCATTCTTATAAAATTGCTTGCACTAAAATTTTAAGTAATCTGTTTTGACTAAGCACTTTATTTGAGGTAGTTATTTTTATTTGTAATTCTAAAGTTCTCTGACTTGAATAAGAATATTTGTCCTAGCTTTGACCAAACAAAAATTTTAAACAGCTTGTATGAACCTAGAGTAGTACGTTGGTTTACCAATTTACCTCTTTACCAAATGGTATCACTTTTATATGAGGATAGACATTAGATAAGGACATCATGTGGTACTGTAAGAAATGAGTCATTTCAGTGGGACATTTATCTTGCTCAGCCACTTTTATAGCACATTATTGTCTCTGTTATCTCTCAAAGATTTTCTTTTTATAGTCAGTGTTTACAGGCAATGTTGAGATGCCCATCCAGTTAGTTTGTTTTAGAAAAACCTCTCAGATGCTAATGTTTCTACTATACTTCAATGATGTTGTGACTTGAATAACTTCTGCAAAATTCATACTGCTATGGAACAGACTCTGTGATGGCATGGGGAAGTGAGGCCTTCTTGAGAAAGTTGAGTCATGTGGATTTCACTCCACATGTAGAATGGGTTCATTACATGTTGTATTAAGTTTCTGGCCTGCACTTTCAGACCTAGCTCAGAGGTTTGGACTTGCTCTCAGACCCACTGATGCTTAGGTCCAAATAATCACACAGACACTGGTATTAATTTTATGCTGATCAACCTATGGCTGTGACAGATTGCTAGCTAGCTCTTTCTCTTAAACTAACCCATGATTCTTATCCTGTTCAGCTATGTAGCTTGGTACATTTTCTCAGAGCAGCATAGTTGTCCTTTCCATCTTTGGCATCTCTGTGGCATCTCTGCTCGGTTCTTTCTGTTCCCAGAGTTTTCTTAGTCTGGTAGCCCTTCCCAATCAGCATTTTTATTAAGCCAGTAGGCAGGAAAATTATTTACAATATAGCAACATAATCCCACTACAATTATGTGCTGGTGGTTCAGCTTTAAAAGCAAGCTCTTCTGCATGTGTTCTTTTGTCCAGGCCCCTCTCTCATGCATGCACACACTCACCCTTCGAGTAGATTCAAATGCATAAGAAAACCCTTGTCAGGTGGATCCCTCAAACTTCTAGAACCGTGAACCAAATCATCTTCATTTGCACATAAATGACACAGCCTGTTGTGTCTATGATAACAACTTAAGAATGGGCAAATAAAACCCTGTACTGTCATTCATTTCCTTATAAAGTCTTCCAGGTGTCTTCATCCATGACATGAGGCCTGTCAATCTCAGTCCTCCCAGTGGCTTTCAGATCCTCAGTCTGGTTTTCTCCAGACTTGAGGGAAGCTTCTTCTGTTCTCTCCTCTGATTTCACAATCCTTCTGCCAGATTTTAAACTTAGAAGAAAATCTAAAACCAGTAGAGAAGAACAAAGGTGATGTCCACTTAAAAAAAAGATTTTCAGTTAAAACTAGAGAAATGTATGAAATGCTTTAGGATTTTAAAAGATCTTTGCTACTATATTCCAAAGCAAGCCAAAAATACCAGTTTGGATAAGAAATCAGGTTACACACATTACATAGTTGTGATGTTTTCGGTATTGGGTAGTATTGCCTAAATATATTTGTCTATTAATATATTGTTAATATTTCACAAAAGCTTACCATTTCAAGCATTTTCAACTGTATAGACCACTGTTACAAACAGATGACATAGGTAATTTGTAGACTTGTTTTATCTCCTGATTGGAAAGCACTGGAGATTTGTGTGAAATGGATCTCAGAGGACAAGGGCAATTAATTCAGTGCCCCAGAGAATTTGTTCTTAGAACCATATCAAAATATCTTTAATTTGGCACATTATTGAAGCTTGTACATGCTCAACTGTGTGTGTTGCTTTAGGCTCAATCTCAAGTCTTAGTAGATAGGGGAACAGAGGAATCATATTACCTCACTGTGGCTCTTGACAATTGTTAGGTCAGCTAAATCAACCAGCCAGAGATGACCACGTGAAAGCGTGCTTAGAGGAGGGAAGTCAGAAGGTGACAAATATCATATGGGATTCTCCGAAGGCTTTCCTGCTTCCTGAAGCTTCTGTGCTGTGAATTTTGCAGGGCAGATCTGACACATATCTCAACAAATGGACCTGGACTAATGTTTTCTGAGTAATTTAAGAAGGGAACTTAGGTATTTTTGCAGATCCAAGTTAAAAATTTTTATAATCCAGAAAATATAATTTTATGGTTTCATGCTAAATTAATTGTGTTCTAAATCATGCTTTCAGAATTTAAAACTATCAATCAATACAGGGCACATGATTATGCATAATAAGAAATGAAGCATTTTTCTGAATTAAATTCAGTTTCCTCTTAAATTATAACAACAGTGAATAATAAAAATATGTTGGTATAAGAGGCCTCAACTGGAACATTCTAAAACATCAGGAATGATCTTGAAAGCAACTGAAAGCAAATTTTTACTATATATTTACCCAATCTTTTGTTCCAGTACCTTCTAAATATAATCAATTTCCACCCCATACTTACCAAATTAAAGGAAGCTTGACTGTCTTTTTACTCTGCTTGTTGAATTTAGCAAATATCACCTCCACTTCAATACAAAGTGCTGAAGACGTATATACTTTATGGTCTATGGCTGTTATTCCTGTCTATAACAAAGAGTCTTCAGTTAATCTAATTAAAATGAGAAAGCGAACTTTTGGTGTCTCCTCCTCATAGATAAACTCATTTACTATTTTATAATGTGTGCTTCATGAAGTCTTCATTAAGTGCTTAAATTTGGTATTATTTCTCATATTTTTGTCTATTTGATTTCACAAAACATAAATTCTCATAATAATTCTTAGAAATATACATTTTTGGCTCAATGGAAGATATTTTTAGTTGTTTTATAACTAGAGTGAAGGGGACCCCACAGAGCAGGGGCACAAACCATACCCAAACACCTGTTTTCACAGAGATCCTTTGGTAAGCAGGAAGAGAAGTTAAAGTGTCTGCCTTCTGACTCAGCTAGAAAACAGCAGTAAACGACCTTGCAGATGTTATTTTTAAGAGGAGGAAATGGGGAGGTCTGTGTTAGAATGGGCGGGGATGCAGTGGCAAAGGAGAGGGGAAGAGGGGAAGGGGAAGGAGACAAGGAAAAGGGAAAACAGCGGTAAAGGGGGTAAGCTCACCTTAGGATGCTGTATTTAACTTTAATCGGGCATGTTGAGTAGGTGAATCAAAAGGGGCTTATGATTGCTGGACCTTGGTAGTCAGCCTCATGAGGCAGAAGTGGCCAAATCAGGGAGTAGACTTTGGTGGCTAGCTGTAGAAATGCAACCTAATGGTTTTAACGAGGCAGGGGAAATGAGAGCAGGGAAAGGTCAGCCAGAGCCACATGTTCCAGTGGGCTGGTGTCCCTTCAGGTAGTCATACAATTTGTTTGAAAGATGGACAGGAAGAAGTGAACAAGTTGCAGACTGGCCCTTGGATTGTTTTTCTGCTCTTGAAAACAGAGTCCATATTCTCAGTGTGTTTTTAACTTTTAAACTGGAACATACCACACATTCACAGCATGGCAAACTCAGTTCATTAAGTTTTTCTTCCTAAGAGCTGAATGAATTGACTAGATGCCTTTCTCACATACTCTATTACCATATGTATAATGCATACCATAAAACCTCCTCTGATTGGCTATTAGGAGGCTATAAGCAAAGCAATGATCAATTTCTTTCTCTAGAAACCTTAATTCAGGGAGAAGAGACCTTAGAGAGGTGAAATTAGTCTTTAGTATCAGAAGACATGTGCCCTAGGGTCTTAGTCTCTCTCTCTTTCTCCCCAAACACAACATGTTAAGATGTTGCCCTCTGACCTAACATTTCCTTTCTCCTGACCTCAGAAAGAAGATAATAAATCAAGTGTAGCACAAATAAATGAAACTCAGGAATAGATCTCTGAAAAAGATGGAGATATTAGAGAGAGTAAACACCACAGTCAGATCTTACCCAGCTGTCTTCCAGCTTCCTCAGACGGGCTTCTCTTGGCTTCTTCTAACTTCTGTCTTTCTATGGCCGCCTTCAATACTCTCTTGGTAAGTTAAGGCGTGGCCCCACCACTGCCTGCCTGAGGAGCCTAGAACTCCTTCTGTAAACTAAGATGACCTCAAACTCAGTTTGGATTAAGGGCTTAGGTCACCACTCCGGGATATTCCCTGTGCTGGGATTAAAGGTGTGAATCGCCACTCTCTGATCGTCCTAGACTGACTGTGGTTAGATTCCTCTTTTATCTCCAAAACTTTCAGAGCTTTTATTAAATCCCCACATATCCCCTTTTGTGTCAAATTTAAAAAAAAGAAGGCTGTAGTAGCGGGTTCGGGTCCCGTGTGCCAGAGATCCGGGACCCACAGACCTGCCGCCCGGGACCGCTTATCCGCGCACCGCCGCCCAGGCCCCCAGAAACGACTCAGACGCTTATATTAACTTCATGCTGTTTGGCCTATGGCTCAGGCACATTGCTAGCTAGCTCTTATATCTTAAATCAACCCATTTCTATTAATCTGTTGGCCACGTGGCCCATGTGGCTCACCCGTGCTCCTTACATGTTGCTCCTTGGGCGGCTGGCTCGATCTGCCTCTAACTCTGCCCTGCTTCTCCTACCTAAACTGATTTCTCCTCCCACTTCTTCTATGGTGCCCGCCATGACCCAATACAGCTCCTTTATTTAAAGATTGAGATTCACAGCATAAAGAAGGGCATTCCCACATCAGAAGGCGATAGCAAACATAAGAAAAACAATATACAATAGGTACAATAAGTATATACAATATATACAAACAATAAATGAGTAATGTCCAGTCCATTAACAATTGACAATTCAAAGAAAATATTTCATTAATTATCCTATTTTGATGAGTCCAAAGGATTATACCTAATTCACTTTCTTTCTAACTTGTATTACTAACTAAAAACTATTATTTTGATGTCTCTTAAACTTATACACTTTAACTTCAAAGATTCTTTTCTAAAACTGTCACTAGAAAACTATAACTGTCTCATCTTCAACTACCTCAGAGACCCAAGAAGGAAATAATATTTACTCAAAAAACCAGGAAGTACAAGCAACTTCCAAAAACTAGAAATGAGAGAGATGATACCTATCAGTATCAGCCTAAACAGTCACCCAAAGTTCCTTTATAAAGTTGGGGCATCCATCTTCAGCATACATTCCCAGAGTCTCTTCATTTCAGTGAAGCAGGAAATCTGCTCTGCCTATTTTGATATAGTTCAGTCACTTCTCCTTGTGTCCTGAAGAATATCTGACAGTTTTCTCTGAAAAGCATGAACCTGAAGGACGGTCTCAGCTTGTTCTGTCAAAGTTCAGAGGTCACTTTCCAAGGGAACCTGCATGTCCAGCTTAAACAGCACACTGTCAAGCAGTCAATACAAGAGCATTTTCTTGTCCAATGGCTAACCATTGCCATAAAGAAAGTAGACTCCATATGGAGTTTTTTCAGTGCCCATTTTTCTCTTGAAGTAGATTGGGGCTGCCAGAAGCAGACCTGTCTCACTGTCCAGAAAAGTGTAAATTATTGAAATATTTTAAATGCCATATTCTATGGATATCTGAAGTGTTTGAAGAAGATCTGTTCATCTAAAATATATTTGTTTGATCTTGAAAACATATGTAACACGACTATGTCTGAATGTAATGTCTAACTACTGACTTGCATTGCTTTATATTCTAATTAATTGGTAATAAAAACTTTCATGACTAGCAACTTGTATTGCATTGTTAGATGAACTAAATAAGTATACTAACTTGAACAAGTATAGAGATATTTTTACAGTAACATAATTAATCTCAATATACACAATTTATATACAATATACAAAAATCCAATTCAATGTAAAATATTTAAAGCTAGTAAATCCTTTTAAAAGAAGATTCAATAATCTGTTCTTATATCCTACATATCTGTATCCCTTTTTTCTTTCTATTTTTTTAAATACAGATCTTGAATCTAATCATTCTTGTTTAACTTTTTTCTAACCATAACTATTAACAATTTTTAACCAATTAAACTAAAGAGTGACAATCATCCATAACCCATTGAACAACCAAAAACAACCCACCCCACCACTTGGGAATGTGGGTGCCATGTTCTTACATTTACTTCCTGTTGACTGGGGGCAATGGCATCTTCTGGGGATCATGAAAAGAAAAGTTTTGTTAAATGTCAAGTCCTGAAATAAGTAGCTGTGCCATTTGTTGTCCAGTCTCTGCATAACAGGAAAGTGTACAGCTTGTCTCAAGTCCTGGCTACAGTAGTCTGTGAAGCTGGTTCATCTTAGAGAGCTGCCTTGAAATGGTCCTGAGAAGTTTGTAGTCCAAATCTGATCTTTGATTGGTGTTTGTCAGCCTAGTGGCTTTGTTAGAGTTCATGTGAAATAATCATTGTGGGGCCCCATCTTCCTTTTGGATACTTCAAGTTCACAATTAGGCATTGTCCTGGATCACTGCAGAAAACTGATAAGAAACTAAAACCCAACACAATGCATAGGAAACTAAATATATAACTATTTATTCAGCATAGGATTAGTAACAATAGAATAATGCCTTATTTTTTGTTATTCTTCTGACCCATATCAGGTGGCTCTTCTGATATGATACAGAGATCTTGTATTTTCCTTTAACAAGTATGCTTGAGTTTAGAGAAGGAGAGAGCCAAGCTCCAACTACAAAGCCAGCTTTAAATTACAATTAAACTGGGACTTCAACTTACTAAAAATTTTGGAGAGGTTAAGAAATGAGATTTTATGCTATGAAGTATACTGATACTAACAGTTATGATATTCTTTGCTTGTAAATTTTCCTGGGTAGCCTTCCTTTTGCTTTATATGCCTAGACATCCAAGGTCTTTTCACTTCTTGAAGATGGGTATTTCCAGTTTTCTGTAAAGACAAAAACAGAAACTTGCCCTGACACTTTGTTTTTTCTTACAACTTAAAGAATTGCAATATGGGTGGATGAGTTATCAGTTCTTAGTTTCATGAAGATTCTCTGGTTCAAATCGAGTCTTTATTAATTTTGATGGTATCCACAAATTTTCTTCACCTGTGGAAACAAGAGCAAAACCCCTTCCCCAATGTAGCACATACCCTGGCTTCCATTCAGAGGTTAGTACATCTTTGAAGTAAACAGGCTGATTTAGTTCAGTTGCTTTTTCTATAGTCCAATGCCTTTCAGCAGCTGTTGTTCCTTTCTCATTAGCATTGAGAAAATTCAAAGTTAATAAAGAATTATGTAGTCTATCTCTGGGGGTCTTTGTTATTCCTTTCTGTTTATTTAGCATATCCTTTAGAGTTTGATTTGATCTCTCTATGACTGCTTGCCCTGTAGGATTGTGTGGTATTCCTGTAATATGCTTTATATTAAAATAAGCAAAAAATATTGTTTCATTTTACTAGTGACATATGCTGGAGCATTGTCAGTCTTAATTTGTACAGATGTTCCCATGATGGCCATAACTTCTAGCAAATGTATGATTACAGAATCAGCCTTTTCTGAACTCAAAGCAGTTGCCCACTGGAATCCTGAAAATGTATCCATTTTATGATGGACATATCCTAATTTCCCAAAAGCTGTAAAATGAAATACATCCATCTGCCAGATTTTATTTCTATGTATACCTTTAGGATTACTTCCTGCTGGCAATGGAGTTTGGTTATAGAAAGAACAGGTGGGACACCTTTTTACAATTTCTTTGGCTTGTTGCCAAGTGATAGAGAAATCTTTTTTTTTTTAAATCCTTTGCTATTGATGTGATGCTTTTTATGAAAATCTGAGGCCTCTAGTACATTTTATATTAATAATTTATCAATTTTATCATTACCTTGTGCTAAAGGACCTGGCAGACCCATATAGGAACGAATGTGTGTTATGATGATTTCTAGTCCTGATTATTTCTTGTAACTGAATAAATAATGAAGTTAATTCTGACTCATCATTAATAAAATCAGCCATCTCAATGTGTAGAACAACTCTTTCTGAATACTGAGAGTCTGTGACTATGTTAAGAGGTTCAGTAAAATCTATTAATACCATCACAATAGCATATAATTCTGACTTTTGAACAGAATTATAAGGGTTTTGAGCCACTTTACTTATATGTTCTGATTTGTAACCTGCCTTTCCTGATTTTTTTTTTTTTTTGCATCAGTATAAAATGTAGGGGTTCCAGAAATTGGTTTATCTTGTACAATACGAGGAAGAATCCAATTAGTTTCCTTTAGAAATTCAATTCTATTGCTTTGAGGACATTTGTTGTTAATATCTCCTCAACAATTACTGCAGACTCTTTGCCAAGGTTCAGTTTCTATTCATAATTGGTCAATTTCTTCATTAGTTAAAGGTACAACAATTTCTGCTGGGTTTGTTCCTGTCAATTGACGAAGTCTTAATTTTCCTTTAAAAATAAGTTCAGAAATCTTTTCCACATATGTCTTTAACTTCTTACTTGGTTTATGTGGAAGAAATATCCATTACAACATAATATATTCCTTTGCATTAAAATTCCTGTAGAAGAATGCTTATAGGGCAAGATAACTAGAATGCAATCGAGGTCTGGATCTACACAATCCACATGTGCCTCCTGTAATTTCTTTTCCACCAAAGCCAATTTTTTGTCAGCTTCAGGTGACAATTCTCTTGGGCTATTTAAGTCCTTGTCACCATTTAAGGTTTTGAACAAATTATCTAGTTCATCATTTTTAATTCCAATAGTGGGAGTTTGCAATGTCTCCTAGTATTCTCTGAAAATCATTAAGTGTCTTCAATCTATCTCTCCTGATTTGTACCTTTTGGGGTCTAATTTTTTGTTGGCCTATTTTATAGCCCAAATAATTAATGGAATCCCTTCTTTGTATTTTTTTCTGGGGCAATCTGTAATCCCCAAGCAGGCAAAATTCTTTTCACTTCTTCAAAAAATTGTTCTAAGGTATCAATATTTGAATCAGCCAACAAGATGTCATTCATGTAATGATAAATTATAGATTGTGGGAATTTATTACATATTTGTTCTATTGGCTTTTGTACAAAATCCTGGCACAGAGTTGGGCTATTCAGTATTCCTTGAGGGAGGACCCTTCACTGGAATCTCTTTACAGGCTAAGTATTATTAAAAGTGGGCATTGCAAAGGCAAATATTTCTTTGTTTTGTTCTTGTAAAGGTATTGTAAAAAACAGTCTTTTGAATCAATAAAAGGTATTGTAAAAAACAGTCTTTTGAATCAATAATAGGCCATTCTTTAGGTAACAGAGAAGGTAAAGGAATCTCAGATTGTAGAGAGCCCATTAGCTGGATCACCTTGTTTATCACCCTTAGGTCTGTTATCATTCTCACTTTCCAGATTTCTTTTTAATAACAAATACAGGAGAATTCCAAGGGCTGGTTGATTCTTCTATATGCTGAACATTTAACTGCTCCTGTACCAGCTGCTCTAAGGCCTGCAATTTCTATTTTGTTAGAGGTCATTGATGAACCCATATAGGCTTCTCTGTTAGCCATTTTAGAGGTAGTGCTGTGAGTGTTTTTGAAAGATCAGAAGCTGTTTTGTCTTGTTTCTCTATAACCTGAATGGTCTGTGACTGTTTCTCATAATGCCTTTTAATGTTTCTTCCAGAACCATGTGCTGGTTTATGGTTTATTTTTGTGTTTGGAGGAATATTAATCTCTTTGTTCCACTATTGTAATAAATCTCTTTCCCATAAATTTATAGCAATGTCAGCTACATGTTGCTTCAATATTCCTCTCTGTCCTTCTGGTCCTATACACTCAAGCCATCTTGCACTCTGTTTTACCTGGGATACTCAAAACTGAACATTTACCTCCTGAAGGGGCCAACTTGGATGCCACGACTCTGGTGAAATTATGGATACATCCGTGCCTATTCCAATAAGCCTTCAACAGTAGCATCATTTTATTAGTACTTTTAATTTTGGCCTTTGTTCATTGATAGAAGCTTACCAAAATCTTTGCTTTATAATTTTTCCTAATTTTTCTTCTTTTTCTGTAGATTTTTCTATCATTCTGTGTAGTATGTCTTTTTAAAATAGGCTTTAATCTTTTTAATTCTTCTGGGAAGGTGTTTCCTCCACAATGGTAGGGTAAGACTGGATTGGATTTGATATGGGAGGCTTTTGAAAGCCTCCTTGGGCCGTTTCCCAAGGGCATAAAGTTACCTGACATGGGGACTTTTGAAAGCTTCCTTGGGGCATTTCCCAAGAGCAGAAAGTTACCTTGTCTGTCCCTTGTTGATCTGCATTCATTAGTCCAATGTCTTCCTTCCACACCTTCTGCATACTCCAGAAGTGAGGGGTGTTCTCTTGGGATTATTCCTATCAAAAGCAGTGTTTCTGGGAATGCCTTGTTTATAGTCTCTTTTCATGTGACCTTGCCTTCCACAATTTTAACATTTAATATTTTGATTTTTTTTCTTATCCTCTTGAAATAAGCTCTCCTATTCAGTTATCATCACTGTCAGAAGACTTTAGATTAATTTTCTCATGAATACAATCCTCCAAAGGTGCTGACCTTGTTTTTAAAGGTCTAAATATTTTTCTACATTGTGCATTAGCAGTCTCAAAAGCCAGTGATTCAATTATTATTCTCCTGGCTTCTGAGTCTGGTACCATTCTGTTTACCGCTGCAGTTAATCTGTGCAAAAAGTCTGTAAAGGTTTCTTTGGGGGCTTTGAATTACTTTAGTGAATGATTCAGTTTTCTTTCCTGTTTCTTCAATCCAGTCCCAGGCATAAATCCAGAGTATGTTCATTGTATAAAGACTGCCTGTCAATATCAGCATAATCTCCATCCCCAAGAAGTTGGTCTTCGGAGACTTCTATGCCTCTGGCCCTGTTTCTTTGTTCTATTGTTTTAGCCTCCTCCCTCCACCATGATTTCCATTGTATAAGCCCTTCTGCCTCTAGCACAGCTGTAACCATATCTAACCAATCTATAGGGGTAACCCAGTTAGAGCATGACCAGGAGTTCTGCATTTGTTTTACAAATGGTGAATGCATCCCATATATAACAATTGCTTGTTTTACTCTCTGTAATTCTCATTTGTACTGGAGCCCAGCTAGCTTCTCTATCATCTCTATCATCCTTTGTTTTTATAAAGGTTACTGGGTATATTAATGTTGCCTGTTTTTATTTAATTTTAGATGACCTTGCTGAAATTGGTTCTTCATCTTCCTCTGTTTGAATTTGAGCATCTTTGTGTTCTCTCTTGACAGGCTTTTTAAAGACCTTTTTCTTTGGATTTATATTAATCGACTTTTTAAGTGATAACAAAGAAATCAAACAAAAAATATTTATAGTAAACAGTATGATAAACAGTATGATATTTCCATCACCTTATTTATGTTTTTCCTCACTGGTTTTAATACCAAATCGTCTAGTGAAAGATAACAGTATGACCAATCATCCTCCATTGCTTTAAACAAATTCCCTCTTTTAAAAAATAATTGATTTACTCACTGATTGTTGTCTGTTGATGATTCAATTGATTGGGAAGTGGGACAGCTGCCTAGTGTGATAGCAACCCAAGGAAGGATCCAAAAAGAAAAAAGAAACAACCCATCAGGAGAAAGAAGCCACTGTCTGAAAGACTTACCCAGATGAGAGTGAAATGGAAACACATGTGGCCGGTCTGCCTAAGGCTGGAGGCTAACTCAGAACAGAAAGCCTAGCCTGCCAGTAATTACTCCTCCGGCCACGTGTTGTTCTGGCTGGCTGTTGTTCTTGAGTAAAGAGGGGAGGAATTCTTGCCCCAAAGGTGGACACCAATTGTTGCACGAATAAATGAAATTCAGGGATAGATCTCTGAGAAAGTTGGAGATATTAGAGAGAGTAAACACCACAGTCAGATCTTACCCAGCTGCCTTCCAGCTTCCTCAGCCTGGCTTCTCCTGGCTTCTTCTAACTTCTGTCTTTCTATGCCCACCCTAAATACTCTCTTTGTCAGTTAAGGCATGGCCCCACCACTGCCTGCCTGGGGAGCCTAGAACTCCTTCTGTAAACTAAGATGACCTAGAACTCAGTTTGGATTAAGGATTTAGGTTACCACTCAGGGATATTCCCTGTGCTGGGATTAAAGGTGTGAATCACCACTCTCTGATCCTCTTAGATTGACTGTGGTTAGATCCCTCTTATATCTCCAAAACTTTTGGAGCTTTTATTAAATCCCCACAGTGAAGTCATGGGAAAATGTTTATCTGCTTAGAAGAAAAGTGGACAACCTGTTAGTAGCTTTAGTAACTAGCTCAAGGAAGAGATACCAAGAAAGCAGAAAACTGCCTTGCTGGACTCAGTGACTTTTTACTTTTCCTAGTTTTTCTTTTCCCAAATATCCAGTGGCTACTTTCATTTCCAGACCATATATTCAGCAGTACTCAGGTTTACTGAATCATGCAAATAACTAACCTTAGGTGGAGAGCCAGTATGAATTATAAACTATGTATTGTCTATTCCACTATCACACCAAAACTCTTCTGTGGCTATTAGCATATTCTAGACTGCATTTACTGTTAGAAACAGTGAATCTGGAGAAAAAATAAGAAAAGCAAGTATTTTAGATGACTTTTATCCTGTGGTATCTTTTTGTTAATTGTGGTATCATAACTCAGACCAAACCTTTGCTTATGTGAACTCAGGTTTCACACCTGCAGTATACGTTCATAGCAATATGTGAATGAAATGGTTTCAAATTCTCAGGAAGAAAATAACCAATGACTACTTTTGATGGTTAATTATATTTTTCTAGAATATAGAACCTTGTTTTTCTCCAAACAGATATGAATTATACTGCTCTGAAATGTACCTTACCAATAATTCAGGAGGCTAGATCTAGATAAAGAAAAATAAAGAGTGATTATATTTGGAAAAATAAGAAAAAATATTGCCTATTTATAATGGGGACTACATTTATTTTGTATTTCCCTTCATATAAATCTCTACACAAATACCTTTAAAGAAACATTGAGTTTGTTATGGTTGATTGCTAGTTATTTAAATGGGCTATTTGAGTGATTAAATAGTTTGTTTGATATATTGTGACATCATCTGCAACACAAGGTTCTAAATATACTTTGTTGGGCCCACTGACAATAAAGTTAATTGCAAATTTGGCAGATATCCACATAAGTAATCATAGTTAGAATAAGCAGAGAAATGTACATGAACCACAGTAAAACACAGTTTTGTTGTTCACATCAAAACCAATGTAGGCACAAATATATTTGTAAATGTAAAGTTATTTAACTTGGGAAACCACAAATTCTTTTTTTTAAAAAATTGTAGTCTAAATAGCAAATATTCTAGATTTTATGGTCTATAATGTTTTGGCTGCAAACTACTCAATATTGTCTTCCCAGGTCAAAAGCAGCAATACACTTTTGGCACAAAGGGTTGTGGTTGTTTTCAAATACAACTCAATTTTTTTAATGTTAAAAAGATTTAAGTTTTATTAACTCTTCTGTCTCAAACCCAGCACAAAAATACTAGTTGAGGCTGTGTTTTGACACTTAGGTTAAAGGTCAGCCAATAAGCAATTTTCAAAATGTACTAAAAAACATTTTGAAAGTTTAAATTGCAACCATGACTATGATTGGAAAAAAAAAGGGACATCTAAAATAAAATTGATATGTAGATTAAATTTGCTTGTTTTCCTGAGTAAATTTGTTTCCATTTCTCTTATAGCATATTAACATTTTTATTTATTTTATTGTTTTATTTATTCATTTTTAATTGAAAATGTATTTTTAATACAATACATTCTGGTTATGGCTTCTCCAACTCTCCTCAGAGTCTCTCTAGCTCCCCACCCACTCCAATTTATATCCATTGTTTATCTCATTAAAGAACAAATAGGCACCTATAATAATGAAATATGACAAAAAGTGAATAAACCAGAATAGGACAAAACTAACAAACAGAAAAAACACTCACAAAAAATTACAAGAAACAAGAAACAATAGAAGCAGAAACATACACATATACATATTCATACACACATATAAAAACCACAAAATTGGAAACCATAATATATAAGCAAATTACCTAAAAGGCAAAACAAAACAACCTTTGAAAATCCCATTGGGTTTCTATATTGGCCATCTGCTGGGCATGGGACTGCCCTTAAGTATGGTTTGTATACCCAGTAAGACTCTATTGGAAAACACATTTTTTCCTTTGTGACCATTTATCAGTTGCAGATAGCTTCTGGTTTGGGAATTGAGCCTTGTGTCCAATTCCGTTCTCAGTGATGGGACTTTATTTAGGTTAGACCTATGCATGATGCCATAGTCACAGTGAGGTGATATATGTGCATCAAACCATTTGTTTCTAGAAGTTCTAGTTTCCTTGGTATCTTCCATCCACATTGCCTCCTATCTTTGCCTCCTTTCCCATAGAGTTCTCTGAACCCTGGTGTGTGTGTGGGGTGGGGGGGGATTTTATGGAGCTATCCTTTCTAGGACTAAATCTCCCAAGACTTGCACTTTCGGCTCATTGTACAGTTGTGTCTTTGTATTTGTTCCCATATACTGCAGGAGGAAACTTGTCTGATGATGGATGAGCAAGATACTGATATTGTTAGATTAGATGGGGCAAGATACGTAGTTGGGGCTTTGTCTCTCCTGTTATTTGGTGATTCCATTTAGATTTCTTTCCTAAATATAAATTTTAATACTCTTCTGAAGAAATAGGTTTCCATGTGACCCCTCAAGGGATCCTTGGTTTTAGCTGTCTCTCCCTGTATTTCATCCCTTATAAACCTCTTCTCTCCCCTTCTCTGCTTGATCATCCTATTCCAGCTGCTACGTTCTCTCCATCCTTAACTATTCATTTCCCCTTCCCAGTGAGATTATGAAGTGATGTTGAATTTTGCCAAAGGTGTTTTCTGCATCTAATGAGATAGTCCTCTTTTGTCTTTGCCATGTATGGTGGACTACATTTATTGATTTACACGTGTTGAACTATTCCAGAATCTCTGAAATAAAGCCTACTCGATCATGGATAATCTTTTTGATGTGTTACATGTATTCATTGTGCTAGTATTTTATTGAGAAAATTTGTATCTGTGTTTTAAATATGTCCATATGATTCTATTTCCTTGGTGTCTATGTAACTCTTTTCATCTCTGTTTCTATTAAGTTGGATCTTCATCTCTGTCTTTTACTTAATTTGGCTAAGAGCTTAATAATCTTACTTATTTCTTCTAAGAATCTACTGATTGTTTTAATGATTTTTTTACTTTTTATCTTTGCTCCTATTTTATGGATTTCAGCCCCAGCTTTGATTATTTTTTGCCATCTACTCCTTTTGGCATGCCATTATTTCTTTCTTTTCATTTTTATTTTCATTTTCTTCTTCTTTGTTCTGGAGCTTCCCAGTGTAATGTTAAATAATCAATATATGATCTCTCTATTTTTTTTTTTTTTAATGTAGGCACTTAGTGTTTGAACTTGCCTCTTAAGCCTGACTTCATTGTGTCCATTCCCTGGATCTTAGGCATGTGTTGTGATTGTGGGTTGCCTGGTAGGGAGCACTTCTGAGTCCCTCCCATGTACAGCCACTGCAGATTCAGGATAGAATGTGTTTCTATGTATTGGGACCAAGCATAAAGGAATAGGGATACGTTAGAAAGTGAACCCTGTAAGGATCCATAGGACAGAGGAAAACTTGCTCTGAAAGAGGTTTGGTGAAGTTTCCAGTGAGGTGAGTCAGAGGGAGGCTAGGTGGCTAGAAGTGGTCTGTTGTCACAGGGCTATTGTCACAGGCGGTACTGGAGAACTGGAAATGATGGACAGGAAGAGAGCAAAGATTGTTTCCCTCATAAATTTAATTTTGAACGTGTCACAAAATATGTTTGTTGTCTCACTTCTAACCAAAGGAAATGGAAGAATGATACCTTAGTTTGAAAATCATTCTGACATGAACAGGTTGATTTGACCCATGTACCACTTGATAGAAATTAACAGACTCTGTTGTTGACATGCTCCTTAGAAGTTTATTGTCATCTTTATTTTCACCTTTTCAGTCATGTGATCAGATCCCTTTAGAGCCACATACTTTGGAATTGTTTATCGGCTATATCTCAGCTCCAAGCAACTTTTTACTCATTTTAAATGGACCAAAAAGTGTCTCTTAAACAGAGTAGAAAGTCACCATAAAATTTTAAATTATGCACCCCCTAGAGCAATGGATTCTTCATGAATTTTCACAGTGGCTCTTCACTACTACCTGCCAATTTCAACTTTTATTATTCACTTTTTATCAACCACACATTTTAAAATCTCACTTTGTAGCTCGCATACTTTATAACCACATCATGTGAAAGTTGTAAAAATGCTGCATCAAATTTTCTTTCCACATTAAAAAAAAAGCATTATTTGAGTTTTCTTTTCTGTCATTTCTCAAAGCATTGGTTTTGATGATTTGGCACCTGAGGATATATGGAAATTTTACTTTTAAAGAGAAATGAGGAGGTGCACGAATCAATTGGCTAGACATGGAAGATCAACTCTTGCACTGAAATGTAAGAAAAATAGAGTTGATTTTCCCCTGATATTAGAAACTAACATAAAATATAATAAACATATTTGAAAATAATTTTGCTACACTTTGTGACCATTTCTATGAGATGATGCCAACATTTGCTAATGATGGAATTATGTAGTAACATATAGTTACATTTAAGGAAGAGAAGAATCCATTGATGCGAAATAAAAAGTGAAAATTTGGAGATGTCAATGTTCAGGATAGTTTATTGGTGATATTGAAAAGTTTAATATCACACATGAAAGACTCTGTGGTCATAATAGTAATTGTTACTCTGGCTATGTCTTTGTTCACCCACACAACTGATTGTGGGAGGCAAATCCTCCTCAAGTAAGATGAACAAGACTGAATCTAACCTTGATAAGGCTGCAAACTTGGGACTTCTAGTGGTTTCTACCGATTTTCATATGATGAGAAATCCATTTAGACATTTGTCCCTGAATGAGGTTTTAAGTTGTAAACAATTTTGTAAACATACTACTTCAGATTATCTTAGTGCAATTATGAAAGGAAAAAAAAATCTAATCTTTCTTAGTTCTAAATAATTAAAACAGATAAAAAATATTTGCATGGATAACTGTAACTAGGAAGCAATATTATGTTTAACTAAGTGAACAAATGAAGCCATATTATTAAAACAACTTTGGACGTGGACAATTTTCCGCATATAAAAAATGAATAAATCATTCCAGTGTAGCTTGATATGCTATAGACTTAATTCGGCTCTCTCCATCCTCTGAATTTGCACAGTAGAACCTGACTATGCCACAGTAGTATTTGGAGATAGAGTCTTGGTGATATAATTAGATTACATCATGAGGGTGGGGACTCATAAAAGGAGATACTGGAGCATATGTATTATTTAATCAGAGCACACATACACGTTTCTGGCGCTTAGTTTCAATGGATTGGTTCAGTTCACATGATTATTTTCTATTATTGCTAGAATGCTCTCATGTGCTTATTTGGATATTTGGGACAAATCAACCAGAATTAATAACTGATTTGGAATGACTATTTTGGATATAACAAATTTTTCTAGTTGGAAACAGTAGCTGTGAGTTCAACTTTAAATTAAAAGTGAAGACAGAATTGAAGAAAGAAAGAGAAAAAGAAAGAGCTAGAAGAGGCTCTTCACTGCATATTTTATAGCGAAAAATAGATAGTATAAAACATAGGTCAATCTCAGCTACCCTCCTCAGCTACTCTCCACCTTATTTTGTTAGAATGTGATCACTCACTTAATCTCTTCTACATTTGGCTAGACTGCTGGCCAGGAAGAGAACTGTCCTGTCTCCACCTTGAATTACTATGGTTACAGTATGTTCCTCTATGCCCAGCTTTTTATCTGAGTGCTACCGGAATTTAAGCCATGTCCTTACACTTACACAGTAAGTATTTTGCCTAGCCCTCAAAGTTCTTGTTTAATCTGTCGTAAGATATTAAAATATATATGCCTAAACTTAGTAATCAGGTCACAAATTGGTAGCATTTCTTTATTAGTATGGATATTTTTAGAGATAAAATGTGTCCTAAGAATTTCTTTTCTCATACTTCAGCCCATGTAGCTCATCTGAAAGTGTATGTGAAAAAATGCTTCAACATTTGAGAACACTTGAGATCCAGGTTCAGTTACAAGAAACTGTAGTACCAGTTTCAGAGGATCCTCCACCCTCTTCTGGCTTCTGGAGGCATTTCACACATGTTTTGCACAGACACGAAAGCCAGCACACACCCAGACACATAAAATAAATACACTTATAGCAATAATCACCTAACTCTTGAAATAATTGGGTATTTGGTACCATATTTATTTATATTCTAAATGCGCATTTTTAAGTTCTCTAAAAATGTGTTTTCTCATGTGGACACACACATATTCATTCTTACATAGCACATAATCCTGTACACACACAGTTTAGGGCTGTTAGAACATTCAGTGCATATAGAAAGGTGGGAAAAAATAGAAGACAATAGATATAATGGTCTTACATTGTTCTTTACTATTATTGGTCGAATCACCGAGCATTTTGCAAGTGGCTACTACATTCTTAACCCAACTCTTGGTTTTCTTAAGTGTTTGGCTATTTTTTTTTTTTTTGATCAGTAATCAAAGGAAAAATGGGTATGAGCTTAATCAATAAATTTTACCATCATACACTGTATGTATACAAACTGTTGAAACTCCAAAGAAATAAAAACAATTGTTTTTGCAAATTTTCTTGGCAAGTATAGAATTCCAGTTAAAAAAGAAACTTTCTGAAGCACAATTCAATAATAACTATGTTACACGTATTCTATGACTCAACATGCAGAGCAGCTTCATTGAGAGAAATAGAAGCTTGTTAATTAATGGAAATTAACAAGAACTACAAGAAACCTTCAAAGAAAACTATTTTTCCTATCATTATTTTATGCAACTCTCTTTTGAATTCTATGTTAATAAGACTGAGTTGACCTGATTGTTTAATTCACTTGGAAAGACTTTCGTCATTTCTCTTTTTTCATTTTTGAAGGTGATATGTTTTCACTTTAGCTAAGCAAATTATTCTAAGGGACATGACCCAATTTTGTCAATTCAGAGGCTGAGGCTAAGGGGAAATTACTTCATGGTACCTGATTCAGCCATGTGGAGAAGTCAAAACTATTACAGCCATCAGAAGTAGAGGAAAAGCATTAGAACAAATTTATTACCTTTATATACATTTGGAATATGAACTAACTTTGTAACTATGGTACCTGAGAAATTTAAAAACAGAGAATGAAGTTTCAATTAAAATTTAGCACTCAAATTAAGAAAGTGTAATAATTATAAAAGGAATATCACACTTTTAGAAATTACGATGAGTAAGAGGATGCAAGATATCTCACTAATAATTTTCATTTGAAGTGATAACAATTTATCTAGACGTATTATATTAAATATGTTGTCAAAATAAACCTTTTCCATTTTTTTGCTTACATAATGTGGCTTCTTGAAGGTGTGACATTGCAGAAGTAGTTTGTGAGATTTCTGTAGAACAGAAATGTTTTAGAACTAGACAGCATGTGCAAAATGTATTATGGGAAAAAATCTTGGATTTATGGGCCTTGGAACATAATTGAGTTTGGATTTTGTTTTGGGAAAGGTTAAAAACACCTCTGGGCAAGAACTGTGTTTCCATTTCTATATTTTCAATTTCTATCAGGAAAATTCCCACAGTGATATTGGCTGGAGTGCTGGGGAGCTCACTGGAACAAGAACAACTACTGGAGATCCATTGGGAAAAGGAGCTAGGCCCTCCAAGGGTAGGCAACTGTCGACTGGCATGAGCAGTATGTGGAGCCTTGAGAGGTGAGATCAGACTGTGTTCCTGTGCATGGGCTGGCAACTTGGAGCCCATTCCCTGCAGAGGAACACCTAACACAGTCTTGATTTTGGGATGAGGAAATCAGACTTGCCTGGAGTGGGTGTGCCTTGCTGAACTGACCCACTTTGGGACTTCTTGCCCTTTTGGGGGGAAGAGATGTGGGTATAGGGAGGGGTGGGGCTGAAGACTGTCTGGAAAGGTTAGGAGGAAGTAAGGGAGGGGGAGCTGGGGGATACATGGATAAAAGACACTTTAGTAAATAAAAAAAGTATTTTTAGGAAACAGGTAAATTTTAAATTAGTGGGGTGAATATTTACATATGAACATTCAGAGATTTGAGAAGTTTGTATAAGTAAGATTGTATATCTTTAATTCTTTTCTTTTTGTTGATATAACTATCCAGGGATCAATGTTTTAGACGTGTTATCCCCATGTCCCAGTGTGCTCCAGCCCACATTGTTTACCTCACTTTTGAGAGAAGGAGACATGTCCCTTGCCTCTATAGGTTTAGGGGCTATGTGCTGAATATGTGACAAACAGTACTGGGTAGATAACACCGATGGTGACTGTCAGTCACAGGCACTGACAGAAATGCACAGGACGCCAAGGTGGTGTAAATAGGAACAAAGGAAACAACCAAGGGCTATTGGAGGAAGTTGTGGCCTCATCATGTTACCAGTGAAGAATATGATTGGGTCATCTGGCTTTTCAGGAAATTGAAACCCAGCCAGGGCTAAGTCATGAGCAGAGGTGAGCCTTGTCTCACAAGAAGGGCTCATATTGGTGACCAGAGTGAAGAGGGAAATTCCAGTGACACCAGACATGAAAATAACACATGATAACAAGCTTTAATTTAAGATGATTTGCAACAAGGGAGTGGTGGCACAGTCCTTTAATTCCAGCACTTAGAAGACAAGGGCAGGTGGATCTCTCAGCTCAAGGCCAGTCTGGTCTACAGAGTAAATTCCAGAATAGGCAGAAATGCACAGAGAAAACCTGTCTTGAAAAACCAAAACCAAAAGAAAAGAGATGATATACAACAGTCCCTTCTCACAAAACAATGTTCAATTGTGGATTTAAATCCCCCTGTTTATGACTAGGATTCATAAACTGAAACGATTTCCTCTTGCTCAAGGGATACAATGGAGTCTCACCTGCCTATACTGCTCTGATCTTTGACTCAGGCATATAGGCATACACAGGTTTTTGCAGCATCAATGTTCTCATAATTAATAGTCTAGAATATCCCCCTCTGTAGTTTGAATATCCCCCTCTGACATCATTGCCTTCTTATGTTAATCCTTCCCCTTCCTAATTCAACCCTTTTTCTTTCTGTTAGACACTGAGCAAAGAGGCAAAGATAGACTGAGTGGGGAACAATCTTATTTGTGGACATTAACACTGCTAATAAGACTCACTTGTGCTTCATAGCACCGTGTGATTTACAAGATCAGTTGGATATTCAGCTTCCAGACTTGGAAATAGAGCTGTTGCTGAGTCTTAAGGGGATGAGGGACAGATGCAATGGCTACATTTCTGGGGGGAGGCGTGTGTGTGAGGAGACCAGGCTCACCTTTCAGCAGAATGGCTTACCCTCTAAACTGCCAATTAGGAAATCATGACAGGTGGGAGTCATGAGGAAGTAAATATGATATGAACTGCAGGGAAAGTGTAAACAGATTCTTTCAGAAAGGTCTGCAGCGGTAGCTGTCAAGCCGTGAAAATCATGAGCTAAAGCTTCAGAAAGGAAAATAAGTTTCACACTGAGGAAATAGCTTCGTGGTGGTAGAGAGCACACCTGCAGCACTCAGGTCCTGGGCTTATCCCCAGGGTATATATGGAGAAAGGAAATGGGAGAGTGTAGAATAGAAGTTTCTCTGTGGGAATTTTAACTTAATTGTGCATTAACTGTCAACCTTGAGAAGTGACTTTAGTTTGGTGATTACGATATTATAAGGATTCTTCCTTAGGAAATATAATTGCTTCCATATTTGTATAAAAGTAACAATAGAATTCTAAGAAGTATTATTTCAGGGTTAATTTGTAGGAAATACTAAAAGGCATTTCTGTAGTATTTGTATTTTTGCATATTGCTAAAGACTAGAAGAGCAATGAAATTTTTTGTTAGCATTTTGACCACAGAAAGCAACTAAGACTTGGTAATCTAGTTTGGCTGACTAACCCTCACCTTTGCACAGATGCAGTTCTCCAGAGAGCCACAGCTGCTTGCCTTAGCTACAGACTTATATTGGAATAAGATAGAAGAGCAAAACCAAGCTTTCTTTTGAACTATTTAGTTAATTCACATTAAATATGAGAATACAAATATTGACACTGCATTTATTCACCCACTTTGTCCTATAGTGCAAGTACCATTATTTCCTATATGTTACCAAAGAAGAGCTATAATTAAGATGAAGCAGGGAAGCCATGTTAGTCTAGGGGTTTGTGTGAATACTGGGAGGAGGCAAATTTTCTACAAAAGTCAGAGAATATTAATTTCCTGATTTAAGGACATCTAAAAGTAACTTGTACTTCAGATAATATACTGCTGACTTTTGTTAGGGATTCTTTTGAAATTGATGCATCAACTGTTATTATCAACAAATGCGTATACACCTTATTCATTTTATTTATCTTTTACTTTTATCTATTTTTTTAAAGAATTTCATAAGTAATAATTTTATTTTCTCATCCCCAAATCTTCCCAGGTCTTTGTCAACTCCCTACCCACCCAACCTCATGTTCTTTCTCTCTCCTGAACAAAAACCACATACACAAAGGAAAAGGAAAAAAGCATAAGTCTGATTTGTATTGGACAACCACTGCCAAGCACGTGGCCCACTGTGAAGTGTGGTTGGTATACCAAGTGGCACTCAGAAATTACACTACTCACACTATTATACTTTATTAATTGAAGTTTCTTCAATTAAATCATTAATCTTGAAGTTCTGAAACTTCAAAATAGTGCTACTTCAGTACAGCAAGCTGACTTATAAACATGTGATTGAGGGTACTCCGATTGCTGGACTTCAGGGAATAACCACAGATTAGTTTGATTTTGAAATTCTAATAATTGTTTCATTATTTTGGTTTTAGTTTTACTTATTTTGAGATTATAATGTATTGAATTTTTGTTTTTCTTATGCTTTCAAATAAACTTACAACTTGCCTTTCTTAAGAATAGACTTACATAGTTTTCTTAATGTTAATACTAATTTGAGATTGGTTCAAATTTTTCACATTATGGCATTCATGACCAGTTGCCATCCATGTCATTGTATTTAATAGAAATTAATTGTTCAGCAGAGAGAATGGGCAGCTGAGCAGCAGGAAAGCCTCAGATTATTGCTTTCCTGCGATTCAAAAAGGGACCACGTTCCAGTGAAACGCTGTCCTGGGACAACATTTCTGGTAGCTCAATCTGACGCTACTGTCCATCTTCAAGAATAGCACAGAGGCATTGAGAACAACATGAGGAAACTTGAGTCAATACTTCTTTTTATCAACATATTTAAAATCTCTGGAAATTCTTTCTAGATCCCTCTGTCATCAAAGCAGGAATTAAGCAAAGTTTCATTTATCATCAAGTTATTGAATTCTTAGAACCTACAGATGAAGAGTGAGCAAATTAGTCGGGTTAAGAAGATTGTGACAACCTCCAGGGCAACAGAACTTAGCACATTCTTTTCTGTGTGATACTCCATCTGTCCTCCTCCGTGAAGAGCTTTGAGATGCTACACAAAATAATATTATTTTATGACTTGTCCAATGGGAATTCATTGGAAAACTCATAAGATGATTTTCAAAACACTTTGCATTCTACATGTGAGAGTCATTTGGTATTTCTGAGGACAGGGCAATAAATCAACATGGTGCAGAAAATGTGAGTGGAAGTAGCTCCCTTGGTATTCTTTGATTTTTCTCAGAATGATTTATCATTGCTTTGCATTTTGATGTAAGGATGTAGACAGAACATGGGATGAGGACGAGATAGTAAAATCTCATTCACGACTAACATATCTGAATCAGTGATATGTGATATAACTTTACATAGATGGATCTATTCTTACTGATTGACTGCTACAGTGTCCTCACACCTATTCCCGACATACCCCACAGGGAAGAGGGGGATGTTTTTAGTCACCTTTCTAACTAACTCATTTGTACTTATGAATAAGAGAAAAGAAAAAGCTAAGTCTTTTAAATTCCTTTATTTCAGATCAGATTGTATATTTCCTTGAATGAATATTTTTTTCAGACTTCTGTTTATTACCTTCTCTAAAAAATATCTTTTCATGCATTTTAAATAGAAATTTGAAGCTGACAATCTAAAAATTTAGACAAAGACAATTTATTGGTAAGATTATATTGTTTGAATTTTTCACACAAATTCAATAAATTAACTGACTTTAAGGTTATAATATAAAGAGAAATCTCTGTGCTTAAGAACACACTCTACTTGATTTATGAAATGTAGGAAATATGTGTCAAGAAGACGAGCATCCATCAGAGCTTTTCTCCCTCCCAAAGGCCTCTTTAAACAGATGTTCATGTTTCTATTGTCCTTATAGCTTACACTTGCTTTCTGAAATCCACTCACTTCATACGTTCTTCTTTATCTAGTAAGGCATGCTGCCTCTCTGTCTCTTCTGTTTCCCTTATTCATTTCCTCTGCTGGGAACATCTATTTGAACCCCAGAAGTATGTGCTGTCTGTGTTCCGCTCACACAGTTGCACTGGCCTTCCTCAGCTCAGATCCACAGGTGAGTACATTTCCTTAAATCATGGAAAAATCAGGTTGTTTTGCTGTCTTCCTGTAGCTGTGGCCTGTGAATTTCAAACTGAAGCTTCCTCCCCAGTGAGCATCTGAGCTGTGAGGCTGTTTATTGAGTTGTCTCTCCACAGTAAATTCCCTGGTTTCATTAAGTGAAGCAACACGTTCAAGCTGTAAATCTAAAGCTAAGCCTCAGCAAAAGAAAGAATAAAACGCCCAAACCCTAATGGAGAAAACTGAAGACAGCAGCCAGGTTTGAACTTAAAACCCAACCAAAATTAAGAACTATTGGCAGGATCCACTGGAAAGGAAGACCATGGATCTCTACCTGAGCGTGGGCATTGGGGACAAAGACAAAAGAGGAGAATGAAGGAATAGCAAGGACTTTCGTTTTAACCTTGTGCTTGGTTGTGTTTTCTGTATATGCAACCATAAAAAAATATTGGACATCCAAAAGTAAAAAGAAATGACAGAAATCATAGGTAGCCTGAAGTGGAACCACCCTGATTTTTCACATCGTGGCTTGTAGCCAGTTCTGTGTACCGTGTGCTGCTTGATAGCAGTAGTGGGGTTGCTACAAGGTATATAGATGGCCCTGGATGATTGACACAGTTTCCCAGTATTCGTAGCTTTTGTCCAGTGTGGAACAGCTTCAGGCTGCAGTGGGAGATGAAAAAAATGAGGACACAGTCTATATTTATGGCCATGTCTGCTGAGTAAAAGGAATGAACCACGGAACCTTAGGCCTCTCCAATACACAAACAATGCTGGACTTTTAGGTCTAGACTAGACAGGATTAAAACTCTTCCACTCACCCAGTCAGCCTCAGCAAAGGTGTTAACATTTGTTTCTCTAATATAAAACTATGTCAAGGCACCAAATGCGACCTGGTATTTAGTTTTTTAACCATGTTGTTGTAAGACAATGCACTCATTTGTTTATATTTAATCTATCCCATCTTTTTAAGTGGTAGAATTAAATTAACAGTTTCAAGGTGAGTTTGTGTAGCCAACAAAGAAAAACATTTACTCACCTTTGTCTTGAATTAAAGTTTGTCTTCATTGGAGAGTTGATATCATTTCCCGTCTGTGGAGTGGCACCTTTCTTAGATCCCACATGAGCCACAATTTGCATATATCCTACACATAGGAAAAAGAAAAAAATGAGCAGATAGAGGTGGGAGAAAGGAGAGGAAGGGCATTCTCAACACAAGGCATGTTGGTGTGGATTTCTCAAGAAATGGATCTAAGTGGGTTTCCAAGGTTTATTGAGGAGGCCCTTGGCAATTCTGGGGAGAGGAAAGAGGTGGGAAGATGCCGAACCGAACTGCAGTGTAAGGGCTCAGTTCTCACCACTATGGCCACTGCATGATGTGACAACTCTAAAGTGCAGTGCCGGAGTTGCTATAACAGACAGAACACTGTCTCTGGGTTCAATGCTGATAATTATTTATGCTGTTATCTGTGTTTCTGGTGGTAATATATAATCTTCATACCTCACATCCATTTGGTGAAGCTGTCCTCTTACATTATTTGTATGTTCTTGTTTTTATTTTTATTTTTAAATGCTTCTCATATCAAAAGCCTGCTTAACTAGTCAAATATTCTTGAGGCAACATTTTTCTTCCTCCTACAAATTAGGTTCCAGTTTGTGATGGTGAATCTTTATTTAAATTTACCATAGAAATGTTCTTAAAAACTTGCACATGACAGTGTTTTCAGAAAGGCCTAACTGAATAAGGAAGACAACCCTGAGTGTGGGTAGTAACACTGATGGGTTGGGATTTTTAACTGAAGATAAAAGAGAAATGGAGCAGAGAACCAGTGTTTATTTGTCTTTGTTTCTTGTCTGCAGATAAAGGTGACTATGTGCCTCACAACACCGTCCTTGGTGGAATGGAACCTCACCTTGTGAGCCACAATGTTCCTCCAACCTTAAGTTACTGTCTTAGGATTTTATTGCTGTAAAGAGACACTATGACCAAAGCAACTCTCCTAAAGAAAAACTTAATTGTGGCTGGCTTACAGTTCAGAGGTTTCAGACATTGCTGTCATGGCGTGAAACATGATAGCTTGCAGGTAGACATGGTGCTAGAGAAGTGGCTAAGAGTTCTACATTTAGGTGGCAGTCAGCAGAAAGAGAGAGAGACACTGGACCTGACTTGGTCTTCAGAAACTCCAAAATCTAACTCCATTGACACATTTCTTCCAACAAAGCCACACCTCTCAGTAGTGACATCCCCTATGAGCCGATGAGGGCCATTTTCTTGCAAACCATCACATACACTTTTGTGAGATATTTTCTTATAGAAACAAAAGAAGTAAGTCATGGGTGAAATGAATGAAGTTCTGCCTTTGAGAGAAATTCTCTTTATTGTCCTTATTTAGGGCCACTAGATAGGAAGAAGGCCACAGAACACTCACAGTCCACTTTTTATTTGTCTTCACATACCTAATCATCCAGTATTTGATCAATCTTCTGCTTTTAGGCCCATCTCCATTTCCTTATAGGTTTCTCTGGAGCTGAAGGGTGATGATAGGCATTAGTACCTCCTGATGATAATGCTTTCTTGGGCCTTAGGTCTTGAGCCCAGGTTTAAGACGACTATTTAATAAATGACTTTTAGATTTTATAGGTTTGGCAAAGCCAAGCTTTTAGAAAACAGTTCTGCAGCTCATTCTTTTGACATATCAAGGTCAAGTTTTTTTTTTTTTTTTTTTTTTTTTTTTTTTTTTTTTTTTACCAAAATCCAAAAGTTGGCCAAGAGTTAACCTTTCAAAATGATGGAGATTTATCTGCTGTAGATGGATTCCTACAGAATCATAGATGGCTACATAATGATCATCAATAATTTTCTGTAATCTCACTGGGTTTCTCCACACTTTAAATAGCCAAAATCTTAATTTTTGTCAGGCACACTGGATAAGTAACAATGTAGCTTTCAGAATTCTCTAGTGGGGCTACAAATTCATTTTCTCTTCTCAGAGCACTAAAAGGCAGTAGATTTCCTTATAATTAATATATACTATCAGACTTTTAGGTCATGACATTTTTATTTTTCAGTTGGGTATAACAGTCTGGGTTGTCAGTTGTAATCTTTTAGTAAAGGCTTTTGAGCTTTAAAGTTATTTACCTGGTAATTATCTGTGTCTCAGACTGACCTGCCTCTACATATGACCTGAGTAATTCAGATTTCTATATATGAATCACTCTTATGCTCTTGTATATTCAATACCTTTTGTTGTTTGTGATTTTAGTATTTTAACTATAATGTGTCATGTAGAACATTTTTTTTTCTGTTACTACCTGTTTGGAATTTTGTGAGTCTCTTGCACTTGGATGGATATTCATTTCTGTATATTTGGGGAATTATGTAATAGGAATATTGGGATGTCTTTAAAAATGATGGAGTTTTCTCTATGCCTCGTGAGCTTGGTTTGTGAAGTAGGATCCTAGAAACTCAGCAGCCACCAAAAGCCATCTGAACTCAATAGTTCCTTAATTGTCTTATGAGTAAATCTCATTAATCACAGAATGCAAATTTTAGATGAACGTTTATAATCAATTCATAGGTGAGAGATCAAAGAAAGGAGATATTGAGGGGGAAGGGATTGATGGAGTGTCAGAGGGAAGAATGAGAGAGACAGAGAAAGAGGGAGAGATACACACAAAGAGAATGATGGACAGATCTGCATAGTAGAAAGGACATTTAGGAAGTAGGGTTACATCAAGGTCCAAGTCTCAGGGCTTTGTTAAAATACTTATGACAAAATTAAGATGAAAATAAACTGAAAAGTGAAGCTGGTGTTCAAAACAGGTCTCTTCTCAATTTTATCCACACATCTTATGCAGTTTTTAGGCACAAGTGTTCATTTAGAAAGTGACAAGGAACCAAAGGACATTCTCAAAACAGTAGCTTTGGGGTTCCGGCCATAACAGACAAGTTTTTAATCTCTTGTTCTCATTATTTTTTTATTGAAAATATTATCTATACTTTTGGTTTGGAGTTCTCTTCCTATGCCTGTGATTGTGGGTTTGTTCTTTTCATTGTGTCCTGAAGTTGCTGTACATTCATTTTTATGTGTTTTAAAATTTATCATTTTCTTTAATTGAGTAATTCAGTTCCTCTATCAGGGCTTCAGTATCTTATATACTGTCTTTGTGTTTCATTTTGTTGGTAAGGCTTTAACCGAAAAATTTTTCATTAGGTTTATTGAGGGTTTCTTTTTTTCCCCTTCATTTTACTCTGAATTTTCTTTAGCATTTCTTTCTCTCTTTCAGATTCAGTTTTCATATCTTTCATTGTCCTCAATTCACCTGCTTGCTATTTTTTGTGGACTTGAGTTATTTTGTTCTTTCCTCTTTAAGCTCATTCAAGTGTTTGTTTTATCACTGTATTCTTTGAACCCATTAAATATGTATTTCTTTTTTAAATTTGTATCTTTGATTTCATTTCTATTTCTCTCTTTAGTGGTTAATGTTATGAATGGGTAATTTAGGAAGGGGTCATATTTTTTGGTCTAACTTCTTATTTGTATTTTTTTTTTTTTGCAATGGGACACAGAGAACTGTATTTTTAACTTATTTAGAGAGTTTATGGGGATCATAGTCATGAATACAAAATAAAGTGATGCCTTTGCCTCTTCATCTCCCAAGAAAAGATGGAGAAAGTTCCTGAACAGGTAGCTGAATCATGCATCAGAAAGCCTTCCACATCTAAGACAGAGAAAGAGTGTGAACCCATCCCTATTCCCTTTTAATGTCAGATAGGCCAACAAGAATCACTGCCTCTATTGGGTATGATAGCCCAAGGTCATTGGAGGAGTGAATGCCCACTACACTTTCCCTTTTCGTGTAAATAAAAGGTTCTAAACTTAATACAAATTTATATACAATAAGAAAGATTATCAAGTATTGTCAAAGAGAAAGAAAAGGGCAATACATAAATAAAAAGGGAACTACAACCAACAAGAACAATCTCAATAAGGAAATATACTAAATGTCCAGATCAGAGGTAAGTGGCAAATTATAGATATTACTTCAAAAGCATTTCTATCCTGAAGGATCTAAACTTAGTATCTAATATGCTCTTAGCTAATAAACAAGAGGATTATAAATATAATGATAAAATAATATATAAAAATAAGTCACATAAAGATGAAAATATATAGAGTCTGGATGATGTATATTATTGTGTTTATTTGAATTTTTAACTATTACTGAGCTAACTGCAGAAAGACATTTGATTGTAGGAGCTACTAAGTTAAACTAACATACATATTTTGAAGGTATTTTGTCTTCAAAATTTGGGTCTAAGCATATTTTGCTTAGAAAAAAATGATTCTGCTTTTGTTTCCACAGAAGATAAGAGGCTGTGAATTTCTTCCAGGTTAATATGGCTCCATCAAACAAGACCCCCTGAGATGTCTCCAATGAGAGTGATGATGGTCCAAATGATCCAACATCCTGAACAGCTGTAAGGCTATTGGATGAGATGATGCAGTTTTGCAAACTACTACAGCCATGATTTAGCTATGACTTTAAAAATTTTTCCAGGGTCCCTCAAGATCACTAGTGCCCACCAATCAGCAGGAAGTAATCTAGAGAACTTTGTCCAAATTTCTAAAATATTGTTTATAAATGTTTGTTTTCCTTAAAAGACAGTTAGTTGTAAATAGCTAATGTTCATAGTCAATCTCTTTTAAAGAAAAAGGGGAATATGATATAATAATTTTTTAATTTTTTAAAAGGTAGATTATTGAATCTACTTTAATCCAAAAGAAAAAAAAACAAACCAACTGTTAATCTCAAAATACTTTACACTGGTATGGTTTATGGTTTACTACTAATACAAATTTAAGGTCAATCTTCTTATTTATATGTATATTTATACTCTTATTTAAGATATCATGTTTATGCAACTTATTTAAAATTGATATTAAAATTAAGAAATACAGATTAATATTCACCTATGATAATCAAACTTATAGCCATATTAGTTAAGTTTTCTAGATATTCAAAGATATATTTCAATTAGGTAGGTAATCTTTAAACATGTCAAAGACCTACAGAATTTTAAATATTTAAATACAAATATTTTGAAGGTTTTAAGAACTTAGACTTTTCTTGATAATGAGGCATATCTGTCACCAATTAGATGGTCATCAAGAAACTTCATTTGCAGTTTGATTTCTTTGTGGCAAAAGTTAGCCACTGATCAACAAAAAGTGTTCTTGTCTTGACTTCTTGACAGTAACCTGTATGAACTGGACATGCAGGACCCACAGGAAAATGACCACTGTACTTTGCCAAAACAAGATAAGATGGTTCTTCAGTTCCTGCTTCACAGAAGAAACTGCCAGATATTCTACAGGACACACACAGAGTAGAGTAACTGATGAGCTTTGCCAAAATAATCAAACAGTCCCTTCAAATTTCTTGCTTCACTAAAAAGCCTACCAGTTTTGACCTGTAGGCTAAAGATGGATGCCCCAGTGTTGCAGAGAAACTTTGGGTGACCTGTCTAGGCATCTAGATATCTCTGTCATTTATAGAATTTTTGAAATTGCTTACAATGCACTTCCTGTTTTTCAAGTAATATGTCTTCTATTGTCATCAATAGAGTTAAATATTAGATTATTATTATAGTTTTCCTTAACTATAATAAAAGGCAAATCATATATAAAACTTGATGTTCATGAAAATAGAATAGATGATGGATTATTTTCTTTAATTTTGCTGAATACAAATGGACTAGATATTGTAACTTTAATTCCTACTTGATGACTGTTTTGTTATAGATGACTTTACTAAGATAAAATTCACTTTTTATTAGGCAGAAAGGGGAGAGTTCTATTGGATGGTCTTTCTGTATGTTGTAAATATGTATTGCTACTATTGGCTAATAACAAAGCTTCTATGGCCTATGGCAAGGCAGGAAAGAGTGAAGTATAGAATCCAAGCAGAGATATAGAAGAAAGGCATAGTCAGGGAGGATGCAAGCCAGTTGCCCAAGGAACAAAATGTGACTGTTCTGGTAAGCCACAGGTCAAATGTCAGTTTATAGATTAATAGAAGCAGGTTAATTTAAGATATAAAAGCTAGCTAGTAACAGCCTGAGCCATCGGGGGAAAAAAACTGTAATTAATATAAACCTCTGTGTGTTTATTTGTAACTGAGTGGCTATGAAACACAGGAAAATTTTCTGCTACAATATTTCTCACTTAACATTCCTCCTATGCTTTAAGCTGACAACAAAGATTAGTCTCTCTCTCTTTTTAATCTTGCCGAGGTAGAATTGAAGGTGAAACGTCGAGCTAAGTATCTTAGGGATGTCTCAAGTGGATGGAAAGAGCCCAAGGCTGGTGGGTGGGCACTGTGGAGTGTTCTTCTAGACGCGGTATAATCTAGGACTATAGCCACCATGTAGACTGGTTATCTCCTATATATATATCTGGAGAGATGTCAAGAAGTGATATGGCATAATGATGGAAGCATGGATGGTGGGCTAAAGTTACAGAAGGGTGGCATCAGAGGAACTATATGGAATGGAAAAAAAACTATGTGAGGTAATCTAAGAACTTACCAAGTATGAGAAAACTCACTGCTTCCAGAGGGATGGCATGGAGTGGTGTAGTACAGAACAGAAGAGAGGTGGAAGGGAACAAAGTATCTGAGCTTATTTTTAAAGGTCAAGGTTGGGATGTAGTGATTTATCCTTTATTTGTAGTAGTTGTCTATGTTCCAGGTCTCATAATACTCAACACCTTGTGTTTTACTGAGAAAATGAGTTATTCTGAGGTGGGATGGAAATATGTAGGCGTGAGAAGAAAAAGGAATGCCTTACCCAGGAATCTAGATGAAACCTCTTGCCAGTAGAGAAACATAAATTCCAGTATAAGAACTAATACTGGAAACCTTTCTCCCTTCCCAGTCATAAACTTGTAATTTGATAAGAATCTCACACATGAAAAAGCAACCATTTATTGAGAAAATGCATGCCCTTCTCCCCTGTGAACTCTAATAGCTTCTGGGTTTATCTTCATGTTGATAACTAAAATAAAATTAAAAAAAACTAAAATGGATCTGGGACAGGTCTACTTTACTCTTATTTGAAGGTGCTCTTTCCTTTGTATCTAAAGTTTAAGGACAGCTTTTGATTACACAGACAACAAACAGACCTAGGTTGCTACAATCTATGAAGCTCTGGGAGAACCCTGGGTAAAGACTTTGTCTGCCAGAGCCGTGCATTACCCTTTCCAGCATTCTAGTTGTTGCTAGCTTACTCTCCCCGATCCCCTGGTTCCCACCTTATACATGCAAGTGGCTGATGATATCACCTAGAAGTGACCTTCTGTGGGACTATGTTCTGGTACATTGTAAATATTTGCCCATCCCTCTGGTTTAATAAAAAAGAAGGCAGACAGGAAGTGTGATTGGGGCTCTTGGACTAAGAAAACTCTGGGAAGAAGAAGAGTCAGTCAGAAACACCGAGAGATGCCAACAGATGTACAGGGATGACGAAGACAGCCATGCTGTTCTGAGAACAGGTACCAAGCCTTGTGGCTAAATAAGATAAGAATCATGGGTTAGTTTAAAAGTAAGAGCTAGCTAGCAATGTGCCAGAGCTATAGGCTAATCAGCACGAAATTAATATAAGCCTTTGTGTGATTATCCGAGGCAAAGTGGCAGTGGATGAGTGGGTCTGAACCTCAGGGCTAGGCTCAAAAGTCTGGTCCAGAAACATCATGGCCCAGAAATTTCCTATTCTTGCTGAGTTTCTCCAACAACATGGGCTGAATGTGTCCAAAGAATTGGCCTCCCATATGCATTGTAACATCATTCCTATGCCTAGGGGTGCTACATTCTTTCTGCCCCCCCCCTTTTTTTGAACTATGATCCTAACTGAGTAAGCTGAGAAGTATGTACATTAAATTCATTCTAAATAGGAATATTTCCCACATGGACATATTGATAGGCTTTCTGAATAAATTTCTTACTCTTTTTTTTTTTTTTTTTTATTAGGAAAATATGGCTTTGGAAATGATACTTTTGCTCCTTTTGCTCTCTTTGCCTGTTGAAGATAATAAATAATTTTCTACTATTTCATGTCTTGTGTTTATTTTGGCTTTACACTCCTCAGGATGTGAGTCTATTTTGGAGCCTATTTTCTTATACTATCAAATTATAATTCTATAAAAGACATCTCTTGGGCCACCCTATAATCTCTCTCTCACACACACACACAACCACACACATCCACACCCCCCCCCACACACACACAGAGAGAGAGAGAGAGAGAGAGAGAGAGAGAGAGAGAGAGAGAGAGAGAGAGAGAGAGAGAGCAGAAGATTTCTTAGCAATATTTTGAGTGAGTCATAACTTGAGAGTCACAGAAATGATATGTGGATAATGATGTGACAATTAATCACAACTATTATTTTGGGGGGGGAAGTTTATACACACACTTGGGTATGTCTCAGTTACCCCTACTCTGCCTTGGAAAACACATGCCTACATTTGGGTTTGTCTTTTTCTGTTGTTGTCTACTACTGAGAAACACATCCCTACGCTATTGAAGCATCTTTAATAGAACTCAAGCTCTGTTTCAAACTGGTTATGCCTGAAATTCTTTTCTTCACCAAAAAGACAAATACAGGTTTGGAATGAGTGGGGTTCCCTAAAAGATTAAGGGACTCCTTTGTCTACTGAGGGTGGAAGTGTGGAACTCTGTCTCTGTCCCTTGGTAGCTGATCTTTCCACCATTGTGTATGTTTACTTTCAAGCAGCCAGAGTGCATGTCTTTTGCTTTAGTTGCTCCTGTCCACCTCATCTGACTGACATGTTACAGATATAGTGCACCAAGGTAACCAACAGTAACTAATGGGGTTGGATAGTTCTATGTCAACTTGACACAAGCAAGCTACAGCTATCTGAAAGGAGAGAACCTCAATTGAGAAAATGCCTCTATAAGATCTGGCTGTAGGGCATTTTCTTAATTAGTGACTAATGGAGGAGGGTAGTGACATCCATAGGCTGGTGGTTCTGGATTCTGTAAGGAAGCAGGCCGAATAAGCCAGGAAGAAGCCAGTAAGCAGCATTCCCTTATGGCCTCAGCATCAGATCCTGCCTTCAGGTTTCTGCCCTGTTTGAGTTCCTGTCCTGAATTCCTTTAGTGATGAGCTATGGATGTGGAAGGGTAAACCAAACAAACCCTTTCCTTCTCAAATCACTTTGTTTCCTGGAGTTTCAATATAGTAGTAGTAACACATACAAAAACAGTAATCTTTTTTAAAAAATGCTTGCATGATAATATTTATTTTAATGTAAATCTGAGATTACCAAAAATATGTTTAGTTTTTTATTTATTTACAATTTTTTCCTTTTACATACCATCCACTGCTCCCCTTCCCTCCCCTTCTCCCACTACCCTTAACATCCCCGCTACCCACTCCCCATCAACTCCTCAAAGGGGGTAGGCCCTCCCTTGAGTAGTCAAGCAGGCTAGCATACCAAGTTGAGGCAGGACCTCTTCTCCTTGTATGGAGGCTAGTAAGACATCCCACCATAGGGAGTGGGTTCTAAAAAGTCAGTTTTTGTACCCAGGATAATTCCTGGTCCCAGAGAAGCTAGGTAGAGAGGAGAACCCTAAGAGAGATACACATAGATTGCCACAGGAAGGGGAAATGACTAAGATCTCCTGGGTAAACTGGGAGGGGAAGAAGAGGGGAGAGGATGGGGTGTGAACATGAGGTTTTAAGATGACCGAGTTGGGGGAATGAGAGAAAAGGAGAGTAATGAAAGAGATATCCGAACAGAGTGAACCATCATGCAGTTAGGAAGGAACCTGGTGCTAGGAAAATCCACAGGAACCCACAGGGAGGTCCCAACTAAGATGCTGGAGAGGTGCCTGAACTAGTCTTCCCCTGTAGTCAGATTAGTGACTACCCTAATTGTCATCAAATTACATCATATCCAATGACCGATGCAAGCAGATGTAGACACCCACAGCCAAGCACTTGGCTGAAAGCCTGGAGTTCAGTTGAAGAGAGGGAGGAAGGACTAGAGGAGCGGGGGGGGGGGGGGGGTGGGTGGGTGGGTGGGTGGGGGGCTAATCAAGAACACGATGGAGAAAACCACAGGGACAGCTGACCCGAGCTAATGGGAGCTCATGAACTCCAGACTGGAGAGTCTGCATGGGGCTAAACTAGACCCTCTGAATGAGGCGACAGTTGTGTAGACCGATTTGTTGATGGGTCCCCTGGCAACAGGACCAGGATATTAGCATTCTAAAGAAGGTGTAAATGCATTTTATAATGTTTCCATGTACATATTTTCATCTGATGCTTTAGGAAATAAATGTGAAATATGTCAGAAACTATAAAATAGTATTTGTTTCTGTACTTAGAATTTTCTGTAGCTTAGTAGAATTTCGTTAAAATAAAAAGTATTTTGACTGAAGTTTATAGAAATTAGTGAGACCTGGAATTAGCCATAGAATCTTTGAACCCTGTGGAAATGAGCCTTTTCATAGGTCCTGCATTTTAGAGGCCAGGGTTCTACTCTACAAGATAGTCTTTGTGGTTTAAGGAGATAAAGTCCCATGGATTTTATCCTCTTCACTCACTAAGACTATGTTCTAAGCTTGGAGTTGGGAGAATTTCTTCTCAAAAAGCCCAATACATGCTTTCATAACCTTTACTGACTCTTACTCTTCCAAGTTTGTGTTACCTTTGAGAAGATTAGGCATTTAATTTAGTATAGAGATGTTCTAGTTAGGAAAATACTTAAGTATTAATAGGGTCTATCTTTTTATTTAGATCATAATTATTGCACTGCCTCCTTGGAGTGGTAACTACCTTTGCCAGGTACCTCTGACAACTAACTGGGCAAAAACCAACACAGAGATAGCATGTCATGTTTTTGATAATGCTAAGACATCCAAGGAGAAAGACAGAGGGGATATCACTGTGACATTACCAGGGATTCCAGCCATCACCCACTTCCTAAGTGCAAGTGATCTTAGTAGATGTACACAGAGTACATAGAAAGTGGAAGATTATTTGAAATTTGGGCTTTATAATACAGCTATTCATAGCAGGACAAGACATTGGGGTAATGTAGCTATTTCATAATTGCCCACACTGCTATATGTAACTCATCACTGATGCTCTGTAAATAAGTCCAATGAACTCATTGGTTTACCAAATTGGACTTCTGTCCCATCATTACTTTGATAAGTTGGAAGTGCCTTATCTGGGGTGAACAGATGTTTGTTCATGACCCTCCAGGATAAGTTACTGCAGCAAGGAGGTGTTTTATGTGCAATTAGGAGATAAAATCCATCTGTAAACTCATTACATGATTTGAGTCTCAGAAGTTTTCCTCTTTCTGCTTAGAAGCAGAATAGCATTCCAGACTTCTACATATTTCTGAGTCCAGGGATCTGAACATTTTTTTATGTTTTCCCAAAGGAATCAAATTCCTTTTCTGACCCTATCCCCATAATATAGTAATATGCAATATTAGAATATCAATGTCTGTAGATCGATACAAATAATCTGCATATAAATTATATATAACTCATGTGATATTACTTCATTCTAATTGGTTAGAGATTTAAATATCAGGTTTCATAATTATATGCATTATATGGGAATTTTTAAACATGGAAGACTCCTATTTGTGTTGCGTTGAATAGTTCCCTTGAAGAAGCATGCACAAGAGAATTAATAAATATACTTAAATGTTTATGATAATGCTGATTGAGGAAGATGTGCTTCAGTACTCTTTGCAACATTTTCCAAAAGGTGTAATTATAGCAGACAAAAAGCTCCATTTGAAAGACTCTGATGTATTCGTTGTAACTTGCAACAAAACTATGTAATTATTCTCAGAGCTCTTTAAATATAAGGATTTGTTCCTTTGAAGCCTGAAAGCCCATCTGTGCTCAAGTCTTATTTCCCTGATGTTAAATGCCATAGAACACAATATTGGCATTTTTTAAACTGCAGAAGCTATATTGAAATTATTCAAGTTTCCATTCGCTATAAACTTAATGCCACAGTTTATATTCCTGGACTATACCAGACTGATTTCCTCCCAATTCTCACAGGTACGTACTATAAGCTCACCTTGTCTGATTTCTAGGATTTGACTCCAATTATTCTTATTTCCTGTAATGTTGCTTCTAAGACCTGGAGACCAATGTGTGAGACCTTTAATCAGAAGACAAACAGAATCTAAAGGCGATGTGACAACCAAAGTTTCTTCAGGTCAGAACATTTTTTTCCTTTTGGTCAAAAAAATCCAAACCAAATTAAAGCAAGCAACTCAAAAAACCTTCAGTTATCAGTGCCCACAGCCACAGAGTCAGGGTGTCCTGAATGACATGCTCTACTGGAGAAGGCACAGGACAGAAGAATGTCATAAGCCAGTTGTTTATCAAAAACATGGGTGAGGCATGTAGCAGGGTGGAGAAATCTCTTCTGTATGTTTTAGATTTTAATAACACTCTTACCTTTAGGTTTTCTAAGTTTAACAAAGAATTCCAAAAGTTCTTCTACTCAATCATCTCAAATATCTTAGAACATCGGAGAAGTGTAGTACATATTAAGGGTGCTAAAAATAGTCAGTGATAATTCTGTTTCTCAATCTGCACCATCTCTTCTTTCCACAAGATAGTCATAGCCTCTGCAGAGAACCTCAATCCACACCCAACTATAAAACACTTCAGTATAGAGTTATTCACAGAAGAAACTGATTTTTGAATCTTCAGAAATCTATTGTCTGAGGATGATTTTTCAGCTCTTGGTAACAATATGGCTGTATGTTGGTTCAGTTGTATGACTTAATTATGGTTCTATTGCTATGATAAAACACCATGACCAAGATACCTTATACAGGAAAGCATTTAATTTGGGGCTTAAAGTTTAAAGGTCACAATGGCAGTGCAAAGTCATGGCAGCAGAAACAGCTCAAAGTTCCTATCTTTATCTGTAAGTTAAGGGCATAAAGAAAGAAATACTGGAAATAAGAGGAATTTTTTAACCTCAAGGCTTTCCATGAGTAATAGACTTCCTTCAAAGCCATGCCTCCTAATTTTTATCGATCAGTTTCATTGTCTGAGGACCAACTATTTAGACATTATCAGCCCATGGGGGACATCTTCAGTCAAACCTCTACAATGTGTTATTGAGGAAATGTGAGTTAGTAGGATCATAAATCCCTGCTTTTAGTTTATTTTATTCTCTCTTCTTGCTATCTCTCTACCTATCATATCATATCATATCATCTCTCTCTCTCTCTCACCTGTCTATGTATCTCTCTCTCATCAGTCTGTCAACCTACCTATCTTCTTCACCACCATCATTTGATATAACAAAAAAGAGGCAGATTCACTGAGAAGAGAGTTGAGACTGTTTATTCTTCAAAATGACCCTTATTAGGAGACCAAACTTGATGATTCTGTGTGAGGTGCAGTGGGTATGGAGGATCCAGAAGGTGGGTGAGCATTAAAAGGGGTAGTCTATCATACTTGTGGCAACACAAGTGACTACTTAAAGGAAGGGAGGAAGAGAGAGAGAGAGAGAGAGAGAGAGAGAGAGACAGAGAGAGAGAGAGAGAGAGAGAGAGAGAGAGAGAGAGAGAGAGAGAGAGAGAGAACTTTGAAATCCTGAAGAGGAACTTCATTAGGACAGATAGCTTAAAGTGGGATAGACAGTGGAAAAGTAGCATCATCCCTTCAGGATGAAGACCTTAGATGCCTCAGAGAAATCCTCCAAATAAGGAAATTTTTGACTTTTAAAGATTTTCAGGGGAAGGCCCGATGTTTTATATCCAATGATTTAGAAGGGCTTAGCTTCTGTAACTAGGAACATAAAGCAGTGGATACTGGTTAGAACCATAAATTTGTTTTAAACTTGCAACTGGGGAGGAGCTGAGTATACATTTTTCAGACATGTATGATCTAAATTTCAGAGCAGAGGCTGATCAGCTGCAGGGGGTATGGTCTGATTTCGTAAAGAGAGAAAGGCAAGAAGAGGGTCTAGGATTAAACAATAGTTATACCGATATTTGAAAATAAGGCAGCAATTATCTCCATAATGCACACACACACACACACATACACACACACACACACACACACACACACTCACTCACACACACACTCACACACACACTCTCACTCACACACACACTTTAAATGTTACTTATTTTTATTTTCATATTGTAGAGGAAGATTGTGGGAGGATTTGGGATGTACTGAGTAGGCTGCACAACTTTCCATTTGAATTATATCTTCCCCTGTCTCTAATGAGGCTGCTGGTAATTGCACAGGGATTGATTTGAGTTCCTAGGAAGATGAGAGCAAATGCAAATGATTTCTGTTCATAGAGATGCAAACTAAAGCTGCTGCTATGCACCTGAGAATATTGTGGTATTCTTTCAGTTGTACATTCCTTTGTAAATGCATTTCCATGTTCCTTCTCCCATTGTAAATGTATTTGGCTTAAATTCTCTTTTAAACCATTGCACTTTTTGTCCTCTTAAGTAACAAAATAAGAGAAGTTGTTTTAAAATGACATTTGTCATGCTTTTTTATTTGTAGAAGAGTTATGGTTTTGTTGCTTTCAGAAAATATTTCTTTATATTCTTTTATTCAAGATATTATCCTGGTTCCCTAAAATTCACTCCCTCAAAATATCATTGCCTGAAACTCCACCTCAGCAGAGCCACCTACTTCTTTTGGGCTCAGCCATTTCTGTGGTCTCATAGCAGTTTTGATCAAGAGTGGTAGCTGAACTAGAGCTGTAGTCAGGAGAGGGAAATTATTTTAATGCCATTTGTCAGAATTCTTTTTCCTGAGGAGTTTTTAATGGATACTCTGGGTCTTTAATTATTTGTGCTTTAAGATCAGATAATTATTAACTCCTAAAGGAATTGATCTTATAAATATCTTTAATTGTTGACAAACTTTTATTTTAAAAGGATATTGAATCAGTAACGGAATAAGGGAACTGATTCATAGATTTGGTACTGAAAAATAATCTGAAATAACAGCAACATAATCCAGGCTAAATTTACATATAATCCTGAATAAAAATAGTAAGTCATTGTTTAGATGTAATTTGCTTGGGTTCAGTTTCAACTCAGTATTTAATATATCTCTAGTAAACTTTTCTAAAATTTAGATTATCATCTTTTTAGCTTTAGTTCCTATACAGGTATAATGGATATATGTGTGTGTGTGTGTGTGTGTGTGTGTGTGTGTGTGTGTGTGTGTGTGTGTGTGTGTGTGTGTGTATGTATGTATGTATATAAACTAAGTATATATGTCTGTCTGCTTATCTATCATCTATCTATCTATCTATCTATCTATCTATCATCTATCTGTCTGTCCATCCATCCATCCATCCATCCATCCATCCATCCATCCATCCATCCATCCATCCATCCATCTATCTATCTATCTATCTATCTATCTATCTATCTATCTATCTATCTATCTATCTATCTATCTGCATGACTAGTTACATGGTAAGCATTCCTCTGTCTCTACCTAGTTCATTCAGTTTTGGTTTTGCAGAGTCAAACTGATGACCACCCTAACTGTCATTATAGAACCTTCATCCAGCAACTGATGGAAGCAGATGTAGAGATTCATAGCTAAGCTCTAGGTTGAGCTCCCAGTCCAGCTGAAGAGAGAGAGGAGAGATTATATGAGCAAAGGGGTCAAAATCATGATGAAGAAATCCACAGAGACAGCTCATCCAAGCTATAGGGAGCTCACTGTCTCTGAACTGACAGCAGGGGAACCTACATGGGACTGATCTAAGTCCTCTTAATGTGGATGACAGTCTCGAATAATGTGGGAAATTTGTGGGGCCTCTGGCAGTGGACCAGAATTTATTCCTGGTGCATGAACTGGCTTCTTAGAGCCCATTTCCTACAGAAGAACACCTTGCTCAGCCTTGATACTGGGTGGAGGGGCTTGGTCCTACCTCAACTGGATATGCCAGACTGCCTTGACTGACCCTGGGAGTCCTTATACTCCCAGAGGAATAGATGGAGGGATAGAGTGGGGGAGCCTGGGGAGGACTGGGAAGAGGAGAGGGAGGGAAAACAGTGGTGGACATGCTAAAAAATTTTTTTAAATTAAAAGAAAGAAAAATTATAGCCCCTTTTTATCAAATGCCAGTAATAATATGAAACATTTTATGTAAGCAAAATTTAATAATTAGTTATAATAAATTAATAATGAATATTTTAATAAATAGTATAGTTTAGATATTTGTTTTTTAACCAACATCTTAAAAATAATTAAATTCATGAGAATGTATCTATATACATTTATGTGTATTTTAAAAAATTATACCTAATTTCATAATACAGATGGGTCCCATTATTATCTTTCATACATGCATACAATACATGCACACATAATGAGACTTTCACAATATAATCTAATGTCTTACAATTTTGTGATGAAGTCCATATGGGAATGTGCAAGTGTGACAGGGATAGTCGCTCTAAGTGTGTGTTATATTCACTCTTTTGTCTTCCTTGCACCTCAGCATAGAGCTGAGTATCATGAGCTCCTTGCTAATACTCTGTGGGTGCGTTTACTTGAACAGTTTTCAGAAAGGATCTTGTTTTCATTATATTAATGGAAGTGTGTCTCTTGGCCTTCTTCTTCCCTCCTTTTCCTGGGATGTCTTTTTTATTGATATGTAGGAAAACATCTAGCAAGCTCAAGCCAAGATTACAAAATGGGTAGGAACAAGGTGTTTGACCTCTGACTTCCTTCAGTAGCTGTGTTATTTCACACATATAACTGTGAGTGTTACTATAGGCTAAGATGATAGTAGATGTCTTTTTTCCAGGCCCTCGTAGTTTGCATTTTTTAGGACATATAGTTAATTAAAATTTTTGTAATCAAGATTACTCTCTCTCTCTCTGCTACATTTTAGTGTTGCTCCAATATGTTCCTGTGTTTAGGGCTGACCACTTGGGATTGTATAACCTATGAGGGACTTTGATCCTGTAAAAAACAATTTCCCCCATGTCACAGCTAAGAAATGATCATGATTTTGAAGATGCTGTAGGAAGTGGAGTTGGGAGAGGGAGAGAATAGGAAGAATGTAATATAGTATGAAATTTTCAAAAAGGACATACCTTAAAGTTAGAATTTATATTTGGGACACATTCATACATTTAAAGAAAGTAAAGCAAAAATAAGAACACATTTCCTCTTCCTCTGACCTTCCCATGACACTTCCATATTAAGTCTACTGTTTTGCTCCATTTTTATGCTCATAAATTTTGTCAACATGTTTTGCTTTGGGATAATCAATTTTTTCTTTTATTGCTGGGCCAAACAATTGATTACATGAGTCCAAGAGGAAAATGCATTACTTGTACTTGGAAAATGAAAAGAGATTTAGATGTTTTTTAATCAGAGTTTTCAATCTCACTTATTTATATGTTAGTCTTCCTGCCCACTTTAATAATAGAGGTATTCTTTCTGGCCAACAGTGATTTTGTTGTTATGCTGAAGGATACGCTTATGTTATGATTATATTGATCATTTGTTGAACAATGAAATAAAAAATATATGCAGTTGAGATTTGAAAGCAGTCAGTGGTTTGCAGCACACTGCCTTTAGCATACGGCTGACTTCAAGGGGCTGGGGGTTCAGCATACAGAGGAGGGAAAAAGAATAATCTAAATATTTCATTCTCAGTAAAGTCTGTGTCGGGAGAAGTGAAAATCAACCTGAAGGTTGTAAGAATGCTTTTGATGTCCTTGACATTTGGCCAAACACCAGAGAATAGGATGCTGAACAAACACTGCTCTTGTTTTCAGTTTTACCCGTGTGTTGGAGGTAGTAGTATAACTCAGAAATTAAAAGTATGATTATGTTTTTAAACTAATGAATTTATTAGCATAATCACCATACAGGTTTTGAGAGAAAATTTCTAGCCCTTACATCATTAAACATTGTCTTGGGTCTTTTTAGTCACACACACACACACACACACACACACACACACACACACATACACACACATACACACACAAACACACACACATACACATACACACACATACACACACAAACACACACACGCACAAACACACACACATACACACACAAACACACACACACACACACACAAACACACACACAAACATACACATACACACACAAACACACACACATACACAAACACACACACATACACACACAAACACACACACATACACACACAAACACACACAAACATACACATACACACACACACACAAACACACACACACACACACACACAATGTTTTGATAAGATTCAGTAAAGAGAGAGCATAGGCAAAAGAGTCATTTGAGATGCATATGGACCATCAACTCAGATTTTCTCTCCTTGTGAAGACAGTGGAGCTTCCACACTCTCCCACGCACAAGCTTATTGTTTCCTAGATAAGGAAGACTATGCCAGGTATCAGGAGATGGAAGGAATGCCATGCTCATGGACAACTAGGGCTAATACAGTGGAAAAAAATTTTACCAAATAATCTACAGATTCAACAAAATCTCCTTCAGATTACAATACAGTTCTTCACAGAAATTGAATAAATTTTCAGTTTCATATGAAAACAAAAACTAGGATAGTTAAAATGATCCTAAATAATATAAGAACTGCTGGAGGTATCCTCACCTGTGATCTCAAATTGCACTACAGAAGTATTGAAATAAAATGGCATGGTATGGTTTTCCATTCCATAGGCTGCCATTTTGTCCTTCTGATAGTACCCCTTGCCTTACAGAAGCTTTTATGTTTCATGAGGTTCATTGCTCATGTTAGTATCTGCTCTATTGGTATTATTTTTTTTTAAAAATTTTATTTATTATGTAAATGCTGCTTTGCTTGCATAGAAGAAGAGGACACTAGATCTCATTATAAATGGTTGTGAGCCCTGACTTGGTAACTGGAAATTGAATTTGGGATACCTGGAAGAACAGCTTGTGCTCTTAATCTCTGCACCATCTCTCCAGCCCTCTATTGGTATTCTATCCAGAAAGTTGTGTTGTAATGAGGTTTCTTGGTCCCAGGTAGCCAGAGGTCCAGACCGAAGACCTGCAGCCCCAGACCCCTTAGCCACCCGCTGCTGCTCAGGCCCCCAGAAATGACTCAGGCACTTATATTAACTTCATGCTGTTTGGCCTATGGCTCAGGCACATTGATAGCTAGCTCTTACATCTTAACTCAACACATTTCCATTAATCTGTCTGCCACATGGCCCGTGGCTCACCTGTGTTGCTTACATGTTGCTCCTTTGGGCTTCTGGCTCTGTCTGTCTGACTCTGCCCTGCTTTCCTATCTATGTTCTGATTTCACCTTCTACTTTTTCTATGGTGTTTGTCATGGGCCAAAACAGCTCCTTTATTTAAAGATTGCTATTCACAGCACACAGAAAGACATTCCCATATCACCTCCCCCTTCCTGTCTAATCAAAAAGGAAGGTTTCAATTTTAACATAGCAAAATTACATATAACAAAATAGCCATCAAGCAAGAATTACAGTTACAATATCTAATCTATTTGTATTTAGCAAAATTAAAGAAAACATTCTATCATCTACCTTATCCTTATGAATCTAAAGTTTCATATCCAATATACCTTACAAATGGCTAAGAAAAACTATACCTATAACTATTTAATCTTCAACTACATCAAAGACTACAGAAGGATATATTTACCCAAGTAAACCAGAAGTGCAGGAAACTTCCAAAGTCTAGAAATGACAAAGATGACATCTATCTGCCTGGACAGTCACCCAAATTTCCTTTATAAAGTTGGGGTATCCATCTTCAGCCTACAGGCCAAGAGTCTCTTTTCATTTCAGTGAAGCAGGAAATCTGCTCTGCCCATTCATCAGTTGTTTCTCCTTGAGTCCTGAAGAATGTTTGACAGTTTCTCTGTAAAGCAGGAACTTGAATGACTATCTCGGCTTGTTCTGCCAAAGTTCAGAGGTCACCTTCCTATGGAACCTGCATGTCCAGTTTAAATAGCATGCTGTCAAGCATCCAATATAAGAACAGGTTCTTGTCCAGTGGATAACCGATGCCACAAAGAAGCTAATCTCCATACGGTGTTTCTTCAATGCCCATTTTTCTTTTGAAGTACATTGGTGCTGCCAGGAGCAGGCCTGTCTCACTGTCCAAAAAAATCTAAGTTCTTAAATATTTTAAATGCCATATTCTGTAGGTCTTAGAAGTCTTTGAAGATTACCTATCTAATTGAATTATATCTTGGTATACCTAAAAAATCTAACTAACATGAATTTCTTAATTATACATTACAATTTTAAATCAGTTACATAAACATCATACCTTAAACAAGAGTAGAAAAATACATACAATGTAAGAGAATTGACCTTAAATTTGTATCAACAAACCAAAGTCCATATCAATGTGAAACATTTTGAGATTAACAGCTGATTTTCTGACCTAAGAAAATTCAATAATCTAATTTTTTTAAAAAAATCTTTCATATTCCATATTCCCTTTTTCTTCTTAGAAAGAGATTAACTATGACCATCAACCATTTATAATGACAACAAACATTTATAAGCAGTATTTTGGGAATTTGCGCATAGTTTTCCATTACTACTTCCTGCTGAGTACCGGGGATTGAAAATCTCATGAGTTCTTGAGACTGGATCATAGTCTGCAGCCTTGATGCTGATATGACCATCTCTTCCCATCAGAGATTTTTTTCAGGGGGTCTTGGTTGATGGAACCATATTTGCCTGGAAGCAATCCACAGGTTCTCAGCTTCTGTGGAAACAAATGCAGAGCTCTTTCAAAGCAATAAATCCTTAGACACAAGTTTCAAAATCAAAATACCTTTAAAATATATATTCTTGTTTAACTTAGTAGCCTTTACATTTGCAATCCATTGTCTTTCTGCAGTTAGCTCATTAACAGTTAAAAAATTAAAAGAAAACACAATAACAACTAAAATCCTGGTTTTGTGTCTATTTTCCATCTTTATGTGGCTTATTATATTTTTATTACTCTATTTCTCTTTTTAAAGACTTTCTGTACTTTCTTTTTTTTCTCTGAAGCCTATGTACCTTTTGCACACATTGTAACCTGTTTACAGGTTTTTTAAAATCTGAATCTGTTTTATTGTGAATCTTTAATCATCTTTCAACCAGAAGAGCTTTTAAAATATACTCTCTTAAAGAGCTGCATAGTTTTTGCAGATAAAGCTGAATCAGTAAGTTCTCTTAAAGGGACCGTGTCTCTGTTCGTGACCAGCAAACAGAGCAGACCCAAGAAAATGTTGCTACTAACAAACCGTCTTTGACTGTTATCTTTTTGTTCAAAATAAACAGAAACCTTAAATCAATCACATGCTACAGATTTTTCTATGAGATTTCAGGAACCAGACTGGTTATAGGTTACACTGCTTGCCGCCAGGCCGCTGGCACCATTTTGAATGTAGCCCAGATGCCATGCTTTCTCTGTATAATGACCTGCTTCAGATACACAATTTGGAAGCTGCCTTGGCTCAGTTTCTGATCTAAAACACTTTTAAAACTTTCTCAGGCTTTCAGAGGACATATGGTCCACGTTGGAAAGCCATCTGTTGTAATGGGGTTTCTTGGTACCAGGTGGCCAGAGGTCCAGACCGAAGATCTGCAGCCCCAGACCCCTTAGCCACCTGCTCCTGCTCAGGCCCCCAGAAATGGCTCAGACACTTATATTAACTTCATGCTGTTTGGCCTATGGCTCAGGCACATTGCTAGCTAGCTCTTACATCTTAACTCAACCCATTTTCATTAATCTGTCTACCACGTGGCCCGTGGCTCACCTGTGTTCCTTACATGTTACTCCTTTGAGGTTCTGGCTCTGTCTGACTGACTCTGCCCTGCTTCTCCTACCTATGCTCTGATTTCTCCTCTTACTTTTTCTATGGTGCCTGTCATGGGCCAAAACAGCTCCTTTATTTAAAGATTGCTATTTACAGCATATAGAAAGATATTCCCACATCAAAGTTGTTTCATGTTCCAATTCCTCCAATGCCACTACCTACTTTTTCTTCTATCTGGTTCAGTGTTTCTGGATTTATATGATCTTTGATACACTTGGACTTGAGTTTTGTATAGGGTGATTGATTTGGATCTATTTTAATTTTTCTGCATGCTAATATCACTATCTCTACCACTGACAGAAGGCTGATTTCCAAAATATAAAAAGAACTGAAGGAACTAGACAGCCCCAAACCAAATAATCCAATAAAATGGGTTACAGATCTCAACAGAGAATTCTCAATAGAAAACTCTCAAATGGCTGGAAAACACTTAAATGTTAAACATCCTTAGCCACCAGAGAAATGTAAATCAAAACAGCTTTAGGATTTTACATTACTTCTGTTAGAATGGCTGAGATCAAAAACATGAGTGAAAGCTCATGCTGGAGAGGATATGGTGGGAGTGTGAACGTGTCTAGTCACATTGGAAATCAATATGGTGGTTTCTCAGAAATTTAGGAATTGATCTACCTCAAGACTTTTGGGCATATCCTCAAAGAATGTTCAATCTACCATAAAGACATTTGCTTCATCATGTTCATAGCAGCTTTGTTTATAATATCCAAAACCTGGAGACAACTTAGATGCACCTCAACTAAATAATGGATAAAAAAAAAAATGTAGTACGTTTATTACTCAGCTGTTAAAAACAATGACATCATGGAATTTGCAGGGAAATAGATGGAAGTAGAAAAAAAATTATCTTGCATGAAGTAACTCAGATCCAGAAAGACAAACATGATATATATTCACATATAAATAAATCTTAGCTAAAAAGTAAAGGATAGATGCTACAACCACAGACCCAGAAAGGCTAGATAATGAGGATTCAACAGGAACACTGGGATCTCCCTGGGAAGGGAAAAATAGAAAAGATTTCATGGGTAGACTGGAAGCAGGTGGGAATGGGAACATGGGGGATCAGATGGAGGGGATGAAGGAAAGAGTACTGAAGAATGCCAGATAGAAACCTGGCAGAAGGAAAACTCCCAGTAATCTATAAGAATAGCCCAGCTAAAATTCCTAAAAAGGAAGGATATATAGTCCAAACTACTCACCTCTTGTGACCAGGTAAGAATACCAGTGGAGGTATTAGGACACCAACCCAGTCATATAACCTTTGACCTACAGTCTATCCTACCTCTGGCATGTGCTGGGATTCATGCCTAGCCTAACAGTTATCCAACAATTGGTGGAAACAGATGCAGAGACTCACAGTCAAACACTAGTCCTAGCTAGGGGAATCCTGATGAAGAGAGAGAGAAAAGATTGTAGGAGTCAGAGAGATCAAGGACCTCACAAGAACAAAACAAAATAAAAAACAAAAACTTTCCACAGAATCAACTAATCTGGGCTCACAGGAGTACATAGAAACTAAATTGATAGCCAAGGAGTTTCTTTTACTGGCTCTACTTTCAGGATCAGGGTGTGGGTTTTTTTGTTTTGTTTTTGTTTGTTTTGGCTAACTTTTTACTCTGGGGCTGATGTGTGTGCAAACCTGTACATCTACTATGGAAATCAATATTGTGGTTTCTTAGTAAGTTGGGAATGAGGCATACTCCTTCATTGTTGATTCAAGTGTTAGAGCTCTAAAAGGAAAGATGTCCTTGTTGTCAGGAGCCAGGCTATCTGTATAGCTATAAAGTGATGATATCCTGGGTACCTATAGCTGTGAAGAGAAGGTATCCTGACTGTTGGGATCCAGGCGACACTTATAACGGTGTGCCTGTGTGGGATGGTTTCTCTGCAGAAATGTAGCAATCCTGCTCTTCTCTTATAGAACTATTACAGCTCAGCTTTGCTTTACTCTGCTAAGAGAGTTTTCCAGCACTAAGGAAATTTCCCAGCAGAGATATCCTTTGCTTCTTTGTTCCACTCCACTCCAGTGAAAGAAGGTCTTTACCCAAAAGTATGTTTCTTTAACTCTGGTTTTAGGGCCTAAGTGTGTTTCTTTCACTAGCTGTTTTTAATTGTTTGTCTGTGGTTTGAAGGCCAGGGTGTGTTTTTTTTTCACTGGTTCTGGTTTCAGGACCAAAACTTGTTTTGTTCCCTGGCTCTGATTTTAGGGGAGGGTGTATTTCTTTTATAGGCTCTGGTTTCAGGATCAGGGTATGTTTTTATTTTTTATTTTTTTGGCTGACCCTTTACCCTACAGCTGTTGGGTGTGCAAATCTGTACAGCCAGCCACTATGTAAATCAATATTGTGGTTTCTTAGTAATTTGGAAATTATTCTATCCCAAGACTCAATTATATCACTTCTGGGCATATATAGAAAAGATGCTTCCTTCTATCATAAGGACACTTGGTCAACCTTGTTCATTGTGTCTTTTTTTTCATAGTTCCAGAAATTGGAAATAACTTGGATATCTCTCAACCAAAGAGGGGATAAAGAAAATGTGATATATTTACATAATGGAATTTACATTTACATGTTAAAAATGACATCATGAAATTTGCATGCAAATGTATGTAACTAGAGAAAAAATCATCCTTAGTGCAGTAATTTAGATCCAGGAAGACAAATTTGGTATGTGTTCATGTATAGGGGGATATTGTAGCTGTAAAGTAAATGAAAACCAAATTACAATTTATAGCCCCATAGATGTTAGGTAAAGAGGAAGTATCTAGGAGGAACACATGGATCTTCATAGGAGGGGTAAATAGAATAGACTTTAATAGTGGACTGGGATCTAGTGGGGAATAGAGCAAAGAGAGATCATGTGATGGCAGTTGGGATGGAGACATTGAATATGCAGAGAGAGGGCTGGAGTTGGGAGGTATTTGATCATTTTTAGTGTGGTGTAGAAACATAGTGAGATGGAAAACAAGCTGTAAAGTATAAAGGTGATCCTAATAAGGACTCTTAGTAATGGGGCATGTCTTATCTCAACTAGTTATCACTTATAGCCAGGCAAGGCTTCTGGTGGAAGGACTAGGTTTTGTTCATTTGAGTTGTTGTCCAAGGAAGTCCCATGTAAATCCCCAAACAACACAGGCTGTACACAAAATCAAAAGTATGGTAATGCTCACACAGAACTTGTGGGAATAGTCAGCCAATATATGATTTGACTTAAGGCCAGCTCAATGAGAAGAAACTCATACCTGACACTATTAGCAACAAGAATCAGAGACTTGACACTACATATACCAAAATGGTACTGGTCTTAAAAAATAAAATAAAATAATTCCTAATGATATTCTGATATACTCTTAGATCAGTGCCTTCATCAGAGAGACTTCCTCTGGAATCTGATGAGACAGATGTAGAGACCACAGAAGACATTATACAGAGAAAGAGTATAAATTTGAGGTTTCCAACAAATCCCTCCCTTCTGACCTCAGGCGATTCTGAAGAAGTGGAGGTAGTAAGATTATAAAGAGGAAATGGAGGACACCAGAAGAACTTGGCCTTCTAAATCAACTTAGCAGAGCACATAAAGTGCTCATAGAAAGCGTAGCAGCAAGCACATGGTTCACAGGGTTCTGTACAGGTCTTCTGTACCAGGTAGTAGAGCTGTTAGCTTGATATTTTTGGTACTTCTGCATTTCGTCGTCCCTGACTCTAGTGCCTGCTCTTTGGACTCTTTTCTCCCCATCGGGTTGCCATGTCCAACTTCAATAAGATATTTTTTCCTTCATTTAATTATATTCTGTTTTGTCCTGTTTGGATGTTATCTCATAGAATCTTCTTTTTCTCTAAAGAGACAATAGGGAGAGGATCTGGATGGGAGAGAAAATGGAAGGAGCAGAAGAAGGGGAAACTCTAATCAGGATGTATTGTATGAGAAAAAAATATTTCCAATAAAATATCTTTACCAATTACACATCTAATAGAGGGTTACTATCTAAAATATGTAAAGAACAACAAAATTGGACATTAGGAAAATAAACAATCTAATTAATAACTGGTCACAAAAATAAACCTACAGTTCTCAAAAGATTATATACAAATGGTTGAGAAACACTTATAGAAATGTTCAGCATCCTTAGTCATTAGAGACATGCAACCAAAACTACTTCGAAATTTCATCTTATACCATTTAGAATGGCCAAGGAAAATAAAGTAAATGATAGCTCAGGCTTGTGAGAATGTGAGAAAAGGGAAATACCCATCCATTGTTGTTAATACGGTAAACTTGTACAGCCACTAGAGAAAGCAGAGTGTCATTTCTTAGGGATTTGGGGATGGATCTACCTCAAGATCCAGCCGTACTCTTGGGCCTATATCCAAAGGACTCTGTACCCTACTATAAAGACACTTGATCATGCATGTTAATTATTGTTCTGTTTATAATAGCTAGAAGTTGGAAACAGGCTATATGTCTGTCAACTGACAAATGGATAAAGAAAATATGGTACATTTATACAATGGACTGTTTCCCAGCTGTTGCAAAAGCAAAATCATTTAATTTGCAGGTAAATGGATGGAGCTTGACAAAAATCATCTTGAATAAAATAACGAAGACTCCCCAAAACAAATATGTCATATCATTCCTTGTATATTGATGCTAACATTAACTCTTTGATAGGCATGATGTAATCTTTATGATCTTAGAGGTTAGATGTAGATGGGGGTGGCAGGACAATCTCTTAGAAAAGAGGAAGTAGAATATATAGTTATGGAGAGAGAGGAGGCAGATTGCAACTGAAACATTAAATGAGGATTGTGAAAAAAGAGGGTCAAAAGAGGTAATACTTGGAAAGACAAATACAACCATGGGCCACTTAAGGGGTCACATGGACACCTACCTCTGCAGAAGCTTCCTAAAATATGTACATATGTGAAAGGAATTGGCAAGCATTTTATAACATGAAAGAAACACTATTTTCTACTTTTTTCTAAAAAAAATTGTTATGAAACACAAACTAAGCTTTATTCATAAAGATATTAAAAAATTACATCCACTGTCACTACATTTTCTTCTCTGAACTGCAATAAGAAGTCAAATTTTCATAGATCCCTTTCTATTAATATGAGGGAAGGAATCACTCTGGAAAGCAGGGCAAGGGATGCTGGGAGTATCCTGAGTATAAGCGGCAGTGATGTTGTGCTTCCTACATTCTCTCTGCTCTTTTAAGAGTGTTGCATACTAGTTCATCCAAGAATTACAGCACAATTGTGAAGTAGTTCTTATGTACAGCCTAAGTAAATAAGCATTAGAAAGTTTAAGAGGTTGTTTCAGCTCACAGAATCCATACTGTATACAATTGATATTAGAATGGATACTAGTTTTTACCAGAGGGATGATTCTCTGTTATCTATCTATCTATCTATCTATCTATCTATCTATCTATCTATCTATCTATCTATCTATCTAAATTATTTGTGTGTGTGTGTGATGTGTGTTTTGGGGTTGGGGTGAGCTGAAGCTATGGTGTGTGTATGGAGAAGAAAGGAAAACTACTAATAGTTGGGTCTCTGTTTCCACTGTATAAGTCACAGGAGGCCACCACAGATTTTTAAGCTTATGCATCAAGTGCTTTTACCCATTGAACTGTCCTCCTGGTCAGGTGTATACTAGTGCAGGATAGTGATTTCTGGAAAAGAAAGAAATACTAAATTTTGTCTTATGGTTGTTTCAGCTAACTTGCTGTAGGCAATTTCTATGCTATGACTCATCAAAAGAATCTCTGAACAGTTTCTTTTGGTACGTATCACAGTGAGATTGAAATGCTCCTTCCAACAGAGAAAATTGTGGACACTAGTGGATGAAAGTGTTAACTTCCTTTATCTGAGTATGAATTTGTACATGTGTATGATCCGAAATAATTCTAGCCAGAAAACAATTACCATAGACCGTTAATAAATCACCTGCGATTCATAGGGACACAGACATTAAAAATATAAGATAGAGACTGACTGAGAAAGACACGCAACATTAAGCTTTGCCTTCGGTATGCAAATGAACACATACGCTAGCATAAACCCCCAACATATGCACACATGGAGAAAAATATACACCCATACAAATAAAATAAATTTGTTGCTTTGTATCATTAAATGTTCATAGTTAAATATGCTATCTTCAAATTCCCAGATTCACAAAAAAGGAAGAAAATATGATCTATTCTAGGAAGAAAACATTTCCAGCATGTATATAAGCAGAGACATAAATGATAAAGGGATGCCTTTGGCAAGCGAGAACATGAAAGCTGACATTACAAATGTGCTCAATATGTTCATGTTATAATATGCTTCCTCGTGGAAGCCATATAATGAGGAGAGGAACAAAACTATAAAAAGAAACATTTCTTTTTTAGCTAAAAAATAGGGTTTGACATTAAAAAAAAGTCATCAGGCTGAATTAACAGCTATTAGTAGATAAAGAGAGATCAGTATTGAATTTGAAGATATAGAAGCAGAAAATACCAGAAGTGGGCTGGGGTCGAACTTAGAAGGATAGCATGAACAAGGCTTTGGGCTCTGTCTCCTGAAATATCCCTGTTGTGGGAATGTCGTTCTGTATGCTATGAATATCAGTCTTTAAATAACGAAGCTGTTTTGGTCCATGACAGGCACCATAGAAGGAGTAGGTGGGGAATCAGAATAGGTAGGAAAGGAAGGTCAGAGTCAGGGACAGATTGAGCCAGCCACCCAAGAAGAAACATGTAAGGAACACAGGTGAGCCACTGGCCATGTGGCAGACAGATTAATGGAAATGGGTTGAGTTAAGATGAAAGAGCTAGCTAGCAATGTGCCTGAGCCATAGGCCAAACAAAATGAAGTTAATATAAGTGTCTGAGTCATTTTGGGGGAGTCTGAGCAGCAGCAGGAGGTTAAACAGTCTGGGACTGCAGGTCTGTGGGTTTGGACCTCTGGCCGGACAGGGCTGGAAACCTTATTGTAACATACCCCTCTCAAATAAAAAAGGACTGATAAAGTATTTTTAAAAAAGCTTTTAGAAATGTACTTTGCTTTTTGAGAAGTAGGGAGTTATTTTAATAAATACTTTTTAAACTGATGAAAACCACAAACTTATTAATATGAAAGCTCAGTGAATTCCAAGCAGAAGCAATACAAAAGCAAAAATAAACAACAATTTCTTGACCAGCCGTAAAGAAAAAAAAGTCTTAGAAGCAGTTAGAGAAAATAAAGAGGGTGCATTATAGAAGAATACAAATAAGGACAAGAGGGTATTGTGTGTCAAAATGCAGGCAAGATGGAAAATAAGTGTGGCATCTCATTAAAATTCTGGGGAAGAGTTTGTTAATTTAGATATAAACATGAAACATAACACCTCAAATTAAGAAGGAATAAGGGAGAAATTCTTCTCCCAGTCAGAGACCCCAGTCTCTAGGACCTAGGGTTCTAGGCACAACCCATGCCCTGCACTCCCATTTATTGCTACCCCAGTTATAGGCCAGCAGGGAAGACTCATTACTAGACTTCCCCACAAACACCCCAATTAGACCCTGAAATCTATAAGTCCCCCAAACAATTTATCTTCCTGTGAGCTCAGCAGATCCATAAAGCAGACTCCTCTAGCTTCAATTGAACTAAGAGCTCAGATTAAATAAAGAGTGGCTACTTAAGACATAGGCACAGCCAGTGCAGATTAGATTATGAACATCTCCCTGAGACATAGACACCTCTTGCACTAATTGGAGAAAGAGATGAGAAGACACCAGTGCAAGAATACATACAACAACATAAAGAACCTTCACCCCATGATAAACCACTAAACATACAGAATAAAGTAAGAAAATTAAGAGATGTTAAGGAAAAATGTCACGCAATTTATACTCATCACCGTAACACCTGACTTTTCAATATAGATCCTAAAAGCAAGAAGTTCCTATACAGACATTATGCAGACACTAAGAAACCATGGGTGTGAACCCAAACTATTATAACCATAAAAACTCTCAATCACCATAGATGGAGTAAATAAGTTATTCCATGACAAAACCAGATTTAAACAGTACCTATCCACAAATAGCCCTTTAGAAAGCACTAGAAGGAAAACTCCAATCTAAGGAAGTTAGATGCACCCATGAAAACACAGGCAATAGATAATCACACAGCAGAAAATTCCAAAGAAGGGACACACACACACACATACATACATACATACACACACACACACATACACAACCACCAAAAGTAACAGAAATTGACAATCACTTATCATTAATATTCCTTAATATCAATGAATTCAATTCCCCTATAAAAATACACAAACAGAAGGAATATAGAAACAAGATCCACCCTTATGATGCATACAGAAAATACACCTCAATTCAAAGACAGACACTACCTCAGAGTAAAGGGTAGGAAAAAGACCTTCCACTAAAATGAACTTAAAAAGGAAACTGGCATTGCTAAAAAGAAATTGGAAAGGCCATTACATACTCATCACAGGAAAAATACATCAAGATTGTCTCAGTTCTAAACATTTATACCCCAAACACAAGAGCATCCACATATGTAAATAAACATTACTAAAGCTTAAAGCTCAAATCAAACCCCACATACTAATAATGGAAGACTTCATCACTCCACTCTCACCAATGGGCAGGTCTGCCAGATAGAAACTTTGCAGGGAAATAAAGGATCTAACAAATGTTATGGCTCAAATGGACTTACGAGATATATACAGAACATTTAACTCAAACTCAGAGGAATATACCTTCTTCTCAGTACCCCACTGAACCTTCTCAAATTTGACCACATACTCAGTCATAAATCAACTATGAATAGATACAAAGATTCAAATAAACCCTTGTATCCTATTGGGTCACCATAATCTAAAGTTAGAGCTCAACAACAACACACCTACAGAAAGCCTACGAACTCATGGAAATTGAAGAACTTTCAACTAAACCACCTCTGGCTCATGGAAGAAATAAAAAACTTAAAAAAAATCTTACTAGAATGTAATGAAAATGAACCCACAGCATATAAAAACTTATGGGAAACGATTGAGTAGTGCTAAGAGGAAAGTTCATAGTACTAAGTGCCTACATAAATAATTTGAGGAAATATCACATAAGCAATTTAAAAGCCTACCTAAAATCTCTAGAACAAAACAAGCAAACTTCCCCAGAAGGAATAGAAGGCCAGAAATAATCACACTCAGGCCTAAAATCAATAAGATAAAATAAAATAAAACAATGCAAAGAATCAATGAAACAAAGAGCTGGTTCTTTGAGAAAATTAATAAGATAGATAAACTTTCATCCAAACAAACCAAAAGACACAGAGAGAATATCCAAATTAACAAAATCAAAAATGAAAAGGGGGTCATAATAACAGACAATGAGGAAATCCAAAGAATCTTTAGTTCATACTTTAAAACCTACATTCCGCCAAACTAGAAAACCTAAAAGAAATGGAAAATTTTTCTAGATAAGTACAACATATCAAAATTAAATCAATACCAAATAAACAATTTAAATAGATGTATAACTCCTAAGAAAATAGAAGTAGTCATCAATAATCTCCCAACAAAAAAAGTCTAGGACCAGATTATAATTCAGAAATTTCTCTGTCTTGTCTGGCTGATCCCGTAGCCATTTAGTCCCAAATAATTACAAGAAAGCTTATATTAATTATAAACAGTTTGACCTATGGCTCAGGCTTATTACTTACTAACTCTTACTCTTAAATTAACCATGATTATCATCTATGTTTAACCATGTGGCTTGGTATCTTTACTCAGTGTAACATTCTCATCTCGCCTCCTCTGTGTCTGGCTGACATTTGCTCTGCTCTACCTACATTCTCTTTGTCTGGTTGCCCCACCTATACTTCCTATCTGCCTAGCTTCTGACCAATCAATGTTTTATCAACCAAAATTTACAGTGTATAAGGGCATAGTCTCACAGCATTTCTTCTCCTCTTTAAAACCAAGATCCCCAAATATAGTCTCCTTTATATAGTTATTTTTTTTCACTATTATCTATAGCAACTTGTAACCAACACTGTAAACAAAGGCAAACATCCATAAACCATTTTGGGGCAATGTTGGGAGGAGTTCTTTAGACTATTTTCTGCTGATTTGGGGAGCTGGTGATTTTATGGAGAGTCTAAGAAAATTCAGGATTATGCTCAAGCCTGACTGGAGTATGCTGTGAAGCTGAATCATCTCAGTCAGTAGCCTTGAATCTGTTTTGGATGCAGAGCTCAGAGAAACTGAAACAGAGGTGCTCTGAAATATAGGATCATCAGGGCCATCTGTTTTCATCTGAGGTATTTTAGAGGGTCATCCTCCATCAAACCTTATTTTCTTTAACTGGGAATAAATTCACAGCCTCTCATTTTCAGTGGGAATAAAAACAAAACCTCTTTTTAGTAGTAACATATTTTGACTTCAATTTTTAAGTCAAGGTAATTACAAAATATATAGGTTAGATTAATCCAGATACCTTTATAATTAAATGCCTTTCAACAGCTCTTGCTACTTTCTTTATAGCCAAAAGACTCAAATACAACATAATAACATACAGTATCTGTATACTTTGCATATATTCCATCTTTATATGACTTATTATTTTTACTAATTTTTACCATATTCCTCTTGAAGAGATTTCTCTACTTTTTTTCTTTTCTCTACCAAGACTATATATATTCTAAACATACTATAAATTGTTTAGAGGTTTTATTCTTTTTGTCTGAGTCTGTCTTTACTATATATCTTTTTTTCTGATCACATCTTTAATCTTCTAACATGTAGCTAAGATTAAAGGTTTGGCTATCATGGCTAGCCCCTTCCAGTTCCTTGGTTTCTGAAAGTGTGGCTACATGGCAGAGGTACTGGCAGGAGGCATGTTTACCATCCCAACTCTGGGAAATTTTAGGGTTCACACTGCCACCAAGTAGAGTACTGCTTCCCACTGCTCATGAACACCGTTTTAGTGTTTGGCACCAAGGCCTCTTTCAAAGGTTTTTCCAATAGCACGGAGTCAGGAAACCTCTATTAATAAAGCTGTGCCTCTGTGTACTGCCAGCAAATAGAGCCCACTGAGAAAACCATGCTACTAAGAAGTTATGCTTTACTATGTTTTCTTTTGTCTGTAGGAACAAAAATTTGTACTGTTTTTACTGAGGCTTCTGTGAAATTGTGGGAACCTTCCCTGTTTCAACTCAAGCTAAACAACAAAATCCAGCCATGTTGCAGCTCAATCCTGAAGGCTACCACAACTCTGTACCAAGGCCCACTTGAGAAATACAACTAGGAAGCTGTTTTTTGCTCTGTTTCTATGTTCTAGAATCCATTTTTGGCTTCATGTGGATGTATGTGCCCCATGTTGTAACACTATTGGTAGTCAGAAGTTTCTCTGTCCTGCCTAGATGATCCCACAGCCACTTAGTCTCAAATAATCACACAAAGGCTTATATTAATTATAGACTATTAGACATATAGCTCAGACTTATTACTTGCTAACTCTTACTGTTAAACTAATCCATGATGTTTTTCTATGTCTAGCCACAAGGCTTGGTATAGTAATAAGTGTCTGGCCTTACCTTTCTAGCCTAGCCCTTAGGTTCTGACATGCGATCCCACAGAAATACACAGACATTTGTATTAATTTTATGCTGGCATATTGCTAGCTAGCTCTTGCTCTTAAACTAACCCATGATTCTTGTCCTGTTCAGCTATGCAGCTTGGCACCTTTCCTCAGAGCAGCATAGTTGTCTTCAGCATCTGCTGGCTTCTCTGGTGTTTCTGTGGCATCTATGCCCTGTTTTTCCTGTTGCTAGAGTTATCTTAGTCTGGTAGCCCCACCCACATAACCTCTCTGCCTTCAGCCAATCAGAATTTTTATAAAATAGTAGGTGGGGCAATTATATACAACGTAACAATACAACCCCACTACATTTCCCCCTTTTTTCTTTTCAAAAAAAAGAAGAACTCCAAAATCGAATTTTTTTTCTATTATCTATAACAATTTATAACTAACACTGTAAACAAAGACAAACATCCATAATCCATTTTGGGGGAATGTGGGCATAGTTCTGTAGGTCACTTTCTGCTGAATGGGGATGCTGGAAATCCCATAGGAACCCAAAGGGGGAAAAATAGGATTATGAACAGGTTCTTAGTGAAGTAGACTCTAAGGCTGGGTCATCTCAGCCATTATACTTGAAGTTGTTTAGGATGCAGCGTTCAGAGAGGAAACTGTAACAGAGGTGCTCTGAAATGCTGAATTATCTGGGCTATCCATTTCCATTGGAAACTTTTCAGGGAGTCTTCCTCAATGAAACTTTATTTTCTTTAACCAGGAATAAATCCATAGCCTCTCTTTCTTTTGTGGAAATAAGAAGAAAACCTCTTATCCAAAGTAGCATATATTTTGATTTGATTTTTAAAGTCAACTCATTTAAAAATATATAAGTTGAATTATTCCAGCAGCATTTATAATCAAATGGCTTTTTATCAGCTCTTACTACTTCATTTTCAGTCAAAAAATTTAAAGACAAGACAACAACATATAGTATCCAGAAACTCTTTGTATTTCCATCTTTACATGGCTTATAATTATTTTTTTACTCTATTTCTTTTTGAAGGACTTTCTATATCCTTTTTATCTTTTTCTGTTCTCTTTTAAGCCGATGTTTACTTTAAACATTCTCTAAACCATTCAGAGTTTTTTTTTTTATATCTATCTTTACTGTAGATCTCTTATTTCTTATTTTATTCTGTTTTTGATCACACCACCATGTGAGAGTGGCTGACTCCACTGAGATCCCTCTATTTCTTTCAGCTTCTGTCCATACCTTTAATTTCTCAAGGTGTGGCTAAGGATTATAGGCTTGGCTGGCTCCACCCAGCTCCTAGTCTATCTTCATAGAATTTAGCATTTTCATTGAGGTACTGGTCTTGGACATATAAAGAATACAAGGAGCATATCTAAACATTATGAAGGCAATTTACAGCAAGCCAACAGGCACCATCAAATTAAATAGAGGGAAACTCAAAGAAATTACACTATAATCAGGAACAAGACAGAATTCCCACTCTCTCTATGTACTCAATATAGTACTTGAAGTTCTACTTAGACCAATAAGACAACAAGAGGAGATCAAGGGACTACAAAGTGGAAAAGAAGGCAAATTTTTGATAGTTTTCATAAGTGACCCAAAAATTTCTATCAATCAGGAAACCTTCAGCTGGTAAACACCTTCAGTAATGTGGTGCAATACAAGATTAAGTAAAAAAAAAATCAATAGCTCTCCTATATACAAATGGTAAAGTGGTAGACCAAGAAATTAGGGAAACATCACAATTTATAATAGTCACAAACAAAATAAAACACCTTGGGAGTAACTTTAACTGAGCAAGTAAAAGACCTTTAAGTCATTTAAGAAAGAAATTGAAGAAGACATCATAAAATAATAAGATCTCTCATCTTCATGGATAGGAATGACCAACATAATAAAAATGTCTCTCTTATCAAAAGCAATATACAGACTCAATGCAATCCTCATTGAAATCCCAACAAAATCCTTCATAGAACATGAAAGAGTAATGGTCAACTTCATATGGAAAAACAAAAACAAAAACAAAAAAACAAAAAACAACCCAGGATAGCTAAAACAATTCTTTACAATAAAAGAACTTCTGAAGGCACCACCATCCCTGACTTCAAGCTCTACTATAGAGCTATAGTAATAAAAAAAAAAATCTTAGTACTGTCATGAAAGCTGACATGTGGAGCACTGGAATCAAATCAAAGACCCTGACATTAATCTACATACTTAGGAACACCTGATTTTGACAAAGATGCCAGGACTGTACAATGGAAACAAAAAGGCATCTCCAACAAATGGTGCAGGAATACCCAGATGCCAGCATGTAGAAGAATTCAAATAGATACATGTACAAAACTCAAGTCCAGGTGGATCAAAAACATTATTATAAATCCAGTTATACCGAACCTGATATAAGAGAAAGTAGAAAGTAGCCTTGAATGCGTTGGCCCAGAAGACTACTTTATAAATATAACACAAGTAGCAGAGGCAACAAGAGCATCAATTAACAAATGTGATCTCCTTAAACTGACAAGCTTCTCTAAGGCCAAGGACATGGCAAGTAAGATAAAATGATGGCCTACAGAACGGGAAAGGATCTTTACCCATCCCACATCTGACAGAGGGCTGATCTCCAAAATATATAAAGAATACCAGAAACTAGACAGCAAAGTTCCAAGCAACCCAATTAAAGATGGGCTACAGAGCTAATCATAACTCTCAAAAGAATACTCTCAAATGGCAGAAAGACATTTAAGGAATTGATCAACATCCTTAGTCATCATTGAAATACAAATCAAAATGACTTTGATACACCATCTGAAACCTGTCAGAATGGCTAAGATCAAACGCACTGATAACAGTCTGCGTTGGAGAGGATGTGGAGAAAAGGGAAGAACATTCCTTCACTTTTGGTGAGAATGCAAACCTGTACAGCCACTTTGTAAACCAGTATGGTGACTTTTCAGAAAATTGAGAATAAGTCTATCACAAGACCCAACGATACCATTCTTAGGCACAGGATGCTCAATCATACCATCAGAATACTTGCTCAACTATGTTCATAGCAGCCATATTTGGAATAGCCAGAACCTGAAAACAACCTAGATGTCCCTCAACTGAAAAATGGATCAAGAAAATGTGGTACATTTATACAACAATGGGGTACTTGTCAGTGATAAAAAAACAATGACATCATGAAATTTGAAGGCAAATGGATGGAACTATAAAATATCCTGAGTGAGGTAACCCAGACTCAGAAAGAAAAATATTATATCTACTGACTCATAAGTGGATATTAGATGTAAAGTGAAGGATAACCAGACTATAACTCACAGCTCCAGAGAAACTAGCTAATAAGGAAGACTCTAAGAGGACCACATGGAAAAGTCTGTAAAGGAGAAATAAATGAGATCTCCTGAACAAACTGGGGGTTAGGGGAGACAGTAAATGGAGGGGATGGGATTATGAGCATAAGGAAATTGGATGGTCACGATGGAACTGGAAAAGCTCATGAGAGCAATGAAAGAGATATCTTTATTGAGGGAGACATCATGGAGTTTAGGAGAAACCTGGTGTTAAGGAAGTTCCCAGGAATCTATAAGGATGACCCCAGCTTAGACTACTCATAATACTGGAGAGGGTGCCTGAGCAGGCCTACCCTGGTAACCAGAATGGTGAATACTCTAACAGTCATTATAGAGCCTTCATGTAGTAACTGATGGAAACAGATGCAGAGATCCACAGCCAAGTACCAGGCTGGGTTCTGAGATTTCAGTTGAAGAGAAGGAAGAGGAATTATATGAGCAAGGGATTGGGGCTCAAGACCATGATGGGGAAATCAAGAGACAATGAAGCAAGCTAGTGGGAACTCACAAACTACACTGACAGCTATGGAGCCTGCTGTAGGGGATTGTGTTGTTTCATGGTAAATAATTGTCCCACCTTCTGGTTTAATAAAAAGCACTGATTGGCCAAAGGCAGGCAGGAAGTGTGGGTGGGGCTACCAGACTAAGAAAACTCTTGAGAACAGGAAGCACAGGGCAGAATGCCAGAGAGAAGCTGGAAGAAGCAGAGGACATCTATGCTGCTCTAAAGAAAGGTACTAAGCCACATGGCTGAAAAGGAAAAATCATGGGTTAGATGAAGGGTAGAGAGCTAGCAAGTTATGTGCCTGGGCCTGAGGCGGAACAGCCTAAAACTATTGAAAGCATCTGTGTGTCTCTGTGGGTCTGCAGGTCTGTGGGTCTGTGGGCCTAGACCTTGAGGATAGGTTCGAAAGTTTGGGACAGAAACCTTGTACTACAGCCTGCACAGCTTACTAGGCTTTACTAGGCCTACTGAATGCAAGAGACAGTTGTGTAGCTCAGTCTGTTTAAGGGGGCCCTGGCAGTGGATCTGGATCTATCCGGGGTGTATGAGTTGGCCTTTTGGAGCCCATTATCTACCTTGCACAGCCTTGATGCAGGAAGAGGGGCCTGAACTAGCCACAAATGAATTTTCTGATTCCCCATGGCAGGCCTTATGTATTTTTGGAAGAGGATATGAGAGGTGGGCTGGGGCGGGGTGGGGAGCAGGAGGAGAAATGAGAGAGGAGTGAAGAAATGGAGAATTTTGAAGAAATATTTTGAGAAAAAATTACAAGAATAATTTCAGAAGCATATTTTCACTATCTAGAGACATTGATATAGTTTTTGTTTCAGAAGGAATTTGATACCAGATGGAATCTGAGTTCCATGAAAAATAAATATAGAGTTCTAAAAGTAGTTAAAATAAAGATGAACATGAAAGTCATTTCATGGTTTCATGTGCTTCCAAGGATAGAAAATGTTAAAGGCAAAAACAGTAGTTATGCATTCAGGGGTTTCAGAACATATAAAAGTAAAATTTATAACTATAAATAGAATAATAAAATGCAAATTAAAACGACAGTGTGCCACTTACACACCCACTGGAGTGGTTAAAATTGAAAGCCACTGTCTTTATACAGCAGAGGTAAAGAGACACATCAAGATAACTACACAGCCTTGAGTGACTCTGTTGCATAAGATGTTGGCACTCACAGACAGTAGAAATAGTCTTGTGTTCTCAGTTACGGTGAGAATAACCTTGGGTAGACTGAGCAATAAGCATGTAATCTTATTATTAGAATGGGGGTCAGAGGGACTTTTCTGGTGCTGAAGAGATTACTCAGTAGCCAAGAGTGCTTGCTAAGCAAACATAAGGACCTGGGTTCAGATCCCAGCACCTACATAAAAATCTGGGTGTGGTCATGCCTGCTTGTAATTCTAGCCTGGAAGAAAGCAAAGGAAGGAACGTAGACAGGAATTGATGGCCACCAGTTTAATTCCAGTGTCAGTGAGAGATATTTTCTCCAGGGAATAATAAGGTAAGAGTGATAGATCAGGACATTCAGTGGCCCCCTCTGTCTCTGTGCCATGCTTTCAGATATGTGTATTTACAAATACACACATGTGTGAGCACACCCTACACACAGACACACACACACACATATAAAGCAGAACTTTCTGGATGGACACATGCTATTATTTAATGTGTTAATATCAAGTATTATCAACTAAGAAAATTAAAATAACAACTTCCTGTTAATATACACTCCTTATTATTTCTCTCACAATTTTTATGACTCCATGTCACTCTTAGATCACCTTTACTGAGTCAATTACTCATTCTATTACAGGAAGAGTAAGGCAATTTCTCTATATTCACTGATATCTTCCAATGCAATTACACACACACACACACACACACACACACACACACACACACACACACACACACATACACACATGAAGCTTGAAACATTTGAGATTCATAACACTCAATATATGCCATGAGAATTAGAAATATAGACTTTAGCATATGAACTCATTCACTTTTGGTCTCTGCCATTACAGGCCACAGAGAATTACAATGTGGAAAAGACTTTGTGTATGTATTTTTTTCAATATAAATTTAAAAAATTGATCATCATTCTAAAGCAAACATCTTACCACCCTAATGAGGAGGCAAGCTCTTTCTTGACAAGTTCTGGATCTCAAAGACAATGGCTAGTCTAATATGCAATTTGGAAGGGCTGTGAGATCCTTCCATAGTAACAAGGGCCACATGTGGTCAAAGGTCTTTGAAATACACACTAAGTTTCCAAGGGCATTGGCAATACCTCCCACACAACCACAATTTTGTGGACCCTAGTCTAATTATTAGTCTAGACACTGAGATAGTGTAGGATTCATTGCCCCTGTTATATCAGCTGACTATGCTCTGTCTCTTTCTCTGCCAGGTTTTCTATTTTATGGTTTCCAGGAACTATGAGGAGTGAGCTCATCCCTGGATCAAAAGATTCTAGAGGAAGGCATGAGACTTATGGTGGCCTTACAATTATTCTTTCCAAATTCATCTTGGGGTTATAGGGGGGAATGTCTGCACTTCTAATTATATATTTAGTGAGATGAGTATTGCCATGAATCTTTTTATTCCCTTATATGACCCATGAATATCTGAATATAAGTAAAGCTGTATATAGTTGATATATAACTATATATAGTAGTATATATAATAGTGTATATGATATATACATACACACATATATATGCACACACACACACACACACACACACACACACACACACACACACACACACACACACATCTTATCCAAATCATCAGGAATAAGGGTCTTGAATGGCAAGGTTGAGCAGAAGGACTGGAGATGAGAAAACTCTGAAGACAGCTGGGACCTGGAAGTCTTGCATAAGTTGATGGCTTATGGCAAGCAAGTTTATTAAGCAGCACATCTTCTTATATATTATTAGCAGGGGGGTGGAAATAGTCAATGTCAGCAGAAAGCTAAATAAGACAATGTTGATAAAGAGTACACAGGACACCTCAGAAATGGCTGCAATAAGACACTACCACAGGCCAGGGGAAGAATTGGATCCATAGAAATGACATCTTTGACTCCTTAAAGCCCTGCCTCCAGATCCTGACTAATCTTGCCAACTCTACTCCTGAACTAATGTTTCTTTTCATCAGGGCCTCTGAGAAAACCTTGGATCCTATTGGCATCCACCAAAGATTTCACTGAAATTTCTGTTATTTTGAGGAAATTAGTAGAGTCAATTATTATAGTAAAATTCTGTGTACAGCAGCAGAAAAGGTAAGGCTTCCAGGCCTGGTGCTGGGGAAATAGCCAGTAAAGTAATTACTGTGTAAACCCGAGGACCTGAATTTGATTCTCAGAATCTACACTAAAAAAAAAACGCTGGATGCAGTGATGTGCACTCACAAATCCAACATTGGAGAAGAAGAGACATGGGGATCCCTGCATCTCATTAGCCAGCTATACTAGCATGTTTGACTATATCAAATCCAGTCACAAAACAAGCCATATGTGTACTGAGAAATGATACTTAAGGTTGTTCTCTGCTCTCCAGATACATGTATATACATATATAGACACTTTTATGAACCTCACCAAAGAAACCAAAGAATATGTATACATACGCCCCACACACACACACACACATACACACACACATACACACACACACACACACACACACACACACACACACCTCTATGTTTAAAAATAGTAGCTGTTTTTTAACATTTGTAGAGACCGAGAAGCAAGACTCAAAAGATATTACGGAGTATGGACTGAACATCATTCATCTACATTTCTTCAAGCCTTACCAGCTCTCAATCTTGCACACATTGTCTTCTTGTTAAAAAATTTGATTGAAAGGACAATAAGAAGTCCTATCATACAGAAAGCAAATGGGAACATGCATAAGTAACACATAAAAAATTGTGTGTGAGCAGGAGAGCATAAAAGCAGAAGCCCCTGACACTAACTTGAAGTATTCTGTCACAACATGGTTGACATTTGATTAAGAATTTTATGATGAAATAGAGGGATGAAAGGCAATATATTTGAAGTCCATTATCAGAATTTTGTAAATGATAATTTTTTGTTTATAAACATTTCTTTAAAATCCAGAATATAAATTTTAGAGAAATCTCAAAGAATAAGGGTAGAAAATAGTTTACAGATGCTTTTCTGAAATGTGCGTCTTTGTTTTCTCTTGGTACATGGCGAATGCAAATCTCATCTAGTTCTTTAAGGAAAAATTATGGGAACTCTAGCTAATTCTTTGCCTATTTCTAAACTGGGAGTATTTTGATAGGTTCTATATTGATATGCCAGCATATGGAAATTGCCAACTTTGTCCATCTTTGAAATTATCAGGCCATTCTGGATCAAGTAGTCTTAGGTTTTAGTATCCTATCAATGGCTGTAGAAATTAAGATAAACGATTGGGTCACTAATTAATTTACTTTGGACTTATATCCCAGTGGGGAAAAAATGAACAAGATAGGCTTTAAACTCAGGCTTGCTTAATAGATAACTTCTCAATAGAAGCTGAGTTAAGCTAGAAATAAGAGGACATCTAAAGAAACTTTATTATGTGTCAGGGAGAGTAATTTGTAATGTAGTATAATAAGGCCAGAAATATCAGTTCCTTTTCAACCTTCATTCTCACAGCTTACAGGATGCATGCGGTAGTCAGTCCAAGCTGAATCTCCGTGCTCAGCAAATGCTGAAAGAAGGGACGGTGACAGAGACTCTGGAGTCACTGTGATCCCCTTGCCTTTGCAGCTGCAAAATGTAAATGGTCCTTTTCTAAGAATCAAATGACCAACATGGATCCCATGATCACATTTAATTGCCCTGCACATTTTTATTTAATGTCAGGATTTGAGCATAGCATGTTTGGGAATCCTACTTCTTGAGAGTCAATATATAGGCTACAAAGCAGTAAGATTTAGGTATTACCATGAGTGTTACACATTTATTCAAACTGACAAGTGATGAGTGGGCTCAGTAATTGCATTTAGGCATGTCTTACTTGCTCTTATTTTGATCTTTGTAGCCATCACTATACTTTAGACCCGTACCCCAAAATGGATTCTTTTTGAAAGGCTTCTAACTGATGTTATTCTTTTGCTTTTCTTTCCTGCTGTCAAAGTTTCTTTATAACTTGGAAATATGGTCGGGCTACATCAGTGTTCTAATATACTCACTGCACCCTGACTTAAAGAATGAAAACAGTTAATTTTGAAAGCCATAAAGGCTAGTTGAGTGATGATTTTGCCTCTCTCAGGACTCACACTGAATGAGGATAATATATTCCCTGTATATATATACATATGTACATTTGTATTTTATAAATGTGTATAAACATACCTATTCTAACATGTTATATATGTATGCATACACACACGCACATATATACATATATATGTGTTACATACATATGTATATGCATATATGTGTATGTCTATATAATATATGTCTATGTACATTTATAAAACATACACATATTAATGTGTAGCCAGAGGTTTCTGTCCCACCTGACCCGAAATCCAGAACTATAGTCTATAGCCATTAACCCCAAAGAATAACACAAAGGCTTATATTAATCACAAGGTGTTTGGCTGGTAGCTTAGGCTCATTATCAGATAGCTCTTAAAACTTAATTCAATCCATTTATATTAATGTATGCCTTGCCATGTGGCTAGTGGCTTTACCTGTGTTCCATTACATCTTGCTTTCTTGGGTGATAGTCTGCAGCAGCTCTCCTGACTCTGTTATCCTTCTCTTTATCTATGTTGGGAATTCCCACCTGACTCTAAGCAGCTTCACCATAGGCCAAAGCATCCTCTTTATTATTCAATGGCAAATCACAGCCTGTAGAAAGACACCTCACACCATTTATGTGCACATGCACATGTATAACATGCATTATCCTGCTTGAGTTATGAGAATAAAAAAGAAACATGGCTCAACTATATAACACATGTAGGTTATAAGTATTTACCTATACCATATATATATAGAAAAAGGTATGTTTATATCTTTATAAAATTTAATATATACTATAATATATACAACAAAACATATGTGGGTTCTGTATGTATTATTCATATATTTATATAAATATACTGTAAAGAGATGTGAGAACACCCCAAAATACAGTACTTATTTTACAAGACCACATGATGATCTGTGCCACTCCTGCATGTGGCACACCTAAGCACGTTTGTGTGAAATAATTTTAGAGATCAGCCATTTTGCCTCCTCAGTGGCTGTCATGGAGTTTCTCAAGATCTTAGACAAAAATGAACTTAAGTTTCTTAAAAACAAGATAGGAGGAGCACTGGAGAGATGCCTCAGCAGTTCAGAGCATCAGCACCTCTTACAGAAGACCTGGGTTTGATTATCAGTCTCCACATGGAGGCTCACAACTCTTTCTAACTACCGTTTAGTGCCATCTAACACTTCTGAAGTCTTCAGGCAGTAAGTACACATATTGTGCAATACGTACATACAGACAAAACACTCACACACATAAACAAAAATTAAATGATTATAAAATATTTAACAAAAATAAGTAATAGGAGTATATACCTATGTTGAAAAGTGGGCATAGCTAAGCAAGCAACAGGCTGTTTTCCAAAAGTAACATAATGGCCAAGAAAAGTATTTCTCTCTGGGGGAATGAACCTTTACATTAAAACAACAATAAATAAAGATAAAATTAAAAACAAAACATAAGAACAGCACCCCATGCTTCATCATCAGTCTCAGATCAGTAATGGTGAGATGAAAAGATCAATTGGGAGAATTCTTGCCACACAAGCATAAAAGACCTGAGTTCATTCTCCAACATAAACAAAAACTCTGGGTGTGGCAGCAGATACTAGTAAGGCCAATGCTAGGAAGGTAGAGACATAGGTCCCTGAAGAGTACTGGTTGCACCTGTACCCACTCACACATGTATGCCTATAGACACATGAGCATAAACATACAAGCATATAGAGAAAGTAAGAAACACAGTAAGAGTTATTACATATCCTTGTGGTTTGAATATGAAGTGACGCCATGGGCTCAAGTCACAAAGTCTTGGTTCTCAGGTGCTACACTAATTGGGGAGTCTCTGAAAGCTTCTGTAGTCAGTTAGTAGCTGATAGAATTAGGTAAGTGTTAATGAGGTCTTCAGCTTTTCCTGAATTCCTTCATGTGCCTCTCTCCCTTATTTTCAACATGCATCAGTAAACACCCACCTATAGCACATGTTCCTGTCACGGTGCTCCTCTAAGTCAAAGCAGCTGACTCACCTTGGACTGAGCCCTCTGAAACCTTGAGCCAATGTAATTCTTTTCTTCTTTTTGTTTGCTTTTCTTAGGTCTGTGGCAATAGGACAAATGGTCCTGGGGAAAATAAAGCAGGTATAGATTAGAGACACCAAAGCACAAACAAAATCTGCCCTGCTTCAGATATTATAAGAAAGACTCACAGGCACAGAAGTGTCTAAGCAATGACTGACCTGAAACCATTTATACAAACAATATAGGCTAGATAGTCAAGGAGACAATACCTTCCTGTAAGATCTTTCCAAAAGCAGAAAGGCCAAAGTGTCTGGAACACAGGTGATAGTGGGTAGAAACATTTGGCTTAAGGGAAGATGACTATTCTGTTTTCATTAAGAATAATATCAACAATGATAGTATGCATGAAATATATCACTCTTTCAAGAAAACACCATTGTTAGGAATTTCAAGCAAGCATATTGTTAGCAATGACTCCCTGTCAAAGGTTCCATTCTTATTAAAAGATTATTTTAGTTTTTAGGGACTTGTTGTATGAGTACTACATTTTACCTTAGTTCATCCTTCATCCTCCAACTGCTCTCATGCTCTCCATCTTTTCTCAAATTTCTACCATATATATATGTATGCTGAGTTCTCCTAGTGTTCTCAAATATATATGTGCTTAGGGTTAGTCACTTGTTTTCATCTAGAAATAGGACCTTGTAATATTTTTTGCAATTTTATTAGTATGTCATGTGACAATGTCATTTTTAGGTCTTATTTAGACAATCATCATGCTGGGATGTAGTGGGACTGTGTTCTGTTCCATCGTAAATAATTGTCCCGCCTACTGGTTTAGTAAAAACACTGATTGGCTGAAGGCAGATACAAAGTGTGGGCGGGGCTACCAGACTAAGGAAACTTTGGGAACAGGAAGAACAGAGCAGAGATGCCAGAGAGACACCACTATGAGACATCAGCAGATGCACAGGAAAGAAGTTGAAATGCTGCTCTGAGAAAAGGTACTGAGCTGATGACTGAACAAGAATCATGGGTTAGATTAAGAGTAAAGAGTTAGCAAGTTAAGCCTAGGCTCCAGATCAATCAACAAGCAGAGTGTAATTAGTATAAGTGTCTGTGTGGTTCTCTGGGACTGTGGAACTGCGGGTCTGTGGGTCTGGACCACAGGCTGGACAGGCCAGAAACAATTTACTGAACTAAGATATCTGGTTCTTACAATAATTCTTCCCAGCATCTTTCTTGACACTTATCTGTAGGAGTCATGTTATAGATGTATCAACTGGAGCTAAGCACTGAATGGTCAGTAGTTCTCTGTATGTTGTCCAATGATAGCTTTCTTCAGCAAGAGGGTCTGATCTTCAAATGCCAAAAGACAATTAAGGCTGATGACAATAGCTTTATTGCTTGAAGGAGTCTTTAGTTCTCCTAACTAATCACTGAGTATTTTTATATCTTGAAAGTTCAGCAAGAAGCCAATGCAAAGATTAAAATGCATCGTTCTAAAAGATCCCTCTGGCTACCATGATTTGGCTTCCTTTCTTTAGGGCGGGAACCACTTGTGAAAAAATTGGAGGAGAAAGATCAATTAAAGGACAAATACATTATTCTGGCAAGGCTGGCCATTATTTGAACTAAGTGGTAGCGATGAATTATATCAGTTAAATTCAAATATATCTGTGGAGGAACAAAAGATTTGTGAATCCACATAAGTGCAGATTATGGAATAGAACTGTTAAGAGAATTCGTAATTTTGACTCATGAATTGTGTGTCTGCTAGACTAAAATATCGCTTTCTTTAAATCATTGCAGAACATTCAAACAGCTTGAAAGCAGATGGACAAGCACTTCTATCATATGTTACTCTGGCCGTTTGATGGTACTCTGTGTGAGAAGGAAACAGAACCTTGTACAACACTTTTGCATTTGACCTCTCTCTCTCAGTGCATAGCTCCTGATATGGTACAGACAAGTAGAAAATGCTAAATGCTACTGGAAAAGATAATGTAAAGGAGAGGAGTCACAGAAAGTGGAGCATTAGGGGAAGGCAGGACAAACACTAGGAAAGAAGTGGGTCCCTGGAGAGTCATAAGGCTGGAGCGAAGCATTGGACTCCCTCAGAGGGTAGGCATATGGGCATAGGTGCCTCTATAATTAGGTTTATCTCCAATCAGCTGTACCAGGGAATGAGATAACACCTACATATCAAATTAAAAGAACATTTTAATGTTTTCTGAACAAAGGACTTGGTGGAATCAAGCTGGAACTCACCCGGAAAGCCTCCTCCTTGTTGACTGGCTCTCACAGTGCTTGAAGATGCCAAACTGCCAAAGAATTTATCCTCCCAGAAAGTGGCTACAAGGTCAGCCCTTTATATACCTCATAATTATTCAGTGGTTTAAAGTTTAGGCATATACTAACATATATATATCTTATAACTGATTGTCATCAAAATTTATTTTTTGTTTATAGTGACAATTCAAACCCATTTTATTTTATTTTGAGAGGATTTTTTATTTGAATTTTTTATTTTATATACTAACCACTGTTTCCCCTTCCTTCCCCCTTCCCCTTCTCCTGCTCTTCCCCATCTCTCTTCTATCCCACAGAATCCATTCCTCATAGGAATTAAGGCCTCCCTTGGGCAGTCAAAACAGGCCGGCGAAAGGATAAAGCCTCTCTTCCCAACATCAAGGCTGAGTAAGGCATCCCACCATAAGGAATGGGTTCTAAAAAGTCAATCGGAGTACCTGGGATAATTTCTGGTCTCATTGTCAAGAGTCACACAATCAGATCAAGTCACCCACTGATACCCACATTCAGAGGTTCTAATTTGGTCCCATGAAGGATCCCCAGTGGTTAGTTCCCATGTTCATTAAATAAATAAGTGTAAAACTCTTGTTAATTGCTTTGTCTCCAATGATTTATTGATGTAAAAATTTATCACCGGTGCCAACGAGCATCTCTGATAAATGTAGATAGTATTATTCACTGATAGTATCATTATTAGCCAAAAAATGCTCTGAAAAGCAGTGTTTGATCTCAGTGAAAAGGAATTAAAGGCTGTGTATGATTTTCTTTTGACAACGACAATGCATTGCCAAGAAAAATGAACTATATACCTGAAATGGAGTAGGGATAGGAGAGATTAAATACAGAAAAATGTAACAGGATTTTCTGTCTTTTCTTTTACTTCCTCCATACATTTCTGTATGGTTACCAAAATCATAGTGTGGCAGCTAGAAAGATGGCTAAGTTACAAACACTTGCTGGGGTTGGCTCTCAGTGTCCACTATCAGTACATGCTCACTTAGTGCCTTTGTTAGCAGAAGAGTTTCTCTATCCTCCATTGACCTGTGTCAGGCATTAGGAAATGGGGTAAGATGATAAACATATAAGGACAGCTTCAAGCCACTCACAAGTCATTATTTTGAACAGTCAATTGAAAAATCAAAACCTAATATGAATGTTCATATTCAGCGGTGGTAGTGTCTGATCAGGGGTGATGCCTTTTCCTCTGATGAAATGGGGAAGATTATTGGAGCAAGAAATATGAGGTAAAAATAAAGTTTTATCTGAGGCTTATTGTTTGGAATGCCTCTCCGGTAGACAAAGGAAGGGCGAAATAGATATGATATCAGGTGCCCAACTTTATGTGTTTTCAATTTGGATATCCAAACAAGTCCTTAAAAACAGCTACATATCACCTGCCTTCCCCCAACTTGGTTTATAGCCTTTCCCTAACTTGGTTTATAGCCTTTATCAAGAAGAACACATGCCATGATTTATGTAGGCCTCACAGTTTTAGTTTCTCCTTCTTTTTTTTTCTTTTTTTGATACAGAATCTCTTTGTATAGCCCCTGTTGGCTCCAATCTAGAACAATTTGCCTTGATCTTACAGAGATCCACCATCTGTGGCTCCCAAGTGCTGGAATTAGAGGCACATGGCACCACATTTGACTCCTATCCCTACAGTTCTTCTGTCTCATTTTACAGAAAGTATTTTCCCCAGAGACAGACAGAGCAGTGTTCAATACCGTTAACGGCAAAACATGGCAATGTGTCCAACCTTTAAACTTAGCTCTCTCACCTTCAAAGATGCCTAACAACTTCCTGAGATTTTGGAGGAATTAAGGAAAACAGTGGAACTGCTTCACTTTAACCATAGAATTCTATTCACAGCAAATTCTTAATTCAATCAAACACATTAAAACTTAGTTTTTCAGATTATACTTATAAGACAATCTGTTCTTAATGTTATAAGAGGCTGAATAAAAACTATCAACCAGGTAAGCCTCTCTGGGTACCAGGCACATCCTGTGGTCAGCCTCTCTGGGTACCAGGCTCAGCCTGTGGTCAGCCCCCCTGGGTACCAGGAACAGCCTGTGGTCAACCTCCATTCTTCTTAGAAGCCTGATAGACTATTTTTACCATGTCTGTTAGCTCATCTCCCTGTCTTTCACCTTCTTATGGGTCACCCAAGTGTTTGTAGACTCGCTGACTTTTCTATCTTTGGACAGATTTTTGTTGGCATTTTTATCTTGAGGTTATACACCTTAAACTGAGAAATAAAACTAAAGAATGCTAATGTTAAACCAGGGAAGGCAAGGACTGAAAAAGGTTGGTCTATGCCTATAGAGGAAGTGACATTGATTAGATTTTTATTTTTCTACAAACTCTCTCTTGTGGCTTTTATTTTAGTTATGTTGCGTAGGTCTTGGCTTCTGTAGAGGCTTAATTGTATCCTATTGACCTGCAGGCTCCCAATATGCTTCTAGTAAAACTTCTTTTGTATAAATCTTTAAAATAGTATCTTTTTCTTGCTAAGAGTAATCTGGGGGCAGATGTGCAGATGTTATTATAAACCTCCTTTAAGGTCAAAGTCCTTCAGAGATCTGGGACTTTACTGAATGCAGTGGTAATCATAAAAGTCCTAACAGAAGTCCTTATTTGAAAGATGATAGAATTCAAGGTGTTAAGAGAGTAAAATCTTTGCAGAAAAGTCAAGACACCATAGGAAGTTTATTGAATTGAAATTTATAGCAGAAGATGCCAAACATAGGAGTGTGATAACAGAAACCAAGTCTAAGGACAAGTCAATACCAACAGTGAAGGTATGAAAGGAAGGAGCTAAACCAGAGATCCGTGACTTCAGATTAGCTTAGGCTTACTTCTCTGCTTATCCTTTGTGTGGGATGGTGACCAGAATAGTCAAACAGCTATGACTATATAGGGAAGAAGTGGCTCCTAAAATTTCCTACTTGTAGCTTTGATTTTATACTTTTCAGACTCATAGGATCTTTGATTGTGGACAAGCTGGGTTTATTTCTCTTTCTAATGGTAATACTTTCTCCATTCTGCTCAAGGTCTGTCTATGTTTTGACTTTTTGTGCACAGGGAATTAAATCAGTTCTATAATGTACTATAACCCCAGTTACCAATGTAATTTCACATTTGTGTTAGTTATTATTATCTGTAACATAGTGTTGTTAATAAAAATGGCGTTTTTCTTTTTAAAATATCAGATGAAATTATACTAGTATTTTAAGGTCAGTTAAATATAATATCAATCAGTAATGTATGCTCAATTCCAAAGATACTTTATATAATAAGAATCGTCTATTCATACCCCCTTTTTATTTATAAGACTAGACACTTGGAACATCCTCTCTATGATACAAGTGAAACAAAAATTTTGGGCCTTGGTTGCTCCTTATTAGTAATGCACTTTCTTGCCATAAAGGCAGTATTGGTCTCAGTTCCCAGGCTTGAGTAAAGAAATAAAATAACAGTTTAGTTATTAGTTATTTGTTTTTTAGAGGGCACATTTCAGAATAAAGATTGATTTTCTGTGAACTTCTACAAATATTGCTACTAATAATATACTTGATATTTTATGCTATACAATGCATAAAACTTAGCAAATAGTGCCAGGTCCCTCTTCCCTTATTTTTAGGAAGGGCATTTTTTTTTTTCTAAACTCCTGCTTACATTCACTGTCAGAAAAATGAAACAGAATGTTAGTTACAATAACCCATTTCCAGAAACTATGGGAATGCACGTGACAAAACTTCAAATGCATATGTTTTGCATAGAATCATCAGCTGTTAGTAAAACTGAACATAGCAAAGTCCCATATTTAATATAATCACGTGCATTAATTTTTAAACATTATTGTTTCACATAAGGAATATATAAATGAAATCTGGAGCAAGGATCTTTAAAAACCTCTGTTAGCTTCTGCAGTGCTACACAGAGCTTTCCACAAACTGCATAGCATCGATTTTGGGCAATACCACAAGGAAATGTAAGCCATTTCCAGTCCATTGTGATTGTATCAGAAGGCTTCTGCAGAGTGTCATTGTTTAGGAAAGAGGTAGAATATGAATGGTATTCAGGAATAAAAGCTTGATAGAGATCTTTTGCCCGGCTGCACAGAATTGTTTCAAAGGAATATTATCCTTTGTTTGCTTTGAAGCTTTGTCAGACTTGAATCTAAAAACATATTGATTTGTTGTCAGTAGCTTGCCCATGCTGGATAGATCTGTTTTAGCTCTATTGTATGAAGCTTATTGTAGTCTCCTGGCACAAGGCAGATAGGACTTGAAGATTTATCTCCACATCACCTTTGACACTTAATTCCTTTGGGAACCTTGAATATGATGCATACATAAAAGATGAGAAGAATCTGTCTTATCAATCTAAATGTGTCCAATTTTATCATGACATACTCTGGAGGGTATCTTTCTTTACAACCATTGCCAGTGCTAAATGGTTTGGATATGGTCTGTGGTGTCCACTTTAGAAGATGAGACACTAATCATGTTGAATTTATCAGTTGTTAATTTTCCTTTTCTTACTTTGTATTGGGTTATACAACTACCCAGAATAGAAACTGACATATGGCATCTCAGTAGTACTGAATGCACATCTGCACTACAGGCAGGCATGATTTCAAGTTTATTGAGTAGCTTGTATGTGTAAGTAAAATAATGCTTTATGATTATCACATTAGTTGAAAATAAATCTTCATGCTTTTTAGCCTAGGATACACAGTGTGTTCTGGTTCACAAGAAACAGGAGAAGCATCCACAATTATATTGAAAGAAATTCAGATGTTTTTGTTCACTGAAAATTTCATACATTGATGCAATGTACTTTGTTCATAAAATTTCCAGTTTATTTAAGCTCCCCAGTATTCCTTACTATATCTTTCTCCCAACTTTATGTCCTCTGTAGTAGTGGGGTTTGTAGGTCCCGGGTGGCCAGAGGTCTGAGACCCACAGACCTGCCGCCCGAGACCCCTTAGCCGCCCGCTCTGGCCCCAGAAATGACTCAGACGCTTATATTAACTTTATGCTGTTTGGCCTATGGCCCAGGCACATTTCTAGCTTGCTCTTACATCTTAAATCAACCCATTTCTATTAATCTCTCTGCCACATGGCCCGTGGCTCACCTGTGTTTCTTACATGTTTCTTCTTGGGCGGCTTCAGCTCCACCTGCCTCTGACTCTGCCCTACTTCTCCTACCTATGCTCTGATTTCTCCTCCTACTTCTTCTATGGTGCCTGTCATGGCCCAAAAAAGCTCCTTTATTTAAAGATTGAGATTCACAGCATATATAAACACATTCTCACATCACTTCCCCCTGTCTGTCTAATCAAAAAGGAAGGTTTCAATTTTAACATAGCAAAATTACATATAACAAAATAGCTATCAAGCAAGAATTACAGTTACCATATCTAGTCTATTTGTATTTAGCAAAATTAAAGAAAATATTCTATCATCTATCTTATCTTTATGAATCTATAGTTTCATATCCAATATACCTTTCAAATGACTAAGAAAAACTGTATCTATAACTATCTAATTTTCAACTACGTCAAAGACCACAGAAGGATATATTTACTCAAGTAAACCAGAAGTGCAAATGACTTATAAAATCTAGAAATGAAGTAGGAGGAGAAATCAGAGCATAGGTAGGAGAAGCAGAGTGGAGTCAGAGGCAGATCGAGCTGAAGCTGTCCAAGAAGAAACACATAAGAAACACAGGTGAGCCACAGGCCACGAGGCGGACAGATTAATAGAAATGGGTTGATTTAAGATGAAAGAGCTAGCTAGAAATGTGCCTGAGCCATAGGCCAAACAGCATAGACTTAATATAAGCGTCTGAGTCATTTCTGGGACCTGAGTGGGTGGCGGGTGGCTAAGCAGTCTTGGGCGGCAGGTCTGTGGGTCTCGGACCCCTGGCCGCCCGAGATCAAGAAACCCCACTACAACAGTCCTCCATTTTTAATCATGATTAAACTCCCTGAGTTCAATTAATGATGTTTATATGTGCATAGGCCTGGTACTATCCTTTGGGGTCAGGGGCAAGGCAGCAGGGGCAAATGCTTAAAAGAGGCACAGAGGTAAGAAGAATGTTGGAGAGAAAGAACAGGAGGAAAGGTCAATGGAGCTGTGATGCTACACTTGGGAAAACCTGTACTAACAAAAGCAACAATATTCTCTGCCTCCTCCTCCTCACCCTCTTTTATAGATTGGGTTTTACTGGATGAGTCAACATTCTTGCATAAGTAGGTCTGTTCATGTCAAGAGTGAAGGTTTACATGACTAAAGGATGACACCTTGCCAGCAGCTGCAGGACTTTTTTTTCCTTCATTGTAAGATTGTCCAGGGGTGTGGGGTCTACATCTAGAACTGGATTTCTAGAATTCTCCTTTGTAAAGATATAGCCAACTTGGAGTCTGCCACTAACAGTGTGGCAAGCCCTTTGGAAGCTTCTCATTAATTTCCCTTCATCTCTTCCTGTAACAAATACCATGAATGCTGACAGGTTATGTGCCCAAACAAAACTCCAAACCATTGGGCACCATTAGTCTTTGGGTACCCGCTTACTCCCTTGTAAGATAAAAGGTCTAGAGTTGTGGGTTGTTTTCTTTCTTTCTTTCTTTCTTTCTTTCTTTCTTTCTTTCTTTCTTTCTTTCTTTCTTTCTTTCTTTCTTTCTTTCTTTCTTTCTTCCTTCCTTCCTTCCTTCCTTCCTTCCTTCCTTCCTTCCTTCCTTCCTTCCTTCCTTCCTTCCTTCCTTCCTTCCTTCCTTCCTTCCTTCCTTCCTTTCTTTCTTTCTTTCTTTCTTTCTTTCTTTCTTTCCTTCCTTCCTTCCTTCCTCCTTCCTTCCTTCCTTCCTCCTTTCTTTCTTTCTTTCTTTCTTTCTTTCTTTCTTTCTTTCTTTCTTTCTTTCTTTCTTTCTTTCTTTCTTTCTTCCTTCCTTCCTTCCTTCCTTCCTTCCTTCCTTTCTTTCTTTCTTTTTTTTTGTTAAGCTTCTCTATAATTTGTCAGTGATTTTCTTTTGTTCTCAAAAACTTCTTTTATATTTATTCTTTATCCACACAGGATGCCAGCTTCTGTGGTGATGTGAGGACCTCAGGCCCCTGACAATTCATAAAAGCATAAGTGCTCATAATGATATTGAGCACAGATGAGGAAGCCTGGACAATTTGGAGGTTTTTTGGAGGTTAGATAGCTAAGGTAGCATTGTTTGCTGAAGTGTTGTCTGAACAAACATCTGACTGACACCAAAGAGTGAGTTCAAACAAAATACAGCAACATACAAAAGCAATCACCCAGGAGGAAGAAATGAAGTATAACCCTTAGAAACAGTGTGTTATGGGGGATAAAAGGTGGCTGAGGGATAGAAAGTAATAGACATAGTGTCAAGGAGAAGGTATGTGATACACAGGCCAGAATAGATGTGGCCTAAAGACCCTATAATTTCCTTGAAGGAGTTTCCATGATTCTGGGTTTGCTGGGATGTTATCAGCTTGCTTAAGACAGCATCTGACATGTTCAGATTTCATATTTTCAGTCTCTTTTCTGTGTGAAGAAAGTTATTAATTGGATTTACTTTATTTCCCCTAGATTTCACCAGAAATATTTTATGTAAGGAAATTAGAAGATGCTTTTTTTTTTTTAAACCTTTTCTTCCTACTTCTCTGGGTCTTTAGCTTAGACTTAAAGACCTCTGACATATCTTTCATTTTTTAAAATTTTGGTTAGAAGAAAAGCTATGAAAAGGAGGAAACAGAGAGATTAGGAGTTCAAGGCCACCTTGTGCCCCTTGAGATTGAATCAGTCTAAGAGAAACAGCTGGGTAGTGGTGGTGCATGCCTTTAATCTCAGCACTAGAGAGGTAGAGATAGGAATATAAGGTGGGTGGAGACAGGATCTTGACCCCCCCCCATTCAATCTGACGATTCATAGAGGTAAGGAGCCTCTATTGGCTGCTGCTTTTCTTCTCTTGATATCTGACTCAGGGATTTTATTGTTAAGACTAATTAGGATCATGCTTCATTGTCATTTGAGCACCTATAGCAAGAAGTCAAGCTTTTCAGAGTATGTGCTTCCAATGGGAAAGTGTTCAAACAATAGATGTCTCATAAACAGGCAAGTGCTCGCTCATTCTAGCATTCACAGAATGGGGATGGCGTTATCAGAGAGACAATTCTCAAAATTTTAAACTATTTGGATAGCATTGGTTATGATTTTTGTCTGCATAAGAAAGATGGGAAGACAAATCAAGAATCAAGTATATTCACTAGGCTTGGATGAGAACCTGGGTAGATGTTCAAATATCAATTGGGACTGAAAAGAAAGAATGGGGTTGAGTACATGTTTAGCTAGAAAATTAGCATTCTTTTTGTTAGTTTGTATTTGAAAATGCCATTCAAAATTTAATATGGATTCCAAGTTTTATCAATTGTGAAATCTCCAAAGGAAGTAAAGGATGGCAATATCAGTATTGATTCAAGCAAACCAGATCCTGTTGAGAAGATACTTTGTTCGCTGTAACCATTAGTCACTTAAAAATCTTACTTTAATGGTGCCGGTTTTCTTTTTAATAACTTAAGAAGCTGTGTGAAATATCACACTCAATATAAAACAAAACTCACCTATTTGATTTTCATGGCACTCTGTGGTATGACTGCTTGTCATATTCATTCTTTTCTGGAATGCAGATTACTGCTCTGCAAATGAGAACATCCCCCCCCCAGAATATCCTATAAACCTCAGGAATTCCTCACTCCAATACGCCTTCCTATCATTATATTCTCTGCCTGGAAACATTAGAACAGAAAGTTGGAGAGATCTTAGGTGGATGACAGAGCAGAAGGGCCTCCTGGGCTCTGCTAGTTATTGGCTGGTGACCTGGGGATTCATTAAACCTCTCTAGTCATCATATGAAAATGAAGTTAATAATACCTTTCCATGGGGATGTGGGGAGATTAAAGGAGGGAATGCTTGTATGCACTTGACACGCATTGCAGGTACTCCACAGACAATAACTTTAACAGTTACTGTGGGACTTTACTGTACCTTTCCAAATGCAGAGACCTTAAGTGCCAACTCACCAAGCTCCTTACAGACTCTAAGGCTAATGAAGGCTATAATTGAAATCAGCAGTAATGGCTTCGAAGATCTGTAGCAAGAATGAAAAAGAAATGTAAATATCTACAAAGTATTGTCATCCTTCTGGGGCTGAGGTGGAAGTCAGTCTTAAGTGTAGCCTGTGCCTTACTGACAAGCTGACATCTCTCTGATTTTGTCTGAGTAACTTCACTCTCTTTGTAAGTTCTCATTTTGTCTGCTCATAAAGGATGCCTCTGTCCACCCATACTTGGCAATTGTGTGTACCCCCGTTTTACTCTGACTTAGTCTACCCTAGCTCCACATGAGTTTTTAGGTCACATGAACTGAGACCCTTAATTAAAATTTTAGTGACGCTGCTGTAGATTTTCCAGAGACAGAAATTTTATTTAGCTTGTCCGTGACTTCTCTGTGATTCAATCCTTACTGTAGCCTGAGTGGAAAAAGAGGTTTCCATGTCTTACGCCTTTAAGATGTAGGCAGGGCAGTAGAAGATAAAAGAGATTTTGCATCCAAGAAGCACAGAAATTTCTTGTCAGGGTAATATTTTAAATAGCGAATAAAAGGCCAATTAAAGTGTCTAGGATAGCTAAGGATACACGAGAGGCATAAAAACATAGGTCATGAAATGTCTTTCTTTAACAGGATCTGGAAACTCAGAAAATTTCATCTTCTTTCTCAACCTGATTTTTCTGTTGGCAGGTTGTATACATTTACTCATTAAATGTTACCAGTTTTCTACTTTTTGTAGGAAAATTTCTACAGTACAATACAGACGATACTGACACAGACGTTGAACTTGGTTTTCTCTGACAGCTACAGGACCAGAGCTCTGTAAGTTTTTCTTACAACTCATCTCCACCAAGTTTGCTAATTCTAACCTGGCGGGGGCTCAGGATTCAGTCTTTCCTTGCTTCTCCCCTTGCTGACACTTCTATTTCCCCAGCGACCTCATCTAGTCAGAGAGTTATACATTTCGCAAACATGTTAATAACTTCCAATTTGTATTTTTAGCCAGGTTTCCACCCTGAACTCCAGACCCACATAGCTAGGGACCCCCTTGATCTATCAGCTTATATTTGTAATGAGCAGCTCGAATGTGGCATTCCACAGGTATTGCTCCTGATTTCACCTGCCATTGCAAACCTGCTCTGATCACAGTCTCAACTAACTATTCCTTGTTGCATTTTATGAACACTTTCTGTTGTCTTTGGCCTTTATTTGCATGTCTCATACCTAATTTGAAGTCAATGGTCAGTCATACTTGCTTTTTTTTTTAGTGATACCTTGTCCGACTATTCCTCAGCTCCCCAGTCACTTCAAGACAAGTGTCCTTCTGACCCAGTTTCTTCACTAAGTATATAGTTTTCTTGCTTCATCTCAGGACTCAAATATTCTCCCTTCTCAACAGACTTCAAAGTGAACCTCATTATCTCATCTATATTCTCTGTTTGGAGCTCTCCTTTGGGGTCATAACCCATGAAGAATAGAAATCTGTGTTTTTACAATTCTGATAAAAGTGTACTAGATCTGCCCTTCCCCTTTTCTTTCTGCATTACAATTCACCTTGGCTCATTCTCCTTTCACATGGATTTCTTTGCCTGTCCTTTCACATACCAGTCAATCGCAAGTCTAGGGCATCTGCTCCTACTTTTTCTTCAGTCTGAAAATCCTTTTTATGTGTTTATTCTCCAATTAATATGCATTTCCTAAATATTATCTTGTGATTCTTTCCTTGCTGACATTTAATGTCTTGTGCATTCCTCTGGTGCTCTCTGATCTTACTCTACTTTACCCATGGCACTTACTCACGGGCTGAGATAGCCCATGTCTTCTCTCTTATAAGGATACAGATCTACTAAATCCAAGCTTTCTGGTTATTCCATTCAGTGTTCTGACTTCAGGACCTAGAAAAGTGCCTGTGGGACTCAATAATAAAAAATACATGCTGAATTAATGAGTGTATTAATGAATGGATACAGAAATACCATTTTATCATGTTTTTATTTATTTACTCTGTATGGTCTTCATAGCCTCTTATTACAGCGACTTCAAAACTGTGTCTCCAGGTCCTGAATCTTTCTAAGAGTCTATGTAATTTACCCTAAGGAGCAGTAAAGCATATGCATTTTGATATCTGGGCCCTGAAGATGGACTGATTTGGCTCAGATCATTTATTCCCTATTGATCTCAGGCAAGCAGTTACCTATGAATAAAATATTACCTGGCTATAGAGCTGTCAGCACAATAGAAATACTTAGAGATGTCTGCATACACAGTTGGGTGCTTGGTGAATGTCCAGATCACATATATTTAGACTTTGCAAAGTCCGCTGATCTTTGTACCCACTCTGATCCTTTTATTTTCATGTATTTAAAAAGCTGCTTCTAGTCCCTTGCTATTGATTGCAGAATATTCTGAGAGGACATTGATCTAAATATCTCTATTTTAAATCCACATTTAATTCTGGTTCAGTAATGAGAACTTCCTTTACTGCTCTCTTTCCTATCAGGGTAGTAACTAAATACTCACATTAGCAGTCTGCCTGGAATGGGAGTATCTTCAGGAGATGGCTAACTTCCAGTCATTCTTTCAGAAATGGATACTCTATTGATGAGATCTAATCAAAGCGATGCCTTACAAACATCTGTGCTTGCTTGGATCTCTCCTGATTTCCCTGGTCTATAGTTACCCTCTCAACTACAACTTAAGATGACATTTCTTTTCATGCTTAATGTTTGAGGCTTGTGAGAGATTATCTTCAGACCAATTGGGTTCTGTTTGTCAAAGGCCAAATTCCATTTTACAGCTTTTATCTGGAGCACTCACAGGTCAATGCAACATTTTTTTCTGGTCCTTTCTCCCAAATTCTCTTTTGCCTTTCACTTATATATCTTATTTGATCTTGATTCATTTATGTTTAAAAATGAGAAGTTGCACTTTAATAATATTTTACATAATGACTTGATGATATTATGTAACAAAGTTTTTGATAGGATACAGGGTAATGATAAGATGATGGAGGTATTTATATTAGACTCACTGGGAATCAGTGGGGAAATATAATTTTCTTCCTTGTTACTAGAATAGGCTTTCAAAACTTTTTTATTGTACATTAACAAAATATTTCAATTTTACCCTAGTTGCATATCAAGCCTCATGCTCTAAAATAAGGAACTGGGAGAGGGTTTTATCCATAGTCTACTGTACTACAATGATTCTGTGAAAATGTTGTTTTCATAATCACTTTCCCCAAGCACCATTGCCATCAAGCTAAGAAAGACACAAATATTTACTTAGAAATCTCTATAAACATAAAAGGCTTATGACTGAAATATATTTAATCTTTTCTCTCAGGGCCTTCTAAGAGAAAGAGTCATTTTGAAATGGAAGAAAATGATGTCAAGTTTTCAGAATTCATCTAATGGCCTTAATAATATCAGCTGCAGAGGACAGAGGAAAAACAGAACAGAGAGTGTGCAGTGGCCTTAACACCAGCCAGGAGAATGTAAACAGAAGCAGAGCTGTGGCACCTGGAGTAGATGGGTCCTTGCTAAAGCTGTCAAGTATTCATTAGAATACAACTGTTCTTTTTGTGGTCATTCACTCTGTCACAAATGTGTCTACTCATAGTCTACTCATATTGTGAGGGAACAGATATCTTACCACTGCACATAAGTCAGTCTATTGAAAATTATTTAAGATGTATTCAGTCTCTATGTATTTGTATGTGTGTAGATTTCTCTTTAGAACATTAGTACCTGCAGAGCACCGAGGAAGATGTTGATCCTCTGGAGTCGGGGGGGGGGGTGGTGCAGATAGTTGGGAGTTCCCTGACTTGGGAGCTGGAACTCAACCCCAGCAAGTGCTCATAACTGTGGAGTCCTTTCTTTTTATAATCCTTTAACAAAGCAAAAATAAGTTTTTTAGAAAGTGTCTCATGATAGAGAAACAAAGATGTTGATGGGAGAGTGGAGGGACAAAGATGGGAGGAGGTAGAAGATGGAGGAGGGAAGTCACTGGAGAGATGATGGTTCTCATTGCAGGGTTCCTTCTTGTAAGCACTGATGCACTGTCAAGTAGGCAGATTAAGAATGTCATCTGCATGCATTAAGCCTTCAGAGTGAAAAGTTTGCCAGACAAAGACAGGAATCATGTAGAGAGTCAAACAGAGAAGTATTGCTTCTGCTTTGAGTTCTTGCTCCTTACTGGCTTTGTATATATTCAACCAATGTTAAGTACAGCTATGCAGGCATTTAAAAGTTAAAATTTTGACCATGAAAAATGAATACGGTAAAATCAAAGTGAAAACTTTTCGTATTTAGATTTTATTATTTGACTGGTGATAGAAATATGTGTAACTTTATTATTATTATTAGCTCAATTAACTTTATAAATTAACATAATGAATTGGGTTATAGCAAGTCAATAGTTCTATAATTTTATTGCTCTGCTAATGATTCTTTGTTTTTGGTTTTGCATACATACACATATTTATGTTTGTGCTGTGTATACATCAGGCATATTAAAATGTATGTACTTGTGTATAGAGAGGACCAAACTGATATCAGGTGTCTTCTTTGTCACTCTCTACCTTATATATTGAAGCAGGGTCACTTGCTAAAATCAGAGCTTTCTATTTATAGTAATCAGTTTACTCTGAGAATTCTTAGTCTCTGCTTCCTTAAGACTGGGTTTATAGGTGGGCTGTTACCACCACCTTGACCTACTGGAGATCCATACTATTGAAGCAATAAATCACTGCAGTTGCTATTATGTATAGAACTATTTTATGATATAGAGATAACGACTCTTAGCTTCGCTCTGTAGTTCGCAAACAGGATTTCAGTGTTCTCACTACATCATTTTGGTGACTTTGTATAGCGTAGAAGATAAACTGACAAAATTTTGCAGCTTCTCTAGGAGCCACATGTGTCTTGACAATGGTTCATCTGTTTGGAGCCAGTACAAATGAAGCAGCATATCATCACTGTTCTGAAAATTAAAAAACAGAAAGTAAAACAAATACTTGGTTCTAAAAGTATGGCAATTTTACTGGTATTTTAGTTTATGTCTTAAAGTATAGAGCTAAGATTTCACATTATCTTTACTTATTATACAAACCTGGCTACTTTTACAAACCTACAAGTAGAGGTATTCAGGCTGCTGGATCATGCCTCATTTTTAAAGTAAGAACTCTGTAGAAACACCAGAAAATCAATTCATGAAGAAATGTTTGCTTTTCTTTCAGAGGTCTTTATATTATAAATGTCCTAGCTGGGAAAGGGCTGGGAATTTCTTTTCGGCTGTCAAGATTTCCTTAGGAGTTTGTCTTTCTGCAGTGGTACTGTGATGAAACCTTGTAAGATCTCCCTCAGCCCTGATGAAGCCTTGTAAGACCTTCCTCAGCCCTACCACAAGGTCTGGGTAATAAGGATGTGTGGCACAGGCTTGCAGAAAAATGCTTACTGGGGGCTCCTGTAGTCTTGAGGTGATGTTCTATGAAGGATAGACAATTGGTAGAGTTATTTAGAAAAAATAAGTTCCATTTTCTATGGTGACTAAACCAGACATGCTTTTTGGAGAGAAAAAGCTCACTATTTAGGCATCTCTAGAGGCACTTGACAACATTCTGAGAGTGTAAGAGTCAAGAACCTGGCCAGATATTGCGATACTAACAAGATCTTTTGGAGTCTCAGCTGTGCAGTGGGAGGATGATTTGTAAGTCAGAGAGCAGAACAATGGGAAGGAGCAGTCCTGTGTGTATTATTTTGAGTGGCCCTTGGTTAGATGAGACCAAATGAAAGATGAGAGCAAATTTAGTCAGAAAATATCCATCCATTTTATGGTGGTTTTCAGCTGAAACCAAAGTCAGATTCTGACAAGCTTCAAGCTATTCTGCTTCCTTTATATAGGTTCCGGCTTTATGAGCACTGCCTACACAGATGTGCGCTCAACAATTAGGCAGCCTGGTTATCTGGGTTACTTCCCAAGGAGCCACAGCAGTGCCTCTGAGAACCTACGGCGCAGCAGCAGGGGACCATGAAGGCTGAGAAGCACTGTGTATTTTTCCATTTCAACAGCCTCCCACACTCCAAACTCAATATCTCACAGACTGTGGTGACAAGCAAAGTTTTCTGAAGAATTCAGCCTGATAGTCACATATAATCTGTCAAGGTAATAACTCCCTTAGGGTTTTAGGGAGAAGAGGATTTGCAGCCTGACATTTAAGAACACTGCTGGTTACAGCCCATGTCCCACTCTTCATTCCAGAGACTGGTATCCAAATGCTTCACCATATGTCAGCAAACTACAAATACAACCTAAAATAAGAATACAGCTATCATGCACTGAGAACCCTCTTCAAACAGAGCTTGGGGTCACAGGTGGGACTGAGGGAACCACAGTTTGTTAAATCCAGCACTCTTGTTGACACAGTTTGACTGTAATTATAACAGCATATCGAAATTATGGAACTATTGTGTTATTCAAGAGGCCATTAGACTCCTTGGGAGATCAATCACATTTTGCTATTTTTCTGACATTTTAAATAATACTGAGGTTTAACTAAGCACGTTTGGACATTATCTGGTAACTTAATCATCAGAATTGTTTTCCGAAGTGAAAAAATAATTATCTCTGGAAGAGAAAACAATAATAATATTTCTGTAATGAAATGATGATATGAGTTAAACTTTTGTTTCAGGCATCTACCTCTATCTCAATAGTTCTCTACCTCTAGGTCTTGATTGCTTTAACAAACCTCTGTCTCCAAACATATTAACATTATGGCTCCTAACAGTAGCAAAATTACACTTAGGAAATAGCAATGATAATAATTTTATGTTTGGGAGTCACCACAACATGAGGAACTGTAGTAGGAGGTTTCTGGCCCAGACTTTCAGGCCTAGCCTCAAGGTTTCAGCCCATAGACCCACAGACCGGCAGAGACACAAAGATGCTTACAATAGTTTTAGGCTGATTGGCCTAAGGTCCAGGCATATAACTTGCTAACTCTTTACCCTTAATATAATCCATGACTCTTATCCTGTTCAGCCATGCGGCTCAGTACCTTTTCTTAGAGCAGCATAGTTGTCCTCTGCTTCTTCTGGTTTCTCTCTGGCATTCTGTTCTGTTCTTCCTGTTCCCAGAGTTTTCTTAGTCTTGTAGCCCTGCCCACACTTCCTGTCTGCCTTTGGCCAGTCAGTACTTTTTATTAAACCAGTGGGTGGGACAGTTATTTACAATGGAACAGCACAATCTCCCACAAGTCAGTATACTAAAGATCACAGCATTAAAAACTTGAGAACCACAACTCTATCTCCTCTTATAGATAGGCCATGGCTAGGTGTGCCTACATCCTCTTGAAAAGAGAGCCCTGAAATTCAGCTTCATTATGTGGATGCCTTTTGGTTTCAGTAGGGCTCCTCTTCCTTTGCTCTGTGGGTGGTGTTCCTGTTCACAAAACCACTGCTGCCCTGTGCACGGAACTCCCCATGTTTTAATAGCAAGTTCTGTTACTGTTACGGCATTTTTTCATCCATTTGGTTTTTCATTACTTGGTTCAGTTCAAACATCACTTTCAGGAATTTTGCCTTTGCAACTCTGTTTTTACTGGAATCTATGGGCATTACAGTCACTGTCAGTAAAGTATTATAAAAGGCGATTCAAGAACCCACTTATAAAGTAACAAGAATATCACACACAAGAATACTTCTTGTGTCTTTTCTGCTAACAGCATTTGCTCCTTCATTCTCTTCCAACGACACCTGCCAACTCACTCTCTGTTCTGCTAATGTGAGAAGAGTTCATGCTTTTTTGTAGTTGCTCCTAATAAGTAAAGGTCAACACAGAACTTTCAACTTGGAAGCATTTCTTTTTGCAGCAAAGAGCCTATTTAATGAAGAAAGTACTGTGTACCCAATACTTCATCATTCGTTTATTTTTAATCTTAGGGTGATTAAAGTACAGTCTTGTTACTGTCTAGGAGGTGGAAGTATGTGGAGTTTGGCTTGAGGACTTAGCTACTGTTTAGGGATGTCATCTCACCATAAACGTGAAACAAGGCTGCTAGAAGACATTAGCAAAAAAAGTGAAACCCAAGAAGGGAACATCTATCTCCAGAGGACTAGAGGGATCCATCAGGGAGGGGAGAGTCACCCAAGGTGATGAGATACTCTCAGCCACAGAAGGAGGGCACTCACCTTGAAGAATGAGAACCATAAGAGGGAAGGGAGCCATCAGCTCAGACATTGACCTAGGAGGGTGGTAAAAACTACCAAGAAAGACTTTCACTTAGAGGATGAGTACTCGCTTAAGGAGATGAGAAAGAACCACCAGGAAAGACTCGTAAGATAATAAAAGGGAGCCATTACGAAATACGCTCATGGGAATCAATGCTAACCATTGTGGAGGCCATTCAAATTAAGGGGATGAAGGGTTAGTTTGGATCTACAGTTGTCTCCTAAAACTGATATTGAAGCTTAGTTTCTTGCTTATGACATCATTAGGTAGCACCCTTCAAGAGATGAGCTCTCCAGGGAAGAAGTTAGGCCTTCATATCTTAGACAGGAATTGTTAGACTCCAGATATTTCTTCTGCTTCTTTATCTGTCTTTGTTACGAGGCAATCACATTTTCTCAACTACTTGTCTACACTACACAGGACCCATAAGTCACGGGAATGATAAGGCCACAAGGGACTTATGCCTTTAAAACAAAATAGACCTTTAAAAAAAAAAAACTCAATTTTTAAAATGTATTTTCTTTTAGGAATGGAAAGCTGACTAAGCGGGATATTCAGGGGCCATCAAGTTAAGGAGGTAGAAAGATACAAAGGTGGGAAATAAATGGCTCTTAGTGAGTCTGGAAATGGCCTAGAATAATACTACTCGGAACTTGGGAAATTCCAATGATCTTTACCTCACTGAGGTTCTATTCAGTTCTTGGGCTTTTTAAAGGTTCAGTATAGGATGATTGAATTTCTGACTCTGTACTTGGGGAAACCTGCCACTCAAATACAATATTAGTCTTATAATTGGCAGGAAAAGTCAAAGTTGGTAGTTTCTCTCCATTTTATATTTTCTCCTTATTTTTAATTTTGAAATTTCTTAATTTCCCAAGTATCTACAGATAACACAAGTGAAATATATAGTATTTACTTCATAAAAATAGATAAAACCTTTTCATTGAAAAAAATCATTAGTACTTAGCTTATAACTTTAACCAGTATTCTGTCTGTAGTTTTATTTTTTGTATTTTATGACATAAATTTGATAACCATAGTTATAGAAATTTATATATATACATTCATTTTAAAATGTCATCTCCATTAATGTATCCTCCTGCTCCCCCTCCTGTCTCCCTTCCCAATCCCTCACAGCCAGCCTTCAGCCTCCCCCCCCCACCTACCCATCCCCTCCCCCAGTGGGCCAGAAGTCCCAAGGTGGGCCAGCCCAGCATGGCACATCCACTTCAGGCACATCCTATTTACTCATCCCAAAGTCAATGCTGGGCTTGGTTTCCTAAGTGTATATGTTGAAGTACATTTCTAAATGTCTCATGATGCCCATGGAATAAAGGGCAGGCATATTCCTCCTTCTGTGGCTTGTCTCACTTCTCCCAGTTTTACCTGGAATTCTTGCTCTGATTGGAGTAGGTTATTCCTTAGGAAGAGTAGTCCAGGATTAACATATCTGCTGTGGGTTCTAAGGGTACATGTAGTCTGAGATCATTGTGAGGGTTTTGCTCCAGATTGGCTCTAGGTCCTATGTCAACAGTGGTACTCTTGATAATACATCCTCCCTTCCTGGGTCTTACCTGTCTTTCTTCTGCCCTATGGGAATTCCTCTTGAATATACTGCTTGAGCATAAATCTACCTCTTAGCCTTGGTCTTTGAGAACAAAATTTTCTCCCCTTCATTGAGGTTCTGGACCAATTCCTTTTGAAATGAAAAACATCCCATGGGGGGATTAGAACATCATTTGACGGCTACTTCAGAGAGAAAACAGGATATCAATTTTATTCAGCCTCCTAGATGAGATAGAGCCAATGTAGTACATGTCTTTTTCCAGTGCTTTACCATATACACATTGTTTACAAATAGCAATTGAAGGCAAATATCTGCATTTCCCCTGTAATTTCACTTTCATAAAGTTCCAAAGAAGCCTAAACCATACTCTAGTTGATAACTGTGTCAGTAATGATCCTTGTGGAACGAAGGGTGTAATAGTGATTAAGGACAGACATAAATCACAACTCAGTGAGGATCTTTCACATGAGCAGTGTGTTATCCGAGTGCTCCACTACTGAGCCACATTTCCAGGCTTAGCAAGGTATATCTGATTTTCAAGGTCTCATACCAAGTTGGGAATTAGAACTTACCCAATTCTACTGAGGAAGTGAATGCTATTGTAGGGACCTACTGAAAAGATGAGGAACTGGGCATCTTCTGCCTAGGTTTTTTTTTTTCAATACCCGAAACAAAAGTCAGTCAGTTCATCTCTGGAGAGGATATAATAAGACCATGAAAGCTAAACAATGTCACCAGTCATTATTCATTAATCAATGGAAGCTATGGAGTGACCACAGGCTTTCTGGTACATAGCAGTTAGTAATACTCTCTCCCTGCTGGTTAGAATCAGAAACACTAAAGCATTTCCTGTACAAAATGAAGTATTTTCTAAGGTTTGATGTCATAGTAGAGAATGGTAAAGTGTGAATCATCTAACATGAATAAATTGTAAACTCCAGGCTATAAACTCCATGGAGTACATAAGTACAGCTTCTAACTGTATCACTCTGTTGGAACTGATAAACTAATGTCTGACTCGCGGGTGACTTTCCTGCCTGCAGAAAAGTATTTACCATATGCTTCAAATCTCTGCATCACCGCTTTTACTCTAAAGCAGAACAGATGTCTTATTTATAAAACCTGAATCTCATTTACTCATAGAAGTGTTGTTTCTCTTCTCCTAAAACATACACAATTAATGTTCTTTACCTTCTATTCTGTAATTTATCCATTTTCTCTCTATCTATCTACCTTTCTGTCTGCCTACCTGTCTGTCTGTCTGTTTACCTATTGTCAATATTTATCATCTATGTATGTATGTATGTATGTATGTATGTATGTATGTATGTATGTCTGTCTGCCTATCTATCTATCTATCTATCTATCTATCTATCTGTCATTTGTCTATTGTCTGTATTTATCATCTATCATCGGTCTGTCTCTGTCTATTATCTTCCTATCATCTATTTATTGATATATTTATGATCTATCAATCTATCATCTACCTATCATCTGTATTTATCATCTATCTACCACCTATTTATCCATTTACCTTCTATCTACCTACCTATCAATTGTCTATCTGTCATCTATCTTCATCGTCATCCATCTTCTATCAATCTCTCATTTATGTATTCCCTTTCTCATTCTTTCCACAAAAAGCTTCTTTAATGTCAGCATATGAGCCCGTATTCGTGATTTTATTACCCAGTGGTTTGTGTCATATTTTTCTTTTCTTCACTGTGTTCCCTCAGCCTCGTGTTCACTGAGTACAACCTAGCTTCCCAAGGGTTCCACACAATGTACTGAGCTATGCACCTGAAGGTCTGACTCTCCAAGATACATTTGTTCTTTTTCTATGGGGAACCCTTATCTTTCTTACTTTGTAGAGAAGATGGATGCGGTCTAAACTAAGTTGTTAAGAGCACTTTTTCTTCTAGAGGATGGATTTTGTTTTCTCACGGATGAATCCCAACCATCCATAACAGCAGTTCCGGGGGATATGGTGTCCTCATATGACCTTCACAAGCACCATGCACACATGTGGTACAAGTATATCAATGCCAGCAAAACAGGCTAGCACATAAAAATAAATAATAATATTTAAAAAGCTAAAAATAAATGTTATCTCTAGGTTTCCTATTCTATCACATAGAGAAAACCAATTCCTCAAAGTGTTCACATAGAACTTCTGTGAGGATATGTGATGAACTTCATTACAGGAATAGTTTTTGTCTGTTTACTGCCTTGAGACATGCGTTCTTCAACATCATGGGATAAAATCCTGCTCAGAGTCTTTCTTGTCAGAGGCTTAACAATTATGGCTGACTGAGGAATGACGGCTAAAGTCTATTCTAAAGCTATGTGTCTGATTTTCAGTCATGTATAATATATAGAAGTGGTTTTGTAAGAAAAACATATTCATTCAAAAACTGTTCAACCTCTTTGCCTGCATGTAATGGCAAATACACTTTTTCGAAGAGATAAAGAGGGGAGAAGAAGATTGTTTTATGTAGAGTCTGGGCCTACCTGAGTAGTAGATGGTGTTTTCTCTGTGTCGCCACTGGTCACAACTGACAAAAGCGAAAGAAGAGGAAGAAAAGGAATAAAAAAGTAAAAATACAGAAGAGTAACAAACAAAAAAAGTGGAGACGTAAAGATGAGGATGAAGGGAGTGAATTGAAGCTGGTGAAGAGTTTGGGAAAACTTGATGTGTGTATAAAAAACACAATCTAGGAAGCAAATATAGTTGTGTATCAATGAAAATGAATTCCGTAGATCTGTCAAACAATGAAACGTCTATTTAATATTTTGATTGTCTTGTGAGAAGTAAGAAAAATTACTACAGAATTATAAAAACAGCAAGTGCATTATACTAATTGTTCTTTCCTTAGAAGAATAATACTCTTCCTAAAACACCTTAAACATTTTAAGATGTGTTTTGCTCTAGGGAGCTGAGCAGATGATTCTGGTGAGATCTGGCACACATTTCAATAATGTTACTGCTTATCAGTTTCACTACTCTGGTAGTTATTTTTTTCCTCCCATATATTTCTCATCTGTTCCGTTGAAACAATACTACCTTAAAATCTGATTATTATATGTACAAACAAATAATATATATTAATATAATATCCAGTCAGTGCCAATCATGACTGATACAATAAAAGCATTGCCTATTCTTTGGGGTCTAGTTTCACATTCCCAACCTCCTTCTACTTATACAATATTTTTCTTAAGTGAAGAATGCTCTGAAGGAAACTCTCAGCTCCCTTTTGAATAAGAAGTATCAAGGTTAAAATAGATATATCCCATCAATGAATTGAGCCTGAATCCATGTGAATGTAAACCCAAAATTCACAGGGAAAGCAGAGGATAGATTTCTGTGAACAGTCACTACTGAAGGTACGAGCTAGATTGAAAAAGAGGCTGTAGAATTTTGTCTTTGCAGAAGGCAGGAGAGTAAGTGTTTACTGTGATATCTTTGTTGGCAAGGTACCCAGGAACTGGCCTGAGAAAAGCCGTCGCTAACCAAGTAACTCACACTGCTACTTAAGCAAATTACTATTTGCTGTGCTCTTTATTAACACTGTCTTAATATCAACTATTAAGTGTTTTGAACAGTAATGGGGAAGAGACTGTCATTAGCCTTCTGCTAAGCACTCTTGTTTGACCTAATTCTCTGTCCAGGGTCTCCAGGGACACTACAATAGCATGGTGATGGTGAGTTTCTTCTCTGCCTCTGGTTTAAAAGGTAATTTTTAATATTGCATTTAGAAGATGTTTTTTGCCCTTATTTTTACTGTGTCATGCTTTAGCACATCAATCACTATTCTTTCGGAAAGTGATTTTTAAAATTTACCTCCATAGATATGCAGCCAAAGTAACAGAAAAGGAGCTTTCCCAATAAAACAAGATTTTCAATAACACAGAATGGAATGAACATTTTGTGTTACTGAAACACTTACATAATTTCTGCCTACGAGACTGAGCTGAGATAAGCTTATGATTCATCTGCAACATGTAAACCAGTAGGAGGAATGACTTCAGTTTGGGAGGCTGAAAACTTCTGATGAGAAAAAAGACATAAGTCTCTGAAATGAAATATTTTGCAATTCTAATTAGAGTCCAATCACAACAGATCAGTTAATTGCAATTTTTATATTTGCATTTATACCTCAGACTTACAGATATATTCAGATGACCCCCCCCTAAAATTCCACTCTTCAAAGATAAGGTTTTCAAATTCGCAAAAATAGCCTCAAGCTTTTAACTATTAGGAACTAATTATAAGATTTGATATACTGTTATGGAAATGTCATTGTTGAGAAATGACAATGCATTTAAATTCAAGCTTATATTGTAAATTACTGCCTAATGTTTATACTCCTCTTTGGAAGAACTTTAGATCGTATAATTTTGTGTTTTAAGTTATGGTTGAAATTTATTAATAATATAAACAAATAAAGAACTGTTCCAGAATATGGGATTCAGGCATAAAGTAGCAGTCCAGAGTTCTTCCTGGGTGTCAGACCATTTTGTTTTTTTTGAGATTTGGGGTATATTATCACTTCATGTTTTGGCTTCTTTTCTATCTAATGACAACAGTAATGCTCCCTCATTAAAATAAATATTATGAGAAGTTGAATGCATGAATAAATAAAAAGTTTCATAATCTTTATACTCACGACGCGGGAAAAAATTGAGGAAGAGAAATGAAAGATTGTTAAAAAGCCAGAATATCTGAATATGTATTGTGAGATACTGTCTTCTATATATCTATCAGGGCACCTGCACCCATGAACCCTCGGCTTTATGGATGCCTGAACAAGACTCTTGTCCCCACCCAAATGTGAAGAATTATAGTTGGTCAATGTCTGCTGTGAGAGAATTCAGTTTCCTCTAGGGAAGAGCTAGGTTGTCCAATCCCAAGTGATTGGTTTTGGACATATGATGATATGAGCAAAACCAAGTAGATTCATCAAGCTATGTATGTAGGTGTGAAAATATAATACATGTACATACATGCAATAATAGTAATTAATGAAGAGATCATGAATTTGGGAGAGGGGACACAGGAGGAATTAAAGGTTAAGGGAGAGGGAGGGAGGTTGGCCCAATGTTCGTACATGAAGTTCTCAAGAAAAATAAAATTATTAAATTAACAAACAAAAAATCACAGGATTTTAAAATGGTACCTCATATTCAGCAAACATTTTATAAATTTTCACTATTGTGACCAACATCACCTCATGTTTTAAGTAAAAATTATGATTCCTCTAGGATTTCAAACATATTTTATATTGCAATCTTAAAAAAATATATTATATGTGGTTGCTATAGCAATGACAATTTGCATTCCTTGCCTTCAGTGAATAAAATTTGAAACATAATTCTGCACTATTATTATTCATTGTGCTGTAGTTAAAAATAAAACAGTTAAGGAACAGAGGGCATGAGCTCTTCCCAAGGCTTCTAAATTGGTGCCTATTGTCTCTAGCAGTTGCGATTTCTGTAAGCTCCCAGGTAAATGCACGCACTAACGTTCATAAGTATCATGTAGCTGACAACCTTCTCATCTCTCCAGCATTGGTCTTCTTTGGGGGGAAATTGCTCAAGTTCCCATTGCCATAACAACAGGCTGCTCTCCTTAAAACAAGATATGCTCTGAGTCAAAGTAAAATCGTTTCCATGGTAACTGCTACATATTTAAGTGCAAGAACCTGCTTTTTAATCAGTCAAATTGTCCTTTGTCAAAAAACAACTACATACTTTTCTTAATACAATTACATATATTTTTTTAGAGTATGGCACATAAATAAAAGTAAGATGATTTTCATAACAATGAAAACAAAATCCTTTTTCATAGCTAAAATTTATTGTTCATAAATAAAACTTCCATAATCCACATATGAGTGGGTCTTAGCCTATCTCTGTAATGCAGATAAGAATATTTCTATTCAACAGACCTCTTGCCACATGTGAATAAAGTATTATCATTGAAAATGAAATGTCTGGGGGCCCAAATATGTTTTATACTTTCATTTATATAAAAATGATGTCCTATGCTGTTAAATGTGATTTCATTTTTATATTTTCTCTTGTTTGCTTTCAATAATCTCACAATCAAATAACATGAACACACCCACTCTCTCCCAAAAATAAACGCACATCTGGAGCTGACCAGATTGTTTGTTCCCTTATACCGCACCTGCTTCTTCTAGTTGCTTCTGTGGAGAGAGAAAAAAGCTGATAGTCTGGGAACTCAAATCTGGGGGTAGATTTCATTTTTATTATAAGTCAGAGTGGTACTGAAAGCTGGTTTCGGGGCTGTCTTGGTGAGCAGACTTCTGATTAACCATCTTGTGGAAGGATATCTCTCTGTGTTTATATGTAACTGGGTTAAAATTCTGCTCTGTAATTTTTCTAGCTACATGAATTTCGGCTTAAATTCTGTTAGATACATAAGGCACAGATTATTGAGAGGTTAGATAATACCACATATGTAGAAAACTCAATGCAAGCATTATCTCTTTGGTACAAAGCTTATGCACATTACTAACATTACTAATAATGACTATTATTATTTCTGCTGTTCTTATCAGGAATCTAAAATGAATAACAGTAGCACTGGTAACTGATACCAGAATATAAATAACTCTCTATCATTTTTTCATTTGGAAATATTACTCAAAATATAAATAAAAAGCCCCATTGAGTTAATATAAAACTTGGCCAGTGCTGTTAGACCAATTTGTTAAAATATTTGATACAATTTAAAGATGTGTTTATCACTCAAATTTTTAAAAATTTAAGAGAAATGCATGTGGATTTTACTTTTTTCTTTTAGTTTCCATGGCACCAGCAGTTCCTACAGCTTTAGGCTGGCATATATGTCATATTTTCTGGGACATCTTGAATTCAAATGCTCTGTTGTATTATTCCCAAATATGAACTTTACCTGTCAAGATACTGCATTCTGGTATTATGTAAAATTTATTGCCTCTATAAATGAGTGACTTGTATGTCCTCATCAGTGGCATAGTCTGGTTCCTCTAGTCAAAGTTCTGGTCCTATGGTGCTAATGGCATCTGATGCCCTGTGTTACTACAAATCACACTGGCGAAGCCTTGCAATGCTCATCTACCTGACGGGGTCTTCAGATGATAGCAGGGAACTCTTACGCATTTTAAAATATGTTTTCACAAACAGCCAAAAAGATCAGGTTGTCCACTGCTGTCCAATAATCCACTGCCCAGTCTTTTTAGTATTTGATCTGGCATTGAAAAGTAGCTCAGCAATCGTGCCATGAAAGAACAGGAAGAATGATCATTGCTCTAGTTGCTGTCTATTCTGAAAGAAGGACAGTCATGGCTGTCTTTTGGGTTAAGCCCCTTTGTTTCTCAATATTGATAAAAGACATTCCAGAGCTGGTTGAACCACCATGCACATTCTCCAGGTCTCCTCAGCTCCCAGTTCAGAAGAATCCTCAGCTCTACACTCATCTACCAGCTTTTCTGATCATGAAAATCTAGTGGAGATTTTATAGGAATAAATCTAGGTCAAATGTCTTTTAGAGGTTTGCTAGGAGATAATACTAAAATCAGACAAGGGCTCTCGAAATTTAAGTATGGAGATGTACTTGGACAGGACATCAAACAGAAAGGCCTAGCTTAGTTTACTAGTGCTACTGGGATGGAAACCACCGTGTGCATAATTCATGCACAACATATGTGCACTGTTTACAATTCAGGAACTTGAGAGCCCTAAGGATGTGAAGCCAACAGGTTTAAGGTCCATTCTCATAAATGGTACTGCCTGAAGAAAGAGCTGCAACCAACTGACCTCAGCTGGCCATCTGCATCCCCTTCATAAGGCATAGCACTTACCAACTCATAGTACCACCACAGTGGGGCTTACCTTTCTCCATGATATTTGTAGGGCACACCTGCATAATGTTTCAAATCCTTTAAAAGAACAGGAAAGTTTTAGTTTTGAGGTAAGTATAAGAGAGAACAGGATGGACTCAAAGAGGGTATCTGCAATAAGCTTTCCAGAAAAGTAAAATCAATCCTGTTACAAGAGTTTCCTAGGATTGCCAGAGCAAATTCTCCAACCACCAACGCTTAAAACAATGGAAACTTATTACCACATAGTTCAGGAAGCTAAATAAATATGTGTGGGCAGGGCAGTCTCCTTCTAAAGGTTTTGTGGGTGGATCCCTCCCTGCTTCTTGCTGGCTTTAAGTGTTTCTAGGCTTGGAGAGGCTGTGCACTGATTTCTATCTCTGTCTTATAGGCTTCACCCTGCTGTTTCAGTCTCTGAGCCTCCTCGCCCAGTGTTTAGAACAACAGCTGTGTTTGATGAGGGTAGCAGAAATCTTGCACGACACCATTTTTAACTCCTTATATCCACAGCAATGTTATTTCCAAATCAAGTCAAATCCTGAGCTATGAAACTATGCATTTCAGGATGTGTGGGAGAAGATCTAATCTACTGTATTTAGTATCTCCTATCTCCCTATTTTATAGTTGATGTGGTGAAATATTCGGAAGACCTGGAAACCATGCTCACACTACAAATGAAGGTCAAAGTTTGTGTCAGAGTGAGGCATCATGTGTGGCACATGCCTACAACCTTAGTACAGGGGAGGTTGAGGCAAGAGGAGTGTGAGTTCTATGGTAGACTACATAACACAGTGAGACCTTGTCTCACAAAAGGAAACAGAACTCAATGACATCATAGAATGACTTGGAGGCTCATTCTAAAATCCTATGTATGAAAATCTAAAACAATGATTTAACATGCTTGATAGATTGTTAAGATGATGAGCAGTGATTATTGGCTATTATTGGTTATTGTCACAGGCTTGACTGCTCTTCATGAGACATGTCCCAATGAAGGCTACACAGGCTTGGATAAAATAGAGAGAAACTTGGTTCAGAATTTAGGTTGACAATTGTCTTTATAAGAATTACACGTAGATTAGTTAGACATTAATATCATATGTGTCAAGTAGAGTACTGTTTGCAAAAGTCATCCAGCTTTGTGGCCTCATCATACTTCTCTTATTTCCTACGGTGACTTATTGATGAATGCATGCTCTCTAGAGTAATTTCTCCCTCTGCTACCCGTAGGTTCACATCCATTCAGCTGAAGTCAGGTATAAACAGCTGTTTACTTCATGAATGTAGTAAGACAGAGGTGAAGGACACTCTATGTCTTCCCATTTTCATTCACTCTTTTCCAGAATACACATTTATCAGAATAGTAAAACAAATACATGAAACCTAATTATAACATAGATTTAAATTCTTCATAGATTAAAGTCTTCTACCACAGACAGCAGCAAATATCCCCATTATATTGACTATATAGGCTCCTGCCTTTAATCTTATATACAGCTGATCACCAGTTTAAGTATGTGGTCTCCTTTACATCTGCTTGGAAGAGTAGGTGTTTGGAATGGATCGTCTGCCCCATGCTTCAGACTTTAGCTCCTTTAAACTCCAGCTTCTTCGCATGTCTTTTGTGCCCTAGAAGCCAAGGATCTGTTCTGCACAGAATTTCTCTTTTGCCTCTGAGCTACAGAGTGGGAGGCCGGAGCAGGTCATGTAAATAAATCTAGTAAGCAGTGTTTAAAATTAGAGGGTAGCAACTATGATTTTTTTCCTTTTTAGTGTTTCCCATGGGCATTAATTAAATGAAGCATTTTTAGGCATTTTCTCTTGCAGAGTTATTTTCTCCTATGTATTAAAATATTCAGGCAATAGACAGCAATATTAAATTCTAATGACTATTTCTGAAATGGCAGAGATTTGCTTATACCCAGTCTGTGATAGAGTCTGGTGAAATTAAAATATTTTCCCATTAACATGCAGATGAATCCGTTTTGAGATTACTTTCTTTGTGGGAGAAGTTCTTCCTAACGGAGAATTAAAATTAGGGCATGCTGCTAACATCTTTGGAAAAATTCTTCCTCCTTTCAATCTACTACCTATTTCTTAATCATCTATCTGTGAATCATCACTTATTATTTATCACACCTTCCTCTTCTTTACTACCCCCTCCAGCTGCCATTCTCCTTTCTCCCTTCCCGGCCACCCCCCCCCTTCTCTTTTCTCAGTCTTTCTTGCATGCAGACAATTAAATTTGGTTGAGACTTTGTAATGGATCTTTCTAGTACATTTGAAAATAGTAGCAACAACTAAAATAATCCAAGTTAAATTCATGTTAGACACAGAGAAACTTCATTTTTATTGCTCTAATATATTTTATAAAAGACATTGTTATGAGTAATGTCATCTTTGTGTATTGAAATTCAGTTTTAAACATGTTGCTTAATATTTGTCTCACAAAAATATTTTGTGCAAACAAATTTTATATTTTAAAATCTATTTTTTTCATGAACAGTGTTTTCAAGTTTTTATTTTTATAATCACGGAGAGGCAAATAACAGCAAGAGAGCCTGCTTTTGTGAGTATTTAAAAATATCTTTTGAAACCTTCTACATAATACAGGACTGATTTCTGTTTGACTTTAGCTATCTGTTTAACCATTTTTTATATTAGAAAAATCCCAGCTTATTAACTTCCATGGACAGAATCTCTAGCCTGCTATTGAGTGCCTGCATAAGTTTCCAAGGTATCATTTCCCCTTCTTATGGATTTTATGACTGAAATATGTGTCCATGACAAGAATATATAAACTCATGAGAAGCTTTCCAGAAAAGGTCAAAAGAGGTAGATATTTGATACAAATAATAGTAGAAAATATTGAATAATAAGACCAATAAGGCACGGTTTGTATCACTGACTTGGAGCTCTGAATATGAGTTGCCTAAGCATACAGAAGAACCTGAGAGACTTCGTGTCTACATTAATGGAAGAGCTAAGTTTTGGTGAATGCTTACTGTGCTTTTTGCAATCTAGTAGGACAAATGTCAGCTTGTAAACTATGACAGAGTAAATTAGCACTGCCATTACGGGGAAAAAGTGGAGATACCCAGGAAAATTAAAACTAGGTTTCAATAATTGGCTGCTGGGAATTTATCTAAATTAAACAAAAACAGGAGGTCAAAGAGTTGTCTACATTTCCATTTTCTCTGCAGAACTGTTTACAATAGCCATGAGATCACCCAACGAAAGGGTAAAGAAAATGTGCTCTATATGTCCACTGGAAATTTACTCAGCTGTTAAATTATGAATGTTGTTATCTGCTATGTAGAAGAAACTAGAAGTCATTGTGCTGTATTAACCAATCTAGACACTAAAATATAAGTACTACATGATTTTTCTTATATGCATAATCTAAAATGTTGGCCTCATAGAAGAGAAGGCTGACATTTTTCACATGGTGGGAATGTACAGAGAAAAGTGATTAATAAATGGTAGGATTTAGATAGAATTAAAAATTCTAATGGGCTATTCCATAATAGTATGAACATGAACAACTATTAGTCTGCACATTTTAAAAAGCTGAGTTTCTTTAAATAAAAAGTCAGGATCTTCTGTGATGTTCACAATTTATAATCAATATTTCTATCATTTCAACCAGTATAACTTCAGATAAAAATCATTTTAATTGATAAATTCAACAGTTAAACATTCATTTTATTAAATGTAGTTCATACTTGGTTGTTTGAAAGTTGGTGTACTAATCAGGGTTGTCTTGAGTAATAACTTATAGAGTAAATCTCTCTCTATGTATAGCAGGAAGACTTATTAGAATGGCTTACATGTTATAATTCTACTAATTCAACAATGTCTGTATACTAATGGAAGTTTTAAATAATGAAGTAGTTGTTCAGTTCACAGGGCTGGATGTCTCAGTTCTTATTCAGTATACACAAGAATGCCATAGAAATGGGCTCTAATGTCATTGAAGGAATGGCCGTGTGTGTGTGTGTGTGTGTGTGTGTGTGTGTGTGTGTGTGTGTGAGAGAGAGAGAGAGAGAGAGAGAGAGAGAGAGAGACAGACAGACAGACAGACAGAGAGACAGAGAACAAACAAAAACAAATTTTTTCTTTCATGTTCTTTATATAGGCTCTCAACTGAAGGTGTGTTAAATTAAAAGTGGATATTCTCACCTCAAAAAATATGAATTGAAGTTATATCTTCTATAGGAAGTTCTAGGACACCTCAAAGACCCAGATTAGAAGTGAGTCTTCTCACTTCAAATGATTCACTTGAGAAAAAATTCCTCATAAGTATGCTAGTTATTTGTGTTTTATTTAATTTCAAATGTAGTAGAGTTGATAACCAACAGTAACCATTACAAAAGTCAATATATAATAAATCACTATGTCTGAGCTTTCAATTTTCTATATGCATGGACAGAACATTTGGAACATATTGGGCAAAACATTTCACTGTAAAGTTTTTCTTAGTGAAGATAGGAAGGCAGAATAAATTCTTAATAAGAAACAGTTAAGATGATATGTTTATATGGCTTGTCTCAGCCAGACTGTATAGAAAGCATGCTTCATTTTATCTACTTAAACAATCTAAGAAAGTCTTACCTATGCTAGAAGCCACAACATAATGAGAATGGTCAACTTCTCAGTTCCTTGTTGCATACTGTGAGTGAGCTAAAATGGCTAAATATCAATATTTTGCTTCTGTAGTCCTTGTACTTATTTTAAATATAAACTCAGCTGGGCTGTGTTGTTACAATCACAGCTATGTTGGAGGCTAAGGCAAGAGGCAAGCAAGTCGAAGGTTAGTCTAGGTAAGAGGGTAAAAACCTGCTTTAAAAAAATAAGAATGGGCTGGGATGTAGCTCAGGTATGGAACGCTTGCTTGTCATGTGCATGCTCCTGAGTTCCATCTTCAGTACCAGAGGGAGCAGCATCTTTAAACCGTCCTTTGTATGAGAAAAATATCATGCAAAGGGGTTCATGTGGATCACAGATACCATGTGTTCATATTTGTCTCAAAATAAAAGGTACTTATTTTCTTTCATCTGTCATGTAAAAAATATAATTCTTGATTGGTCCGTATCTGTCCCTTTCCAAATATTTCTCAGACACAGCCAGCACACATTTAATCTGCTCTGTTCTACTTCCAGTGAGTTAATAATAAATAGAAACTAGTTTTATTTTTTATGTTTTTTTCACTTGTGCCTATGTGTATGCGTGTGTGTCTGTTTCTGTAAACTCACATGTAAACACCTGCAGATTTATTTAGAAGTCCTCATTACTCTGGGTATCACCCCTCATGATTGTACACTAAGCACTTGAATCACTGAGTCATAACTTTCAGACAAGAAAAGTGCATTTGGAAAGTAAAATTGTATTGATGTGTCTTAGGGTTTCTATTGCTCAGATGAGACAATGACCATGGAAACTCTTTATAAGGAAAATATTTCATTGGTGTTGGCTTACAGGTTCAGAGGTTTAGTCCACTATCATCATGGTGGGAAGAGACAGACATGGTGCTGGAGAAGGAACTGAGAGTTCTGGATCAGCAGGTGTCAGGAAAGTACAGATACTGTGCCTGGCTTGAGCATTTAAAACCCCAAAGCCCATCCTAGTGACATACTTCCTCCAACAATGTCAGAGATACCCTGACACACTTCCTAATAGTGATCAAACATTTAAATATATGAGCTGATGGTGGCCATTCCTAGTCTAACCACCACATTTCACTCATAAGCCCAATAGCCATAGTCTTTTAGCTATGTCCTAATACAAGGATGCATTCAGTCTCACTTAAAAGTCCCTAGAGTCTATAAAAGTCTTAGCACTGCTTCAAAATCCAATGCTCAAGGTTTCTTCTGAGTCAAATGGCAATCTCTTAATTGTAGCCTCCTGTAAAATCAAAATAAAAAAGTAGGTCACATATCTTTAACATATAATGGCACAGGATATACATTTTCTACCAAGCATGTATTGAAAGTCCATTATATGCAACTTTATATGCAAGTCTTTTGGTAGATATCGACGACATCCACTAAGGTCAAAATAAATTCTTCCTCATCAATCTTCAAAATATCTAAACAACAATCAACTAAGAAATATAATGACTCAGTGAAGACTCACAGGCTACTGAAGAACATATTCTCTCTCTCTCTCTCTCTCTCTCTCTCTCTCTCTCTCTCTCTCTCTCTCTCTCTCTCTCTCTCTTCTTTGCCAGACTATAGATACACTTGCTTAGAAAAAAGCTCTGTAAACAAGAAGACTACACATAAGCTATGAGTTCACAATGGTTTTCTAAAGCACAGGAAAGTAGAAAATGCAGTGTACTTTCTAGAATTCAGAAGGCCAAGGCTAGGTTGGAAGAAAGAAAACAGGATATGATTAAATTGAGGACAGCATGAGGAAAGCACGGTAAAAGAAGTAGTATCTTGGTTAGTTTAGCAGATGTAATATTGAGAATATGCAAAGAAAAATAAGCATGGTTAGATGTTGCCTCTACTTCTTATGGATAATTTAATTAAAAACATTATGGAATATAGGTCAATAGCAATTTAATATATATTTAAAACTGTATAGTTTGAATTTCTACATATTACAGTATTTATTATTTTAAAATATTCCTTTTAAATTTTCCTTTCCAATAGTGTTCAAGTTGTTTCCACACAGTCAGAATTTCTGTTGGATTTTAAAAGTATAACTAAAAATTTTATCAAGAAGGTAAATAAATATAGAGACATGAGCAGGGAAGAAATAAATTGAAGCCACTTTCTTCCAAGCAGTCACCCCTGGAAGATGAATTATAGGTACAGAAACAAAATAAATATGTGTCACACCATTGGGTATAAAAAAGAAATATGAAGGGAACAAAGCAACAGATATCATGGCCATTTCATAACTTTTTCTCTACCGATTTCCCATTTTTTTCCCTTTCGTCTTGTCAATCTTGCTTGGTCTGTGCATTACAGCTACTAATGAATACACATAACCAAAGGGGCCTGACTGGAATTGAAGGTTGCAATAAAGCATAATGTGTTCCATAAAGCTCCTGAATGACATTATTATTTTCATTATCTCAGTGGCAAATTGCATTCTTTTCAAATAATTATGTTAGCAGTTCTCTATTGTACTCACTGTGAACACCAGTTGCAGAGGGTCCAGCAGAGCCTTGCCTTTCTAGAGCACAAGAAGTGTCAGAATGCGAATGAGGAAGAACAGGAAACCTCATAGTTACAATAGCCACAGGAATTAGTGTTAGGCACAATTTGTAGCTCCCAGTAAATGGGCACAGTGGCTTTAACTTAGTAAGTTATTCATTATCAGGATGTCTCAGACCTGATAGAGCTGTAGTGTTTAAAACTGTGAAGAACACTTGTTGGAAATTTGTTACATTATTTTTTCCTAAGATGGTAATTCCCAAGAGAATCTTAAGTATAGGCTCTGTAAATTCTTTTGACTAGGTTTATATTTTCTTTGTTGCTTGCTTTTTGTTTTGTTTTGTTTTTTGACAGAGTTTCTCTGTGTAACAGCCCTGGTTGTCATTGAACTTACTTTGTAGGCTAGGCTGGCCTCATAGAAATCTGCCTGCCTCTGCTACCCAAGTGCTGGAATTAAAGGCATCCACCACCACTGCCTGGCTGGTTTATATTTTCTTAAAAACAGTAAGTTAGAGTTCAGCTAACAGTGCGATGGAGAACTGAGTTTTCTCTTCACCTAATTGGGGTGACAGGTCTGGGACAAACAGCTAGATGTGAGATAAAGGTTGTTTTTTAGAATTTCATTGGATAAAGTCTGGACTGGATATCACCAAGCAATGGTATTGTATTTACATTTAACAGTAAACAGCTGTAAAACTTGCTAAAAGTTGTGAAACAGCTCTGTTTAAGTGTGGAAAAACTGAAAAGATGGCTATGATCTCTGAAAGACGAAGAATGTGAGGAATAACTCCCAGGCCACCCTTGAACCTTTCACATGGACAAGATAAGTGGATCCTTGGCCACAGAAAATTCAGGAGCAAGAAGCAAAGATCAGAATTATGGGGCAAAGGTCTAAAACTGAGTTAGCACTTAGAAAAAGAACCAAGGAATCTGTATGACTGTTTGTCTGTAGCTTTGGTCAAATATATAAAAGTGTATGTGACCAGGGGAAGGCTCCCTGAGAACTGAGAAAAGAGAAAATCAAGGGCTGGATATTCCTCTGCTGGACACAGATCTTTTCAGTCAATGATGACAAGAAGTACTGTTTTTATGGCTCAACAGAGAGGAGGGACCTTGGAAGGAACATTTCAAGGAGTCAAATGAGACCTGATGTGGTAATGCATTTATTTATGCTGTGAATCTCAATCTTTAAATAAAGGAGCTGTTTTGGGTCATGACAGGCACCATAGAAGAAGTAGGAGGAGAAATCAGAGCATAGGTAGGAGAAGCAGGGCAGAGTCAGGCAGATCCAGCAAGCCACCCAAGGAGCAACATGTAAGGAGCACAGGTGAGCCATGGGCCACGTGGCAGACAGATTAATAGAAATGAGTTGAGTTAAGATGTAAGAGCTAGCTAGCAATGTGCCTGAGCCATAGGCCAAACAGCTCGAACTTAATATAAATGTCTGAGTCTTTTCTGGGGGTCTGAACAGCAGCGGGCGGGTGGCTAAGAGGTCTGGCGTGCAGGTCGGCAGGGTCTGAGCCTCTAGCCACCTGGGACCGAGAAACGCCATTACTACAGAGACCCAAAATGAACACACAGAAAGAAAAGCATTTTCTAAGCCATAGGTAAGGTTATTCTAGACTTGATTGAACAGACATGCTAGGCAAGATTAGCCTAGCTAAGCTCTGTCCCCTGCCCCAACTTCAATACACATCTAACAAGTGAAATCACAATTCTATTTATATTTTAGAAATAAGTAAAAAAAAATGTTTGATATATAGTTTCATTAATTTAAAAGGCAAAAAGCATTTATTTATTATATATAAAAATAATTTACATAGGAATATCAGTCAGAATTTGTTTACTATGCAAGTATTTTTATCTCCTTTACATCTTTATGAACTCTTCAGTAGAATTATTCTTTAGTGCTTGATATTTCTGTGCAGTTGAATATGATACATGAGAATTATTTTTACAATTTGATAGAAACCATATTGAAAATTCATTTGTAGATTTCCTCACGGCTAGAAACAAAAGTCAATATTCTTTAAGAAAAGATTAACAACTTTTTCAGCATGGTAATATTTGCAAATCTGACTTCCCTGTAATGTTATATGTGACATTATAGGCCTCTAAAGTGTCTACAAATGAAATGCATAGCTGGGAGGGAGACCCAGTGGGTAGACATGTGTGCATAGATGACAAGAATATTAAGTAGCTGTCATAAATATTTCAATAATTTAAAGGACAAGATGTCGATATCTGAAAAGCAGGGAGAGTCTCATTAGCACAAAAGGTAGAAAAATGATGAAATGGAAAATTTAAAACTACAAATCAGCACCAACAGAATACAAATAACCGTAAAGACACCATGTAGGCTTTCTGTGGCAGAAGGAGAGAGATTCAGGAGCTCAAAGCCTGACTAGTAGAAGGCAGTCAAACTGAAATACTGAAGAAAAAGTAAAAGGGACCCTGAACAGTGTGTATCATAACCTCAAGTGTTCTCTTACTAAAGCACTGAAGTCTGAGATGGAAATGAGAGACCAGGAAATAAAAATTCTATGGTTGTGTCATTGCCAAAATGTTTTTAAATTGGTTAGATGTGTCTTCAATACTCCAGAGTAGGTTTAAAAAGCAGAACAAAGAAAATCTCACCCTCCTACATCATAAACTGCTAGAAAATTAAAGTACCGGGAAATCTTGAGGCACGTAGGAGGAATAGAAGATTATTTCTTACAGGAGAAGATGGAGAAATCAACTGTGCAAGTCAGAAGACAGAAGGGCACACCTGCTCAGACTGAAAGAAACAAACCTATGTTTAAGTGATGTGTAAATGTTATGTATCCATAAAGTACCACATCATGTTTTGTACATGTCTACATTGTGAAATATTAACATATAGATTAAACCCATATTCATCTCCTCAAATTATCATGTTATTTTATGAAGCAAAGCTCTTTCTTGTATTTTTTTGAAATGTGTAGGACATTATTGTTCTCCAGTTACCCACTGTACAATAATAACACAGCAGGCTTTGCTCCACCAAAACTGCAACCCAGCACTCACTGATCATACCCACCCCTTTTCTCTCCAGCCTCCGCTCTCCACCATTCTACTTTCAACTGTTTTACATTTCACACATAAACAAGATCACGCAGTCTTGATATTTTAGTAACTGGTTTATTTCAATGATCACAATGACCTCTATTTCTATTCACACTGGAACAAAGTATGCATTTTAGTATCAGACAAAATAGGCTTTATGTGAAGAAATATTACAAGAGTTAGTAGGTTGTATTTCAGATGAATAAATTTCATCAAGAAGATGCACATGCATTGGAGAAGACTTAGAAAAACTTCAACATGACAGAATGATAAAGAAATTATTCTATTACTGTTTAATTTAAAAATTTCAAGTCAAGGAATGAACCTGAAATGGCCTGTCTCTAGGCATTTCAGATATGTTACTCAACAACACTTGGCCATACCATTACTTTCAGTCCCAAGCATTAGTACATAAGACTATATGTAATATGCCATATATGGTGGTTTGAAAGTAAATGCCCCCACAGTGAGCACTATTAGGAGGTATGGCTTTGTAGGAATAGGTATAACATTGTTGGAGTTAGTGTGTCACTGTAGGGGTGGGTTTTGAGGTTTTGTTCGCTTAAGCTACACTCAGTGTGCTACACAGATCACTTCCTGTTGTCTATGGATCATAACATAGAACTCCGAATTTCTTCTCCGGCATCATATCTGCCTGCATGAGACTCACCATGATACCAAAGGATTAAACCTCTGAACTATAATCTAACCCCAATTAAATATATTTCTTTAATAGAATTGCTGTAGTCACAGTGTCTCTTCATAGCAATAGAAAGCATAAATATGACACCACATTTAAGAATAGTTATACATAGGCTTAAGAAATTTTGAGTTACATATTTATTGTATGGCCAATCTAAAAGCCTGGGAAACTATATCTAGATATTTTCTTTAAAGTTTAAAAATCTTGAAGAATATCTATTTTTCCCTACTTTTACACATGCATGATATTTCCAACACATCAAATGTGTTTTTAATTATATTTTCTCCACATTACAAATTTGTTTAAAAGGCTAGAAAAAATTACAACATCTAATTACTATTTCATCTTCCTACCTGGACTTATAGTTCTTCCTGTACTAATGAGTTTATTCAATGCACTGTTTATTCAAAATAATGCTGTGAAAAATTAGACATAAGCTTTTCATAGATTAAGACTGTATGGCTTTTCTTCTACATTTAAGTTAAATTTCAGCCTCTACTACATTTTCAACTGTCATCCCCCTCTATATCTACTGGACAAGCTATACTGAAATACATAGAACTCTAAGAAACCTGGAATTTCTGTGGTAGAAATGAAAGGAATGTTCTTTTATGCTTTAGACAGTCAGGTAAACACTCATCCACAATGCTTTTTACCCACGTTGACCACTGTTTTTCATGAAGATATCAGCCTACAGTGGTCTTTTCCAAATTGTGAGCTCGTCTTTCATGGTCACTATGACAGAACGTGCTTTTTGAATGCTTTGATACTTACATAATGGAATTATCATATTTAGTTACACATTTGGTTATTTATTGACTGGCTCATCCTACTAGCCTATGCCAGACCTTAGATAAATGATTTTGTCTCTCCTGTTTGCTAATATTTGTAGCAGACAAAATAATTTTCTGTACTTGGTGAACATGCAACTGATAGTTATTGAATGGTATAATGAATTGCTTTATAAGAGATAAGAAATTGAGATTAATGGGTCTATAGCATGAGGGTAGTTTTCTTTTTCATTAGAGAAAAAAAGTAAAGAAGAAAAGTATTCAGGACAAATCAGAACAAAAATCATCTCATCTTGGACCATTGCTTGCAACATGTTTTAATGTATGAAACAAAGGACTTCAGTAACAATGGGATTGGTTGCATATGTCCCAATGAAACTTAGTCAGTGCCTCTACAAATAACACTGTAAAGTATTTTATGTGCCTTTTGCATGTGAATAAGTCAATTTAAAAATCTTAGGGGAATATTCAAAGGAAACATCTACAGTGTGTAATAGAATAGATAATGGACATAACCTAATCAGATGGAATTACAGGTGACATTAGTAGCACACAGCTGGTGTTTTCCAGGGACAAAGAGGAGTGTAAAGCAAACCTGGTGATACAAATGTTAAGTTGTGACAAATAGTGGAGATGATTATTCATGAGGAAAGGTCAGGGAGTGTGAGAAAAGTGAGTTCTGGTCAAACCTACAGGTACATTAGAGCTGTCCAGGTGAAGCTGAGTGAATATGGACCTAGTTACAGTTAGTTGCACCTACAGCAAGACTTCAGCATCTCAAACCAACAGTCATGGTATCCACTGAGCTGAGGCTATCTCCAGGAAGATATCATATAAGTAGAGAACTGGTAAAAATGACTTGGATCATATTTCCCAAGTATCATTTCATATAGATAGACATTCAAACACCCCCTCGTTTTAAATAGAATAAGATTTGAATACATTTTAATGAGAATTATAACATGTACTGAAACAAAAAACAAAACAAAGCATGTCTCTCAGTGCTTTCAAATTTCTGGAATATTTTTTCTCTAAAATTCAGGGATAATAAATCAGTGTTTGGGGAATTTTCAAAATTATGATTATTTAAACTCACTTGAAATGAATCAATATACTATATTAGTTATATAGCTAAAGTTCTTATTTAAACTAAAATTCACTCTTTAGCTGTATTTACAAAAAACCTACAGCTTACCAGAATATTCAAATATTTTGTTTCCAAAATGTAACATTGTTGATGAATAAACATACTTAAAAATAAGTAATATGTTACATATAAATATATGTATATTCATATATGTGTGTAACAATGATTAAGGAAAAAAATAGAAAAAAGTTAATATGGGAGGTTGGAAAAATAATAAAATTTTAATTCAAAATTTAAATTTATTAAAAATAATTTGGTAATGTACTTCATATACAAAAATTCTACCTATCTTGACCATGTCTACCTCATCCTGACAAAAATACCAACTTTGATTCTATGAACTGCAGTTCTACTTAGTCCATAGCAGTAGGTAGCTGTTATTATTTACGTGTCTATTTTTCTTTCCCAGAAAATAATTAGAACTTTTAAATACAAATCAATATAGTTAATTTTGTGTAGATCTGAGAAGCTGTCTCAATCTCCTTGTTTTATGAATCCTTGAGGAATACTTCGCTATCAACATGATGAAGTGTAGATGTTTGTATAAGGCTGGAAAGACGGCTCAGTAGGTAAAGCACATGCTGTGTAAGCATAAAGCTCTGATCCCTCGCTCTCACATAAAATGCTGAGTATGTAGAAACATATCTGTAGTCCTACAGCTGGGGAACAGGGACAAGGAGGATCCTGTATCTCACTGGCCAGCTAGATTTTCCAAATTGATCAGCTCCAGGTTCTTTGACAGACCTTGTTTCAAGAACTAACTAGCCAACTCACTCACTCACTTGCTCACTCACTGTCCTACTAACTAAATAAATAATAGAGGAAGTATCTTGACATTGATCTTTGACTATTCAAGTTCATATACATGCACATAATGTACACTTAATCTGATATACACAGACATGCATACATCACACACATAGACACACAGACACACACACACACAGACACACACACACACACACACACACACACACACACACACACACACACACACACAGTAGTATCAGTTTAGAGGGCACCAGAATAGACTGGGTATTTAAGAAAGAAAAGTAATGGAAAAAAACCTCTGAGAATTGGTAATACACAGAGGATCTTTTTACCCAAACTTGCCCTAGTACTAGAATCAGTTGGATATCATTAACTTATGTTATGGAAGGTGCCATTAGACATTCTAACTCAGTTTACCTACACCAAGAGCTGAGGAGTTTTATAATCAATATCTGCTTCTAACAAAATGATCTCACTTTGAGAATATTTTTATGGGAGAGCCAAGACTCTTGAGTGAACTTGCTAAGAAGAGGAAACGTGACATCCTGTTGAATTCCAGGATTCGAACGGACAAGAGTCACTGTGGTTCATGTGTGGACTTGATGGTAAAAGAAGGAAGAAAAGAATGGGCAGTGAGTGGAATGATCTGTAAGAACAAAGGAAGGCTGACTATCAAAAATAGGAAGGGACAGGATTTGGTAATAAGGGGAAGTAGAGCTTCTGTGTAAAGAAAATCTCTAAGAGAAGAAAGAATGAATGATTTATACAGAGACATTCTTATTGGAAGGAGGGCATTCATTTGCCAAGTGAATGTTCTAATGACTTTTAAAAGCTTCATTTTTAGGTTGTAATACAATTGAGTTGAGAGTACTGACTATGCCCCTGTCTTTATTCTTATAAGTGATGAGCATATAATATATGGGTATGGCTGTACTTTCTTGCAACAGCAGCACTCTGTAGGCTGAGACAAGAGAATAAGGAGTTTGGGGTTAGCCTGGGCTATGTAAGGTGACCATGTCTCAGACAGTTAGAAAACAAGCAAATGGTGATGAACCTACTTTGACTCATCATTTTCTAGAGACCATGATTTACTTTGTTAGCTTTTACTTTTGAATATTCTGTGGGGACTGACTAATGTATAATGAGATATAGCTTCCATTATAGAATAACTTCACTTCCTAAGCATACTCCACTCTGCATATTCCCTCCTTTCTCTTTAAAATTTGATAGCATCTAATCTTTATTCACTCTTTCCATAGCACATTTTATAGAATGCCATAGATCTTCTGTATATGTCATTCTATCAAACAATATACATTCAGTATCTTCCATGTGTTTTTGTGGTCATGAACCTATTTTTAATGATATATGATGTGTTTATGTACCTCAGTTTATTCCTACAATCCATCCGATGAATGTTATTTTTAGTGCTTCAAATTGTGGCGCTTACAAATAAACAGTTTATAAATGTTTGCCCAGGGCTGGTGAAATGGCTCATCTGGTGAGAGAGCCAACACTTGCCAGCAAACCTGATGAATTGAGTTTGTATCTTAAGTTTCACACAGAAAGGACTTCTCACATGCTATCTTTCTTCTTACCCTCACGTGTGCACCATTGCATCTGCTAATTTTATTTGAACAAATAGTTGTCTGATTTTGGTGCCATTTCCTAGGAAAATTCTATTTTCTCAATTCTTTTTTTGGTCAATAATAAGCTAATTGCAATTAAGCAGATCTATTTGGGGGATCTTTGCTTCATTAAATCTATTTGAATACTTTGCACACTCTGTCTGACACACTGCTTTAGCATCTGAAATTCTTATAGTTTTGATCCTCTTAGCTCTTTGTGTTGGATATTCCAAGGGTTGATTTTTATTTAAAATCTCTGATATGCCAACAAATACAGATATTAGTTTATAGAAACTCTGTGAGTTTTTTAAAATTACAATTAATAAGTGCAATGGATATTTGAAATCCAGAAATCTGCCATGTTTGAGCAGCTGATAATGAAAAAGTCATGGTGATACTTGGCTCTAGGTTCCTGTTTCTGCTCTCTAACTTCTGAGCAGTATTTGCAACTAGATGAAGGACTGGAATGCTCATCGGAAGGAAGTCATCTTTCTTCTTTAAGACTTTAGGGAAAAAGAATAATACATGTCAATTAGAAGGGACATCTACTAGTATCTTAAGTAAAAGAGGCAAAGCAAGGATTTTAAAACTAAACATTTAATAGTCATTGAAAGAAGTAGACCACAAACTTAACCAAAGAGAAGGGAAGACATAGTTTACTGATGGATTATTGAACCAATATCCAGGTATAAACTCAGACCCATTAGCTTCTCTGTGTTGATGATTCTAGAATCCAGATAGACTGATCAGAACTTCAGACTATAAAGAGTGGCCATGCTGCACATCCAGAGCCAAAATTATGTGGGTTTGTCTTGTCTTTATCCCCTTTAATAATCAGCCACTGCCCATCCTTGTAGCTGATGTAATGTCCTTTTGGCCATCTAGTAAAAATGTTGACATGTATATCCAGCACACTACTGGCTTCCAGGAGCTGCAAACCATTAATGTCTACAGACAACAGCCAAAGCCTAGAGTAGAGGCTTCCTGCTTTCCGGTCACCTGCTTGCCTGCTGCTCTTGGAAAATCCACTAGTTTATAAACTTCTTTTGTTCTCGGGACATGAAAAGTTCATGCAACCATTTTCTGAAAACCATAACTTTCTAAAGAGCCATTTCTGTGGCTATGATCACCCATATTAGGCTTAGGATAAATTAGGTTTTATTTCATTCCTTCCAAGAAAAAGGCATCATTTGCCTTGGTGATAAGATAAACTCAAGTTTGTTGTTATTTTCAGGTGATTCTGTAGTTACATGTGATACAGTACCCTTAACACAGTTATTAATTAAACATTTGTATTTATTTCTGTAACTTGAATGTAGCAAGACCAAAATCATGTACATTTTTAAAAAGTTTCTTATCTGTAGAAACTATATATTAATTTTAAACCAAATCATATACTACATGTATCAACAAATCTGCTTATATAGCTATATTTCTTGAGAATTAATTTGTAAGAAAATACTCAAAAACAGTAACACAGCACATTATTGATATTAGTGAGAATTTTCTGTATTTTGAGTGGGTGAGATATGTGATACCTAATTAAAATGAAATTAAAAATTTTCAAATATGAGGTATTTTCAGTGTTTATATTGATTTTCATTTATCACTTTATATTTTAGTATATAGAAATGAGGAAAATGATATAAACTTACATGTGTGTGTATATATATATATATAAAATGACATTCTTAGCAGAAAACTATGGCATATTATATTTTAGATATAATTTATTTCCAGTCCACATGAAAGCTGTAGAAACCCATCCCATTTAAAGACTCATTAATGCTGTCCCCAATTCTGCCTTTGACAAGGTAAAAAACAGTTGGATTCATTCTAATTTGTTCCAAGCCGTGGTAATTAGTGAGGGCGTGAAAAACAGCTCTTCACTCAATTCTCTCTAATTATTATAATACACACAAAGAAGCTCTTAGAAAGGCAAATGCATTGAGCCCACTATACCTGTCTTCTGGAAATGCAAAGCAGTATGTTTTCTCTCTGGCCCCACAACATAAAGGGACGGAGATAACTGAGTGCTACAGATACTCATGGGCACCATTCTTGAGGTTTTGTAAAGATGGAAGGATGGAGCAACTAAAGATCTCAGAAAACAAAACAAAACAAAACAAAAACAAAAAACAAACCACAAGCTTTCCATTTGAATCCTACCCTTCCCACCTGTGTTGAGTTGTGTGATGTGTTTAAAGTAATATTAACTCTTAAAGAATTTAGTGTATTCTCAATTCAATCATCGTATTGTACTGTTCTTGAATTTGCAATGTTCTAGCATTTGTACATCCTGTTTTAAGTCATCTGAAAAGGCAGGGATGATGCGTTGACTATGGTCACTTTTTCTGTGATCATTCACATTCTAGTCTCTCTGACACTGTGGAGATTTCCCTTTTCTGTGCTAAATATGTTTGGGTTTGGCGGGACCCTGATCTCCAGTTTCACCAAAGGTTCATTCTTGTTTGGTGCTTTATCTACACTTCCTGGGAGAGGAATGAGGTGTTTACACAGGGTTTTTTTTTTTTTTTCTTTAATTGTGGTTTATGAATCCCTAAGGTTAGCAAATGATTACAGATAAAAACTAAAAGCAGAAGGGAACATAATAGTGAAGGAGGCAGACTGAGAATTGGACTTTAGTCACATAACACTGTCACCTCACTGACAGTGAGGTTTTAGAAAGAATATTACATTTTGTTTTGCATTTAGGTGATTGTGATCAGCAGATCAATGCCCTTCATAAACACATAAGAACTAATTTCTGGCATCTTTGAAAATACTTTAATTAGCAAAGGGGCTTTATTGGGTGCAATATGTTTGCATATCAAGGAATATCAATTCAGGACTACTGGAGTGGATTTTAATTGCCTCTTATGAGCTCCTAAAAACAGAGGACCATCTCCTAGAGGAAGAAGAGGCACACAAAAGATGCAGCAGAAGGGAACCAGAGATTCCAAACATCAAAAGACTTTGGTATGTGACTGTTGACTCCAAGATACAGAATCATCTATAAGAATGGGAGAATAGTTTCTTCTGAGAGGTAGAAAAGATCTGTAGCTGAAAGCCTGTATTAGCTTGCTGTCACTATGGAAAAATCCCAAGTTAACTATTTTAGGAGTAAGATTTTAATGTGGCTCATAGATTCAGAAGCTCCAGGCCATGGCCACTGGTATTTTTTCCTTTGACTTTTGTGGAGGCAGAAGGTCATGGTGGGACATATTGTGATAGAAGTCGTTCACATCTTCTGTCCAGAAAGCAAAAATCTACAAGGGCTGGTAGCCTGTTATCTCCTTTAAGCACATGACCTCTATGACCTAACTTCTTTCCCCCAGGACTCATCCTTTAAAGGCCTTTGAATAGGCAAGGCTTAGGGGAGGACTCCTATCTAAAATATGGCATCACATCTTTGTCTCTGTCTGTCTGTCTGTCTGTCTGTCTGTCTCTGCCTCCCTCTCTCTCTCTCTCTCTCTCTCTCTCTCTCTCTCTCTCTCTCTCTCTCTCTCTCTTTCTCTCTCACACACACACACACACACACACACACACACACACTACCCAAAACAAAACAGCTATTTTGTTTTTCTTCAAATAGCAGGGCAGGGAACAGATTAGCCCTAGTACTCTCTGAAGCATAAACGGAAAGCAGAGGTAACCTATCTATTCTTGGGAAAGCCATGAGAAAAAGACATGATCTAGGGCAGCCTTCTGACATACATAACTCGAGATAATACATACTGCTTGAATCTGCTAGGTCTGGCAAATTTGCTTGGGAAAAAGGAAACAAATAATTTTCAAGACTCCAAGCAATTATTAATATTTTGCAAAAAAAAATGAAGCATAAGCTTCTTAGAATACAAATATGTACTTATCTCGTTAAAATGTAGACTGTATGCTCTTAATTAACCTCCGTCTTTACTCATGATCAATATTTGATTTGATCAGTATTCATTAGTATTCAGTAAACACTCAATTGTTTTTGTTTATATTTTCCCAAGTTACTGTAGAAATTGAGGCAAGAGAATTCTTGGGTTTACCATGAACAGAATCAACACCACATTAAAGTTAAATAACCTTTATGCGATATCAGAGCGTTGAGGTTCTTTTCAGATTTTGACTCAGGTTTCCTGGTATTGTCGGATGGCCTAGGCCTCTTGGGCTGTACATTTCACTGTTCTGTTAAAAAACAGAACAATATATAAGATCTCTGCTGGTCCTGAGTTCCCGTGGTTCTGGGGACTGTACACATGGATGCTGACAGTGGGAAACAGAAGGGAGGTGGGTGGAGCACTCCACCTCACCTTTCCTGAAAAATTGAGGACAACAGTGATGACAAGGTGACTTTGCCTTTCTCCCTGCAATGCCTTTCCAGCTGGGGTTGGGTTATAACTCAGTCACCAGGTGCTCACTCATTACCCTATTGTCTACTCTGGGCTACCAGGGCTTCCATATGCTCTTACTCCTATTTCTGAGTCGAAAAATATTTACATAATGTTAAATAGCAAGGCAAGTGTCTTTGATGTCACAGTCCTTCCCTCCACTAACATCTTGTGTCACTTAGAAATCACTAGATATATGTTCCTAGAAATTTCTGTGAAAGCTTACCTTTTAAAATGTTTCATTATGTTACATTTCAATTTTCTTTTCTTTTCTTTTCTTTTTTTTTTTGTCCCTGAAATAGACTTGCTGGGTCAGGCGTACTTGTAGATAGTATTTTTTAGTAGGCTGGTTGATGAATAACTGAAATAGATAACTTAAGAGGAAGAAAGTGATTATTTCGGCTCATGAGGTACTGGTCCATGATTTGCTTCCACTGTCCTCCTGCCTGTGGTGAGTCAGGGAATGATGTGTGGAGGTGAGGGGCAGAGCAAAGCTGTTCGCCAGAATCCTGCTGTAAGGACACACACCCAAATCAACAGTGTCTTCCCCTTAGACTGTATTAGCCTGGGCTTTTTATTTATGACCTGTCCTTAACTCATGTTTGTCAATGACTTGACTACATAAACTCTAAACATGTGGAGACACATTCCTTACTCAGAAAGTCTCCTGCCCCAAACTTGTTACCCACCTTTCCCCCATTTTAGAGCCTCCCTTCTACAGATTACCCGTCCTTAACCCATGTTTTTCTTTCCTACTCTTTATTTGAATGTTTCTCAGACATTTGACTCTGTTGCAATGTTCTCACATCTTAAGAATTTTTTTTTAATAATTTCAGCATTATCCTATGTCTCTCCTTACACCATCAGCCCCAAGTAGGTTAGTGTGTTCAGTCTTGGGGTCACCATTTATTTTCAACACACTTCTTTATTACTTTTGACATCACCGGTACTTTCAAAACTTTAAATGCGTGGAACTCCTTCTAGGCTCATTTTAACTGATTTCTCAGTGGCAGGGGATAAATTTGATCCTTCATTTCTTATTGATTGGCCAAGTGCAAACTTTTAGCTACAAAGGAAACCCAATTTAAGAAAAAACAGTATTGTTTGAAATGTTTTATTGAATACCTGACGCTCACTAAGAGAATAGATCATCACTTCATAAAACAAATGACAACAAAATAGTGGCTGGACAATACACTAAATGTGCTAAGTGACTGGACAGTCACCATGAAATATATGAACATGAAATTATGTTGTATCTGTCTCGCTTATACAATTTGTCAATTTTGTTCTGCTAAACCAGAGAAGAAAACAAAATCTTTCTCCAGGTCCTTACACCTGTTTCCTTTGTACTGTGGCTATTATTTAGCCAGGGAGAGTTGGGATCTTTCAAAATCATCTTTCTTTCTGTCCTTTGTGTTGTCACCACCTAAGGTTACAATGACATATAGAGCACTCCACAGGCGTACCTTCAAGGCATGCCAATTCAGTGTGTCATCGTACATCCTTCATCTTCCCACTCACACATAACCTTTGTATTCTTCTATCTCACAGGGTTTTTTTTTTTTTTTGACAAACACTTTGTGAAATTCTGGACCACTTTTTCTTCTAACAGTTTTTTGAATATGCTATTTTACATATCTCAACAGACTACACTCTTGTCCAAGCCACACTCTTATTGTGAACTGTGATATTGCATTACTAAGTATCATGTAAGACTTAACTGTTATGTTATAATAAAACACAGGGGAAAAAGCTGTATAAGAGAACACATAAAAGCCAGACAATAATGAAAAATTTTAAAAAAACAAAATAATTTTAGGATGCCTAGTGGTGTCTTAATTAAGGCACAACAGACTAAGATATTTTAGTCAACATCATAATGTATAGTCCACAAAGGGCCTAGAAATACCACATCAGGTGGCCCATCTATATGTATACATACATATATACAGATAGTGAAATTCCAACCCTTGAACTTTAGTTTTCCAACTGGCTCTTAAAATGATTCTATTGTAACAGTGGTGATAGTAGGTGTTGTACTTGTGAACTTCAGGATGAAGAACAGCCATACCATCATTCTATACTAGACTTACTTTCCTTTAAAAATTATTAGTGTATGTGTGTGCCAATTGACAGGAAAGGGAGGGAGGAGGGAGAGAGGAGAAGGAGGAGGAGGAGGAGGAGGAGGAGGGGAGAGAGAGAGAGAGAGAGAGAGAGAGAGAGAGAGAGAGAGAGAGAGAGAGAGAGAGAGAGAGAGAGAGAATCTGTTTCAAGGTTAGAAGATTTGCTGTGGGCATCGTACTCCGATCCCCAAACACTGCATATGGATACATACACAAATCCAATTATTTAACATTCTCTCCTTACCCACTATGTATGCAACCTTGAAATTATCTTACTTTTGCAAAAATGCATGGAGCCAGAAGGGAAGCTCACATACTAACAATCTAACTGTCTGGGTGAAGATTGATTGGCCTAGAGAGCAGGTAGGTTGTTGATAGAAAGATTAACTCATGAACAGACAGGTAGAGATGGGTAGACAGACTATGGTAACTCTGTGCTTTTGTTTTTCCAGTATATGTGGGATATACTATGGATACCATGAGCTGTCATTCAGTTCACTTTTCAGGTTTTGGAGAAAAGTCTGTCATTTACCTAACTACATAAGAAAAACCTCTTCTTGACTTCATTCGTGCTGGCTTCTTGTAGGCTTTATTTTGACTAAGCATTGTTGTTAAATTTTTAAAAATGAGAAAAATTTAGTAGAGCTTCTATCAAACACGATTATGACTTGGGCAGCACGGAGAACTAGGAGAGAGTCAGAGAGCTTGACTGCTCTGTGTTTATATACAGATAAAGGAAATGAAGCACAGAAATTCTCCTGTCATAAGAAACAAATCACTTTCTCTGGACATGCTATGAGGAGGAAGTAGCTGTGTGGGGGTAGTATGATGTAGAAGGCAGGCTGAGATTGGCTTAGACTCAGATATGTATAAGAATATCCTCTGCAGACTTAGTCAGTAAAGGGCTGGTCTTGAAAGGGGAAGAATCTGAGTACCAGCATGAAGACACACAAAATAAAGTTAAGTGTGACAATGTGTGCTTGTAATTCCATGCTGGGGAGACCTAGACAGGTAGTTCCAGTCTATTCATTGGCCAGACAGTTTAACCTCCCAGTCAATGAAATACTCTTGTCATAACCCAAGATGGATAGTGTATGAGGAGTGACACCTAAATGTGCCCTATGGCCTCCATAGTACATACACACATGCAAACATGCACTAACATACACATGAAACACCACACACACACAGTTTTATGTCAGATTTCAGTTTATTTGCATGTTAATTTAGGTTGCAGTATGTAAAATAGAAGCTCAAAGTATGGAGTCAGCCTCAGGCCAAATTTAGTTTAATTGAACACCACTCTACTACTTCTTGGTATTTTTTTTCTCATTTATCTCATCACATGGTTTGATCGGATTCACATCTGATCAGTCATTTCTCATGCATTTCAGAAAAAAAAATGTTTGGTATCTTAAATATGGAATGAGTTCTTCTCAGCTCTTGTCCCACAGGACAGTCTTCTCACCACTGAGGCAATGGGCTAAATGCACCTCTGGACTCGTTCTTGCCTGTCATGGTTTTGTATTATCAGGTCCCTTTGCTTGGACTGTGCCTTTTCTCTGTATTTATGTCCCTTTCCAATATCCTCATTACGTACCTCCCTTCTCTAGAAACAAACAACAAAATAACATTGCATTGCTTGGCTTATCCGGATTCTCCTGTGTTTCCACAATGGGCTCTTACTCTCTTGTGGAACTGTAATTTCCATTTTTCCTTTTGTCTCCATGCCAAAACATGAGAAGCTGTGTGGCGTAATCTCTTTTCCTTACAAATTTTTGGGTGTACCACTTAGTTCAGAAACATGTGGTACATAAAAGAAAATTAAACATAATAGACGTCTTCCACTGACACGGCCCATGCAGAGGCAGGTAATTTGGCTTATTGATTTGAAATGTTTATAAAACAGCGTAGTTCTTTTCCATCATTGTTGGTGTTTTCCGATAAACTCACAGGGAATAAACAACAATATTGTTAACTGGGGCAGTAGACAATTGCAACACAGTCTCTGTCCACAGTATAGAGACTGACAGATCAGGAATAATCATCATTGTACAACATTCACTTACATATAGGGGAAAATGTATGTTAAACCATATGTTTTATATAATTATTATTTCAATTCATTATTTTATGCTTAATTGTAATGATAATTTGTATATTTTTCTTGAAATTTATGGTACATTAAAACCTACACACACCCCTCCAAGAGGCCCTGCATGGTTCTCATAAGGTAAAATTTCCCTTTAATTAACACCAAGAAGAATTACCTGCACTTTAGGATCAATTCGTGATTAATAAGTCATATTTTCTAAAAGACATTTATTTTGATTAGCTGGCATGGAAATAAGGATAATTCTCATTTCACTAGATGTGCTCCTTCCTCATGTTAGTGAACCTCACTATTTTCCATCCCTAAGATGACTCCTTCTTCATTTCAGATTACTTTTCCTTAATGAAAATTACCCCCCCCCCCACTGCCTACGGCTGCGCTAATTTTATTGCAGATGATGTCTGTCAGTTTCGTTTTATTTTTATCCTACTGGACAGCGACTCATTGTCTTTCATTTAAAAGTATTGTACTTTCATTATGTTCCAGTGGAAGCCCGTGAAAATTGGTAAAAGCACTTTCTGAAATCCATCTCCTGGTGCAAAGAGCTGGCTACAATGAAAAAAGCTGTCATTTTCAAATTCTTCCTGTTGGAAAGGAGTCTAGTCTGGGTACTTAAAGCTAAGTAAGTGGACATACGTTAAATTGTATTTAGTCATTTGCACCATTAGAATTAAAGTCTCCTAGGTTCTGTTTTTACAACTGGTCTGTGGTGCTTTTTTGCTTGGCTTATTTAGCATCTTTAAATACAGTTCTAATTACAGTGTAAGAGATCTGGGGCATAATTATCCTTGTAAACTTCTAATGCTGTAGTCATCCACAGTGATGTCCAGGACTTTGCCTTTAAAATTTCATCTTTCGTCTTTTGAAAACTACTTGGAATTCAGACTCTTTATGTTTATATTCAATGTTTTTTTTTTTTTCTGTAAAAATCCTTTTAACAGTATGCAAATTCCTTAAAAAAGCAAACAATCTCACAGCAACAACAACAAAAAACCATTGTGCTGAGGTTTTGAAGTCCATTCATATAATTTTTTGTACTAATATGTGGGGTTTTCCATCTGTGATTATTAAAATTGTGTATTAGTGAGTTGGCTTTGCTGTCTGGGTATATTCTATTTTAGGCCTTATAGGTATTAGTGATCTCTTTGTTTGAGCTGATAATCATCTAATTTTAAATAAAATGCTATCATCAGTGTATATCTATGTGTTTGCCTCCCTGCTCCTTCCCTCCCTCCCTCCCTCCCTCCCTCCCTCCCTCCCTCCCTCCCTCCCTCCCTCCCTCCCTCTCTCAGTCCCTCCCCCTCTGTCTTTGCCTCTGTCTCTGCTTCTCTGTTTCTCTCCATCTCTGTATCTCTCTCTCTCTCACACACACAGCCCTCATTCAATTAATTGACTTTAAAGACTAAAGCATTCCAGAGAAGAGGGAAGTTTGTCTGAGGTTTGACTTATTGAAATCATCCCTGAGTTTTTAATTTGCAAGTCTACGATATGAGTTCTTGCCTACATGTCCACACTATGGTTGTGCCTGCCCTTACAACTGTATGGGTCAGTTCCATACAATGGGGATGTTGAAATAAGCTCATGTCACATGAATAAATTCTCATATTTGTACATACTTCTATCTTATTCTTGAATATGTTTGACTCTGTCTATGGTTCTGTAGCTCTCTGTTTGTGAAATAGCTGTTGGAGGTGTGGCTGTGTAGTGAGTGGTTTACAAACTTTCATGGTCCAAACCTTTCTCTATAGGTCTATTTTGTAGGAACACCATGTTTCTTTCAATCTGACTAAGAGTCTGTAGCTCCTAGGTATCTCAGAGTTGGAACTGAGTCATTCTGAAGAGTTGTGGTATGGGGTCTGTTTCACTGCTAAGAAGCATAGTGATATCTTTGTCCCTGATCAGGCAGGTACAGAGTTGAATTTCTAAATCACAAACGATCCATGCTTTCAGATCAGGGCAGAGGCTGGGTGACTCTGAAATCAATAATTTCTTAATTCTATAAGTGTCATAAGTAGTTTCTTTCTTGGCAGGAGAATTTGACCTTGTGAATAACTCTTGATAACTGACTTCAAATTCTGTGCCTGTAGCTCTTTATAGAATGTACATCTAACCATATATTACTTCCATAGATGAACCAGAGTGGACTTTGGTAAAATCCTGGCCAACAGAAGGTAGATTGGGATCAGTTTTACATAACCGGCTGATCAGTCAGGTGATACTCACAACATGCATGGATTCTGCATACTGTGAGAAATATTTCTCAAAAGCAAAGAGTGATAGTGAAGAGAATTCTTTTTTTAAGATTTGCCAGAAATGACATGAAATATATGTACTTTTAAAATTACTTTATATACCAATACATTGACATAAAGTTTTGTGTCAAAGGAAGTAAAAAGCAAGCAACATAAGCAGAAATAAAAGGCTGCAGCAGGTTGTGTGTATGTGTCTATATATCTATATGTAAACATGTAAATATAACAATAATGATTAAAGAAGGGAATCCTAAGTTTGTGAGAGGTAGGCAGAGAAGAAGCTGGAGGAGAAGAGGAATGGGCAGGGGTGATGGAAAATTTTCACTTGTTTTATTTACTGTTTTTTTGAGACAGGCTTGGCTGTCCTGGAACTTGCTCTGTAAACCAGGCTGACCTTGAACTCACAGAAGTCTTTCTGCTTTTGCCTCTTCAATGCTGGGACTAAAGGGGTGTACCACCACAGCCTAGCTCACTTGTTTTAATTTATAAATTTTTTTTTTAAATCTGGGTGCAGCAATTTTCTATGTGCCTAAAAGATTAGGGTAAATATTTCAGTCTGTAAACATATATAAAACTGCCCCCCCCCAAAACAAACCAAAACAAAACAAAGGAAGACGGTAAAGGTTGGGGTGCTTCAGTCACACACGGACTAGGAGCCTGTAGCTCGAGCTTCGGAGGAAGCTCTGAGGACTCAACACTGTTTCCAGCAGATTCAGCCTGAACACCGGAAACAGGCCATGGCTGCTTGCACTAATGGTGATTTGGGGCAGCTCCAGATCACTAAGAGGCATACTTGGTGGAAAATGTGTGTTGGCAATTGAGAAGCTCTCTGTCTTTACCCTCCATGAGCTGCGAAGCATCTGCCACAGGCTCTGCACGTGCTGTTTCTGCTGTTTGTGTTCTATAGTGGCCGCCAAGCAGACAACGTATTTTGAGTACTAAGTTCTTCTCCAGTGCAAGGTTAAAATTCAATATATTACATTTGTAAAACCTTACCAGACCCTGTGTTTCTGTTTCTGCCATGTTTCTGTTTCAGGTATTTTTGACATCAGGCAGATTATTACTTGTAGCATCTCCTTCCATCTTTGAAAAAATCTTACTCACTTATGCCCCACCCTATCCCCAATATAACAAGCATGGCATGGTCCTCAGTGTTCCCTAATTCTTTAGTTGTGATTGAACAATGAGTTGCGGGATTTGTTGGCTTCCCTTTCTGCAGCAAATTATGTTTTATTCAGCCAACTTATCTGCTTTAAAGCTACAGGTGTTGTCATAGTTACTTTGCTATTGCTGTGAAGAGGCTCTAGGATCAAGGAAGCTTACAGAAGAAGGTTTATTGAGAACTTTTTTCAGATTTTATTTAGTGGGTGAGTCCATGACCATCATCTTGGGAAGCATGGCAGCAGGCACACAGGCATGAAGGGCAGTAGCTGAGAGGTCACATGTTGAGATAATAACCATACAGTTAGCAGGGTTGGGGGAGAATGCAAGCAAGCTAACTGGGAATGGTATCAGCTTTTCATCTTCAGAGCCTACCACCAGTGACATGCCTCCTTCAACAAGGCTACATGCTATAATACCACTCAAACAGTTCCACCAAACTGGTAGCCAAATGTTCAAATATAGGTGTTGGCAAGGGCCATTACTACTCACACCGGCACAGGTTGATCTACTTCACAGATGGTGCTCACATTTATCATGTATTCTTGTTGTTCTTTGATTAAAGATTGTCTGTAGATCTCAGGTTCTTCACGGTTTGAGTGGTGTGGAAATCGACAGTAGTTCTTGACTTGCTCTGGGGAACTCTCTGGACCTAAGTCATTCTGCATCTTCCCAGAGGATGGTAGGAGATTGTTCAGATTCATCGGATGCAGCTGGTCAGTGCTGTATGTTTTACAATCTTTAATGCTCATGTTCTTTTTGCTTCCTAAAAGACTTACATGCGTCTACTACTCTGAGGGCTGAGACAGAAAGTGGAGTACAGTGGTTAGTGTCCAGCCTCTGCAACATGAGGTCTGGCCTTTTAAACATCCTCCAATTAGATCAAAAGGCTTTATATTTCTTCTGTGGATCTAATATTAATTTCTATTTATAGTAGAATAAAAATGACATGGTTTGTTTGTGTTTTGGGTGAATTACTGTTTGTCTCTGACAATTTGCTATATAATCCCTCTTTTCTCTCCAATTTTGGTACCACTTTTCTAACACTCCAAGCATGGCTATTCTTTGTGTGGATAGATATATCTTTAATTAATTAATATTTTATCTAAGATATTTTCACGGAAGTTTATAACTGTCATGTATTTATTTTATTATGTCATTTTTTACCTGGTTTTGTTAGTTTTTTTGCTGCTGGCTCAGAGTTCACTTCATCTTAGATTACAAAGACAAGAAAACACTCCGAAGGCGTCAGGGCACAGAGCTGAGCCAGCCCCATGCTTACGGGAGGCAGCAAGACAGTCCGGTTTGTTTGAGTGCTCACTGGAAGATCTTTCATTTTTCTAGCTAAAGGTTGAATCTCAAATACTCATACTGTTATAGTCCTTAATTTTCTCCCTTCTTTCTGCTTCCTTTCCCACTTGATATTTCCTTCCTTCCCTCTCTCCTTTTATCTATTCATAACTCTGTTCCCTCGCCCTTGTTAGTGTGTGAATTACATGGAATATGCTGTAGTTTGGAAGCTAGCCTTTGTATTTTGTTTTTCATGAATACTTAATCATTTTGGCTATTTGCAATGGAGGTTCTCATAATAATCTACCAACAACCAAAAAATCACTCATGGTTTCCTGCCATCTTCAGTACTTCATTTTATCTGTTACTTTGGCTATTTTTCTCAATTTTGAGAATTTGCATTTGTATGCTTATTTTAGTGAAGCCTTTGGTTTTTGATGCTTTTAGTTTGAATTCCAACTTAGTATTTCTGTCTGCTGCTAGTTTATTTCTTCATAATTGAATATCTTATACTCTATTTAGCTCATTAATTTTAAACTATTTCACTAAACGATTTACTTAATCTTGTTAAATTTCTCTGCCAATACCAATTTAATTGAAGTACTTAGGTTTAGAATCTAAGAGTATTATTTTATCATATATTCTTCACACATAAAGCTTCTTTGGAAGAGCTTGCCATAGTATAGTCAAGGTCTACACCACCAAATACTCCCCCTAAAGTTCTGGAGCTTTGTAGATGAATCACTTTCAGCTACATGCAGCTCATATGCCTGAGATCGAGTTTTCTAATTCCATGTGGATATTAATACTGTTCTAATTCCATGTGGATATTGATACTGTTTCCAGCCCTTTGAGGCATCAATGTTATCAAGATTTCAAACTTATTATACATTCTTTAGTCCCTCATACCTACTTCTCACAAGACAACCCAAACATAAAAATTTTGAGCTTATTGCCTTGTGTGTAATGTCTTTTTATTTTTGTCTGTGCTTAAATGATTAATCTTTAAACCAGATTTTCATTTTCTCCACATTTTTAAAATCTTTTGTTTTTTTTTTTTTTAGAAAGGAAGGTGCTAGCTTCATTAGTGTAAATAACTAAGTATTGATTATAATACATGATACGTACATTTTTTCATGATCTGTTTTTCTGTGAGCATATTTTAATCAGCAGTAATTTTCAGTGATATTTTTCAAAATCTTTTAAGACACTCATTATTTTTCCTTCTTTCTACTTACCAATATAAGCATACAAGCAGTAGCACAGCATTCACTAATCTTATAGTTCTGGGATAAAGTCCAAACTAAGACAGTGGTGTGATTGGATGTTTTTCAGAGTTTCTGATCTTATAATTAGTAGGCAAGATTGCCTGTACTTTTAACACAGAGGTTATAAGTGACTTCTATTCTCAAGCATTTTCAGTAGTATAAGAAATATTTTAAATATGTTTCTTTAGTAATTATTACCATAGATATTGCTTTTATAGTATAAAACTTTCACGTTTCTAGAGTTATCTTCAACTGTGCTAACACATTATTTGTATACCACAGCTCACTGTATAATTATTGTTTTTCTTCTATTTATAGACCTTATTTCTAATATGTATGTAGGGAATTTAAATATTGTGTTTACCTATAGATGTTCATTAATATATGACTGACTTATTCTAATTCTTACTGTGGTACATATTTATGTGGGACAGTGTAATAATCAGTACATGTATGTGGTATATAACAGATCACAGACATAACTTTTTAAATTTCTAAGTATTTAAAAATAACATACCGTAATATGTACATTGTAGAATACTGTATGCCACTTGTTCTAATGAAACCTCCTATTCCTTTATATGTTGTTCATAGAATCTAGGATATTTTGAACTGATATCATCCTACTGGACTGATAAATATTTTTAGTCTTTGTAGCTCAGATCTTCTGCATTAGGTTACTGCATACTTGAATAATGTCATGTTCTATTGGAAAACATAGGCAATAAAGGAGTTTAATGATGGAAGAATTTATTAATACCTCAACACTTAAAAGAATGTAATGAAAATAAAATGCTTTACAAAGGCACCACCAGTGATGCTGTTCAGCTGGATTAGGGAGGGTTAAACCTCATTTTTTTAAATCTGAAAGAAATTCAAATGGAAGTTTCTCCATTTCACATCCATCCTGTTGGTGGTACCTCAGGTGAAGGCAATGCAGAACACAGCAGGGTTCTTTTGCACAGGTCACGCTGACCTCCCCAAATCCCCCTTTGTTTCTTCTCATCTTTAATGTGATATGTGGAAACTCTTATGGGATTGGCAGTATGTTTTTCTATGGCTATTAAACTCATTTCTTTGCTGAGTTTAGTGCTTTAAACTACTATCTGCAATTTCTTAAGGCTAACATGAGGCCATATCTTCCCAGAAAAAGATCCTAGTAAATGCACACTAACATGTCATATTAAAACTGTCAATAATATTCTTATAAAGTCCTTCAAAGTCTACTAGAGACATTTTCCTTAAGCATTTAAATTATTAGATATGTAGAGATGCTAATTCGGGAAAGAAAAGTGAGATGTTAGTAAGGTTTTTAAGTGGCTTTTCAAAACACTTGAATCCCATTTCTGCACTAACTCTCCCATTATAAATCTCATGAGAAGAAAATCACATGGTTTCAAAGAGATCTGCCTGGGGATGGATAGCAATAATATCCAATTACCAAAGAAGGCATTAGATGTGCTGTGTACCTGAGCCCATGAGCTATAATAAAAAATCAGTATTGTATAGTGGAGTCCTGGGTCTGCATTTAGCTCAAATCCCCAGGTCACTTTACACACAGCCAGATTTCATCCTTATTGCCTTGAAACAGCAAATCACCTTGCTGTTTTCTCACCGTATGCAAAGTGGGGCTTTGGTGTTTTGCTCAAATTTAAAGCATTCAGTAGAAGCTAAAGTGCTTAGTTTGTTCATCATGGCATCACCTAGTAATTAGTGTTGGTCATGAAACTCTTATCTGGTCATATGGAGACTTTCTTTTGAATGTTTTTGGGCTTTGTGAGCAAAATAGCCATTCAACTGTAGATAGTTTAATATTTGAGTGAGGGGGCTGAGGATGTATCTTAGTGGTAAAGCAGCTTGTGAGTCTGTACTAAGTGCTGAATTCAAACCACATCACGGCTAAAACTAACACACACACACACACACACACACACACACACACGTACACACACACACACACACACTGTCTGTCTCTCTGTCTCTCTCTCTCTCTCTCTCACACACACACACACACACACTCATACCCTCTTTCACATACACACACACACACACACACACACATACTCGTCTCTCTGTCTCTCTGTCTCTCTCTCACACACACAAACACACAGAGACACAAGAGTTCACACATACAGCACGTTGGCCTACCAGCCACACTAGTACTCTTGTTTTCATAAGAATTCTGTGATACTTGAACAGTCAAATATATTTTTCAGTCTCTTTCTTTGATTCTATACTTGTTGACTATGGAAATCATGTTATATAATTCACTCAATGTTGCGTTGACATTTAAAAATCCTGTGGGGTTATTCACTTTTGTTGCTGCGTTTTTTTTTTTGTGTGTGGAGCCCATCCTATCGTGCATCGTTCCTCATGCTCTAGTTAGAAGTATAGGAGCTTTCTATTGGCTGGTTGGATGAGCTTGGCTTAGCCAATGAAATGATGTGAGTCAGATTTGAACACAAGTAGCATTTAGAAGTAGAGGCATTGAAGCATACCTTTTGGTGTTGTGTGTCCAAGTTTGAAAAGCCTTATATCCAAGTTCAAAGTTGTCCACAGCAATGGTGGTGACTGTGAACCTAGCTGGGTAAGCTCTCATGCTTGCTACTATGATGGATGCTCCTGCCTACCTCCCAACCTCTCACCTATCTTCCACATCTACTAATGTCCTTTGTTCTCTTCTGAGTAGAGTTCAGTATGGATTATCATCCCTACACTATTCTCTCATACCTTTGCCCTTTGTAAATAACTTGAGGCAGGGTTACCTAAGCTGATCTGCACTTAATAGCACAGTGGGCCTTGAATGTTTGATTCTTCTGACTCATCATTTGGAATAACTGTAATTATATGGCCTGCACCACCTTTTGGGGCCCTGTTCTTCTTCACCTGTCTACTTCTGTTCAAAAATCTCTTTTGCAAGGGAATAGTATCTTTTATGTGAACACTGGGAGCATCTCTCAGCTCTCATATTATTATTGGGTGAACTAGGATGCTAGATGATCATGGTCCTCAAAGCTATTCCATACCAGTGGCTTCTAAGTTTAGGTTTAATGCTCTGAAAAGAAAAATAAATGTGTTAAAACAGTAAGAAAAACCAAAGTAGATTCATTGGCAAACTCTCAAGGAAGATGGGATAGCAGAGAGAGGGATACAGCTGTTGCATCCGAGCTCAGTGATCTTAATGAGATTTATAATCAAAATTGAGGCAGTCTTTGAGATTTGACATTTGTTGAGTGCTCGACAGGCAGAATCAGTGAGTGCTCTTCGCATACCCTTTGTATACCTTCTTTGTTCAACTGGAAAGGTGATCAGGAGTTTCTTGGCTAGTCATGAAATGGTCATGCACAATGGTCACATTTCCCTCAATTCATTTTATTTCTTTTTCTAGGCTATTAATCTAGTCACTTCTCTTTCCTTTAGGAATACATGATTGACTTGTAATTTGTCATGAGTTTTTGTACCGACTTCCTAGAGGACCCCGATTCTTATTTCAACAGGCAAATTGAAACATTCGAAGAATAATTATGCTGAAGGTGGAAAGAGAGGATGTGAGAAGGATTTTCCGAAGGATAACAAAATAGTGTGGATGAAATGTAGTATTTGAGGTGAACAGACATTCATTCCCAAGTCCATGTGCTCAGCACCTCATGGGAATGTCAAAAGATTAGCAGAAGAGCTAAAATACTCTCCCTACTGCGTTAGTGTCCAGGAGAGTCAGGGCAGGCAGAAGACTCATTTAAAGGGGAGAAGGGAACTATAAAATTGCAAGGGCAACAGCTCTCTATTTCAAGCATTGAATTTCCTCATTGCTTTAGGTTGCTCAGTAGGAAACATCTGTAAGCATGTTTTGGGTGAGTCCCTTATAAACAAAGATAATCATCTTTGTTTTATAGTTTTGTGCTAAAATTTAATCCCATGAAACAGGTGATGAAATTCTAATAGTGCTTTAGAGAAAACGATCCATAACCTTCAATGCAGGAGAGCACACCACTAGTTAACTCTAACTCCTAACACACTTGCAAAATTGCGCCTCTTCAATCACTTTTCTAATTAGTGAGCAGACATCTTGAAGCACTATGATCATTCGAATTTTAATTGTCAGACAGTGCTGTCTACAGTCGCTCCATATGTTCCTACAAAAAAAATATGAACAGTTACGCCAAGATAGCAACTAGAGTTGTGATGATCTTGGCTAATTGGGTAACTCTGCATGATTCAGTCTATTACTTATCCAGTTGGAACATAATTATGATTACATTTTCCACTATCCCATGAGCACATATCTCTTCTCTCCCCCCAAATTTTATTGTGTGATATAAATAAGTAAATAAGGTTTCTCTCTCCAGGAGAACTGCATATTGCCATTTAATTCACTTTAAAGATATTCAGAAATTACAGCATGCTAAGTCAAAACACGCATCTGAACAAAGTAGTGTTTATTCAGTGCCATGCTAATAATAGTGGATGTATTTAGAACTTGTGTACGTATTGATGATTAGAGTTTAAAATGTTCTGAAACTTTTAATCCCCAGTTTCACTTATGGATGATTTTGTGTGTGTGTTTTTTTGGGGGGATCAATGAATAATTTGCTCAGATTTAATACAAATGATTCCCACAAGACTCCTGACCTAAAATGGCCTGTTAGCCCTTAAGCTATAATGTCTTTGGTAGTGAAAGCAGTACAGACTTCTGAGTTTGGTTAATTGGCTCAAATTTCAGTGCTGACTTTGACTGAAGACTTTTTGATTTTTGAATCGACTAGCTTTTCTGTTGTGACACTTAAAGCAAGTGCCACTCTTGCTCAGAACACCTGCTTTGTGATGTTCTATCCTACCAGATGTAATTGTATCATTTTTTTGTTGCTAATAAACTGCAAGTTGTTCATCCCTCTGCTCATACTCCTCTTCTGTTGCCGCCATCTTCCTTTTCTCTTTATATTTTCCTTCTTTTATATGGTTTTTAAATTTCTTGTGTATTTTTGATATGCTAATTTACGTTAATTATTGTTAAACTTTAAATGATGAATTTTAATTTATGAAAGATTTCTTCCAAATATAGTAATTCTTAAAGAATGTATTAAAATGTCCAATTACATATTTACTTTAATTCTATAAATTAAATCACGTAATTCCATAAATGAAAACATCCCAGTCATGTTTTTTTACAGTTTCGCATCATTGGAAGTATCGTGGAACTGAACGTAGTTTTCAAAGTCAAGATTTATAAGATTTATTTCTGTCAAACATTTCTGAAGCTTTCAGTCTGATACTACCATCTGCTTTGAATCGTAAGTACCACCGTGAATTTGATTACCTGGTTGGTGGTGCTGTTTGGGGGAGATTATAGAACATTTAGGAAGTACAGCCTTTCTGGGGGTAGTGGGGGGGGGGCTTTAAGAGTTCACAGCCTTACTACCTTCCTTAACACATTGCTTTTAAATCATCTGCTTCATGGTCGTAGCTCCCTGCTCTGGCTGCCTGCCCCAACGCATTCTAGTCACTCATGAACTCTTTCTGCAACCTTAATCCAAAATAAACTCTTCCATAGTTGCTTTTGGTCATGGTATTTCTTCACAAGACAAAGGAGTAACTAAATACCTACACTCACATGACTATAAATACCGAGTACTGGGCTTATACTAATTTCCAATGAGGTATGCTGGTTATTGTTATGTCAGCCTGAGAGAGGCTAGAGTCATTTTGGAGGAGAGAATCTGTATTGCTACAATGACCCCACCAGACTGGTTTGGGAGCAAGCCTGTAGTACATCTTTTGGATTTGATGATAAATGATAAAGGGCTTCAATTGTAAGCAGTGCCACCCCTCAGCTAGCAGTCTTGGGTTCCATAAGCAAACAGATTTGGTGAGCCCTGGGGAGCAAGCCAGTAAGAAACACTTCTCCATGACCTCTGCATCAGCTCCCGCCTGGATGTTCCTGTCCTGTTGGAATTTCTACCCTGATTTTCCCTAGCAATAGAGTGTTATCTGAATGTTATAAGCAGAAATACTCTTTCTTTTCTAGATTGTTTATGGCCATGGTATTTTATCACAGCAATAGAAACCCTAACCAAGACATAAGACACTGAAGGCCTGCACTGTTTAGAAACAGCAGTGTCTTAAAAGGTAGATGGACTTATTACAGTCTCCTGTGGAGTGGCCCAAAGTGTGGTCTAGTCAAGTCTTGGCTCTATTGTAGTGTCCTCTTGCATTCCTGCTTTTTATTTGTCCCTTTAATCTTATATCTTTAAGTGATATCCAGTAGCATATTAGTATCGATGAACATATTGTCTGTCTGTGACTAGGAGTAGATTGCTAGCCCAGTACGTGATTTGAGATGCTCTGCTGAAAACATTGCCTCTTAATATCATCATACTTATCTCGATGCAAATTAAAATAATTTTTCTTCAGTATTTCATGAACACATTTTTATTTTTATAAAAAGTAAAGTCACTCTCTTTGCAGTCTGGAAGACTAGACTTTATGTACAGGGACTGGCTCTCCCATAAGAACCCATGCTTCTTTTGTTCATACATTTTCTTTCCCTCTTCACAAAAGCTTCAGTGGTAAAGACATTCAGTTCTTCATGCAGTGTATGGTAAAAGTGATACACAAATGTCAAGGGACGATTTTGAAACCTTCAAGCTGAGAAATAAGGTTTCAGTGTTATACCGCCAAAGCAATCTGATGTCAGAGCCTGCACCCTTGATACCATCTGCCTGGTTTCCCCGTGTCCTTTCATCCACAGACCATTTGCCTCAAAACTACAGGCTTCATTGTGTATTTTAATATACAGAGATGAAAGGGACCTCTCAGACCTGGACCAGTCAATAGATAATGGGAATCTTTTGTGCTTCATCAAGTAATCATTAGACAGTCATTTTGTCCACATGATAATTCAATCACTATTAATTTGGGGTGGTAGTTCCCATCAAAGAGTTCACATGCTATTAAATAAAACTCCTTAAAAAGTCTCAAACTCCAAACATTGCCAGAAAAGTGAGAATGTCTCTTTTCCTGTGAGGAAAAACAATGTGCTACTCTGGCAATGATAGAGCTCTGGTGTAGTCAAGCTCATCTCTCACAGCAGAAGTTACAAACCCTGAAGTTTACCGAACAGAAGCCTACTAATGCAGAGCAAGAGTCAAAGACTTCATGTTTTTATACTCATCTTCTGTTACTTTAATAGCAGATTGCAATAACTTGACTAGCTTAATGCAACACATGCTTATTATTTTATAATTCCAAGGGCAAAAATCTTGCACTAAAATCACAGGGTTGACAGGACTGTACCCTTCTGAATGCTGCCAGGGAAAATATGATCATTTGTTTCTTTAAGTTTCTGTCAACTCTCTGAACTCAAGTTCTCTGCCTGAAAGTCAACACCTTCAATCTGAATTGTGTTTATTATGTTCCTCTCTCTCTCTTATAGGGACTTCTGTGAACACCAGTCTATGGCATAACCTAACAGAATCTCCATCCCAGATGATTAAAATGATAACATTTGCAAATCTCCTTTTCTCCATGTGTTTTGAGTATTCCAACATGGGTATCTTGGGAAGAAGATTTCAGATTTCTGACATTGTGTAAAAATCATCTTGCATTTTATATGCCACAGAGTTATTAATATTAGAATGTAACTTTCCATAAAATATATATTTAACATAGAGGATGGTGATATTTCCTGAAGTATATTACATTCTTGGCCCCCGCCTCTCTTGTCTACAAGGGAAAGGGCAGTCTAGAACAATTCTCAAATATCATGGAATAGAAGTCATTGCACAGCATATCTAGATAAAACACCCAATTTAATAACTCTCCTTTGCGTCCCCTTTTCCTGTCTTTTAATTCCTTGTCTTTCCCCTTATCTATTCCATCTTTATTTCACACACAACACACACACACACACACACACACACACACACACACACACACACACACACACACACACACACACACGAGGCGTGGAGGGAGGAGAGAGTGGTAAACTAAATCTCCTGTACTTATTACTTAATGATGAAGAAAACATCTGGGAAAGAAAATGTAAGACTTTCTCTGTTTTAAACAGAAAGTGCTCATAGAAAGAGACAAACATTCAAAATTTTCAGGAGATTGCTTGAGGGGTATGAAACAGCCTTCCCAAGAGGAATAACCTCATGTCTTAAACTGAATGTCTGGCAGTGGGATGATGGGTTGCCTTTAGGGCACAGTGTAATGCGCTGGACTAGGCAGATGAGTCAGAAGGTAGGAGTTCACAGGGAGCTTTCTCCTTAAAGCAGAAAAAATTTCCTGTTAATGGGTGCTTTGGAATAGTTCCCTGAGCTGTAACCTTGGTGGATGTTGGCTTCAAGATCATTAACCACCCAAGATAAATACAGTCCAGAGGAGGTGGTTGTTCTTTCCAGTGTGAGTTGCAAATGAGACTAATCATTTACAATAAACACAGCTAAAAGAGAACTATGTTAAGCAGTGATGAGTCAGCTGTGGTGGCCTCTTTTTGCATAGGTTCCATGAGAAATATAAAACTCTCCAATTTCCAATTTTGACAGTTATTCAGAAATACATATTTTTAGAATACAGAAAATTTCAGGTTTACAGAAATCTGGAATTAGGTTTCATAATCTTCTACTTGATAGGTTGGTTAGCATGCACAAATGACTTTGACTTACAATAATTAGATCAGTTTTTTAAAATGATAATAAAAACACTGCATAGGCCACATTTATATGTTCTATGAGGATTATCATCACACTGAAATAGGCTTAGAAAACCACTTGGTATATTCTAAAGCAGTAAAATTCTCTATCAATGTTTAAAAGTATTTGTGATTGTAAGGCATTTATTGCTATGCCTGGAACAATTTATTAATTATTACCAAGTATTAATATAAAGTATAAAATAAGCACTAACAAGTGACAGTGAATATTTTCCATTTTTCTGTCAATATTAAAGTATTAATAACCATTTTAGAAAAGAGTTTGTTCACTTTTAAAATATGGGAAAACTTAAAAAAAAATGACCCTGTGAATCAAGATAAATAATATTTTCAACATTGCCTCTTAGCAGTAACTTTATAAATGAGTCCAAACAGTAGATCTTAATATGCATAGAGTCTTAAAAGGTACACTTTCTGTATCTTTCTCCTTTAACCTGGTATATTAATATTTTTTCTTTTTATAATAATGCATTGATAATAACTTTTTCTGTAGCTGAGAAAAATTTCCCTATATTGTGTACCCCATTATGCTTGTTCATTTATTTGCCCATGAACTTTTCTGTTTCTTCCAGTTTGGGACTAAATGAATAAAACTGCTATATATTTTAATAGAAGTCTTTCCATTTGCATTTATAGAAAAGTTTTATAATCAGATTTACAATGTACAAAAGCGCTGCTGGAATGGTAAGTCAGTGTCTTAATTATATTGCATTATCCTTCATGACTATGATTGATCTTGGAATTGCCTGAGATATTCTTTTGTTCCTTTCAGCAAGGCTTCATAGATTTGCACCTGTTTTGTAAAAATATCTTTAAGCATTCAAGGTTTTGGATGCAATTTTAAGATGCAATAAATTTATTCCACTTAGAAATTCATTTTGTTCTTATGTAAGAAAGGATATGCTCATTTCTTACTCTCTGGCCATCTTAAATTAGTTTATTGTTTCTACGATGCCTTCCATAGATTTCTTAGGACTTGGCATACAACAACACTGAAGCATTTTGGAAAATAGAAATATTTCACTTTTTCCCACTATATGTGCTTAATAATACCACGCTGCTTATGGAAACCATCAGATTCCTAGTCAGAGAAGAAGAGAATTTTCTCAGCAATGATAAATATAGCAAACAAGCAGATTATACAGTCTATAAAATTAGCAAACCATAAAAAAGTTTATATGTACCTTTCCCAGGAGATCTAAATTGCCCTCCAGTACAGTGCTTTTGCTCACTACACAGTTTAGCTGAATAGCTTGTTACTGCATTGTTATTTTAGATGATTGTTTAGAAAATATAAAGTCCTAGCTCCTGTGTATCCGTGGGTATTGGGAGCCACCATGGGACTTAATTTAAGCAGTGTGATGTGGCAGAGGAGGCGAAGCTGCACCATTTCAGGCAGCTAAACATCTATACCTCAAGAAACTAGTGTTTTTGTTGCTGTTACTTGTTCTTTTGAATGCCTCTAAGTTCTGGTTTGGCAGAAACTATGGCTTAGATTCTGCTGCTATAGGTCTGGCCACAGAGTGAGACAGAAAGGAAACCTGATTTTGACTTCTCTCCCAAAGCAGAACTGCTGCAGACATCAGGCTGCACAGAGATTGGTAAATCTGCAATCAGTGTCTATTGACCCACACCAATGCAATCTTGATTTTTTTTCCTTTATGTTTCTTACATTGAGAAAAACGGAATAAAACATTTACTGATACTTACATAAGATTACAAGTAGAAATGGAGTTCCTAATTATGATTACATCTGAGAAGCTCTTGACATGCAAATCCTTCTATAGATGATTATTACAAACTCTGCTGAAGGTAAATTTAAAAAATTGCCTGTGTACTAGACACCAGGCATAACCAAGAAGATAAATGATTTTTTCATACTTACACATTCTTTCTTTGGTAGGTAGAAGATTTTATTATTTTATTTGTTATTAAAATATTTTTATACAGTATATTATGGTCAATGTTTCATCTCATCCTTTTCATTCAAGAACCCCTCTGTCTCTCCACCTAACTCCACACTTTCTCCTTTTAAAAAACAAATATACAAATAAAAAGTAAAAAATTAAGAATAAAACAAAACAAACAATAAACAGAAAAAAATGACACAAGAAACACACACACACGTGCACACATGCACAATCTCTCACACACACACAAACACGCACACACATGCAAACATGCACACACATCCACATCCACACACACAGACACACATATACACACACATGCATGCACACACATGTACAAACATGCACACACATGCACATTTACATGCACAGACACACATGCACACACATGTATGGAAACACATGTACACACATGCACACACACATACAAACATACACACATGCTCACATACACATAGACCCACAGATGTGCACACACATATGAACACATGTGTGCACACACAAGCATGCACACATATGTACACACACTCACACACAGACACACAGATGGATAGACAGACAGACATAGACACATGCACACACAGACACACACAGACACACAGGCACACACACATGCATACACAGACAAAACATGCACACACACAGACACATATTTACACACATGCACACACTCATACACTCACACACACAGACACACACACACATACACACATGAACACACACACATGTACACACATGTACGTAGACACACACATACACCATAAATAAAGTAAGCTTGCCCAACCAAACTAGTATAAGACAAAAAGTCTCCAAAACTATCAGAATTCACCTTGTGCTGGCGATCTAGTGACTGCCCTTACAGGTGCCCTTACTACCCAGTAGGACTTCATTGGAGAAAACGACTTTTTTCCTTTGCAAGCAGTTATCAGTTGCCTATAACTTCTTGGTACAGGATAAAGGCTTGTGCCTTTTAGCTTTGTGACCGGATCTGGTTTAGGGTCTTAGAGGCCCTGTGTATGTTGCTACAGCCTCTACACTCATATGCACACGAGTCCTGCTGTGTCTGGAAGGCTTTGTTTTCACAGTGCCTTCCATCACCTTTAACTCTTATGACCTTTCTGCCACCTCTAACGCATAGCTTCCTTTCAGGAGCCATGGTCAAGACTACTGCAGGGCATGACGCAAGTATAATTTGTATCATTTGATAGTTCAGATGTTAACCCACCAGAGGAGTCATTCTCTGAAGGACCACCATGTCAGCCAAGGCTTACAGTAAAGCTTGCAGGCATTGGCTCTAAACAATGTTTTGTTTTGTTTTGTTTTTTTCATCTATAATTTCCCTTGTGCAAGAGCAGCTATGATATCTCCCATTTTACCTTATATTTCCATATAATGTGTTCCAGTAATCCCATGATTACATCTCAATTTTATGGGCACACATATATTCATGAGTGGTCAGGAAAATGACTTCTCATTAGTTGTATAACTTTGTTATATAGAAAACATACTAAAGTATGCTTCCTAACTAGATCTGTTGTTCCATGGGACTGTGAGACATCTGTGCTCTATCTTTTTTCTTTTTTTAAAAATTTTTTTAGGATGCTAGTTCACTTTCTTTGTTAACAATTATGTCTTTTTAAAAAAATAATTAAATTTACATTACTCAGGATAGTATAGCTTTTGATATATCAATGTAATGTCTTTATAGAACTGTACTGAATTTATTAATCAGCCATCTGGTTTAGGGTAGCTTGCCTGCTAGTCCTTTCTCTATTTTTTCTTCATTTTATTATTTGTTTTTTTATAAAAAATGGTTTTTTTTAACCCATGTATCCCCCTGTTTACCCTCCCTTCCCTCCTCCCAATCTCTCCAAGTTAGCCTTCAGCCTCCCCACTCCCTATCCCCTCCTTTCCCATCCCCCAAAAGGGCAAGAAGTCTCAAGGTAGTCAGCTCAGCCTGGCACATCTACTCCAGGCAAGTCCTATTTCCTCATTCCAAAGTCAAGACTAGGTTAGATGTTCCTCTGCAGGGAATGGACTCCAAGGTGCCAGCCCACACATAGGAACGCAGTCTGATCCCACCCTAGAGTCTCCACATAACTGTACATGCCAATAGACAGTTGCCTACCCTTGGAGGGCCTAGCTCCTTTTCCCAGTGGATCTCCAGTGGCTGTTCTTGATTCAATAAGCTCGCCAGAGCTCCAGCCCGCCATCATTGTGGGAATTTCCTTCATAATCTCTATCCCCTTTGCTCATACAGACTCTTCTTCCCAGCTCTCAGCTGGACCAGGAGCTCTGCCCAGTGTTCAGCCATGAATGTCTGCCTCCACTTCTATTCATTGTTGGATGTAGGTTCTGTAATGACACTTAGGGTGGTTATTCATTTGATTATAGGGGAATTCCTGTTTAGGCAGCCCCTCCACTATGCATCCAAGAAGAAATGGAAACAAATCATGAGAGAAGGAGATGGTTGAGCAAGACAAGCAACAAAACGGGAGAAAAAAAAGAGATCTTGATAGAGGAAGCCATTGTGGGGTTTACAGAGACCGCGTGCTAGGGGAACCTCCAAGAACCAAAAGGATGTCTGTGTTATGTCTTTAGATACTGACAGAGTGAATTCGCCAAACAAAGTGTCCTTAAAATAAATTCTAGGCAGAACTTTCTCAGATTGTATTCATGAGCAAAATTGCAGATGCCTAGCCCTGTTGGATGAAAACCCTTCAAAAGAATTCTAGAGGACTAGAAGTGACAAGGTCGGTGTCTGACCTTGTTATATCTTTGTCCTTCATGAGAGCAACAGCACCTTTGCTGCCCTGAGCTTCCTCCACCTGCCCAGCCTGATCAACACCTCCATGCTCTGGTTCAAAGAAACAATGAACACTTTCTATTTATTTCTACACCATTTCTTAACTAAGAATTTTAAAATCATTTCACATAATAACTACAGACCCCCCCCCTCATCCCTCCTCCTCCTCCCTACCCCCCACCTCCTCCAAAAGGTATTGCCTCTCATGGTAAGTCAGTAAAGCCTGGTACATTCAGTTGAGGCAGGTCCAAGCCTCTCCCTCAAGGCTGTGCAAGGTGTACCTTTATAGGTAATGGGCTCCAAAAAGCCAGCTCGTGCACCAGGGACATGTAGTATGAGGTTTCTGACCCGGACTTTGGGCCTTGCCTCACGGATTAGACCCACAGACTCACAGACCTGCAGAGACACACAGATACTTACATTAATTTTAGGCTGATAAGCCTAAGACCCAGGCATATGACTTGCTGACTCTTTACCCTTAAACTAACCCATGATTTTTATCCTGTTCAGCCATGAGACTCAATATCTTTTCTCAGAGCAGAATGGTTGTCCTCTGCTTCTTCTGGATTCTCTCTGGCGTCCTGCTCTATTCTTCCTGTTCCCAGAGTTTTCTTAGTCTCGTAGCCCCGCCCATACTTCCTGTCTGCCTTTGGCCAACCGGTACTTTTTATTAAACTCATATGTGGGACAATTATTTACAATGTAACATCACAAATCCACTATAGGGATATATCCTGATTCCACTGCCAGGGTCCCTTAAACAGACAGTGCTACACAACTACCTATCTCCCATATGCAGAAGGTCTAGTTTAATCCCATCATGCGAGCTCTACAGCTATTGCTTTAAAGTTTGTGAGTTCCCACTAGCTTGGCTTGGTTGTCTCTGTAGATTTCCCTTCATGATCTTGCCTACCCCCCCTTGTTCAAATAATCCCTCTTCTCTCTTTTTGACTGAACTCCCAGAGCTTTGGCCTGGTACTTGGCTATGGACTTCTGTATCTACTTCCATCATTTACTGGATGAAGGCTCTATGATGAAAACTAGGGTAGCAACTAATCTGATTACTGGGATAGGCAAGTTCAGGCACCCTTTCCAGTATTGCTAGTAGTCTAAGCTGGAGTCACCCTTGTGGATTCCTGGAAACTTCCTTAGCACCAGGTTTCTCCCAAACTCCATGATGTCTCCCTCAATAAAGATATCTCTTTCATTGCTCTCACAAGTCATTCCTATTCCAGTTCAACCATCGGGTTCCCTTACAGTCTTAACCCCCTTCCCTTCCCTCTACTATTTCTTCATGCTTCCAATTTACTCTATTTCCCCTTACCAGGGTAATCCATGTATCCCTCTTAGGGTCCTTTTTGTTAGTTAGCGTCTTTGGAGCTGTAGGTGGTAGTCTGGCTATTTTTTGCTTTACGTTTAGTATCTACTTACAAATGAGTACATACCATGTTTGTGTTTCTGAATTTGGGTTACCTCACTCAGAATGATATTTTCTAGTCCTATCTATTTGCCTGAAATTTTCATGATGTCACTGTTTTGTTTTTAACTGCAGAATACTATTCCATTCTATATATGTGCCACATTTTCTTTATCCAGTCTTTGGTTGAGGGGCAGCTAGGTTGTTTTCAGGTTCTAGATAGCTATTACAAATATGCTATAATGAACACACTTGAGTGTCCTTGTGGTATGATTAATCATCACTTGCATATATGCCCTAGAGTGGTATCACTGGGTCTTGAAGTCACCATACTAATTTTTAAAGTGGCTGTACGAGTTTACACTCAAACCTACAGTGGAGAAGTATCCCCCTTACTCCACATCCTCATCAACATAAGGTGTCATCAGCGTTTTTGATCTTAGCCATTCTGACAGGTGTAAGATGGTATCTCAGAGTCATTTTGATTTGCTTTACCTTGATGAATAAGGATGTTGAGCAATTCCTTAAATGTCTTTCAGACACTTGAGATTCTTCAGTTGGGCATTCTCTTTTAAATCTGTACTCCATTTTTAATTGAATTCTTTGGCATTTTGATGTCTAGTTTCTTGAGTTCTTTATGTATTTAGGAGATCAGCCCTCTGTCAGATGTGGGATTGGTGAAGATGTTTTCCTATTCTGTACATTGTTCTTTTGTCTGATTTACTGTGTCCTTTGCCTTATAGAAGCTTCTCAGTTTCAGAAGGTCCCATTTGTGAATTGTTGCTCTCAGTGTCTGTGCTACCGCTGTTATTTTTAGGAAGTGGTCTCCTGTACCAATGTGTTCAAGGCTACTTCCTACTATCTCTTCTATCAAGTTCAGTCTACACCAGTTTTTAGTGCAAATTATGCTTAGGTTCTAAGATTCAGGTGATTAGCAGAAAAAGGACCATTAACTGACTAACCCTATCATGATATTATTGAGCTCATAAAACAGTACACTTATTCACTGTCCTTTTTAAAAATCTCTCATTGGCTTAGTTTATTCTCTTGTACCCTTGTAGTTACCTTTTAAAGAGATGAACCAGAACATCTTACAACCTTTGGCTGTGGTCAGCTATCAATTAAGCTGACCAAGTCTTTGCCCAGTATGACTTTTATCAGAATGCTTGTCCCTGAAAGTTTGCTTTGTAGTTTTTATGAACAAATTGCTAATGAATGTGTGTGTGTGTGTGTGTGTGTGTGTGTGTGTGTGTGTGTGTGTGCACTTAGAAATTTGTAAAAATGAAGATGTAGAAGAAAAAAGATGAAGAAGAAGAAGCTAGGAAGAATTAGAATAGGGACAGAGAATTAAAGTTAAGAAATTATGGACAATTAGGTCAAGGGAATCACAAGTAAGACAGAACAACAAAGAACACATAGAATGAAGAGAATTAGCCCATATGTATGAAATTATTATAGAAATCTTTGTTTTTCTATAGCTGTGGACCATTTTTCTTAAGGAACTCTGGGTAAGGCTTTAAGGGCAAGTACACAGACTTCTACAGCTTTCTGAGCCCTGGGTGGGGACTAGCTAAAGACAACCCCTTTAGTATTGAGTGTTCCAATATCTCTCTCTACACTCTGTCCAGATGTGAGTCTATTTGTTCCCATTTACTGCAGGATAGTTTCTTTGATCATGGCTGTATAAAGACACTGATCTATGATATATGAGAATGTTAGGAGTTATTTTATTATGATGTTCCTTTAACAGACAAGAAGTAATTGATTTTCTCTTAGGTCCATGGCTTATCTAGCCTCAGGTTCTTTCTCACTAGAACAATGTCAGACATGAGTTTCACTACAAAGAATGAGCTATAAATTCAATCACATATTGGTTGGTTACTCCCCCATTTGAGCCCCTGTTGCAGTAGCCTATCTTTTGCAGGCAGGTCACCATTTTAGATCGATGAGTTTGTAGCTGGGTTAGTGTTTACTCTTCTCTCCTGGTAGTATGTAGAGTCACTTCCAGTACTGTGAACACTAGTTAGTAGGAGTGAAGGATCAAGGTAGGTACCAGCTTGACTTCCTCATAGTCAATGAATTGTGTAGGTGTTGTTTTCAGCAGTAGGTCCTTACCATCAGCTTTGGGAGAGAAGTCAATAGCCTTTTCATTTTCCTGAGTTGTCTGGGGGAGGGGATTCTAGAGGCCCCTTTGCCTAACAACTCAATTATATGCAACATGTATGGCACTGGAAATTTTATTTGGTGGCAAGAGATGTCTTGTGGGTTTGTTTCCCCTGTTAGTAATTTCACTTAGATTTCTTTCATATATTTATGTATATTAAGAAGCATCGACTGTAGTAGCCTTCAATAGAACCCTTCAAGTGGTCCATAGTGTTAGCTGTCTCTCCTGTATTCTTTCCTTTACCCCTCTCTTCCTTTCCTTTTTTTGTTTAATCCTACTCCAGTTCCCCCAGAATCTTCTCTCCATAAATGCATATTCTATTTTCCATCCCCTGGGATATTCTCCCCTTCACTCCTCTTTTTTTTTGTTTTTTATTTTTTTTTTGTTTGTTTGTTTGTTTTATTCTATACCTAACCTCTGTGGCTATATAAATTGCAGCATGCCTTTCAAGAGCATACATTTCATATCCATATATCAGATAATACATACCATGATTTTCTGTTTGAATCAGGCTTTCTTCACTCAGTGTGGACTTTTTTTCTAGTTCTATTGATTCACCTTAAAATTTCATAATTTCAATTTTTAACAGATAATTAATATTTTGTTGCATAAATGTACTTCATTTCATTATCCATTTAGCTGTTGATTGACATCTAGGCTGTTTCCTATTTCTGGCTGTTCTAAATAGTAAATAAATGGGTAAGCATGTGTCTTTTTGGTAGGATATAGAGTACTTGGGGTATATGCCAAGATAGTATCACTAGATCTTGAGGTAGATATATTTCCAGCTACCCAGGGAACTATTGCACTGATTTGTATGGTTGCTGTATACTTTTGCACATCCATCAGCAATGGACAAGTGTTCCTTTTGCTTCATATTCTTGCCAGGATAGGCTGTCATTTATTTTATTGATTCTGGCTGTTTTAACTGGCATAAAAAATGAAATCTCAAAATAGTTTTAATTTGCATTTCCCTGATGGCTAAGGATGGTGTACCTTTTTAAAGAATGTCAGCCACTTGTGTTTCAATTTTAGAGAAATCTCTGCTTAGATCTGTACTAATTTTTTTTGAGGGGGGTGAGCGAGTAGGTTTGAGACAGGGCTTCTCTGTGTAACAACCCTTGGCTGTCCTGGGACTCCTTCTGTATAACAAGCTGCCCTCAAACAGAGATTCATCTGCTTCTTCCTCTCAAGTGCTGGGTTAAAGACATGTGCCATCACTGCCTGGCCATACCTCATTTTAAAATTGGATTTTTTTTTTCAGATGAGAAGAATTATTTTTAAATGGGGAGGGGGGCTAGAGGAGGTGAGAATCCCAGTTATGTATACAAACATCATCTGTATAAGTTCTCTGAATACAAAGAACATTGGATTAAGAGCTCACATACAGGAGGGAAGTTGGACTGCAATTCCACAGTCCAGAATTTGGAAATAGATAGATTTAAAGCTTACTTAAAAATCACTATAGTTCAGAAGAACATAAAGCTTTCCAAAATGTCTAAAATCTAACATTTATAAAGGCCTGGAGAGATTTAAAGGGTATACTCACTGAGCAAAATAATCTAGCAATGTATGTAACCAATACCACCAGAAAAGATCGTCAGTGGAGACTACTGGTCAAATGTCGGACTTAGCAGAAGAGTGTTAAAGCAAACGTTACAACTAACTATCCTTAAGGACTATAGGAAAGTGTGCTTGTTATAATAGAAAGTTTAAAAAAAAATCTCAGTGAGTAAATAATATAGTTAAAAAATAACTCATGATAAATCTAGACCTTAAAGTCTATGTGATCACATAGTCATACATGGGCTAGCCTAATGAGTAAAAGTGAAGATAAGAAAAAGTCTCCAAAGGAGTAAGTAAATGCATTAAGGAGACATAAAAAGAGCCTCAGGAACATGACATCAATGTCATGTACATAAACACATGTGCAATGAAGATTTCAGAAAGTAATGGCTGCTACATTTCTATAGTCATGACAGGCACTGGGTTAACAAGTGCAGATCCATTGCCCCTTAGGGACACTTAGGGTTTAAGGTCTTGCATGTCCCTGGTCATTTTAATCAAGCAATCAATATACCACCTTGTTTTGTGCTTGTTTCTGTTTTAAATGACTCTGTTAACATATACTTGTCATGAATAATTAATGGAGTGTTTGTGAATTATTTAAAACCAGGTACTCTGGAGGCCATTTTTTCTTACATAAGTTCAATGGAAAGTCATTGCTAAACATTGGTTGGTGTTGAATGTCTGCTATAACTTTCAGTATGATTCTTTTTACATGAGTAGTTAAATTGTTTTTTTCAAGTCTCCTGGAACATGGACTGTATACTTTTTCCAAGATCAATGTTTTTTTTTTTCCTTACAGTTTGAAACGTAATAGATATATTACATATATAATATATTATAAATGTGTAATGCAAATATATATACATTTTCCTGAATATGGGTAATAGAACTGTAAATTCCTATGTGTGCACAGCTTCAAACTCGCATCAACACTGTTACATCAGACTTTGTCACTTCAGCCCATGGACACACACACTTCAGTCTTTCTTTTCTCTTTTTTTTTTCTTCTATTTGTTTTGCTTTATTTTTTGAGTTAGAGACTTGGTGTGTATTCTCCCCTGATTTCTTATTCTTGATACCCCTTCTTCAGGCTTCCAATTTCTGGGATTACAGGCCTGTGCCTCTGTGCCTGGCTTCATCACTTTTTCATTCCTTCACCATGTACTTAGAGATGTTACTTTCTATTTTCTAGGGAGTCCTGATATGCAGGGTGGCAGGTTTTTATCCGATTTTTGCTTGATTGTTGTAGAACTCATGTCCCAAAGCATCCTAGCTCACATCTGAATAGAGCTCGTGGTCAAGTCTAGATGGTAGTATGATTTAAAATCTAAATCAGTGACTTTAAAAAAGGTAGGTTGTTTAGATAAACTCATGGTTCGTGATGTGGTGAGTATGTTATTTAGGTTTAATCTTTAGGCTTAGGAGTTCGGATGAAAAACAAACCTACTGGAAGAACATGTGTCCCATGGGTGTCTTCGTTCTGAGTGCTAGAACTGGCTTAAGAACTCTTATAGATAGGCATGATCTTACACCTACTTTACAGGTCCAACAACACACAGAAAGTCAGTACTATTGCATTTTAAAGATAGTGCTGAGACACTTTTTTCCTTTAGTTATAACAAAGAGAGCGCATCATATATGCTATTCTATTTCTTTGTCACTTTCAAATTCAAAGCAACTATCACCTCCCCAATATGGTTGTTATTACAAAATTAAAGGAAATGGGAGTGCATGTATTATAGATGTAATGAATATGGATATTAAGATTAAAGCTGACTTATTTGTTTTATGAATCCGATTTGTGAAATTTGCTTTTTATCCATAAATTTTAACCAAATCTAATAATACAAAGGAAAGTAAAATACTGCATGGAACAGGACTTATTTTTAGTTTTTCATCCATTGCTTGCTCTCAACAGTGTCGCCAGGAGTCTAATCAACTTTTGGTGTGGAGTTTTGATTCTTGGAGATGTTTTTGTTTATTTTTTTTTTCTGGCCTTTAAGTATTTCAAGTACACATGAGAACGGTTATGTCCTCTTTATCTCAGACCTACCTTCCTTCTATATTTATAGAATTTTTGTTTTTGCTTTTCTTAATTAGTTGCCTACTAACTCCACTGATAATTCTGCATTTGTGGATGTTTTGGTCACCCATGGGCATTGTTTTTTTTCCCTCAGTTCTCAGTAATTAGTAGTATTGATAATCACTTCCTAAATACATTAAACAACTTCTACTGCCACATAGTTTTCTATGTTTCCTACTCAGAGGTGGAATGGTCAAAAGGGAGAAATGGTCACCAATGTGTTTGATCTGAGACTATGCTGTGTGATTAAGTCTCATGGAAACTAAAGTTGCTGTCACAGAGGCTGCAGTCCATGTGTAATGGTGTTGCCTTCCTCCTGTTCAGACTATACACATGGTGATACAAACATTTAGAAAGTCCAAGGCTATGCTTGGCCCTCAATAGCACCAAGAAGCCCCCTCATTGGTGCATGCTGTGTCATTGAGAATAAAGTCTCTACATTCATAACATCTAAGCAGAGTCATTCATTAGGATTTTCTCTAAGGCGGTAAAAGACATGGATTATTGTGAAAAGCTAGGGTCATACATTCACTTATCCTCTCTCAACAACACAACAAAAGGGAGTCATTAGATACCAAACATTTGAAGGCACTCTCCACACAATGAAGGTAAGAATGAATGTTAGTATTGAAAATTTTAAAAGAAAGAAATCACCCAACTTTCTCTAATATAATTGTTTAACATATAGAAATTATATATTTTTCTTGATAATCATTTCATTGAGTTTCTGAGGTCATCATTTTATGTTTGATTTAGAGATTATTTTCTCTAAGTGAGTGTGAAGTATGAATGAGGTATGAATCAGTTGCATGTTAATCAGTTCTGTATTATCAGCAATTTTATGGATGAAACAAGGTTTATTTCACTTTGAGTTCTGGAGGTTCAAGAACACAATAGGCAGTTTCTCTGCTCTGGTCTTTGATGAGGCTAGCAAATGGTAATGAAAATAGTGCTTGTTAGAATGTGTAGATGTTTGAATCTCAAACTATAGCAGAGAGAGTTCCGTGGAGCCCACAAGGCACTTTATACGCCCAGTGGTCCACTTCCACACATCTCCAAAGTCCTACCCTTCCAAAAGTGATACCTTAGGGATCATGCCTTCAGTTGTGGACTTTTGCAGTATTCCAAATGATTTCCAAACCATTGAAGGTCTATCATCAAAATGAGCTGGATGCCTCTGGATGTAGAGGGGTTGAGGGTGGGTAATTAAATACTTACTGCCATCTTTCTGCTTTGACAGTGGCTAGTCTGGAATACTTTGTTATAGTTAATACAGAGCATGGTGTTTTAAAGATAAATCAAAAGAAAAATGGTTATTTACATTTTATTTTAATTTTTTTTCCATTCCTTCTTCCTGAGAATTCTTTTGCATGCTATTCTTATAATATTTCACCTTTGAAACATGTGATTTGTTTACTGTCAAATTTTCTATATCCTGGGGTTATAATTTCTATAATATTCAGAAATTAATAAAACTTTCTTGAAAAATATGTTCCAAGATGAATCCTGAAAAAAAACTCATCTTAAAGCAAAAACTTTCATAACATTGAGAGATGCCTCTCTGCTTCTTGCTTCTCAGTAAGGTTATAGCATCAGAAAAAAATAAGGTGAAGTTAAAAAAAATTAAAAATTAAATAAAATAAATAAATTTATTTTCTCCCAGCTTCTGGTGGGTCACCAAGGCTATAATCCTGTAATATATAAAAAAAATTAAAAATTTAAAAAGAAATACATTAGAAGTGGAGTATTTAAAAGCATAAGGACTATAAACTTGATGAGGTTTATATGTTATATCATAATATATTTCATAAAGAAGATCCTTAATTATTTATTAATAATTATTTAACTAGATTATCCAAACATTATCCAAATTAGTTGGCTTAATGTTATTTTACTTTAAAGATACCGAATCCTGACTTATAGATGTTTCTAAATTGCCAATTTTCTCAGCATTTGAGTCAAAGAAGGGAGGGTTTTCTTTTTACTGGGGTTTCTGTCAGTTTGCTTTGACTTGTTTAAGAATTCCCCAACTGGTGTTCAAATAGTGCAATGCAGGGAAAAGGCTGTTGGCACTGAGAAACGGTCTTAGTCTCTGATCATTTCTTTTGAGATGTGAATCTAAAATAGCACTCACTGCCTTTTGAGAAAATGATGACAACCTTAGAAATCTAGTAGAGGCATTCAATCCACTTGAATGCAAATATTTCATTGATTCACTTAATACGGGGCCCTAAATTAACAAAGCATGCATATTCTAGACAACCTATGCTGGCCATGCTACTCCAAAAATGAAACCATCCTTTCACTAGCTAAAAACATTTACATTGTTTTTCTCTCACAAATGATATTACATCATTTCAATTATAAAAATAACAGGGCACTCCTCATAACCAGAAGTGGATAGATTCCCAATTAGCCATGATGCTGCAGCTCATATAGCTAAGACATAAGTGACTAGGTATATCTTACAAGCAGGAGCTGCCCGTAACTGGAAAGTTCTAAAGTCTCACTCAGTTAGATAGAGTGCAATATATGGGCAGTAAGAAAAAAAATCAATAACAACATATGATCCAAGTGAATCCGAGGGCCATAAGATTTACAAATCTAATCCCACTTTGGGGACATATTGGCTTGAATAAACATTATGTACTAAGGGAGGAACTGGTTCAGAGGGTGAAGATGAACGTTACGAGTTGTGTGATAATTTCAAAGAATTAACAAAACATTAACAACAAAAAAAGAATAAATATTTTGTGAAATCAAGAGCTGTTTTCCATGAGTCTACCATCAGATAATAGGAATTGCCAAATTATCAAAGGCTGCCACTATATTAAATTATTGAAACATAGGGAAAAACTTAGTCCTCTGTACATTTATGACCTATTTCTAGTGTCTAGAACAGAGTCCATCACCAAAAACTCAATGATGAACAGGGAAGCCTTTGAAGGAGGCATTAGACTGCCCATTTTACAGATGAGCACAGGGAGGCTGGCAATAAAGGAGCTAATGAAAACAAAGGCAGGATTTGAACACAGATATACCAAATTGTTCCCAAAGTTTGTGCTTCTACCCTGAATTATGTAACCCACTAACGTTCTTTCTAATTTAAACAAAACCCTTGAGCAATCTTTGAAGTCACATCAAATTTATACTTGAAGAGTAGGTGTGGGAACCCAGAGGAGGTACATTTTTTCCACCTTGGAAAACGTGGCAATTGGCTGCAATTATTGCCCAGTATTAATAGTGAGCCATGTGTCTTTTTGCCACAGATCTATATAAAATTTTACTTGTCTTATGAAATCAAAATAATTCACTTCTAAAACTCATATGGATAAAAAAATCTGCTCGGACTTTAATTAATGTGAGTGCATGCCTCATCCTGAACAGATCAAGACCATCTCCAGTCCACATTTATCATGGTTGTATGGCTTTGTACTGGTGCCAAAATTGTAATATGCTCTGCCTCAGGCTTGGTAAGATAATAGGGGTGAGTGGCGAATGACTAATAAAATTTATGCAATATTGACTTTTTCACAGACCTAAACAATATGTTGTTTGAAAGACTTCAAAGAAATCATGGTATATTTGCTCATGTTCCAGTTACTGAAGCTGTATTCATTGGAAGCAAAACTGAAAGAAAGTTATAAACTTTGGGTTTTGAGGGTACTGATTTCAAGATACCAGGGCATCTCCTACAGAATCAGATTTCCCTGTTTTTAAGGAAGATATTCAGCAGAGACCATGCAGAATTCCAAAGAACTGTGTCCCCAGTATGTATTTCATGATGCAGCCGATTCTGGCAGGAGATACACAAGGCTGTCCATGCGAGTGACAAGTGTAGAACACAAGAAAGGTAGTCATACCCCAACCATTTAATACCCACACATCTCTTTTTGACACACTGACATTCCATTATTTTTACCTGCAATTCTCCAATTGTGTATGAGAGTTAGCAAAATCAGACTATCCTGAGGTAATGTAAAGTAAGGAGAAAGAAAAAGAACAATTCACATTTCTATTATGTGTCTTCTTAGGTTTTAATGCGTCCAATTGAGATTATTCAGTTAAGTATTTATGTAAGAAAAAGAGTTGGGCTGTCAAGATTTTATTGCACAGCTGGGAACAGGGAATGATGCCTGAGTTAGTTGACTGGCCTTCCTCATACAACCATGTAGTGACAGCTGAGGTACTGGAATCATGAATCTAGATTCTTAGCTAGGTGAATTTCCAGTTTTCAACTTACCTTTCACAATTTGACAAGAGCTACACTGAGAATATTTGGTTTTTAAAATAGATGTTATGTAAAAACCCATACCCAGTTTTCCACAAATATTGCAGAAACAAATATTAGAAAAATTATATAAAATGAGAGTGCAGCAGGCTGAGTCAGACTTCCTGTCTGCTTCCCAGATAGTTTTCCTAGTCTATTCAAGATGGAGAGCAGGCTGTTAAATTGGTACTGTCCAAAGCCTTGTTCCTTTCCCCTGAGAAGCTGGAGGCAGGCCAAACACTCATTTTGACACTGTAGGGACTGTAGTCCTGTTTATAAAGTGGGTCACAGCATGCTCCTGGGGTGTCTTAAGAATGCTGTAGACTTTGATGGCAAAGGCTGGAGTTGAATTCTGCACACTAGTTGATTTCAGTGGTCCCTTGCAATACTTCACGTGGGTATTTGCACAGCAGGCTGACTCCTAGTTATTTCCACAAATACAAGGAAGCATCTTTCATAATCGATTGCTTTCTTTCCCATCACGTATAAAGTATTACCCCTTTTCTATATTGTTTTTGCTGCTAATACAGAAGCAGTAATTTTGCTATTTTATTTTGATTAAGGAATTCCTTAGAATTAGCCCATTCCCTTTCAAATTTATATAACCCAGCCAGATTGAGTTTAAAGATGGACCCTAAGAGAATCTCAGGTTTAGATAAGCTTATAAAGGTGATGGTCTCAAGATGGGATTCCAGTTCTTACAGGAACGAATACAGGAGACCTGTAGCCAGAAATTTTCTGACCCATCCAAATACATAGCACAGAAAATTTTCTCTTACCCTCTGTCTTCCAGCCACTTATAAAATAATTACTCAGAAGCTAGTATTAATTACAAACTGACCTATGGCTTAAGCTTTTTACCACTAGCTCTCACAACTTAACCCATTTTATTAATGTAAGTGTTGCCTTATGGCTCTGTGGCTTTACCTTTGCCCCATTACATCTTGCTTTCTGGGCAGCAGCCTGCAGTGTCTCTGTGTCTCTACCCTTCTTCTCCTTTATTTCTGCTTGGATTTCCCACCTCTTTCCTGCCTCTAAGCAGTCTTGCCATAGGCCAAACAGCTTTCTTTTTAAAATTAACAAATGGTAATAAAGTATATTCACAGCACACAGAAAGACAGCACATATTACTTCCACTTTTTCATCAAATCAAAAAGTTTTCATCAAACAAAAAATTTTAACGTATGAAAAATTACATAAAAGTTATCAAGCAAGAATTATGATTACAATATCTACTCTATTTCTATTTAGCAAATCTAAAGAAAATATTCTATCTTCTATTTTTGTGAGGTTAAAATTTTATATTTAATTAATCTTTTATCATACATAACAAAGGAAAATTATAACTATCTAGTCTATAATTGTAACTATAAACTCCACCAAAGACTACAGAAAGATTTATTATCTGAGTAAACATAAACTGCATTGTAAGCAACTTCCAAAATTCTAGAAATGACAGAGACTGCCTGGACAGTCTATCAAAGTTCCTCTGTAGTATCAGGGCATCCATTCTATGCCTACAGGCCTAGAGTCTTTTTAGTGATTCGGGAAATTTGAAGGACTGTTCCATCCATTTCTCAAGGTTTATCAGTCACTTCTCTTTGTGTCCTATAGAATGTCTGGCAGTTTTCTCTGTGAAGCACAAACTGGAAAGACCAACTCAGCTTGTTTTGGCAAAGTTCAGTGGTCATTTCCCAAGGCGTTCTGCATGTCCAGTTCATACAGCGTTCTGTCAAGCAGTCGAGGCAAAGAACATTTTTTTTTCCTAAATTGGCTAAATTTTGGCACGAAGAGAGTAAACTCTATGTAGAGTTTTGTTGATGCTCATCATTCTCTTAAAGTAGATTGGTGGGGCCTGGAACAGACATGTGTCACTGTTCAGAAAGGTCTAAGTTCTTGACATATTTTAATGCCGTATTCTGTAGAACTTTGAAGTATTTTAAGATTACCTATTAAATTAATATATATCTTTGTATATCTAAGAAGCCTAACTAACATGACTATAAGTTTGATTATCATAGGTGGTTAACTATTAATCTGTATTTCTTAATTACATATTACAATTTTAAATAAATTACATAAACATAATACCTTAAACAAGAGTAGAAATATATATTCAGTATAACAAAATGAACCTTAAATTTATATCAGTAAAGTAAAATTCTTATCAATGTAAAGTATTTAAGATAAGTAGTTGCTCTTTAAAAGTAGATTCAATAATCCATCCATTTAGCTTATCATATCTATGCCTTCCCTCCCTTTTTTAATTGATCATGACCAATAGCTAAACCCTCTAAACAAGACAAACATCCATAATCTATTTTTGGAGAGGGGGGGGGATGTGGGCACAGTTTTCTAAGCTACTTCCTGCCATTGAGGGCACTTGTAATCTTTGAGGGACCCTGAGGCTGCATCATCTTAGTCAGGAGCCTTGAAGGTGATGTGGATGTGGATCATCTGGGCCATCTTTTCCCATCAGAGATTTTTCAGGGGGCCTTCCTTGATCAAACCATATTCTCCTGGAAGCAATTCATAGATTCCTATCTTTTGTGGAAACAAAATCAGAACCTCTTTCCAAAGCTACATATCCTTAGACCCAAATTTCAAAGTCAAGATTTTATACGTATATATTGGTTTAATTTAGCAGCCTTTACAATCAAATGTTTTTCTGTAGTTAGCTCAAACAATTAAAAAACTAAAAGAAAACACAGTAATATATATGTGTGTGTGTATATATATATATATATATATTATGTCAGAGACCTTTTTCTTGCTTTCTCAATCTTGTGGGCATCCAATGAGAAGAGGCTGGCTACCCATCAGCCAGAATGGCAGCACTGTTTCAACCACAGTGCCAGCACCATAATCTCAGTCTCCATCACCATAAAAGATGAATCTGTTTTGTTGATTCCATCCAATACATAGCATTTTTTCTATAGAAGACTAAACTCTTAGGACAAAGGATTATGTCACTATCTCCCTAGAGACATCAGTGATAATTAATGACAGTACCTCTCTTGAAAATGCAAAAGCATTAGATTAGTTTTTTGCTTGGTACTAAATTCTAATATAGTGTTATATATTTCTTATATAGAATAAGAAAATAAGACATGTCATAGTTGGAATTAAGCATGTTTGTCATTGGAAAGAAAGAATTTTACAGAGAGCCGTCCTCCTCCAAATCAACTAGCTAAGGCTCTGTTGTAAAAGAAAACTGGCTGCTTTACTGCATCCTTACCCTCCTAGTCCACCAGGGAGTCCTTGTGTCTGTTCTGGAAGAGACAAATGTGCTGTGCTTTGCTGTGTCACTGAGCACCATGTACACTTTTACTGTTAATGTTCATGAGGTAGATTATGTCCCTGTTGTTAATGTGGTCTTGGTTGGCTCATGACATCTTGTTCTCTTGTTCTGACATCCACTTCTCCTGTCTTTTTTACATTCTAACTGGTACTTACACTGTCTTCACATACGAGTCCCATTACAGATAGCTGGATCTATGTTTTACAAGGGGCATCCTTGAAAGAATTACTACACAGAGGTAAGCTAAGTGCAGAGATCAGATGATATAGTGAAACTCCGGGATATTGCCCTGAAGCAGTGTCCTCAGAATTGAAACACTACATCTTAGAGAATGGCTAAGACTAAAGAAATAAATAAAACTCGGGAATCTCAGGGAGCTCTTGAAATTTTGAAGATTCATTAGATGCTTCCCCAAGGTTATACAAGCAAGAAACAGAAGGGTGAGAAGATTGCGATCATCAGAACATCCTGAAGATAGTGTCCATAAATGGAGCTTTCTAGAGGTATCATCTATGCTAGGGGTACATTGTTTGAGTTGCCCACCCTCCTGTAAGTGATCTCTTTTCCCACTTCTGTAAGCAAAGCCATAAACTGACTTATTCATTAGCCTAGACTTAACTGGAATTACTTCTTCACTCTACGGCTGATGCTATATGAATAGGTGTTTGCTTATGTCCCTTCAGGAAAATTTATACAACATATATCTAAAATACTTAATATGAGGATAGCAACATGTAGCTTTTGTGCTCTCAAAACACACAGTAATAACTCTAATGCAGTAAAATATTTGATGAAAATGTATAATTTAAAATTTCTATAAACTCCTTTTATTAGATTAAATAAGCATGCTTCCTTTTACTAACCAAGTTACATTTCTGAAAAGAAAAAAAATATTACTCCATGTTTTTTTGTAGCTTTTCAGAACCTTGTTTTGTAAGACCCAAGCAATTCTAAAGTTCTAAATTTCCATTGTGCTTAGAAAACATTATTTTCTAATATCTTCCATTTTGAAATTTTCATTTGTGTGTGTGTGTGTGTGTGTGTGTGTGAGTTTATGTGTATTGGGTTGTACGTGCCATGGTTATTATGTGTAGATCAGAGGGCAACTTTGTGAAACTAGTTCTCTAGGCCACATTTTTGAGGATTCTGGAGTTTATTAAGCTAAATTGGCTGGATTGCAGAGCAAACATCTTCACCTGCTGAGCCATCTCAGTGGGCCTGAAAGGCCTTCATCCTTGAGCCACCTTGTACTATAAGGATAAATGAGCTCCTGTTCTTAAAATAAGAGATGGCTTATGCTATTTTTCCTAAATAAGTTGATACTTGTAATAGAAATATTTCCTTGGCTTTAATGTGAGACCCGTGTTGCCAGTTTTTCCAAGCTACTGTCATTATTTTCTGTTCTTGGTTTCCAGGGATCTATTCCTAATAGACATGGAGATGCTATATCTTAAACAGTACAGACTATGACTGTGGTTGTTAGCATTGTTAAGGGGATAGAGTATAGGATAATCTGGAAGATCTTCAAACATCTCTGGGCTGTCTGAAGAGATCATCTGGAAGACTTAATTGTGGTTGGGACCTGGTCTCAATGGCGAAGTCAAGGAAAGAGCCAGTATGCATTCATATTGGCTCTCTCTCTCTCTCTTTTTTTCTCTGAGAGTGCAATGTGACTACTGGCAAGCTCCTGCTAGTGCTGGCTCTGCCTTACACTGTAGCCTGAACTGTGATCAAAAGGAAACCCGATCTCTTAAAATGCCAGGGAAACAGGAGAATGAGCTAAGATACTAAACTTCAAGTTTCTTGCACCAAACACTTTGAGCTATTTGTATTTTTCTTATCTTTTAGTCTAATTTTGATGAACATTATACCTGTGGCTATCATGGAACAGGACTTACTTATAAAAGAATGTGTCCGTAGACTTGTAGAAATACAAATGGGACAGGAGACCATTAAGTTAAGGGAACAAACAGAATCAAACCACACAGTCTCATTCATATATGGAATCTAAACATGTTTGTATTATAGAAAACTGAGAGTCAGTCAAATGGTGGTTAGCAGAGGTCAGGGAGCATATTGGTAGTGAGAGGTGATGTAAGGCTAATTACTAATTAGTAATCTCCACTTACAGATAGATAAGAGCAGTGAATTGTACCTGGCTTTTGTATAGCAGAATGACTACAGATCCTACAGATAATTACAAGAAATAATAAGCTCAAAAGCTGGAGAAAAGGAATTTTGGAAGTTTTGCCAAAAATCAAAATTGCTTAAGATAGTTATATTTAATGTGATAGAAACATGAACTACATGTATCACATGGTATTTCCATTCTATATACAAGACGTACAAGATGAACATAGAAAGTACAAATAATGATAATTCCAAAAGATGCTATGATCTCTATGCTTATCAATCTTCAGTCAGTTTTACACTCAGCTGTTAACAATAGTTCACCATGGCTTCCCGTTCATCTTTAAGCTCCTGGGCTAGGGCTGCTAATGATTTTTCAACACGTGGGATTTCGTTCCTTTTATACAAGGTTAGCGTCTTGTTGTGTAGTTAGTCTAAACATGAAGTCAGGGAGTCAGAACAGTAGCAAAGATGAAAGGTCAGCTACAGTCTCTCACTGATTCAAGTGAGGTGCTGTGTTTGGAACCATGTGTTGTTACTAAATCTCCATTCAGTTATTAATAATGATTATAGCCTTAGTGAATGAACATGAGTTCAACTAGAGAGGAGAGCCACAATGCTTGACAGACTATAACATGGCTTCTCCCGCTCGGGGTGATTTGCATATTTTCTATTTTGCATATTTCAACCTTTTAATATTCCAAAATGGAATGTTAAAAAAATAAAAAATAAATAAAAAGTCTGCTGAACAACACAAGATGACTGTGTTTGACAGGGAGTATCCAATCCTGTCTACTCTGGGAATTACTGGATTCTTTGCTAAATGTGAAGGGAGCAGACAGCTTCTGTTGTTTCTCTTTCCACAGCACAGCAATGAATTTAAAAATGATGATGGCATTTGAATATTGCAGCATATACGTTCTTCCTCTGGCAAAAACTGAAGCATGAGCCAGCATCCGGTGTCTGGAAATCTTAGTTAATTTAAATTGAATTAACATCCCATTATTTAAACTGGAATCACTAGTTTTTGAGGATGTTGTTGAACTAGCTCATGAATAATAAATATCTCACAAATGATTTTTAAAATAAAATTTGGACTAATATAATATTTCCATGCACAAAATCCCCAGACTGCAGGATTTAAATGTAATTTGGATTTAAATAACTTAAATAAACAACATCATTAAAAACATTTCTATGTAGTGAATTGTGCCACGGTTCCAAAGCAATCCCTAAATTTAAGAATAAATTAGTTGTTAAAGGAAAGAATTTACTTTGGTAAATATCTTCATGGGGAATCTTGAGGGACTAATTTATTCATTAAGAATTTCTTATTCATTGTGATGGGGATTTTTAAATTTGAAATCATTTCACCTAGATAGCTAGAAAAAATATATACTATAAAATACCATTCCCCCTTAATTTGATAAATAAAATATTAGAAATTCATTTTCTTTAATATCTAAGTATCATGAAAGCACACTATCAGTGATTTCCTTTTAAACACAACATGAGAGGGCTTTTCTATTCTCTAAAGTGATGCCTGTCTATCAATTTAATCCACAACAATATCTGTGGGTATTTTCTCATGGTTCTAGGTTGCAAAGAAGAAAAATTCAGACATTGGTCACAAATATTCTAAGTAACAAGAAAACACCACACTCATTGGGCATAGCACTCAGCCACATTGGAATTCAGTATGGTGGCTTCTTAGAAAATTGGGAATCAATCTACCTCATGGCCCAGCAATATCACTCATAGACATATATCAAAGAATGTATATTCATACCACAAGGACATTTGCTCATAGCATCATTACTTGTAATAGAATCTGAAAACAACCTAGATGCCCCTCAACAGAAGAATGGGTTAAAAAAATATGGTAAATTTACACAGTGCAGTACTACTTGCTCAGTGGGTCAAAAATAATGACATCTTAAAATTTGCAAGCAAATGGATGGAACTAGAAAAAAAAATATTTGAGTGAGGTATCCCAGATCCAGAAAGACAAACACGGCATGTACTCACTCATAAGTAGATATTAGATATAAAGCAAAGAATAACCGGGAAATAATCTACAACCCCAGAGAAGTTAGGTATCAACGAAGACCCTAAGATGGACATTCATGGATCTCCCTGGGAAGGGGAAATAGATAAGATCTCCAGAGTAAATGGGGGGGGGGGGATAATATAACAGAATGGGATGGTAGAGCTGCAGGAGGGGCAGAGAGGAAAAACAAGAAAGAAATAACTTGATAGAGAGCTATTGTGAGGTTAGGGAGAAACCTGGTGCTAGGGAAATTCTCAGGAATCCACTGACCCCAGCTAGAACTCTAAGTGATAGTGGAAAGGGTGCCTGGACTTGTCTTCTCATGTAATCAGACTGATGACCACTCTAATTGCTTCATCCAGCAACTGTTGGAAGCAGTCCAATAAAAAGAGAAAGGAGAGATTATACAAACAAAGGGGTCAAGATCTTAAGAAGGAGACCCACAGAGACAGCTGACTGGAGCTACCTCATGCTCACAGCCTTTGGAATGACATTGGGGGCTTGAATAGGACTGAGCTAAGCCCTCTGAATGTAAGTGAAAGTTGTGTGGCTTGGGCAGTTTGTAGAACCACAGACAATAGGACCAGGATTTATCCCTACTGCATGAACTGGCTTTTTGGAGCCCATTCCCTATAATGAGATAATTTGTTCAGCTTTGATACAGGCAGAGGGTCTTGATCCTGCTTCAACTTGATTTGCCAGACTTTGTTGGATCCTCATGGGAGCGGGAAGGAGTGGGAAGATAGAAGAGGGGAAGGAAGGGGGAAGTGTGGTTGTATATAAAATAAAAAATAAAAAACAATAATGTAAGAAAGTAGAAGAACTTAGTAAGCAATTTCAATGGCCTGCCTTAGAGTTAACTAGAGGTATACATCCATAGTTCCAGTATGAACATCCAGGCCTCAAAAGACCGAACTGTACCAAGCACTGGAGAGGCAGAGGCAGGCAGATCGCTGTGAGTCTGAGGCCAGCCTTGTCTACAAAGTGAGTTTCAGGACAGCCAGAGCTACCTGCTGTTTCTCTGCTCTACAGAGAAACCTTGTCTCAGGAATCCAACAAATGAACAGAAAACAGGACGAAGAAACAAAAACAGAAAAGCAGAAGAGTCATTTAGAAGGATGCCTCTTTTCTTACGTTGTGAGGCGGGGAATATTTAGCTTATTCTTACTGTAGTGACTGGCTACCTGGGTTGTGATCTGTCCTGGCTACTCTAATGATCTCTGGTTATATTTTCCATCCTGTGGAGCTTTGCAATTGGCTTTAGAAAGCAGGTATCCTATGGCAGAACTTGACATTCTTTTCCATGCTGAGTCCCTCTTCCTTATGGCACAGGGAAAACATATCTTCCTGAAAGCCAAGAGATTTGTAGGGACAAGTTACCTGCTGAGCTATTGTGAAATGTTTATGGAGCCCAGAGACAGAGCTCCCTTCTCAGGAAGTGCCTTGGCTAGAGCACTCCTAGACTCAGAGGGAGGTGTATTATTTTTCCATAGTTAGACTACTGCACAAATTTAGTGTTATTTTCTAAGGGGGCTGCAAGACTGTGGGAACTGTGAAGTTTTTCAAAAGGCAGAGTTGCCAGTATCCATACTAGTGGTGCTTGCTGAGAATCTTTCTCCTTCAGCCCTGCAGATGAGAGACTGGTTCCCTGTCTTTGGAGCTAGGTGACAGGTAGTTTTTCTCTCCCTCAAGCTTACAAAATTTGGGTCTCTTTTTTACTATTGTGTAGTGTTCTTTTAAGGTCAAGTTTCTCAAAATGTGGCTGCTAATTTAATTTTTGTCTTCCTCTGTAATAAGAGGTGAGTGCTAGGCATATATATTTAGCCCCATAGAATCTTCTTAGAACATGATGTTGAGAGAAAGAACCCTAACACAAATGAGCACACACTTTAGTCTGGAAAATTGTGTAATCTATTCCAAATGGTAAAAAGCTCAACACTTATCTACAATCAGGGCTGCAATATTACATTTTTTTTTATGACGTAAGGGTAAAATGAGTGCTTTGTGTCATGGTTGTGGTATACCAAGTGTCAAAATCATTAATATGCACTTCAAATGTGAGTGTTTATTGTCTATAAACTATTATCTAGTAGAGGTAGATGAAAATTAAGAGAAAAATAAAGCAGAAACATGATCCTCTAATATTTTCTCATAGTTCCAATGTTTTAATATATCAAAATAGCTTTTTAATTTATTAGTATAAATAACCTTTATGAAAATAAAATATTTGATAAAGATCATAAAATATAAATCATTCTGTTCACACTATATTACATAAGAATTAATATGTTACTAGAGATGAATATCATGCAGAAATAGAAAAAATTTAACTTTCTTTTAAGACTAATATGATGTAGGAAGTAGAAAAATAAAGGAAAAAAAGTCAAGTAAAATATATGAAGTACGTAATAAAGTTATCACATCTATTATTTATGTTGATTAAAAATTCATAAACTTAAAGATTAAAAAATCACTGCTAAAGTTGGTGATCTTAAATAAAAACATCAATTTTCATTTAAAAAATTTGTGTCTGCTTAATACTTTAAAATGTCTATTTAAGTCCCCTGTGTTCCCTTGGGAGAGAGAACAGATCCCTCACAGAAAAAGTGACCGACAGTGTAAATGTGACTCCTGTCATTACCTCTACCATGAAGCTCAACTCTCTATGAAGCTAGACTAAGCTGGGTGGAGTAAGCCAGACAACTCAGTCAAGACTTCAATCCTAGCCACCCCTTAGTAGATAAAAGGTGTGGTCAGAAAAAGAGAGAAGTACAGTAAGAACAGATTCAGACAAAAGAAAAGAAAAACACCTCTTAATGGTTTACAATGTACTTAAAAATATACCTAGGCATGGGAGACCAAAGAAATAGTGAAAAGGATAGAGAAAGCCCTTTAAAAAAATAAATAAAGTAAATATGTATATGTATATATGCCACATAAGGATGGACAATGTGCCGAGAGTCTGGATTGATGAGGGAATGTCTTTCTATATGCTGTGAATATCAATCTTTAAATAAAGAAGCTGTTTTGGTCCATGGCAGGCACCATAGAAAAAGTAGGAAGGGTAATCACAACACAGGTAGGAAAAGCAGGGTGGAGTCAGACAGACTTAGCCAGCTGCCCAAGAAGAAGCATGTAAGGAACAGAGGTGAGCCACGGGCCATGTGGCAGACAGATTAATAGAAATGGGTTGATTTAAGATGTAAGAGCTAGCTAGCAATGTGCCTGAGCCATAGGCCAAACAGCATAAAGTTAATATAAGCGTCAGAATCATTTCTGGGAGCCTGAGCAGCAGCGGGCAGCTAAGGGGTCTGGGCCTGCAGGTCTGTGGGTCTGGACCTCTGGCTGCCTGGGGTCAAGAAACCACATTGTAACACTGGATACTCCATGTTATGTTGTCTTTGAAATGTTTGACTGCTGAGGAAGGAGCAAGAGCTACAAAGAGACATTTGGTTATAAATGCAGCTGGATTAATCCATATCATATATTTTGAAAATGCCTTTACTTCAAAATTGAAGTCAAACAATACATTACTTTGAAAAAGCAGTTATGCTTTTGTTTCCACAGAAAATGAGAGGTTGTGGATCCATACTGGTTAAAGAAAGTAAGGTGTTACCAAGGAAGACCCCTGAAAAGTCTTCAACGGAAATGATGGCCCACATGATTCAACATTTCAGAAAACCTCTGTTTCAGTTTACTCTGAGCTCTGCATCTAGAATAGCTTCAAGGAGACTGGCTGAGATGATCCAGCTACACAGAATACTTCAGTTAGTACTTGTCTGTAACCCTGATTACCAGTGTTCCTAATCAGCAGGGAATAGTCTAGAGAACTATACCCACATTCCCATAAACTAGATTATGGATGTTTGTCTTTGTTTATAGTGCTGATTTTATTATGGATAATGGACAGAGGGGGGAAAAAACCTATACAAAGGAAATTAGATTTGAGGTTCTTGTTTAAAATGGAAAATGCTATAGGATTATGTTCTTGTATATTATAAATATTTGACACTCCTATTTTTTTGTTAACTATGATTGGCTAGAAGGCAGACAGGAAGTGTGGGCGGGGCTACCAGACTAAGAAAACTCTGGGAAGAGGAAGAACAGAGCACAGAACCAGGCAGAGGCAGTGGAAAGGAGATAAAAATGCTCTGAGAATAGGTACTAAGCCATTGAGCTAATCATGGGCTAGTCTAAGAGTAAGAGTTATCTAGTAATATGCCTGAGCCATAGGCCAAACAGCATGTAATTAATATAAGACTTTGTGTGATTATTTGGGACTGTGGGTCCAGACCTCAGAGCTAGGTAGGACAAGAAACTTCTGGCTACACTTTTCTTTTATAATGATTTTATTTATAACTTTCTATTTACTTTTTAATGTTAACAAATTTACTTGGCAGTTTATTTTTAAACATCATGGGTTTACAAGGAGTCCATCTCTTCACTTCTGGTGTTTTATTTACTTACCTGGGTCTCCCTGGATCCTTATTTTTCTTGTGAAAAGATGTCAGTGTCTTCAGGCCATCTGACAGACACAGGAGTTTCTGTAGCCTCAGAAAGAAGAGTAGATGTGCATTTAGGGCATGAACTTTCCTTAGCAGAGTTCTCATTCCAAAAGGAGACATGAGCTTGGGAGCCAGAAGTGCAGGATGAGGGATCTGAATGTGTCCCATGCCCAATGCTTTAGTTGGAGCGATCCCTGTATAATCTGAGAACTCAACAGACAGAAGTAGCTTTCACCTTGGGAAACACTCCTCTGACGGGAATCATTACCTTAATGAAAAGGAACAAGGCATGCAGAGGCTTAGTGCATAGGAAAATGTGTAGAGTCATCTGATTGTCTAGAAGTACGAACATTCTTTAAAAGTAAGTGACTACAAAAATGTATTTAAGCATTTCAGTGAACTGCTAATTATAATCTGAACAAATATGCACAAAATGCAATTTGCAACCTGGTCTACTTTGGAATGCAATCAATAGTCAGTAGCATCCTGTTTTTTTTTTTTTTTTTTTTTTTTCATTTTCTAGTTACAAATCATTTAGTGGAATAAAAAATCTCCACATTATTTCATTCAATAGCTGTTGATATAATGCATGTAGCAGCTTTTAGAAGTGGTTTTCCTTCGCTGTCTACATTTGCATAATGCTTATTGCTGAGATGTTTATTTCAGGTACTGAAGGTTTGAAGTTTGGATGTGTTTTTAAATCAAGATTGTAGTTATGCATCTGGAATCATTTGCTCATTTAAAAAAAAAAGTAGAAATGGATATTTTATGAAATTTTTGTGATTTGGATTTTCTGTAATTTTTAAAGTATTAAATTATTTCATAATAAAAACTCAAAGAAAATGCTCCTTTTACTTTTTAGTGTATTTGGATTCTTAAACCACTATTTATTTGGGTCAATGATAATTTCATATTTTTGATAATGCCTTCATTGTGTCAAGCAGAGCAAGAAGGAGGCCTGGAATCACAAATATGAGACATTTTGTTTTTGATTCTTAATGTATTCTAGAAGATCTTGGCTTTCCAGCTCTAATCCAAAATGTAATACCACTGTTCATTACACATGAAAGACAGTCATCATGCACTATTTTTAATTATCTGAAAATAAAAACACAGTGCAGGAATTTAAATGAATCCCTGAAAGTTCATATCTTTCTACATTTTCACATTTAGATAAACTAATTTTGTTTCCTTTTGGACTTTTATAATTTTTTTTTTACATTTGTTTTTATTTGAATAGATACAAAATCAGAAACGTGCACTTTAGTGCCCAAATAATAAAGATCTAAAATTAATATTACATACACATCCTTAAAGTATATGTCACCAATCTTGGTTCCCAAATCTGGAGGATGAAGTAATTTATTGTATAGTTCTCAAAATTGTTCATCCACCCTCTTCTCTGCTGCTGGGCAGCACTGGATGCTGGTGCCAAAGCTTGTAGGTCCTGACAGAGAAGGAATTGATCAGCTCGTTCCACTTTTAATTTTCCTTACAGAATCCTCAGGTCTACATGTGATAAGTTGAATTCAATGTTCCTTCTGAAATGAAACATTTCATGAAATGTCTCAGTAGATACTGGTTATGTTCTGTGAGACTTTTGTTCTATGTGCGTTTGTTGTGTTCAAAATGGACCTATGATTTCCCTCATTAATAGAGAATATATTTCACAACACCAAGTGGATGTTTGAAATTTCTGAGTCCTGAGATATAAATGCCAAATGTTTTGCTATATATCTGGGGTACAAATTATACAGAATAAAAGTAAAAGACTGACAATAATTAATAATAACCTAGAACAACGATAGCAATATACTATGTGTGTCTTGGTTCTTCCATATCCCCAAAAGCCTGTGTGGTCCCATAGTGAATGCTCAGAGAGCCCTTAAGATATGTATAACAGAAAGAAATCTTTAAATCAGTAGGGGCTTGCCTTGTCCACAAAGGGCATTCTAGAACCCCAGACCTCTGTTCTTTCCCTTATTTGATTGTTTTGGTCATATGTGGGGATATGTTTCAAATATAGTAAAAACAGTTGGAGATATCAGAGGACAGATTCAACTCCTCCTGTCTTTGTTTTGTTTTGTTTTTCTTTTGTTGTTTGTTTTTTTGTTTGTTTGTTTTCCAGACAGAGTTTTTTGTGTAACAGTCTTGGCTGTCCCAAAATTTGCTTTGCAGACCAGCCTGGTCTTCACAGAGATTCTCTTGACTCTGCTTTTCAAGTGCTGGGACTAACAGTGTGAGCCATGGCTTCTTCTGCCTCTTCTGTCTTTCTATGCCTGCCTTAAATACTTTCTTCATTTAGTTAAGGTGTGGCACCACCACAACCTGCCTGGGAGCCTGGAACTCCTGTAAACTAAGATGTCCACAAACCCAGATTTGATTGGATTAAGGGCACAGGTCACCACTCCTAGATATTCCCTGTGCTGGGATTAAAGGGGTGAGTTACAACTGTCTGATTCTCCTAGACTGACTGCGTGTAGATCCCTCTGATATCTCTGACTGTTTTTATTATATTTGTAACATATCCCTGCAGTCATAGATGAGTGCTTTTGGTTTTGCGTTACCACTTTGATGTGTTATTGCACCATAGACTCAAGCCAACAGCTCCAAAAAACATGACTCTGAATAAACATTTTTTTCTGTTTATAAGTTGATTATCCCAGGTATTTGTTGAGTAAATGAAAGCTAACTATCACTTAATATAAGTGATGTGGATTCTATTTCTCTTTCTCTTTTAAGATTTCTTTTAGTGATTACTCATGTCTAGGCAGGATAAACAGAATGGTGTAGTAACAACACTCAAATGGCACACAGCTTAAGATTTGTTATTTTAAGGAAGATTGAGGCTGACTGTGAGTGACGATGCATGAGGAGAAAGTAAAGATGCTCCATCTTATTTATGTGATTCTATATTCTCAAGCTAATGATGCTTTTGAATGGTAAATTTATATGCATGTGTGCATACATAGACACTCATACACGCATATACACACTTACATTCACACATATACACAGTCACACACATAACACACACACACAAATGCACATATAAACACAGGCCACACACACACATACAGTATGTTTCATATTTACCACATAGATTTCAGAACTATAGTGCTAGAACTAATTTTAATGATACAGCATAATCCTTCCTTTTAATACATATCATTAGGCAACCATTTATTTCATGTACTTATGCATTCAAGCCTTCAGCTAGATTGGGGAATATACTTACTTTGAATTTAAATAAATACAATTTCCTGTCATAAATATAATTTTCTGTGAAATGTGACCTCAAAGCAAGGAGTAAACAGTGGGAGAAGGTGTGTTCTCCAAATAGGACTTTGTGAACCACAGGGAATCACATTTATTTAGAAAAGGAAACCACATCAGGAGCTCAGCTGTTAAATAAAAAGAAGAAATATAGTCTTAAAATTATGGCAAGTTGGAAATAGTCTTTTTCTACCAATAAGAGCTAAAGGTTATATGTATGATTCATAGCCATTAATTATTATTTTACTCAAATATACTCAACACTGTGACCACTGATTTTAAATAAAATATTTTGTTTTTTATTTAATATTTGCACGTAATGTATTTCATTATTTTCCTATTCTTCAACCCATTAAAGAACCTTTCTACTTCCCAAGCTGCCCAACTTTATGTTCTATTTCTCAAAACAAAACAAAACAACCCCTTCCATAGGATATAGAACACTAAAACCATTTTTTAAAAAAATCAAACAAACAAAGAAACAGAAAACATGAAAAACATGGCCTCCTACTCTTGGTAATTGGGGCCTTACTTGACACTCTTAAAATGTCCAAGAACCTGAGACTATTTAAGCCATGGGCCCAACACAAACCTTCTACTACTGATGTGCTATAAGAACAGCAAGAAATGATCCCTAATGTCATACTGCCACGATCATGGATCAGTGCCTTTCTGAGAATTCTTCAGAGAAGATATGTCTCATAGTAAATGGGAATTAACACAGAGACCCACACATGGCAATGTGCACAGAATGAGAGACTTTGAACAATTCCATCCTTGATGGGATATCTTCAACAAGCCCCCTACACCCCTCAAGACTTAGACATAAATTAAATTTTTAAAACAACATTTTCTTTTTAACATATCTGAGATTTTTCTTTCTATTTAGCTTCTGTGGCTGCAGAGAATTTTGATAAACAGATAAAGAAGAAAGAATATTGATTACAGTTGCTAATGTAAACTCCAGAACCATTGCCAATGTTGCTCTCTCCATTATCTCACAGGAATGTAGGACTCAGGGCTTGTCAGTTCTAACACACAGAGTCCTTAGAGAAGCAAGAAGGGAAATGCTTTGTAGAACGCAGGAGAGTGTACTATAATGGGCCCTGTGTGGGGACAGTTCCTGAAGGGGTGATTTATATAAAAATGTGTACACACACATACATGTTCATCACTTCAGCCAAAATCTCGTTATGACATCCAGCTTCAGGGACCAAATTATGTGTTTTAGTCTTAGAAGTGACTTTGTCTTCAGGACTTTAGAGCCAAAGCAAAGGAGAAAGAGCAAATAAAGATTCCTGAAGTTATTGTAAAAACAACTGTCTGTTACTTTATAAACTTTGTCCAACCTCATTTTAATTTTTATATTTTCTTTGGTGCAAGTTCTAAGAGCAAGAAACACTATTTAAGATGATTTGTAGTATTCTGAGAATGTTTACCATTCTCCATTTTAATAAACACTTTCAAAGAGTTTTAAATGAAAGGAGAAGCAACCTGAGTCATTTTGTTGCTCACAAAACAGTTTTGTGATTAGCAAGAATGAAATCCAGCAGGAATTAGGTGCAGCAAGGTACTATGATAACACTCTTTCCAAAGTCAGGAATAACCTCTTCATTGGTGAATAGAAGAGAGCATTTAAATCAGATTCTTCGCAAAACATCATCAGCACCAAATTTCCATGGTTCTACAATTGTAATGCATGGCAAGATCTGACTATAAAATGTTTCAACCATTAACTACATGTGCATATATAAGTTAGTTCAAGGTAACATAATTAAAAAGCAGTTTCACTGTAATACTAGCTAGATTTCAAATACTCATTAGGCACATAGAGCTGGTAACTACCTATTGTGCTGTGCAGAATTCAAAAACATTTTCATCATTTCAAGTAGTTCTATTGGATAATGCTGATCTTTATAGATTTTTAAGGCAGCAAGTAAAATAAGTTACAGAGTAATAGGAGGGTTCACAGTGAAGTTCCAGCATCCTATTTCATATTGTATCTTAGGAAGAAAGAAGTATGTGTTCATTGCTAAGTCTTGTCCGCCATCTTTAATATATTTTTATTAACTGTAGAATTTTATATATGTATACAATTTTGTCATCATATTAACCCCAACCTTTCCCCAGATCTACCTCTATCTCTATATTAATGATGTGGTATATTTTTATTTTTTTTCCTGCGTCCAACTTGTTTTGTCCATGTACTCCTGAATGTGAGGCCGATTACTAAAGCTTGTTGACCCATTTCTTAATTACTGCAATAGAACTCTAGAATTATTTTCATTGTCCTTCAGCATGTAGTAACCACTGAGAAATATAAATATAAGACAAAGAGGCACATAGCTTAAGTTGTTTTATATCACCAAGACTGTATTTGTTGTTAGCTTAATTTTGGGGGGGGGGTCAAAAATTAGTATGAAATCGTAAGCTGTAGCTCAGTGATGACTAATAGCCTTTGTTTTGTTAGGTGTGCATCATAAAGACTAGATAGGCATAATATTCAAAGTCCATTTACACTGGGCCTGTAGTTTTCACTTAGTCCATATACAGGCATTTGATATATGACTTCAGTAACAACAGAAGCAGTGCCCTTGTCTCTGAACTGGCAAAGATGCCTGACTTCAGGCCAAAGCATGGATAGTGGTGAGAAGTGGTGCATGTCTGGTAAAGGGTGAGTAATGACTGCTCAATTAGAACATCAATAAGCTACTTCCAAACACATAAATACATGTGAATGACAAATTCATAGATCTTTATCTTGGTTTTTTTTTTCAGCAGAATTTAGTATAGCAAATTGAAGGATGTGGACTGAGCCAAAATAGACTAAGTTTCAATTATAAAAAAAAAAATATACAGTGACCTCTACAAAGTGGTCCTTCCGTTTAAACTATACTCCCCCACAGGTGTGTAGGCAGTTAATTATATTATTAACCTTTCTTAGTCAACTACATTGTTGGAAAGCTGCTCACTTTAAGTACAAAAAATGTAAACGCAAGTGATCATTTTCGCTCGAAATTCCTGAGATTCTATCACCCCACAGAAAAGGCCAAGAGATTAAAAACTAGATGAATCACTCTGTAATAAAAGCATCCGGGCGTCAGTGGGTTTAAGTACCATTTATAAGGAAGGAGTGGGAGTGGGGGAGATGCTGTTCCACAGAGGAAGAAGCAGCCTTCAGAACTGCAGCTGTCAACAGAATCTGTTTTAAAATGTGCTCATCTACAGAGTTTAAATGGCTTAGCCAGTACCAAGAGGCATGTTATTAACAGTGGATAATGGAAAATAATCTCTGGGAAGTATTTGCTTTTCTACTTGACATGCACTTTGTGCAGCAACCAACTAGAGTGGGCATATTATAATCCTCATGCCTTGCTAATTTAATTATGCTCTCTATTTACAGAGCTTACCAAAGGACTGTATGGTGGACTCAGAATGTTTTGCAGGGAAGAAAATTTTGATTTGTTCTAGTTTATTTGCAGGAAGAGAATAACTTACATTACAGATAAATTCCTCTCCGTGCAAGAGGATTAAGCAAATAGAAGCAGATGCAATGCAGGGTGAATATCAGAGGAGGTTTGCTTCACCTTGCAGAACAAAAACGTGACCCTAACTCCTCTGGTGAATAATGTTGTTTATCAAGTTCTGACATTTGTAACACTTTCAGGGGCTTGTGTGGTGTCTGTTACCCAACCATGTCATCTAAATGATGGGAGAAGCCTCACTGAGTTCCCTGATGGGTAAGAAGGCAAAAGGCCATGAGAAGGTGAAGAACATACTGCAGGCTTGACAGCCTTCTGACTGAACATGTGCAGTGACATAGTCTATTTTCCAAAGCCCAACTGATTACCAAACATGACCAGAGTCAGGGCTGTGGGAAGGGTCTTGTAAGCAGAACAACAAATACTATGAATAGATAATACCATCTACTATATTGTGGTCCAAAGGTAGCTGATGGGCTCAGACAAACTTGAATTCAAACCCAGGTCAACAAAATCAAGATCTTTTAAAGATAAACAATATCTATAGTGTTGTCTGACGCAAATGCACTGTCAATTATCATTGTAGCTAAGGATTTTTTTTTTTTAAAGTTGGGGTGTTGTTGTGGGTTTTTGTTGTTTGGTAAGTGCTTTTTGTTTCTTTTATATAATAATATTTTTTCACTTAGATGAAAGCGTTTATATTGGAAATCTAAATTCTCTTGTGGTCTGATAGAAACTAACAGAGTTAATAGTTTATAAATTTGATAACAATTTGTCCAGTACTCTTTTGGTCTTCATACTTTTGTAGAGGTGGAAGAATGGATATGGGAAGAAATAGTGTGATTTTTTTTTCATAATTAAACAAAATTCCAGTTAATTAATTATAGTTACTCTAATTAAAGTAGTCACAAAATTTTGTTTAAAAACTTAAAAAACACTTTGCAAAGTTCTTTCTATTTTGTTCGGTCTTCCAAATATCTGTTCTCAGTACAAATCATTCTTCAGAGCACCCGATTAGTAATTCTTTTATTAAAACAGCATTGAAATACTAGTTCTAAAAGAGAGTATGTGATAAGGAGCCCAGAAAGCACATCTTGGTATTCTGTTAAATATTATAGAAAATACTTCAATATTGGTAAAATGATAACACTTTAGTAATCAATATTTATAAGGCTTCTTTGAATTTGACTAACAAATGACTGGAATGTCTCTGAAATATTAAAGGTTTTAGTAAATAAAGGTGAGAGGGAACATCTTAAAAGACAACATGATCCTCACATGTAAAATTCATGAGCATCATTTTCATGAAATACCTGGCATTTCTCGGAGCTGACATTTGGGTTTGAATGTGGTCTCATTTCAGGGCCACTGGTTAAATGTCTGAGGTGCAAACATTTCAGGCATCAAAGTCAATGAACACAGTACTTGCTCTTAAGCTTCCTGCTCCTTTGCTCAACAGAGTTAAACTACACACGTAAAAATAAGTCTGAGGATACTCTATTAGAAAATTCGAAAATTAGTATTTCAAAAAAATGAACTTGTAACGTGCATTTCTACCCCTCCAATGGACAAGATTCACATGGGTGTAACTTTCCTGCTTGAATTATCACCACTAAGTTCTTCAGGCTTCAAGAACCACAAAGCTTTTGTGGGCTTCTTACTGGTGTGTTGTGAAGCTCAAGGTAATTGCTTAACCTCTCTGCTACTTTCTAGTCACCCGATTATTTTCTGGCACCTCAGCTTGAGTGTGATCCACTCTCCAATTGTACACGTGACCCTTATTTCCCAGCTTCACCAACCTTTGCATGATGTCAATATCCACCCATCTGTCTTCTCTCTGTTCCATTCTGTCCTTCTTTATACCTTCCTCCTCACTCTCTGCTTTTCTGCCACATTCTTAGCTGCATGGCTCTCTAGTTTTACCTTTTCAATTTATCTTCCGGTGGGAGAAACGAAGGTAGGTTGGAAATACCATCAAGAGGGAAACAGTGAGAAGGGGAATTGCCTATCATAGTCAGCACACACGTGGAGAGAAAGCAGAAGGAGTCTGTCCAGCAGAGTGTGTAGTTAGCACTCACTAACACCTTGACTTCACTTAGCTTTCCAGTACTGTGGAGCTGGGTAGTATGCTAAACAGTTCCTTTCAATACTGGCTTTCTCTCTTAAGGCAAAGATGAAGTCACAAAAGAGGGTATCTATGCCCAGCACCTATTCCTTATGAATAAACAAATTGTATATTAGGATGTGGCCACAGAAATGTGACTATTGTGTGGTCTCAGATTAAAGTAGAAAAGGCACATAAAGTGCAGAACGCGCTATTCAATGCACTGAGGATCATGGGAATTTACAAAATGAGTTGTTTATACATTTTCTTAATACTTTTGTAGCATCTCATAATAATATAGGCAAGGCTTAAAGTATCTTCTCTTGGATAGCCCATCTCATTCTTTAGAGTTAGAAACGTGCCCAGTAGGAGCTGTATGTATTTAAGTGACAATTAAGCAGATACGTACCTAATACACATTTTTGATTAGTATTTAAGGAAGGAAGCTAGATATTGCACTCCAGACAGCAGTTTATTATAGATTTATAAGAAAAATGTGGTTATAGGGCAAACATTTCCTCCCCAAAGCAGAGAGTGAAATGTAGAGACAGGATCATGTAGAGAACTTCAACATACTTGGGCAGAACTGAGGACTTTCTAGAGGCTTAGTATAGAGGAAAATATATAGTATAGTGAGAAATCATCAAAGACAATGCATGTGTGCATGCATGAATATGCGTGGGTGTGTAGGTATGTATGTGCATGTGTGGTATGTATGCATGTGTATGGGTGTGCAGGTGTGTGTATGTATGTATGAGTGCATGTATGTGAGCATGCATGCATATGTATGGGTGTGCATGTGTGTTTGTGCGTGTGTGCATGTGTGTGTATATGTGAGTGTGTGTATGTTTGCATGCATGCATGGGAATGCATGGGTATGCACGTGTGTGTGCATGTGTGTGTATGTATGCATGCATGCATATGCATGTGTGTGCATGAATGTATGTATATGTTTATGTGTGTGTGTGTGTGTGTGTGTGTGTGTGTGTGTGTGTGTGTGTGTGTATGTGTTTGGGTGGTTTTTACAGGAGTCTGACCTTGTTTTCTTGGTTAGTGCTAGATAAAATTCTACTATCATTTGCAAGGAGACAAGAAACCATTCCTCCTTATGCAAGCTTTCTCTCAGAGAAACTACCTAACCAGAGACTAACCAGGTATGAGTTTACCAGAGCCTTCCTCATCTGGAGGAAGGGAAGTACCCATGTCTTATCTATCAGACCCTTGACAAGTTCACAGACCAGAATCACTGTCTCTCCAAATGGCTAAAGAGTGGCTATGGAATCTGAACCTGTCCCAAAGAACAAATTGCTAAAGGCTTAGTCACTGGATAGTGGTGCTAGAGAGAGACAAAGCCTTCTACAAAGGTCAGGTCACTGGAGTGCACAGTGAAAGAGATTTGGAGACATAAGATCCTTCTCCTTTCTCTCTTTGTTCCATGGCACTATAAGGTGGGAATCTTTGCTCTGTCATCTACTTTTTGCCTCACCCCAGGCTCAAAATAATAGAGCCCACTCACTTATACTGAAAGCTGTGTGCCCATGAGCTATCCTTTCTACTTTTAAATTGGTTATTTCAAATATTTTGTTACAACATTGGAAAGCCAACTAGCAGAAGCCCCTTTTCTCCTTGTCTACATATTATAAAACAGATACTTATAGGAGCTGTGTAAGGGATTGTGTTGTTTCATGGTAAATAATTGTCCCACCCACTGGTTTAATAAAAATCGTTGATTGGCCAAAGGCAGGTAGGAAGTGTGGGTGGGGCTACCAGACTAGAAAAACTCTGAGAACAGGAAGCACAGAGCAGAACGCCAGAGAGAAGCCAGAGGAAGCAGAGGACAACTATGCTGCTCTAAGGAAAGGTACCGAGCTGCATGGCTGAACAGGATAAGAATAATGGGCTAGATGAAGGGTAGAGAGCTAGCAAATTATAAGCCTGGCCTGAGGCTGATCAGCTTAAAACTATTGAAAGCATCTGTGTGTCTCTGTGGGACTGCGGGTCTGCGGGTCTGCTGGTCTGTGGGTCCTAAACTTTGAGGCCAGGCCTGAAAGTCCCGGGCCAGAAACCTCTTACTACAGAGCTGTGTTCATAAAATACTTCCAGATATCAAAAGCATGGAGTCATTGTAATCAAAGGAAAATTGGACAAAGAAAACACATATGATTTGAAATTATGCTCTTAGATCCATAGTGAGAGGAGGTAACTGAGTCAATCTCCCTCTTTAACAGTGTTCTGTGGAGATATATTGTTTATTTAATAAAAATAGTCTGAAATATCAGAGGACAGAGCCACCCACAGAGCCAAGCCATACCCATGCCTTTGATCCCATCGATTGGGAGACAGAGATCTGTCTGGATCTCAGTGAGTTCAAGGCCTAAGAAAGCCAGGCAGTTGTGGCACACACACACCTTTAATCCTAACACAAGGGAAGTTGAATCAGGAAGTGAGATAGCTGGGCAGAGGGAGAGAAAGGAGGAGGCCAGTTTCCCCTGTCACATCCCACTTTTGCTGTGGTCAAAGAAGCTTGGAGTCAGAAGATTTGGGAGACAGGCCTGAAGAGGTGCCTGGGTGAGAATTGGCTGTGGTTTTCCCCCGGTTTCTTAGATATTTTAGCTTTTCTCCAGTATCTGGATTTGGGTTTCTATTATAACACCAAATAGAATTCATACAATAATATTCTACCATGCAGAAACAGCTAGATTTTGTTAGTCTGTGCTTATTCCAAGGAGAATGAATAAAGAAGACACGGGAGCCATAAACGCAGGAACTGTCAAGGGACAAGTAGAGTTGAAGTGATGGTTTGCATATTTATGAAAATCCAAATTGAGAAAAGGTGTCAATGTGAAATTTAGGACCTTAAAAATGAACCAATGAACCTGGAATGGGAGCCTGAGGATGGGAACCCTTCAAGTTCTGAGTCTGGGGTTCTGAAAGTCCCATGATGGAGAGCATGGTTCACTTCAGTTTTCATGTGATTGGTCTAGAAATTTTCTCTTTAAGCTTTCTTATGACATTTCATAATTTTAAGTCTGAATTTTGTTTATAATTTCAGGAATTCCTCTTTAAAAACTTGTTTCAAGATATTCAAAATGAACAATAGTTGGAGAAGACAGAAAATAAACTCCTCCAAAGTGCAGGCGTAGTGTTCACCTGCCCAGTGCCTCTGTGGCTTAGGGTCACTTCCCGTCTTTAGATTTCAGTCCTTTGGTAGTTACAGATCAATATCTGTAAGTATAGGCAAATATTTGTACACAATTGTTGTATATAATAAAGAGCATATCTCTTTATAGAATATGATTACTTATGTTTTCTTTTTTAAAAATGAAAGTCGATTTTTTTTCAAAATGTATATTCTGACCTTGGTTCTTCCCCTTTAACTCTCACAAGATTCACACTCCTCTACTGACCTCACTCTGTACCTTCTCTGTCTCCCTCTCTCTTTAGAAAACAAAGAGGCATCAAATAAATAAGTGAAATAAAAACAAACAAAGTAGAATACAACAAAACAAAGAAACAGAAAAATTGCCAAAGAAATAGCACACAAAACATACACCTTCAGAGATACACACACATTTGCACCAAAGATGTCTCATAAATACATAAAACTTGAAGCCATATTATATCTGTGGGAAGAGAAAATAAAAAGCCCAAGCAATACATTATGATCACACACACACACACACACACACACACACACAAACCCTTTAAAAATAGCATTGAGTTTATTTTTTTCTGGTCACTTTTGGGCAGAGCCCTGCTAAAGTGTAGCTGGATACCCAGTAAGACATCATGCAATAAAATTATTTTTCTTTACTAGTGATTATCAATTGGAGATAGCTTGTGTCCACATCCCCTCTCTGTGTTGGGACTCTATCTGTCTTAGACATGTACAGACTCTGTAGACTCTGTGAACTCATATGTGTGTCAGCCCTTTTTTCAGCAGAAGAATTTCAAGTGGTTGTGAAACTCTTAAAGAAATGTCCAACATCTTTAGCTGTCAGAGAAATACAAATAAAAACTACTATAGATTCCATCTTGTGTATAACAGAATGGCTAAGATGTACAACACACATGACAATTCATTATGGCTAGGATGTGGAACATTCTTCCATTTCTAGTAGAAGTGCCAACATGTCCAGCCTCTATGGAAATCAATATACCAGTTTCTCAGACTATCTAGATCTAGACCTAACCACACTACTCTAAAAAAATATACCCCAAAAGATGCTCCATCTTACCACAAGGACACTTGTTCAGCCATGTTTATTGTAGCTTTATTTATAGCCAAAGACTGGACACAACCTAGATTTCCCTCAATAGAATAGAGGAAATGTGGTGATTTGCATAGTAAATTATTACTCAGCAGTTAAAAAATGTTATCATGAAATTTCCCAGCAAATGGATGGAACTAAAAAAAAAAAAATCAAATCATTCTGACTGAGGTAACCCAGACTGAGAAAGATAAACGTGTCATCTACTCACTCATAGGTGGATATTAACTATAAAGAAATTGATAATCATGCTACAATACACAGACACAGAGAAGCTATGTAACAAGGAAAGCTCTAGGGAGGAAAAAAATGGATCTCCCTGGGAAGGAGAAATAGAATAGAATAGATTTTGTGAGTGAACTGGGAATAATTAGGAATTGGAGTTGGAAAGATCAGGTGCAGGAGAGGGATGGATACATTACTCTGTATTTGTAAAGCCTAGTGGGGTACATAATTTTGCATACACAGGAATACAATATAAACTCATTTTAAAATCAGTTTCAAAGGGAGTAAGTATGTCATTTGGTAATTTTCCATCCCAAATTAGTCATTTTCTGCATTCTTTTGGGCTTGCTTTAGAGACTGCTGCTTCAAACACATGAATATTATGGCATTTGAGACAAATATTTGCTTAATACTTTCATATTATCAATGGTCCTTTTGCTTTTTGGTTGCAGAAATAAAATTTAGCTTCAAAATCTTTACAGAAGAAATATAGTGTGGCTTAGAAACCTAAGAAAAGTGTGAGTGTATTTGTGTGGCATATGATGCATGTGAATTTGCTAACACAAGTTTTGATTAAGTCTCATGAATGATGAAAGCATAATTGGGCCTCATTTATTACAATATTTAGTAATATATAGCATCTCAGACTATATCTGTCACTATTAATTTTGTGGAGAATTCCACATTCTGGAACAAGACTACTCATGGCCCATCTGGATATGTTGGGTATGTATAGTCTAATTCGTTTTGGGTAGAGAAAAGAGTCACTAATTTAATAAAGGAGCAGATGCCTTAGTCAACTACATAATGCTCCTTATATGCAGATAGGGATGTGAGAATGCACAGGGCATATGAGGGGAAGAATGGTAATGTCATTTAGTGGGGAAAAGTTTTCCTGTAGCTGAACCATTGAAAATGATTAAGACTGATTAGGGCTGGATTCAGTAAGGTTAAAGATCACATATGGAAACCTAAGCAGGCTAGAAGTATAGAAGACATTTGAAAATAAAGTAGAATGACTGTGTCAGTCCTATCAAAAAACAGCTGAACCAATCTGACTTCATGGACTGAAGTATTATGCTGTTGTCCACAAGTGAGAATTATTTTTTAAAGACTAATATTCTTATCCAGTAGGGGTACAAATTGTAAAAAATAGATATCTTTGCTCAGGCTATGGATTTAATCTTTTTTGTCTTTGAAAACAATTTTGACAACATAATGGTTTTGGTACTTATTTGCTTTATAGATAATATTTTATTGGAACATGTTAATTATCAATAATATCAGGTTGGACGATGATATTTTCACTTATGTATATAATATACCCTCATCACATTCCCCCATTACCTTCTGCTAGGCCCCTCCATTTTCCAAGGCTCTCCTTTGTATTATATTAAACACCTATAAAAGATGGCATTGTCTATCATCAAGATCATGTCCATGAGATTTATTTTGAAGGGGATCATGGTGATCACACAGCTCTCAGATACAAAGGTATCTGGTCAAATATCTCATATCTTCTATTGTCAGAAAAAGTTCTAAGACAGCACTATTAATTCATTCCAGGCATAAATGTGTTCTTTTTTTTTTTCTACAATGCTGAGACAATTGACTTTACTGTTTAATTTTGCACAGTTAAATGAAAAGTGTGATGTTATCTATCAAAGCCAGTTTGATTTAAGGTGGAAAGAGGACACTGACATGTAGCATCGTTGGTGGCACTAGAACTCTATGCAAAAAAGAATTCTCTTAATTTTTTTTTGAACTTGTGAAATGTCACTTACATTTTATTGTATTTTCTTTGACAAAAATACCATTGTACCAAAATTAAAGGCTCCATATGTTCTGATAATAGTAGGTTCAAAATAACATAGCTGCTTCTGAAATGTCTCTCTAAATAGCTGTGGCTCTGCTGGAAATCTTGTTCATCAAGCCCATTAGGTTTATGCATTAGAGCACAAAGACAGTGGCAGCTGCCTGACATGTCCTGTTGTGCTCAAGGACTAGAACGTGATAAGGTTAATAAGAGTTTGTATCGATGTTGAACCATTCAGAGTAGAGCATGTCTGTTAACTCTGCCTTGCAGGAGCTCCAGTAATTTCAAAGTGATAATAAGCATACAAGGGTGCTTGAGAGGAAAATGTACAATTTTGATAGAAATACTGACTTTAGAAAACATGCTAATGTATTTAAACACTTCAGTCATTTACTATAAATAATTACCATATTTGGAAAGATGACAGTATTGTCTTCTTCAAGGTGAAGAGTTGAAGGAAGTCTACAGAGTGGAGACCAAACTTCCTTCCTTCCTTCCTTCCTTCCTTCCTTCCTTCCTTCCTTCCTTCCTTCCTTCCTTCCTTCCTTCCTTCCCTCCCTCCCTCCCTCCCTCCCTCCCTCCCTCCCTTCCTTCCTTCCTTTCTCCCAACCCCTCCTTCCCTCCTTTCTTTTTTCTGTAGGTTACAGTACCACTTTTTGTAAGCTGTGCTTATTTCCTGTTGTTAATACAGAGAAAATATTCTTCCTATGTTTCTATAGTCCTGGCATGAAGACACTTAACCTAGTTCCACTTTTCCACTACTCTTTCATGCGTGGAAGACAGAGATAACTGCCCTGGGACACAGGTTACACAGACCTTTTGCTAGGATTTGATTAATTGTTTCATTTAGACAACCAATAAACCTTCAAATTTTATGACTACGTGCTGGTGTCGACTCAATATGTACCTCAGAATTATTTTTTTATTCTTCTAAAGGATTCTAAATATCTGGGGCTCATTCTTTGTGATGCAGCAGGCCCATATATAGGTATTAATGTTTATGATGCTGACATAATACTTTTAATTAAGTAAATACGAGAAACAATTCCTATAAGTGGCAGTAAGTACATTAAATAGAGTTGTTAAGAGATGTGTAACTAATCCAAGCCTGGGTTATAGAAAATCCGCGTGATTCTAACTCTGATTAGCGCCTCTGCCTTCAACCTTTATGAACTTGAACATATACAAGCCAAGTCCTGTTGACTTAGCATCTGGACTTTGACAGTTAAAATGTGCAATAGTTTTAAACCAGGGTTGAAAATAAATGTGAGTTATTTATTCATGCCCATATTGAGAGTATAAGTATTCTCCCAAGAAAGTTCCAAAGAATCAATGACTGAGTCCAATATTTATCTATGTTAGTAAGAACTTAAATGCCTCCTGACTGCCTAGCACTCTGAGTATTCTATATGTGTGCAGATATGTACCATTTGCAGTCACTCCCTGGTGTGGTAATAAAATTTATCTTTATAGCTTATCTGGAGATAAAAGGGTCCCTAGAGCTTAAACAAGCTGTGGCTTGGAGGCTAGTGGGAAAAGAGGAGACACCAAAACTGAATCCATCTTATTTAGATCCCTAAGCACGCAAATGCTACAATGTGACAAAGAGTGTATAAAAGGCTATCTTTTCCAGGAATAATTAATTCTACTCTGGCTATGTAAATCAGCCAGAGATGATATGTAAATGAATGAATGTGGTGATATTCCAGTAGTGAGCTGAATAAAATATCCATGGAAACTGAAATTTGACTATCAATGGAATTTTTCATATTGTAAGATATTTGTATTTTGTATTTTCCAATCATAAAATAACATAATATCCATCCTTAGCTTGTTAATTGTACAAATTCAGGAATCAGGAAGTATTTGGTCTATGAATTATGGCATGCCAATGCCAGTCTTACAGTCTACTGCCATTATCATCAGGAAAACTTGAGCATCTATTGGATAACATGAGAGAGAAACCCTCACCTCTTTGCATAATATTCAGTTACAAAACTTGAAAATCACTAAGCAAGCACTTTATGTACTTATCACTAATATTTTAATGAGTACTAATACATATTTATAAATTCAGTCTATTGAATGTCAATAGCAGGAAGAGTTCTCTATAAGGGTGTTTTAAATATATTGATACTTTGATATAAATTAAATAGAATACCACAGTGATAATGAATTTTATTATTACATAAATATGCAAACTGTATAATGATATTCTATTCTGGATTTTTTCATTTATAAAATTAGCATTTATATTAATACAAAGAATAATCTTAACAGAATTCCTCAATTACTCCTTTCTTTCTCTTTTAATTTTTTTTTTTTTTACAAAAAACGTCTCCCAACCCATGCATCTCACTGCTCCCCTTCCACTCTCTCCTCCCAATCTCTCCCAGTCAGTCCCTAAAAGCCTCCTCCCTCCTTGTTCCTGCCACCCCCCCCCTCACCTCGCCAAAAGCAAGAAGTTCCAAAGTGGGTCTGCTCAGCCTGGCACATCCACTCCAGGTAAGTCCAGCCTCCCCATCCCATAGTCAAGATTGGGTTAAGTGTTCCTCTGCAGGGAATGGGCTCTAAGGTGCCAGCCCACTTAAATGAACACAGTCTGATCCCACCCCTCGAGGCTCCACATACTGCCCATGCCAATGGACAGTTCCCTTCCATTGGAGGGCCTAACTCCTTTTCCGATGGTTCCCTGGTGGCTATTCTTGAATCAGTGAGATTTCCAGAGCTCCAGCCAGCCTTATCTGTGGGAACCCTCCTCATAATCGCTATCCCCTTGCTCATACACTTTCAAATCAAGATGCAAGATAAAGTTCATTGATTGAATCTTGGTCTAAAAAACAAAAATATGCTATTAACACAGTAGCATTCAAGTCCAAGGCTGCATAATCCGGATTCCTCCTTTGAGTACAGGGCCCTGTGCTAGGCTATTTTATGTGGCTTCTTAAAACCGTTGCATTTGTTCAGCCTCATCTTTTTGTTCCTTTGTTTGTCAGTGTTGATGTCTGCTTTGTAATGTCATTATTAGAGACTTACAGTGAATTGCCCTCCGCTGAAGACTAGGTCTGCAACAACTCTTTAATTTAGTTAAGCTATGGGCAGCCTCCCATGACAAGCCCTTTCTCTACCTAGATTGTTCTATGTCGCCAGCCATTTCTTGGTGATAAAACCATCCTTGTTTGTATGGCTCAGCTCGACTCTCATCTCGCCCTATGTCCACATTTCTTTCAGAGTTAGTAACAGTAAATCTCTGTTGTCATGCATATTCTTAAAACCAAATAAAACTGAAATAGGGTAGTCCTCAAATAGACCCAACAGTACACACAGAAACACCAGCTTAAATGTATGTCCTAATCTTACTTATGTAAGATGAAGGCAATGAACAAAGCAAAGTTACTGCACTGGGGGATTTTGCCAGATCAAGTAAGTAGACAAAGCTCTCTTTAAGTAGCAAGTCTGCAATAGTGCTTACAAAATAAACTAGAGAGATATGAATCTTCTAGAATTTCATTAGTACATTAATTGTTTATTTTATTTTTCTAAATATCTGGATATTTTGACCCTTCTCTAGGCATATGTGTGCCTTTGTTTAGAGTAAAATATAGTCAGGTGGACAGCTATGTACCTCGGCAAGGTATGTTGAATGGCAGATGGGTGGGTCACACATTTCTATAGTTTAAGCAACTTATTCAGAACTGTTCACCACTGAAACCCACTTGGCTGGTCAGTGTTCCCCATAATCATACTGCCTTGAACTTGATTATAAGTTAAAATAGACATTAATAATAACTATATTCAGATCTTGCAGCATTCAGTATGCTTGAAACTATAGCCATGTCACTTCTGAATCAGAAAATCTATATTTCCATAGTCTATATTTAAGTCAAGTCAAACCTTTGTGCATATTACAATTAGATAGAATATATTTAAAATTATTGGCATACATTTCTCCCTCCCATATTCTTATTATATCAATTAGTAACCCCTCAAACCATTTTGGTAAACATTCTAGGCTTATTTCATGCATAGAAAGTCAGAGGTACTGACAAGCAGAAAGCATGCTTGGAAGGCCCAGCATCTGAAAGTCCACAACCTGCCTCTAGCCCATAGTTCTCATCCTGTTTGAGGTAAATGGCAGGCTGACTGGACTAACTGGGTCAAGAAGTGAGTCTTGTATAAAGAAAATGTAAATATAAATATCAGAATCACATCAAGTCATAACCTAGTCTATGGTGCCAACCAGGCACACATTGCATAATTATTTTCTTTCTTTTGTAGTTAAAAAAAAATCTCCAGCAAGTACAGGGAAAAGCTCATGAAAGGTAACTGTTCAGAGGAAAGATTTCCCCTCAAAGAAACAGTTAACTAAGCATTATCCAGTTCAGGAAGTAAAACTGAGGATTCATCTCACTCCCAGTCACCTCTCTCAACGATCATCGTCTCCTGTCTTCAAATGCAACCATATCTCATTTTTGTTATCCATAGCTTTACTGAACAGCCAGACATTCACGAATACCTAGTTTGACATTGTAAAGTACTGATTGGCTTACAAAACTGATGTTTATTTTCTCATGGCTCTTGAGGCTGGAAGTTGTAGATGAACGTATTTCCAGGACCAGAAAATAATTTACACCATAGTGCCCTGTTTACTATTCTAGTTGGCAGCATGAACCAGGGAAGGTAGGGCCTAAAATTGAGGCTGAATAAAGTCTCATACAATAGGCAACTTTATTAAGGGCAACAGACAATTTATACTCTGATGGTTGAAAAGAGTTACCTTGATAAAGTGTATAATTAAAAGGACAAAATGAACATTGAAAAGATATGTTTTTCCATAAAGGCATATAACAAAGGGTTTAAACGTTTAGTTGAATATCAGAAGCAAGCCATCAGGAGTAATCTGATGTAAATTCACTCCTTTCTTCTATACCTGGAAGGATCAAGAAAATACATTCCAAGAACAATTTTGTGTTTTGAAGAAACTTAGGTCATGAGATGTTTGCCTCCTGGCATTTTCTCACAAGCATTCAAAATTCTCTTCACATAGCTCAGTTCCTGGACTGTGTTCCATCAGTGTGTATCTAGTTTTCATTCTGTATCATATTTATACAATTTTTTTTTACCCTTGTTATAATTAAGCTATTATTAATGCTGGATAGTAATTTTGTGATATGTGGGTGGTATTTGTAGAAAGCCTTTATGTTGACTGAGTCTGAACATTGAATGTTTGCAAACCATGTGTCTTTTTCCTATATAATTTTAGTAGATTTTTTATGTGTGGTAGTGTTCATTGTTTTAGATTAGCAAACAGAGTGTTTATTCTTCATGGTACTTTTTAATATGGTTTACTTTTGTTTTCTTCTTCCCACACCTTCTTCCTCTTGAATCTTTCCACCTAACGGCTTCTTTTCACCTTTCACCCAGATTCGTTCACATTCCTGAAGAATTCATACTTTCTTTTCACCTTATGACTGCATGACTAAAATTCCTTTTGAGCACACACATATTTTTAACGTTTATTTATTTTATATATAGCTAGATTTATATCTTTTTGCTGCTGTTAACAGAGCAGCAATAAACAGATGCAAGCCTCTCAATGTATGGTTATAGAATACTTTGAATGTCTGTTCAGAGGTGATCCAGCTGGTTCATATGGTAGCTCTGTGTTTAATTTTTTGAGAAATCTACAGTTAACTTCCCATAATAGTTGCACCCATTAACATTATTACCGGAGTGAATATGTTTTCCCCTTTTTCCTATACCCTTGCCCATGTTTCCTATCATGTTTTCTTGATGATAGTGATTCTTACTGGGGTGAGATTGAATCTTCAGATAGTTTAAATTTATGTTTTAGTGGAGAAAGATGTTGAACACTTCAAAAAACATTTTGTTTCTTTTATAGAAAATTTGGCTCGTGTATTGAATGATAATATTACTTTTTACAGTTCTTTATATATTTTATTTATTAACTCTGATTGGAGTATAGATAGCAGAGACTTGTTCCCATTCTCTAGGCTTTTAATTGACTAGACTAATATATTTCTTTGCCATGCAAAACCTTTTCAATTTCACGTGATCCTGTTTGTCAATTCTTAGGGCTACTTATTGGGCCATTAGAGTCTTGTTTAGAAAGATCTTGTGTATGCTTAAATCCGGTTGTTTGGTAATTTCTTTATGGTTTTAAAAATATAGGATCCATTTTAATTGACTTTGTGTTAAATGTGAGTTGTAGATACAATTTTATTCTTCTGCTGGTGAAATGCAGTTTTGGTAAAGCCATTTGTTAAACAGGATGACTCCATCCCACCCCCATTCTCAGAAAAGCATATTTTGACACTTTTTTTTTCAAGTATTAATAGGCCATATCTATGTGGGCCCATTTCGTAGTTCTCTATTTTGTTCTATTGGTCATCACTTCTGTTCTTATTACAAGACTGCACTGCCTCTGTTACTCTGGCTCTGTAATATAATTTGAGGTCAGATATTTTGATGCCTCCACTAGTGTTCTTTCTGCTTAGCATTGCTTTCTGTATTCATGTACTTTTATGCATGCATATTAAATTTTGTATTTTTTCTACTCTGGTAAAGAATGTTACTTGAATTTTTATGAGAATTTCTTCGGATTCGATGGATTACTTTAGTCATAATCATTTTCACATTATTTTGCCAATCTGGAGCACGAAAACTCTTTCTGTTATATAGTGTCATCTTCAAATGTCTTCTATCAATGTCTTACTTCACTTCCTTGGTTATAAATATTTCAATGGGCTGTTTTTTGTTTGTTTTCTATTGTAAATATGGTATTTTCCCAAATTTTTTCATCAAATACGCCATTGTTATATAGAAAAGCCACCAATTTTTGTATTTTTATTTTATATGATGCATTTTTAATGTGAGTGTTTATCATAACAAAGGGTTTTCTGGTAGAATATGTCCTATAAAATATTAATCAGAAAATTATAATATATATGCAGAGGACCTGGTGCAGACCTGTGTAGGCCCCATTGTTGTAGTAGGGTTTCTCGGGTCCCGGGCAGCCAGAGATTCCGGACCCACAGACCTGCCCGGCGCCGCTTATCCGCCCGCCGCCGCCCGGGTCCCCAGAAACAACTCAGACGCTTTTATTAACTTCATGCTGTTTGGCCTATGGCTCAGGCACATTGCTAGCTAGCTCTTATATCTTAAATCAACCCATTTCTATTAATCTGCGGGCCACGTGGCGGCCCGTAGCTCACCCGTGCTCCTTACATGCTGTTCCTTCGGCGGCTTCAGCTCGGTCTGCCTCTGACTCCGCCCTGCTTCTCCTACCTGAACTGACTCTCCTCCCACTTTTTCTATGGTGCCCGCCATGACCCATCAAACAGCTCCTTTATTTAAAGATACAGCACACACAAATGCATTCCCACATCACTTCCCCCTTTCTCTCTAATCAAAAAGGAAGGTTTCAATTTTAACATAGCAAAATTACATATAACAAAATAGCTATCAAGCAAGAATTACAGTTACAATATCTAGTCTATTTGTATTTAGCAAAATTAAAGAAAATATTCTATCATCTATCTTATCTTTATGAATCTAAAGTTTCATATCTAATATACTTTTCAAATGACTAAGAAAAACTGTACATATAACTATCTAATCTTCAACTACATCAAAGACCACAGAAGGATATATTTATCTAAGTAAGCCAGAAGTGCAAGCGACTTCTAAAATCTAGAAAGGACAGAGATGACACCTATCTGCCTGGACAGTCACCCAAAGTTCTTTTATAAAGTTGGGGCAACCATCTTCAGCCTATAGGCCTGGAGTCTCTTTTCATTTCAGTGAAGCAGGAAATCCGCTCTGCCCATTCTGGCACAGTTCATCCGTTGCTTCTCCTTGAGTCCTGAAGAATGTCTGACAGTTTTCTCTGTAAAGCAGGAACCTGAATGACCATCTAGGCTTGTTCTGCCAAAGTTCAGAGGTCATCTTTTTATGGAACATGCATGTCCAGTTTAAACAGCATACTGTCAAGCAGTCAATATAAAAACAGTTTTTTCTCTAGTGGCTTACCATTACCACAAATAGATGAGACTCTATATGGAGTTTCTTCAATGCCCATTTTCCTGTTGAAGTAAATTAGTGCTGCCAGGAACAGACCTGTCTCACTGTCCAGAAAAGTCTAAGCTCTTAAAACATTTTAAATGCCATATTCTGTAGATCTTAGAAGTATTTGAAGATTATCTATTTAATTGAAATATATCTTTGTATACCTAAAAATCCTAACTAACCTAACTATAAGTTTGATTATCAAAAGTGACTATTAACCTTTATTTCTTAATTATACACTACAATTTTAAAACAGTTACATGAACATCATACCTTAAACAAGAATAGAAAAACACATACAGCATAATAAAATTGACTTTAAATTTGTATCAATAAACCAAAATCTATACCAATGTAAAGCAGTTTGAGATTAACAGCTGATTACCTGTAAATTTAATAATCTAATTTTTTAAAAAAGCATTCACATACCATATCCCCCGTTTCTTCTTAGAAAGAGATTGACTATGACCATTAACCATTTATAATGAAAACAAACATTTAGAAACAATATTTGGGGAATTTGGGGGAAGTTATCTATTACTACTTCCTGCTGATTAAGGGGCATTGAAAATCTCACAGATTGTTGAGGATGAATCAGTCTGCAGCTCTGAAGCTAATATGGCCATTTCTTCTCATCAGAGGTTTTTTCAGGGGGTCTTGGTTGATGAAGCCATATTTGCCTGGAAGCAATCCACAGGTTCTCATCTGTGGAAACAGAAACAGAACTCTTCCAAAGCAATAAATCCTTAGACACAAATTTCAAAATCAAAATACCTTTAAAATATATATTCTTGTTTAACTTAGTAGCCTTTGCAATCCATTGTCTTTTTGCAGTTAGCTCATTAACAGTTAAAAAATTAAAAGAAAACACAATAACAACCAAAATCCAGATTTTGTGTCTATTTTCCATCTTTACGTGGCTTATTATATTTTTATTACTCTATTTCTCGCTTTAAAAACTTTTTCTAACCTCTTTCTTTTTTCTCTGAAGCCTATGTACCTTTTACAAACATTGTAACCCGTTTACAGGTTTTCTTTTTATCTGAATCTGTTTTATTGTGAATCTTTAATCATCTTCTAACCTTAAGAGCTTTTAAAATACATTCTCCAAAAAGAAGCACAGTTTTTGCAAATTAGGCTGAATCACTAAGTTTTATTAAACGGACTGTAAACAGAGCACACCTAAGAAAATGCTGCCACGAAGAAAATTTGTTTTTCTTTTGTTCAAAATAAGCAGAAATCTAAAATCAATCACATGCTATTTAGTCTTCTGTGAGACTGGTTGCAGCTGCAGCTCACACTGACTGCCGACAGCCCGCCGGCGCCATTTTGAATGTGACCCGGTCGGACCATGCTTTCTTTGTACAAAGACCCGATTTACATACACAATTTGGAAGCTGCCTTTGCTCAGTTTCTGCGATCTAGAACTCTTTTTAATCTTTCTCAGGCTCTAAGTGGATAATCGGCCCACGTTGGATGCGCCATCTGTTGTAGTAGGGTTTCTCGGGTCCCGGGCAGCCAGAGATCCCGGACCCACAGACCTGCCCGGCGCCGCTTATCCGCCCGCCGCCGCCCGGGTCCCCAGAAACAACTCAGACGCTTTTATTAACTTCATGCTGTTTGGCCTATGGCTCAGGCACATTGCTAGCTAGCTCTTATATCTTAAATCAACCCATTTCTATTAATCTGCGGGCCACGTGGCGGCCTGTAGCTCACCCGTGCTCCTTACATGCTGTTCCTTCGGCGGCTTCAGCTCGGTCTGCCTCTGACTCCGCCCTGCTTCTCCTACCTGAACTGACTCTCCTCCCACTTTTTCTATGGTGCCCGCCATGACCCATCAAACAGCTCCTTTATTTAAAGATACAGCACACACAAATGCATTCCCACATCACCCCATGTTTGCTTCTTCGGTTTCTGTGCTTTCATATAAGCCTTGTTTAATTGCTTCACAGGGTCTTGTTCTTTGGCACCTTCTATCTCATCTGGATTTTAGACTTTTTCCATCTCCTCTTAAATGGACTATGGAGATATCCCATTTAGTGCTATGTGTTCCATAGACAACCCCCACGCCCCCCAATCTGGCTGTGGTAAGTCCCTGAATCTGTTTCTATATTCTGCAAAAGGAAGTGTCTCTGAAAATGACTGAATAATACTAAAGGCACTTATCTGTGTGTCTAGAAAATTATCATTAGGAGTCATTTTATTGGGGGTGAGGGCAGTATTGGGATTTTCCCTAGGTCTCCAGGCTAGCTAGTCTCTGGTTCTTGGTTGGTCTTCCAAACACTGTTGGGTATGGTTTCTATCTTATGGAGTGGATCTTTAGTCAAATCAGGCATTGGCCACCAAGTGCTGTGCCACAAATGTCCCAGCATACCTTAGAGGCAGGGAAGAATGTATGTCAGAGTTTTGTGGCTTAATTGGTGTTTATGATCCTCATTTGGTAGCCTGGAAAGTACCCAGGACTGGTACTGAAAGTTTTATTTAATGACTAGACAAAGCCAGCTGGTACTCAGAATCCCCTGTTATTAGGAGCCCTGTTAAAAAGGCAACCTTCATATATTTTAGTAAGTTTCCCAGGCTGGTCTCGAACTTGTGATCCTCCTGCTTCTGCCTCCTGCAGCAAATTGGTGTGCACCACCACATATCATCTCTCAAATGCCCTCAATTCTATCTGTTTCTCTATGGATTCACTTCCTCAACCTTATCTCCAATCACCTTCTCCACCAGATCCTCCTGTTACTGCTCCAAATGCCCCCAGACCACTGATAATTCTATTCTACTTCCAATCCCAGGGAAATCTATGCATTCCCCCAGTTTTTCTTATACCTAACCTCTCTGGATCTCTAGATTGTAGATTGGTTATATTTATTTAATGGCTAATACCCACATATCATAATACAAAATTTACCTGTCTGGGTCTGGGTACCCAAGTCAGGATAATTCTTTTTCTAGCTCCGTTCATTTGTCTATACATTTAATGATGTCATTTTTTAAACATCTGTGTAGTACCCCATTGTGCAAGTGTACCTCATTTTCTTTATTAATTTTTTTGATTGTGTGATATCTAGGTTGCTTTTAGTCTCAGGTTACTATGAATAAAGCTGCAGTGAATATGATTGAGCAAGTGTCATTGTGGTAGGATGGAGTGGTTTTGGGTACATGCCCAAGAGTGCTATATGTAGGTCTTAAAGAAGAACAATTCACAACATTCTGAGGAACTGCCGTATTGATTACCAGAGTGGTTGTACAAATTGGTACTCCCACCAAAAATAGGTGAATGTTCCCCTTGCTTCACATCCTCACCAACTTAAGCTGTCATTTATGTTATTGATCTTAGTCATTATGACATCCGTAAGACGGAATCTCAAAGTAAGATCGAATCTCAAAATAAGATTTGATTTGCAATTCTCTGATGGCTAAGGATGTTGGCCATTTCTTTGTTTCTTAGCCATTTCAGTTTCCTATATTGAGAATTCTCTATTTAGATCTGTAACCCATTTTTCAATTGGATTGTTTGATTCTTTTGATATCTCGTTTCTTGAGTATTATATATATATATATGTGTGTGTGTGTGTGTGTGTGTGTGTGTGTGTGTGTGTGTGTGTGTGTGTGTGTGTGTGTATACATACACATATAGTCCTCTGTCAGATATGGAGATGGTAAGTATCTTTTTCTATTTTGAAGGCTACTATTTGGTACAATTGACAGTGTCCTTTTTCTTACAGAAGCTTTTCAACTTCAAAATCCATTTATTAACTGCTGATCTGAGTATTCTATTCAGGAAGTCTCCTAATGTTCCAGTGAGTTTCAAGGCTATACCCTACCTTCAATTATATCAGGATTAGTATATCTGCATCTGATCTTATGTTGAATTCTTTGATATATTTGGACTTGAGTTTTGTGCAGGATGATAAGTATGAATCTATTCTCATTCTCCTACATGAAAAGCCATCCAGTTTGATCAGCACCATTTGTTGAAGATATTGTCTTTGTTCTAGTTTCCTTATGAAAAATCAGATGTTCATAAGTGTGTGGATTTATGTCTGGGGCTTCAGTTCAATTCCATTGATCAACATATGGCAAAACTGTGTGAGTTCTATTACTATAGGTCTGTAGTACAACTTGAAACCAGAGATAGCAATACCTCCTAATTTAATGTTCTTGTATTGTTCAGGATTGTCTTAATTATATTGGATTCGCTAATTTTTCTATATGAAGTTGAAAATTTTCCTTTTAAGATCTGCGAAGAATTGTTTTAGAATTTTAATGGATTTCCTTTTAAAACTCTGTAGATTACTTTTGGTAGGGTGGCTATTTTTACTATGCTAATACTACCAATTTGTGAGTATTGAAGATCTATCTTTTGACATCTTCAATTTATTATTTTGAAGATGTGATGTGATGTTATTTATTTATTCATTTGTTTGTTTGTTTATTTATTTATTTATATCATACAGGCCTTTCACTTGTTTGGTAAGAGTAACCTCAAGATATTTTGTCTTGTTTGAGGCTATTGTGAAAGGTTTTTTTTTTTTTTTTTTTTTTTCCCCCTGATTTCCTTCTCGGTCCTTTGTTTGTTTGTATATAGGAAGGCTACTAATTTTGTGGATTAATTTGTATGTAGGCACTTCACTGAAAGTGTTTGTCAGATGTCGGAGGACTTTCCCAGTGGAACTTTTAGGCTTACTTTGTATACAATCAGAGCATCTGAGAAAAAGGACACTTCGACTACTTCCTTTCCAAATTGTATTCCCTTGATCTCCTTCAGTTGTTTTATTGCTCTATCTAAGACTATAAGTACTATATGAACAAGTATAGAGAATGGATACATTTGTCTTGTTCCTGATTTTAGTGGAATTGCTTTGAATTTCTCTTCATTTTATTCGATGTTTGCTATAGGTTGTTTAGTTGTGTTCCTTGTGTCCCTAATGTCCCAGGTCTGTTTATCTGAAAGGCTATTGAATGTTTTCAAAGACTTTTTCTGCCTCTAATGAGATGATTGTGTACTTTTTCTTTCAGTAGTATATATTCTTTTAATTGTTTGTATCGTGTATTACATTTATTGATTCTATATATTGGACTATCCCTGTATCTTTGGAATGAAGCCTACATGATCATGGTAGATGGTCGTTTTGATGTGTTCATGGGTGGTTTGTAAGCATTTTGTTGATCTATGTTCATAATGAAATTTGGGCCATAATCTTTTTCTTTGTTGGGTCTTTATGTGGTTTGGGTACCAGGGTAACCTTGGCCTTATAAAACAAATTGCACAATGTTCCTTCTGTTTTTATTTTGAGAAATAATTTGAAGAGTATGGGCATTTGTCTGATATTGATTTAACTCGGCTAAATGTTATCCAGTTCTTTTAGATTTTTCCAACTGGAAGAGTAAAGATTTTTTAAAGTATGTTCTTATAACTCTGGATTGCCTGTGTCTGTTGTTCTGTCCTTTTTATTTCTGATTTTGTTAGTGTAGATATCCTCTGTTTGTTCATTAATTTGGATAAAGTTTTATCTATTTTGTTGTTTTTCTCAAAGAACCACCTCTATTTAATTGATTCTTTGTATTGTTCTTTCTTTTTGCTTCTATTTTACTAATTTAAGTGATAAGTTTTATTATTTCTTTGGTGTGATTTCTTCTTTTTTTGTTCTAAGTCTTTCACATATATTGTTAATTTGTTAATATGACATGTCTCTCTTTTTAATGTAGGTATGTAGGGCTATGAAGTTACATCTTAGAATTATCTCTATTGTGTCCAATAAGCGTGGGATTTTTGTCTGCATCTTTATTGAATTTTAGAAAGTCGTTAACTTTTTTTTATATCTGTCTCAGTTTTCATGAGTTTGTCAGCTTCCTGTTGTTGGTATTCTGCTTAATCCGTGGTGATCAGACAGGATACAGGGATTTCTTTTTTTTCAATTTTCTTGTATCTATAGAGATTTGCTTTATATCTAAATATGTGGTCACTTTTGGATAAAGTTCCATGAGGTTCAGAGTAGAAATTCTTTTGCAGTTAGATGAAATGCTCTGTAAAGAACTGTTAAGTCCATTTAGTTTATAAAGTCTGTTAGCTCCAGTTTTTTCTCTTTTTAGTTTATCTCTGGTTGACCTGTCCACTGATGAAAGTTCATTATTAAGGTCTCCCACTATTGGTATGTAAGGGTCAATATTTGATTTAAGGTGTGGTAGTGTTTCCTTTACAAACATGGTTGTTTTTATATTTGGATGATAGATGCTAAGAACTAAAATGTCATCTTGGTGGATTTTACCTTTGATGACTACAGAGTCTTTCCTTATCTTTTTTGATCAGGTTTGATTCAAAGTCTATTTTGTCAGGTATTAAAATGGCTACACCAGCTTGCTTCCTTGGTCCATTTGCTTGGAATATCTTTTCCCAATTCTTTATCTAAGATAATGTCTAGCTTTTGATGCTGAGGTGTTTTTCTTAGATGTAGCAGGATGGCTCCTTTTCCCCCATCCATTCTGTTAGTCTGTGTCATTTTATTAGAAAGTTGAGATATACCGATGGCCAAATATTATTTATTTATTTCTATTATTTTGTTGTTGTTGTTGGTATTAGTGGTATTGGTAGTAGTGTGTGTGTGTGTTTGCTTCTGTTAGTGTGAGATTATTTATTTACTGTGTAAATTATTTATTTACTTTATCAGTGTAATAAAACTCCTCAGGTTGGAGTTTTCCTTCTAGCACTTTTTGTAGAACTGAGTTTGGAGGTAGATATTGTTTAAATTTGAGTTTATCATGGAATATCTTATTTTTTTCTCCATCTTTGATGATTGAGAGTATTTTTTGGTATAGTAGTCTGGACTGGTATCTGTGGTCTCTTAATTCTGCAACACACCTCTCCAGGGCCTTTGGCTTTAAGGTCTCGAGTGAGAAGTCAGATATTATTTTAATAGGATTGTCATTATAGGTACTTCATCTTTTCCCTTGCAGCTTTGAATATTCTTTTCTTGTACTGTATATTTAATGCTTTTATTATTATTTGAAGAAGGGACTTTATTTTCTGGTCAAATATACTTGGTGTTCATTCTCTCTGCTTCTTGTACCTTTCTAGGGATCTCTTTCTTTAGGTTAGGAAAATTTTCTAAGATTTTAGTTAAAAAATATTTCCTTATTCCTCTATTCCTGTTATTTTTAGATTTGATCTTTTCGTGGTGTCTCTGATTTCTTGGATGCCTTGTGTCAGGATATTTTTTAGACTTGACATTTTCTTTGAGCAATGTATCCACTTCCTTTATGTTATCTTCAACACCTGAGATTATTTATTTCTTTATTTCTTTATATATATACTCTGTTGACAAATCTTGTCTCTGTAAGTCCTGTACAAATTTCTAAATTTTTCATCTCCGGAATTCCTTCTGTTTGGGTTTTCTTTATTGATTCTATTTCCATTTTATGTCTTGAAAATTTTATTCATTTTCTTCCACAGATTGTATTTTTCTGGACATCTGGAAGGGATTTACTTATTTCCTCTTTTAGTTGTTTGTTAGTGTCTGGATATCTTTAAAAGGTTTATTAATTTTATTTTAAGGACCTCTATTATTGTCATATAGTTGGTTTTAAAGCCTTTTTATGTGTTTCGTCCTGCTGTGGTAGGATGGCTGGCTCTGGTAGGGTTGGGTGTTAGAAGAACATTTATTATTTTTTTTCCAATGTCTTTTTTTTTTTTTGGTAAATTGCTTAACTATCAAATATTTCTGAATTACAACTTGTCTGGTCTTTGGCTTGTCTTTTGTCTTCCTTATTGATATTAATAAAACATAACATTTGGCAGGGTATAGTGGCTTATGTCTGTTGAGTTTAAAATCTAGAACAGTGTGGGATATATAGTGATATAATATTAGTGGGGTTACATCCTGCACACTGTCTCAAACAAAACAAAGAAGCAACACTAAAACCTCATCTCAAGTGAAACACAACACACACACACACACACACACACACACACACACACACACACACACACACACACACAACTTGTTAGTTTCAGTGGAATCTAGTTTATCATTTCATAGCCTATGCGTAATTTTTGGTTTATTTAAAAATAACCTCTTATACAATGTCTGGAGATATTCTTCTGTGATATCTTGCAAAAATTTAACAACAACTTAACAAATCTACATTTTCACCAATAAAATTATGATACTTGATTTTGTATATACCATTTGTCAAATTTCAGTGTTTTTCCCTTTGAATTTTCGCTTGTCCTGGCATCATTCCAAATTCTTTGCAGACTTAAATTACATTATTTTAGTTGTGCCCAAACATATTCCTTTTGTGGATTACTTTTTATCCCATTATTCTATTTTATCCTTAAAATTTGGTTTTTTTTATTTAAAATTTTTATTTTTAATTTTACACAGCAATTAGGTTTTCCTTTCCCTTCTTTCCTCTCATTCACCTCCTCGGCTTCCTCTCTCCTCACTTCCCTTCCACCCCTCAGAGAGGGTAAGGCTTCCAATGTGAGTCAGCAAAGTCAGGCATAGCAAGTTCCGACAGGACCAAGCCCCTCCTCTGTATCAAGACTGAGCAAGGTATTTCTCTATAGAGAATAGGCTCAAAAATATAGCTTATGTACAAGGGATAAATCAAAGCTGCACCACAAAATGTCCAAGCCACATAACTGTCATCGACATGCAGAGAGCCTAGTTCAGTCCCCTACCGGTTCCCTAGCTGTCAGCCCAGAGTCAGCGAGCTCCCAGAAGCTCGGGTCAGTGTTTCGTGCGTTTTCATAGGCATTTTCTTCTTTAGGAAGGAAAAGATTTCTTCTATAATTTTTTTGAATATATTTTCAGTGCACTTGAGCTGGTATTCTTCTTCTATGCCCGTTATTTCCAGGTTTGATCTTTTCATGGTGTTCTATATTTTCTGGATGTTTTGTGTTTATATATATATTGGCTTTCGTGTTTTCCTTGACTGAGGATTCTATTTTCTCTATCATATCTTTCATGCCACCATGACAGAGACTCTCTTCCATCTCTTGCTTTCCGTTGGTCATGCTTGCACCTGCAGTTCCTGCTCATTTACTCAGATTTTTCATTTCTAGAATGCATCACGTTGTGCCTCCTTTTTTGCTTCTATTTTAATTTTCAAGTCTTTATTATGTCTTTTTCTGGGTTTTACCGTGGCCTTCTTTAAAGGACTTGTTGATTCCTTCCCATTTTTTGTTTGCCTTTTTCTAGATTTCTTTAAGGATTTTTAAAATTTTTCCTCTTTAAAGGCCTCTATCACTTTCATAAATTATTTTCAAGGTCATTTTCTTTTTGCTTCTTCTACATTGTGACGTTCAGATCTTCCTTTTGTAGAACTTCTAGGTTCTGTGGTGTCGTATTGCTCTTCATGTTGTTGTATGATGATTATCCTTCTCTCCCTCCAATTGGTGAAAGCGGTATCTCTGTCTCAGGATATTGTTCTCGGTTCTGTCTACTCTGGTTGTTTCTGTGTCTCATACTTGATCCAGTTTGGCACTCTTTATCCAGCCAGAGCTCACGGGTTCTGTGACCCAGGGAGCCTCCCTTGGTCCGATGAGAGCTCTTTGTTCAATAGAGGCTAGTGGATTCTATGTCTCGGGGAGCTGCTGAGGTTGCAGCAGGAAGAGTGGGTTTGGGGGAGGTAGTGGCACTAGTAGATTGCAGGGTGCAATGGGGGGTGTTGGTGGGAGATCTGTCCACAGGAGTCTTCCCTTCTCGCTTGCAACTCAGGTAGCAAGGTGTGGAAGTGAAAGGGGAGTGGGTTGTGCCCCCCGTGCTTAGGTTCTAGAGACTAGGCTCTAGGGCTAGATTGGGACAAGAGTTAGTAACTTCTTGGTCTAATAGAAGCTAGAGGATTCTTTGTCTCATGGAGCCTTTGAAGTTGCAGGGGGATGAATGGCTTTGGGGAAGGGAGTAGGTCTTATATTTTCAGGTCCAATGTGGGGTGCAGGTGGGGAGGCCTGCCCACAAAAGTCTTACCTGCTGCCCTGCAACTGGAGAGCAATAGGTGTGGGTAGAAAAACACAGGTTGTTCCCTGTGCCTTGGCATTAGAGATTAGCTCATTTATTTTTAAATTTTTTTACACCTTATACTTTCTGATAGTAATGTTTTGATCAAGCTTGATTTTTATTAGAGTAGTGAATTGCTTTTACTTCATTAAATGTTTTGGCTATGTTTATATATATATTTATGTATATATATATATATATATATATATATATATACATATATTAGCAATTTCAATTGTCAGTAGGCTTTTATTCAATTCCATGCAAAAGATATTTATAGTGTTTACCACTACCTAATACAAGTTAAATCACAATAGTTGTTAATGAAAATAGCCATTCTAACCTTGGACTGCGTAACATCAGGACTGGATAATTAAAGAAAGGAACAGTCGACATTCATTACTGAGTATATTTATAATGCACCTACTCTCTTAACCATGTGAAATGCGTGAAATTTAACCAGTAAGTGATTACTTCTGAATTCCTGAGGGGAGTTTTCAAAATATAATTGGGATAATGACTTAAATTAAATATAATTATTTTTTATTCTTTTCAGTTTAATAGTATAATTTTATGTTACTGGCTATAATATGCATAATCTTTTCTCTTCAACTGTTTTTATCAAATGTACCATACCAATTTCATAGGTCATGTTTCTCCCAGTTTCAACTGGTCTTTTTGTTGTGACAGGTTCCGAACAGTTTTGAAAGTTTGATAAAGTGTGGTCCTTAAAGCAGACCAAGGAAAGACAGTGGAACACTGGCTTAAAAATGCCCCCTGAGCTGTGAAATTCTGTGCAGAAAGACCAAAGATGAATAATTGGGCTTACAGTTTAGAGGACTCAATAGCTTTTCACAAAAATGAGAGATAACATTTCTTGATCTCAAATTCCCTAAATGAGCCTAAGGGTCTCTACTGGAGATGGATTTGTTCACCAGAGCTTCAGCAGTGCTATTTGGGGAATCCACAAGGAATTTTGAGATGCAGAACAAATTTCTCTTCAACTAAGAGAAGGAGAAATTTATTGGAGTTGAACACTTTGAATAAGACTTACAGAGTACATGTAGCAGTACACAAGTCTCTGTCTTCTGACAGCCTAGTAAGTAAAGGCTGGAGACAGACAATATGCATGTTAGTTTTAACTGTAGGGGAAATATATCTCCTTTTCCTATACTCCCGGAGAGAAAATAGAAGCATGTATCAGAGGAAGCCAAGGTACCATGCTCATTAAGCATGTGATGTAAGACAGAATTAGAGGCTCAAAGTTCCATATCAGACCCTTGATAAGGAATCTTAGTTTGTCCCCATTTCTCACTGTGCTATATTCTCATCGTTTGTCCCTGTGCATTAACCTGAGAAGCAAAAGAAATCAGGTAATAATCTCCCCATTTTTTAGGTAAGAAGACAGAACAGATGTTAAACAGATGTTAATTAGCTATTAAAAAAACAACACAGCAAGTAAATGGTGTCTTGATAGTATTGTGGGTTCAATCTTAGTCTAGAAAAGGGTTTTGGTTTCAGTTACTACCGTGTTTTACAAGTCTGTGATCTTGCAGCAGCTCCTTGCAACTGTGTCCTTCAATTCCCTATTTCTATAGCTGTCAGAATGCTTACAGATCTTGAGAATGAAGGGAAACAAGTTATGTAAAAATGAGATTGTTCTGTTTTTATGTCATTACTTTCAATGTGGTAATCTAGGGGTTCCTTTAAAGTAGCACCACATACTAAAAAGATTAACTCTTATGGAGTACAGAGAAAAGGCACAGCTATTAAAACCACACGCTCAAATCACAGCTAATACATTTAAAATACATCAGGGATTTTCTCAAAGAGCTTTAGGAACACTAATTGGTTTGTTTTTATTGTTAGAACAGCTTTGGAGTTAGTGTTCTGTTAATATTCATAGTATGTTTGAGGAAAGGAAGTGAAACCCTAGAACATCCAAGGTTAATGATAAAAGGTTGTCCCATGCCGATGCTTCCTAAACCCCATGTCCCTGACTGTCCTCTGCCTTCTTATTTAGAATGCTAGAAAATTGTATGATGGTCTTTTGAGCTCTTGTAGGAGAATCTGGTCCATGATTGGTTTTGATTTGACTTAGATCTCTAGAATATAATCCTGTATTTTATGTGTATTTTAGTGTTATAAACCCTGAAAATTCTATGAACCATTATGCATATGGATGAACATGACATTTCCTTAGCCTGTGCAAACCAACTACTGATTTCTAATTACTTCTTTCCTTTATCATTAAAAATATCTCTCACATGTGGTGATAAATGCAATATTGTTGTACCTTCTCTTACATCATGATAGCTCGTCAAACTCTGTTCTGTGCCTTCCTTAGGTTTTTTATTGCTGTAAAGAGACACCATGACCATGGCAAATCTTATAAGGAAAACAGGGCCCTAGATTATTATTTTCGCATTTTCATCTATTTTTATATGGTAAAAATTGACTGCAGTGGCATTTGAGATTAAGAAAATTTGTCACAAAAGGGGAAACTTAGGCTCACTCTCATTATGAGCCAGTATAGATAGGTACATGAGAAGAGTCCCATCTTGGAATAGCTTCAAGATGAAACAGTCTCTCATCTGCCTGTATCTTCTGCATTATTACTCCATTTCTTGGTCTTTCCAGCACTTTTTATTGTCAATTAAAAAATAAGCTGTCCTGCTAATCAGTGATCAGAGCCTCTCAGTGAAGTCAACCCCATTTCCATTCCAGTAGTAGGTTTTTACCTTTCAATAATAATTTTGAGTAAAATTTTTCCTTAATAAGCTTGAATTTATTTGTTATATACCATATAAATAGCCACCCAGACTGTAATAAAAGGCCAGATGCTTGGATATATTTTTTAAAGAGAAAGTCTTCACCCAGCACTACTTAATTGGATAATTTTTCTGAGGTCATTGATTATGAGATTTCTCATTTTAAGTATGACATAATTGTTTAAAAAGATAATTGGAAGAATATTCTATCATATTGAAGTAATTTTCCTTAGCTCTTAGCTAATAACTACATTGGTACAATAGATATTTTCAGTTCCTACCAGTAATAATTGAGAATGTGATTAGTGCTGTCACATAACTTTCTGAAAGTTTTTCATGCTATTTCTCTAGGGAGATAAATTTGTAGATGTGAAAAGTGAAGAAATTTTAAAGCCATGGCTTTGATTCCATAGTGACACAATTTTTTTTTACTTCATAAATACATAAATCTTGGTGGAAATAAAATAAAAAAAATGTTTCTTATAGTAGGCTCATCCTGTTCAAGATTGGGACCTTCAGACAGACCCATAGAAACACACAGAGGCTTATAATTTATATGCTGTTTGGCCTATTGCTCAGGCATATTTCTAACTAGCTCATGCTTCTTAACCCATTTATACTAATCTGTCTTGCCACATGACCAGTGGCTCACGTGTATTCCATTACATCTTGGTTCTTGGGTGGCTGGATTGTGTCTCCCTTGACTCCACCCTCATTTTCTTGTATCTATGGTTCAATTTCCCACCTGCTTCTAATCTGCTCTGCCATAGGCCAAAACAATTTCTTTATCATCCAATGGTATTCACAGCATACACAAAAACATCTCACACAAGTAGACCATATATACTACAAATCATCGTTCTGTTTTAACATTTTTTAAATGTTTGGGTGAAGCCAGGAATGGGGCTCCATGGGCAGTGCTTGCTGTGCAAGCATAGAACCCTGAGTTCAGATCTTCAGAACCAATGTAGAAACTAGGTATAGATGTACAGGTCTGTAATCACAGATCCAGAGAAACAGGCAAAGGGTCAACTGTTATTTGGTCAAGTAAAAAGACAGGCATGGTGAGAGAACCTATCTCAAAAAGCAAAGTAAAGTGATTGAGGCTGACATAAATCTCTGTACATGCACAGGCGTGAATAATCACATCTTCAAACACATGTTCATATGAATATTACATACATGCACACCTACTCATGTATGCACACATATGCATCCATGCATGCATGCACATGTACATAAATGTTTGGACAGCCAAAAGAAAAAAAAAAAAAAAAAAGAAACCAAGACCTGGACTTCAAGAGCCCTCCTAGACTATGCTCGTAGAACTTAGGTTAGTTTTCCTGCGACTGTAACAAAATTCCTAATAAAAGCAATTATAAAAAAAGGCTTTATTTTAGCACACACTTTGATGGTATAGTTAACATGGCAGGAGAAATTATTACAGCAGGGGTGATGCTGTCTGTGGATTTAGAGCTGCAAAGCAGCTGATATCATTGCATCCACAACTGGATTTTCCGTTCAGCTCTATAACAATGATGCCTGAATTCAGGATGGGTCTTCCCACTTCAGCTTGGCCTCTCTGAAGATGCCTTCACAGACACATCAAGTAGTTTGTCTCTGAGGGTATTCCAAATTCCATCTAATTGACAAGATTAGCCACCACAGTGCTTAATTTAGCAATCTGCTGCTTGATCACCATGGTAACAGTAGAACATTTGAGAGGAAAGGAAGCATTGAGTCTGGCTTGGATGGAATCTGGTGAAATATGTCCAGCCTCTCTCCAGAACACAACACACAAGAACCTGTACATAATTAATGTAAAACACTGAGGCGTTATGGTCTTTACAAGCCTGGATTACACACTCCTTAGCAAAAACTTTGTGGTCACCACATTAAGAACACTTCAGTTCATCCTTTATAATATTATTCATCAAGATCACATATTATATAAACAGATGATGCATGCTTTTTCACCTAGTTTCTGGGTTAAAAAAAAAAAGAAAAGGTTTTCAAATAACTTAATGATAAACTTCCTTTTTGTAATACATAGAAATCAAATCAGTAAACTTAGTTTGTGAGTTCAATAGAATTACTTAACTTTTTTCACTATACATCATTTTTATTTGTGTACTATGATTACTGACTGACATCAAATATTTGTTTATTGTAATGGTACTTTGATACACTGTACTTTAGTCTTAATATAAAATTCACTGAGTCCTGTTGATAACAATTTTATTTTGTACATGTTTGAGTAAAGTACATAAATAATAAAAAAGAATTCAGCTTTCTTGGATTAGAAAGCAAAAAAATAGAACTATAAATGCAGTCATTTCTTTAAAAATCAAGCTGGGGAGATCACTCAGCAGTTCACTTAGCTGGCTGCTCTTTTAGGTGTCCAGGGATCAATTCTCAGAACCCAGATGGCAGCTCACCACTATCTGTAAGTCCAGTTCTAAGGGATATGATGCCACCTTTTGGCCACCATGGGCATCATGTGCACACAGCATGCAGACAACCATGCTATCAAAATACTCATACACAAAAAATGAAAAGGAATGAATGAGTAAAAAATTAAATAATATTTTACATTGCATTTTGACCACAGCATACAGAAGTAGCTGCTCAGGTTTTCTATTTTTTTTTTTTTTTTACAAAATTAACTTTATTGAAAGCATTTTTTAACCGATTAAATATTCTACTAGGCTTATTAGGACATTTAATTCTAGCACATCAGGAAGACAAAGCAACATAAGGCCTTTGAAGTGACTAGCTAGTAAAGATGGCTGCCTCTCAAGAGTGACAACCTGAGTTTCATCTTCATGGACCTATGAAAAGATGGGAAGAGGGAACTGACTCCGCAAAGCTTCCTCTATCAAAAAGGCATACCCTCGTGTGTGCATCTTTCCACACACACACCATACACAAGTTGTAACTCTATCTGAATGAGGAGGATATGTGAGCAAGTGTACACTGCAAGGAAGATAACTCACCAGCAAGTCAGGAATTACCACACTAACTAGAGCCAACATGGAGAATGATGGAATGGATGAATAAAGGCACAGCCCAGGAAAATGGAGAAATATGAAACTTACAGAGTAGACATATTCACTGTGCCCTGCCGCAACATCTTCCACTCTCTGGCTGGAGATCCTCCTATGTCTGTATTATTCCCCCCTCCACACACACAAATTACTTTAAATTATGTCCTAGATTTGAATTATGCTAAATATTGGTAGTAACTCTGTACACCTGTGTCTCCTTGTGCACTGTTCCTGCCTGACATGCTCCCGGAGTATTTACAGCTCTAATGAGGCTGTTTATCTGTAATTGGTCCCTATAGGGAACCTCCTGCAACACCGCATTCAATCTGAACTATTTCCACTTATTAGCTTGAAATGTCACTTGACATTATATATCACAGACCCTGGGGAAAGTGCTTTATATAATATAAATTTGCAGCCAAATGGCTACAGTTCAAGCCCATCTTGCAGCTGTTTGTTTCCATCTCTCAAAAATGATGCTCTTGATGTCAACTGATCATAACAGGTCCATTTCTCTAAGCAAGGATGCAGCACAGCTATCCAAGACAAAAATGTCTAGCTATGACCTGTCATCTCAGCCTCCTCAGTATTTGACCTTGGACAAGCTGATCTCTCTGAGCTTCAGTGATTTACTAAACAGGGAATAATCTCAAGAATTTTTAACCACAGGTACCTGTTGTGGGGTGGTTTGAGATGTGGGGGTAACCAAAATGCACACTTATAAAGGGGTGTAGAAGAATATTTTGAAAGCCAAGCATGATCTTTCTCACAGATGTCAGAGCACTGTGGCAATTGGTGAAATGAAATCTGTGGATGCTGGTGATTTCAGACTGGTCATCTCCAGTCACTTGGATTTGTCCAAGCCCTTCTTGTAAGGACAAGATTTTTATCTACGTTTGTGATATGATGTACTGACACCATGCGGTTCTTTTTATTTGTGTTTTATTTCTTTGCCTTTTCATTTCCACAGGCTATTTTTTTAATTTCACTGCTGTGGGCAGATATCTGTTAATCTATGTTCTACCTGTCTTCTTGTTTTTTAAGTTTCTTCTGGTTCTCCTGTTAAATTTCCCTATCATATGAGGTCTTTGTTTTGTTTCTCTGTTTACGACTATTCCGTTTTATTTTTCTTTATTAAAAGGTCTTATTCCCATGTATCCCCCTGCTCCCCATCCCTTCCCTCCTCCCAATCCCTCCAAGTCAGCTTTTAGCTTCCCCCTTCCCCCTCCCCTGATCCCCTCCCCACAGAGGGCAAGAAGTCCCAAGGTGCGTCAGCGCTGCATGGTGCATCCACTCCAGGCTAGTCGGATTTCCTCATCCCAAAGTCAAAACTGCCTTAGGCGATCCTTCCTCTGCAGGGAATGGGCTCCAAGATACTACTAGCCCACGCACAGGAACACAGTCTGATCCCACCCCTTGAGGCTTCACATATTGCTCATGCCAGTCCACAGTTGCCTACCCTTGGAGGGCCTAGCTCCTTTTCCTGATGGTTCTCCAGCGGCTATTCTTGATTCAGTGAGCTCCCCAGAGCTCCAGCAAGCCATCTTCTTCATGCATTTCTCTCTCTCTCTCTCTCTCTCTCTCTCTCTCTCTCTCTCTCTCTCTCTCTCTCTCTCTCCCCTTTTCTGTCTCATGAACTGGAGTCTTCACCCCAAATGACATCTCCCTGCTGTTATTTCATTGGTTTATGTCCAAGGTGGACAATCATATGCTTATTGTTCCTTAGAAACAGGATTTCCTTTATATTAGATAACTTCTAGTTGGTCTGGAATTGCTTTCTCTCCCATCTCTTAGTGGAACTGGTGTATTGCTGTGTTCACATGTTAGCAAAGTGTGGAATAATTCCAATTTTTTTTTCTAAGATTTTGACAGATCTCCTGTTTCAGAAACTAAAATAGCCACTTTTATAAAAGGGAGAATCTTGACATCTTGACTGTGTGTGTGTGTGTGTGTGTGTGTGTGTGTGTGTGTGTGTGTGTGTGTGTGTGTGTGTGTGTGTGTGTGATGTACGCGGATGTGTGTATTTACACATTTGTGCATGCAGAGCAAAAGTCAGAGAAAAAAACCTTTAGATATCTTCCTGAATCCCTTTTCATCTTATCTTATGAGCCAGGGATTCCCACTAAACAGGAACCTTGCCTTTGTAACTAGCCTGACTGGCCTGTAACTTCAGGTGTCTGGCTTTCTCAACCCTCTATACTGAAATTTCAGGCACACAGGACTATGTCTAGTTTTTAAAAGGTTGTTTATTTGGCAGTATAACTGAGGTCTTAATTGCACAGCAAACATTCTTACCCATGGAGCTTTCTCCTCTGCACCACTTTTAACCTTATCATATTTATGTAAGGAATACCAGATAACGTCACAATTTGACCCCTTTCTCCCCGTTTTGAAGTTCTGTGCCATCTGTAAAAGATACATGAATTTTTTGAGTATTTTCTACTGTTCCCCTGGATCTTCTATGGTATATCTTGTCAAATGTTAGTGCAATAATCATAATTTCTGTACTTGTTCTACATATGAACTCATTCATCTTGTTTCTTGGCTTGATTGTGTGTCACTAAGAATTCCTCTTCTTCATTCCTGCTTCTCTATACTCAGCTACTACACATTGTGAGGACAATTCCATGTTCTGGGTTTTTTCTCTCTCTGTGTATTTGTTCCTCTTGCTCGTATAGACTTACTAGTAGCAAAACTGGAATCGTATACTCCTTCTATAACTTCTCTGAAAGAAGCTGAAGGTCTGGGGAACATTAGCGTCCATCCATGACTTCCTTATTTGATGTATTTATACACTTTGTTTTTGCGCATTCTGATGGAATCCATGAAGGTTGAGTCCCTTATTAGGATGGTGGTTCAATAAGTCTGTATGATAGAATCTGGGATATTAATGGAACAAGAAGCTGAATGCAATTTTAGAGATTAAAATGAGTACCAATTTCTTTAAACTTGTTAACACATCTATCATTTTCTTCCATTTATTAACCTGACTTCTCTGAAAACAACATATCCCATGGATATACATACATAAAACAGGTGGTTTGGATAGGAAGGATATTTTGACATTTAGAATTTGATGTCTTCCATATTATAGCTGCATTACCACTAATGGGGAAGAGGACCAAGCTTTTTAACATTTGAAGTCAAAAATAGAAGAAAATGATCAATATCCCTCTAGGATTTAGCACCTGTCTGTGGAACTTGTGTGAACCTAGACACATATCCAGATGCCTTATTTGCAATTAATATCTTCGGAATCACTAAGAAATGCTGATTTAAAACTCAAGATAAAATTAAATAAAGAACAGTATTTAAGAGAAATGGTAGTCTTTACTTGCTATGTAAGCCTCCTTCACTGAATCATGTTTTGAGACCTCCTATTTTTTTTCTTATTTTGATACAAACTTGTCAGTATGTTTTGATATTTTGACTGTATTATTACATAAAAATATTTTCTGGACAATTAAAGAATGTGTGGCATTAAAATTGGCATTCTATACCTATTGGTTTCCAATTCAGTCAAGTAAACCTGAAATTTATTTTAGGAAGTTTTTGTACTGGTTTTTCTCATCACTATTCCTTGACTGTTAGTACTCACACTGTTTTGGTCTTTTAAACATTTTGCTTGTGATTTATAGCAAACAGGAAGGTGCAGACAGGTTACTTGCCAACACTCTTCTACATAAAGGTATTTAGCCTCTGTGGGGTTTGATGCAGAAAAGGAGGTCAATTCTGTAATCAATTCATGGAACAACCTGGGGTACAATCACTGTTTATATTTATTTGTGAAATAAACTGAATGACATGATTGAGAAAGGGGTGTATCATGAAAATAAAAACCTCTATAATTCTTGTATACATTGTTACTGTACAATGTTAAGGGCTCTTAGAAAGTATGTACTGTTGATTCACATATAATATGCTCTTCTGTAGGAGGAAGATAAATTTAAGGAGATTGTAACTAGCATTGGGGAAATTTCCAAGGGTACCTCTCTTTCCAGTCTCTTAGGCAATGAGCTATTGAATTGAACTCAGAGAGTGCTGCATTTATACCCCTGTCACTATCTTTCTCTGTAACCAAGAAGAGAGAAATTTTTTCTTCTTTTTTTTTTCTTCATTTTCTCTATCACCTCCCATTTTTTTCCTTCCTTCCCGTTCCTTCTTATTGCCTAGCATCTGCCCATTATCTATCTCTTTAACATGTACAATCTACTTAAATTATGAATAATCCATTTTAAAGGTTTTCATTTTGATTCATGTGAGTAGAACACTAGTCAAGACATTTTTCAGCATCATCTTCAACTGTATGGATCTGTCATTCTAAGCTATCCTGCTAATATGCTAAAATATCATACCGATTAAAGATACTCATCTTAAATGGTTGTTAACATATGTAACACACTACATTTTGTTCTTTAAGATTCATAAAAGTGATCTCACTTCATAATCTGAGGATCTAATGACAGCATCATTAGTACAAATTCATTCTGAATACAAGGAAATTGAGAAAGTTTAGAAGTTCAATGTACAACAAATAAGAAAACTATACAGTGTTTGGAATTTTTATTTCTTTTTCCTCTTTCTGTTAGTGTTTTAGTGACAATACAAAATAATGAGTTTTATTATGAAAAATTTTAATATATTTTCATCATTGCACCTTGCTCATATTTGCCCTTACTAACCTAGCTCTCCACTGGGCCACTCCCTCTGCAACTAATCTCTAATGTGCTTTCATCACACACACACACACACACACACACACACACACACACACACACACACACACACACACACACACACACTTGGCATGGGGGGACAGACATGCAAAAAGACAGACAGAAAGTAAAGAGAGAATATAGATTGTATATGTTAAAGAGACTTATTTGGTTTAGCTTCCTTCCTTATTACTCTAGCTCCTTTCTGCTTTTCCTTATGAAATTAATTCACTTTCTATATTCAGATAAGGTATATTTTCTTATTGAGAGAAAAATGCCATATTTGTCTATTTGAGTTTGACTTATTGCCTTTAAAATAATCATCTCCAGTTCCATCCATTTTCTTGCAAATAACATGATCTCATTATTCTTCATGGTTGAATACAGCTCTCCAGTGTGTGTGTGTGCGTGTGCGTGTGCGTGTGCGTGTGCGTGTGTGTGTGTGTGTGTGTGTGTGTGTGTGTGTGTGTGTTGGCGTGTGTGTAGTATGGTTCAAATATTTTTTTCAGTAGAACTACAATAAACACAGATGCACAAGTAACTGTATTATGCTGTCAGGCCTGCTTCTATTTCTTCGTTAATATTGATATATACTGATATACCAGATCACATAATATTTTGTTTTTAAATTTTGATATCATAGTGGCTATTTACATTTCCAACAGCACTCTATAAGGGTCTCTTCCTCTTGTAAATTCCATCTAGCATTTATTGTTACTTGTTTTCTTGGCAATAATTATTTTGATTGGATGAGAAAGAATTTCATTGCAGTCTCCATATATTTAATTTCATAAATCAATCTATCTATCTATCTATCTATCTATCTATCTATCTATCTATCTAATGTATATGTGGGAGTATGCATCACATACAGTATATGTAAAGGCCATATAACCTCAGATTATATGACAGGACTAAGTACTTTTACCTACTAAGCTACCTTGCCAGAACTTCTGCACAATTAAGTTTAATTTCTATTTTTCTGACAACAAAGGATGTTGAACATTTCCTCACATATCCTTTGAACATTTGTGTGTCTTCTTTTAAGAATTGTTACACAATTAATATGTGAATTGATTGGATAATTTTTCTCTTAATTTGCAAGTCCATTATATTTTCTGGATATGAATTCTACTCTGTAGCTGTCTTAGCTTTCCCAGATGCGTCCTTCTCTGTGCTGAGCCTTTGATTTCACAAACCTCATTTGTCAATGCCTGCTATTATTTAATGAGATATTAGAAACTTGTCAGGGAGTTCTTGCTTATACCTACATCTTGCAATGTTTTGTTTATTTATAGTTTTCTGTATCTTTTTTTGAAGTTTCAAGTATTACATTCAGATCTTTGATCCATTCTGAATTGCTTTCTGTGGGGGCCAGAGATATGGATTTTTTTTTTTGATCATGTGGAATCAGTTTTCACAATACCATTTGCTGAAGAGTCTGTCCTTTTTAAATTATATATTTATATTTATATTTATATATCCAACACCATTGTCAAATATTAGTGACTGTAGCTGTGTGAAATCATTTTGGGGTCCTCCATTGTATCCTATTGGTATACACATTTTTTTCCTAGCCCATGCTATTTTTTGTTACAGTTGATCTAAATAATGATTTGAAATCTCCTATTGTGATACTTACAGCATTGATTTTTCCCCATTTAGGATTATTTTGCTCATTTGCAATCTTTTGTGGTTTCATATAAATGTTAGACTTTTTCTAGTTCTGTGAAGAATGTCTTAGGGACTTTGATGGGAATGTATTAAATGAGTAGATTACTTTGGGTTGTGCAGCAATTTTTATAATATGTATTCTGCCAGGGAATATCAGAAGCCTTTTAATCTGTCATCTTCAATATCATTTTTTGGTATTTTACAATCTTCATTTAAAGGGCTTCTCTTTGTTAGGTTTAGCTCCAATGGTTTTCTAAAGATAAATTAATATTGAACAGGACTGCTTTTTTATTTCTTTCTCAGCATGTTCATTATTGGCTTACAGGAAAGTTCTGATGTTTATAATTTAGTTTTGCATCCTGTTATATTGCTGAGTGTTGTTGTTTTATCAGACATCAAAATGTTCTATGTATATGTTAGAGTCTTTCAGTTATAGGATCATGTCTTATATAAGTAGGGATTATTTGACTTTTCCTTATCTATTACAATTGTATATTGTTATTCTTCTGTTATTTATCTAGGTAAAACTTTAGTCACTGTACTTTATAAGTCAGAAGACAATAGCCACTCTTATTTTGTTCCTTATTTTACAGACAAAGCTGCAGGATTTCCTTATATAGTACGAAGTTGAAAAATAGGTATTTTGTGTATAGCCTTTATGACTTTAAGCTATGTGCCAACTGTATCTTATTGCTTCAAGGCTTTAATCATGAAAAGATGTTAGACTTTGCTAAAGGTCTATTCAGAATCCTTTCAGATCATGATGAGACGTCTGTTCTTGAGCATATTTGTGTTATGCATTAGATCCATTGATTCGTGCATGATTCACTGTTTGGATTATTCTTGTTTTTGAAGGAACAAGACATTGTAAGATACATCAAAGGCAATATTAAGAGTAAAATTCACTCCTCTGAGTACCTCTATTAAAATTTCAGAGTGATCTCAAACAACTTAAAGATGTACTGCGATGTCTCTAATTTCAAAACTTATTAAGCATCATTCACTCTGTTGGAAGGGGTATGATTGGTGATGTTAGATAAGTATGTTAGAACTCTGACAGTCTCAAGTTTTTCAGTATTAAATCCATCTGTTTTCTTCAGACTCAGGGCTATACAGCTCCACAGTTATTCTTTACGGGGTTCAGTGCCACCACATCTAGTATACTTCCAGTGTCTGCTCTGATCCTCTTTCCACCTGTGCTTTTTAGATTGTCACCATTATGTCCTCCCACTTTGTAAGGGTCACTTCGGGGCTGTCTCTCATCCTGAATCATGACAAGTTGACTTCAGGCTCTCTGGCTTACAATTGTCCCTTTCTCTTAGGTCCCCAGAACAGTTCAATTGTAAGCAACAGATTCTTTTCAAGATGATGGCCACCCACATATCTCTGAGTAGGACAAAACATAAAGCAAACACATAAGCAATGAAGTTGAACTCTACTATTAACCTATCACAGAAAAGAGTCACTCTCTTGTGGCTGGAATTATGGGCTGATTGTATCCTTTAATGTGATTTCTTTTTCTCTGTGTGCTTTTGCTTCCCTTCCTTGTCCCCTGTGCTATCACAGGCTCCTTCACTTTTCAGTCTTTGGAATTGAAATTGTGTTTTATTTTTCTGACTATTGCCTTTTACCATATCATGGAGATAGTTTCTAATCAGACATCTTATGTGGAAGTCCTGGAAATTTTCACTTTCTTATTTTTGTTATTCAATGAATAATATAGTATCTTTTATACAGAACTATATAAAAGATATTAAAGTATTTAAAATATTTAGTATTTAATGAAGTATTAAAGTATTTAAAATGTGAATAAATATTTGTAATTTAAACAATGAAAAATATCAGTATTTCTTACTTATAAAAGCTCAATTTTTGTATCTATATAGTAGAACTTGAGTCATTTATTGCTATTGCTAAAGCAAGCAGGCAAGAAAGCTGTCACATTATTTTATTGTATCCATATAGTACAACTTGACTCATTCATTGCTAATTCTAAAACCAAGCAGGCAAGAGAGCTATCAACATTTTATAGGGAGGATGATGAAACATGTGAATGGGTAGACAAAATTCAAAATGGTAAAGTCAGACCTAGATAGATCAGCCATATAACTCAGTTTTGGCTTCTTGTAGACCATATCAAATATAATAATTTTGGATAGAAACTTCGCCTTATATCTGAGGATATCTTTTACTATTTCAAATGAACTTTCTTCTTATTTATTTTCTGGGGCTTATAAAATGCTTACAATGAACCAACCCTTTTTTGAGGAATCTACAGTTGGAAATTCATTTTATTCTTATAATTGCTTATGAGATCGCAGTAGGTAGGGTATTATGAACAGAGAAATCAGATAAGTTTTTTTTTTTTTTTTTTTTTTAAAAACACCAGAGACCTCTGGAAAGCAGAGCCTTTGACATAGGTAGGCAGGCACATACTTTCCAAGGAGCCAAACTCAGAAATCACTGGTGTGACCCATGGCTTTAGAAGCCTTTACTTGTCTGTTCCGAGAAGCTATATTCCCAGTGTTGTTTTCCTGAGAGTAAAGTGAAAAGGGATTTATTCTTATCTCCAAAGATGTTGCCCAGAGTCTGAACTCAGTATATTGATAAGTATTGACATGCCAATGCTCTTTTAAAGTGTCTTAACTACTAAAGAAATCCAAACAACTTCAGTTCCTGAGAGCTTGAAGTATGCTCAGAAGTGCTCACCATGGCCATGGATTTAATCGCAAGACTTGAAACTTAGACAATTTATTCTTGTTTTCTTTGAGTTTCCTCACCATGCACAACAAATCCTTCAAAAAGCTTCACACTTAAGCAAGAGTGGACCAGGAAGCTGTAATCTTTGTGATCTGAACAAGTTACAAGGTCATTGTTATCTCATCCTTTTATCACCATTCATTCTATGTTTTCTAGCAGGCAGAACTTCGGTTGGACTGGTATTTGCCGGATTAGTAGACACATACCTCTCCACACAGGGGCAAAAGTTTTTATTCACAAACAAAAGTGTATTTACTAGGATAAGGTTGAAATAATTAGCCTGCCAGTTTTTTTCTCTCTCTCTGTCTTTCTCTTTCACTTATGTTCCTGTTATTTGTTTGTCCCCATGATTCATCCTAATAATTTTTCCCTTTTATTAAAAATAGATTTTGTTTTTCTCATGTAGAATATCTTGATTACAGCTTCTCTGCCTAATTTCATCCCAATTTTCCTCTTCCATCTAGATCCACCCCGTTTCTGTTTCGCATTTGAAAACTGATATTCTTTTAAGGGATAATAGTAATGTAATACATATAAGTAATATAGCAAAACAAAAAATAACACATTAGAATAGGACAAAACAAACACACAGAAGAAAAACAGCCCAAGAAAAGACAAGAATCAGATACAGGTGTAATAGAGACCCACTCATTTGTACAATCAGGAATGCCATAAAACACTAGAAAATATATATGGACAGGAACACTAGAGTAAAAAAGAGAGAAAACCCAAATACAATAAAATATAAGATTTTTTTAAAAGGTAAATCCCTGTCATGACGCTATAAGACAGAGGACCTCCAATGATACTGTAGGCTTTGTTTTCTGCTGGCCATTTACTGCTGGTCACACAGACTACTTTTTAAGAGCATTTGTTTTTCCAGTAAGACTCCCTTGGAGAAAACTAAAATTTCACTGGCAAATGGTTATCAACTGGAGGAATCTTCTGAGTTAAGGATGGAGGCATGTGTTTATTTGGCCTTTCATCTCTAGTGCTCCATCTGCTGCAGACCCTTATAGGCCCTGAACATACATTTCAGTATCTATGAATTCATATGTCATCTATCCCATTGATTTAGAGAGCATTAGTTTTTTTGGTGTCTTTAATTCCATCTACCTCTTTTTTCAACTGGGTTCCCTGAGCCTTGAAAGGAGTGATTTGGTTGAGGCATCCAATTTAGGATTAAGTGTTCCAAGGTCTCTCACTCACTATACATTGTTTGGATGTGGGTCTCTGTTCCCGACTGCTGTAAGAGGAAGCTTCTCTGATGATAGCCGAAGAAGGCACTGATCCATGAGCACAACCAAATGTCACTAGGAGTAATTACTCCATTTTTAAAGCAAAACTGCACTATTTGATTTACTCCTAGGTTCCTGGCCTATCTAGTTTCAGGTCAGATGTTGTTGGATATGGATTCCACTTTGTGGGATGGGCCTTATATCAAATCAGCTATTGGTTAATTTCTCCCACAAGTTGTGTGCCATCATTGCACTGGCATGATTGTATGCAGAACACCATAAAAGATCTAAGGTTTGGTGGCTGGCATGTTGTACACATTTCTGTTATGGTATATTACTTGAATGTGTGTCATATTCATTTACGCTATGAAATATTTGCTGAACGGTAAAGAAATGTGTCACATTTTTTTTATGTTGGATTTGTTTTACTCTGTGCCGATATGCTACTTTGCTTGCCTAAAATACCTGATTGGTCAAAAGCACCTCTGGCAGGGCCACAAGCTTTGGTTTGGGCAGAGCCAGCTTCCAAACCTGCATGGAGGTACCAATCAATGCTCTTAGCAGTTAGAAACTCATATGGCCCAAAAAAGACTAGAGATATGCAATGAAGATCGATCCAGACTGGGAAGAATAGGCACTCTAATCAAATCACAGTGTGTTAAACATTGTGCATAAGTTAGAAAGAAAAAGGATATAGATAGAAACAAATAGTTTAAACATAATCAAGTCTTTAAAGAGAAGTAATATAAAAGATTAAACCACGTAGAGTTGGGAAATACACAGGAAATCTGGATGTTGCTGTGTTGACCTTGAATTTTTGAATGCTGGTAAGCAAACAACAGCGACAAAGAGACAGGGGACTTAAAGGAGACTGATAAAATAAAAAATTCTCGGGATTTTAAGAATGCTTTAACTTTAAAATGAATCTTTGGCTATATGATCAAGAGTGGAGTAGTAGGATCTCGAGGTAGATTGGTCCCCATCTTCCTGAAGAACCACCACACCGATTTTTACTGAGTCTGTATGAGTTTGCATTTCCACCAGCAATGAATGATTGTTTTTCATACTCTATATCCTCACAGGCCTGGCCTGTCATTACTTTTGCTGATCTTAGGCATTCTGACAAGTGTAAAATGAAATATCAAAGTCGTTTTGATTTGCATTTTTCTGATGGCTAAGGATGCGGAACATTCGTTTAAATGTTTCTCAGACATTTGAATTTCCTCTTTGCAAATTCTTTATTTAGATCTGTACCCTCTTCCCACTTTTAAAAACTGAGTTGTTTGCTTTCCTGATAGCTTTTATTTTTTTTTAGTTCATTATATATTTTAGAAAATAGCACTCTCATCAGATGAGTAGTCGGTAAATCTTTCCCCATTCTCTAGGCTGACACTTTGTCCAAGTGATGATGTCCTTCAGCATGCAGAAGCTTTTTGGTTTCGTGAAGTTAATTTTTGATCTTAGAGCCTGTTACAATAGTGTTATTTCTGTTCAGAAAGTATTTTCCTATGCCCATGAGTTTAATATTATATTCTACTTTCTCTTCTTTCGGGCTCAGTGTATCTGGTTTTATGTTGAGATCTTTGATTTGTTTGTAGTTGAGTTTTATGAAAGGTGCGGGGGTGATGAGTACGGGTCTATTTGCGTTCTTCTACGTACACCCATCCAGCTTGATCAGCACCATTTGCTGAAGCTACTGCCTATTTTCACAGTCTGTATTTCTGGCTTCTTATTTTTTTTTTTTTAAAGCAGGTGTCCATAAGTCTGTGAATTTATGTCTGGGCCTTCAGTTCTATTCCGTTGATCACCCACATGTTTTTGTGCCCAAACCATTGTGATTTTATCATTATAAGTCTGTAGTACAATTTGAATCTGGGGATGGTGGGAATTCTAGCACGTCTTTTTATCATTCAGAAGTGTTTTGGCTATCCTTTTATTATGTGTTTATATATGAAGCTGAAGATTATTTTTTAAACTTCTCTGAGGAATTGTGTTGGCATTTTGATGGGGTTGCACTGAATCTGTAGTGGCTTTTGGTAAGATGTCCATTTTTTACCGTATTAATTCTGCCAGTATTTCCATTGTTGATATTCCTCTTCAATGTCTTAATGTCTCTTTTTTTAATCATGTAAATCTTTCGCTTTCTTGGTTAGAGATATCTCAATATATTTTGTATTATTTGACTGTGTTGTAAAATCTGGGTTTTTTTTTTTCCTCCTGATTTCTCTTTCAGTTCCTGTGTCTTGTATATAGGAAGGTTACTGCTTTCTGTGAATTAATTTTTTTATCCATGTATGATGCTGAAAATGTTTATCAGTTGCAGGAATTTTCCAGGGAATATTTAGCATCACTTATGCATATCATTATATCCGCTATGAATAAGGATATTTTCAAAGTATATCCCGTTGATTGCCTTCAGCTGTCTTATTGCTTTAGCTAAGACTTCAAATACTACAATGAACAGGTATGGAGAGAGTGAACAATGCTGTCTGGTTCCTGATTTTATTAGACTTGCTTTAAATTTCTTCACATTTAAGTTAATGTTGGTTATGAGTTTTCTATAAGCTGATTTTTTTTTTTTAAATCATGTTTAGGTGTGTCTGTTGTATCAATAACCTCTCCAGAATTTTACCAGTAAGGATGCTGGATTGTTTCAAAGGTCTCTTTAAAGTTTAGTGAGGCGATCATGTGGCTGTTGAATTTCAATTTGTTTATACATTGGAGTGTACAGTTTACCTATGTTAATCTTCTCTTCATCTCCGGGATGAAACCTACTTGATCATAGTGGATGACCCTTGTGATGTGCTCTGGGCTTTGGTTTACAAGTATTTTATTGAGAATTTTTCTATCTATGTGTCCATAAGAGAATTTTGTAATTCTTTTCTTTATTGGTTATTTGTGTGCTTTGGGTATCAGGGTAACTGTGGCCTCCTAAAATAAATCGAGCAAAGTCCCTTCTGTTTATTGTCTATGAAATCATTTATAGAGCATGGGTATTAACTTTTCTTTGAAACTGTGGTAGAATTTAGTGCTGAAATCCTCTGGTTCATCCCACATTAACACCCAAGTTCATTGAAAAGAACTACTGTAGCTTAAATCACGCATCGACTTTCAAAACACAGTGATAGTGGGTGACTTAAATAATCTACACTCACCAACAAAAAGTTCATTCAGACAAAACTAAACAGACAAGATTGGAGCTATCTGATGTTATAAACCAAATGGGCCTAGCAGATTACTGAAGAACATTTTATTCAAACAAAAGATTTTTTTCTCTGCACCTCATGGAACTTTCTCCAAAACTGACCATATACTTGACAGAAAGCAAATCTCAACAGATACAAAAAAATGAAATAAATAGCACTCTTTATCCTTTCCTGTCATTCAGATTAAAACCACAGAATGCCTACAAACTCAGGGAAACTGAGCAGCTCTCTGCTGAGTGACTACTGGGCCAAGGCAGACATAAGGAAAAAAAATGAAATACTCTCTAGGGCTTATGTTTTCTGGGATGTAGTTAATTTTCTTAGGTTTGAGTTTATCTTCTTGTACCTTCTGTAGAACTAACTAGATTTGTAGATAGATATTGCTTAAATTTATTTTTAATCATAAAATGTCTTATTTTCTCTATCTATCATGATTGATAAATTTTCTGAGTATAGTAACCTGGACTGGTATCTGTGGTATCTTAGAGTATATAGGACATCTGTCCAGACTTTTATGGCTTTTAAAATCTCCATCGACAAGTCAAACATTGCTCTAATAGATCTGACTTTGTCTGTTACTTGGTCTTTTTCCCTTGCAGCTTTTATTATTCTTTCTTTAGTGTTTTGATTACTATGTGCCAAGAGAACTTTCTTTTCTGGTATAATTTATTTAATGTTCTTTATGCTCCTTATTCCTCAATAGGCTTCTCTCTCTCTATCTTTAGTTTAAGGACATTTTCTTCTATGATTTTGCTGAAAATATTTCTTGAGATGAGTTTTTTCTTTCTCTATTCCTATTATTCTTAGATTTGATGTTTTCATAGTGTTCCAGATTTATTTTATTTCTGTGATTTAAATCTTCTAAGTTATCATTTTCTTTGACTGAGAGTTTAATTTCTTCTATTGTCATAAATATCTGAGTTTTTTCTTCTGTCTGTTGATAAGCTTTAGCTCTCACTTTCTCTCTCTCTCTCTCTCTCTCTCTCTCTCTCTCTCTCTCTCTGTCTGTCTCTGTCTCTCTGTCTCTCTGTCTCTCTGTCTCTCTCTCTCTCTCTCTCTCTCTCTCTCTCTCTCTCTCTCTCTCTCTCGTTTGTTTCAAGAAAAGATTTCTCTGCGTAACTATGGCTGTCTTGAAAGTTTCTCTGTAGACCAGGCTGGCCTCAGACTCACAGAGATCTGCCTCCTGCATGCTGGGATTAAAGGCACAGCTTGTTACTAAAATTTTCATTTACAGATTTTCATATGTGCGGGTTTTCTTTATTGATTCTATTTACTGTTTCATTTATTTCCCATCATTGTTTGTGATTTATAAATTTCTTTAAAGGAATTATTCATTTCCTTTTTAAGGACGTTGACCATATTTATAAATGCTATTTTAAGATCTTTTCCTTATGCTTCGGCTACATTCCTGTTCTCGGGACCTATTGTCATGTAGTTGCTGGGTTCTATGGAGACAATGTCCTTGTTGCTATTGGTTATATTTTTAGCCTAGCATGTAGGCATCTGGGTTGGAAAGATTGTAACTCTAGGTACTAATATTTGGTCTTGTCTTTGGTGTGTGTGTGTGTGTGTGTTTGTTCCTTAGTTTCTGTAGCTCTCTCTGGTTCTTAACAGAATGTGGTATCTTAGCTGTGTGGTGTCTGGTAGGGATTTTTTTCTGGGATCCTGAAGCCCATAGTAATTGGGGCTCCATGTTAAATGTGTTTCTGGGTATTGAGAGCAAACACTTAGGTACAGGGATGGGTGGTATCAGGGGCTGAGGAAGTTTACAAGAGGGAGGAAAGGAGAGTCTTCCACAAGCACTTACTAGTGCTTTGGGAATGAGAACAGATAATGAGGAGAACCAAGAGGATTGACTATGGCAGCGGGGGGGGGGGGGGGGGGGGGCAGAGAGACAGTGAAGATACGAAGTTTAGCTCCTGATTTGCTGGCCTAATTGCTTCTTCCTTTCCAGAGCTTCAAAATGTGCCAGAGTTTCCCCTAGATTCCAGACACACTCCTCCTTAACCCAGTGGTTAGACCATCCCTAGCTCTCCATGGTAACAGGATTAACTCGCTCTCTCTTTTTTTTCTTGCTGTTGTTATGGAATACATGGATGTCACCAACCATATTACAGATAGCTGGCTCTGTGAGGATGGATAATATAGCATGCTTTACAACGTGGAGCCCATGAAGCACTTGCTTCATCATAAAAACAATTCTGTTTCTGCTTCTGATTTCACTGATCAATGCTTTTATAATGCTTGGTTTAGAGTCATTCTTCAGCCAGGTAAGACGGGTATCTAAACTCTAAGCTGTCAATTTCAGTGACAATAAAATACTGCCTTATGCAGGATTCAAGAGTCTCAATATAATCCACTTGCTCCTAAGGTGTTGGTTTGAGATATAAGAGATTTTTTTTTTCATGTGGGAGACTCAGTGTTTAAGCCTCAACTGCTAAAAAGTGTGGCTATACCTAACAATATGTGTGACTCATTTATAATATCTGTTTTCCTTTTGGTTTTTCCCAAGACCGGTTTTCTGTCTGTAACTGTCCTGGAATTCCTTTTGTAGAGTAGACTGACCTCTAATTCACAAAAGTCCACCTTCCTCTGCCTCCTGAGCACTGGGATTAAAAATGTGAAGCACTATGCTAGGCTCTATAATATCCTTTTTATTCACTGGTGGAACATTTTCTCATGTCATGAGACTGATATATCATGTCTTCAAGTTCTCCCATTCACTTGGATTGTTTTCTGTTGTAGTTTATATCTGAGGAATTAATCTTCACAATCAGTGCCATTCTGCACACTCATCTGGAGATATCTATGCCAGACTTTTCTATCTCTTCATTATGTTCCTTTCTAAAAACTGAGCTACCAACCAAGCAAGCAGCCAATTCACTCATCACTGTCTAAAGTTCCATGAAAAGGAAAATACGAGGGCACTTGTATTTTGGTAACAAATTGTTTCCTGATGTATATCTCCCAGCATCACTAGTGATTGGATTTAAGGTTATAGGCCAATTATGTTTTTGGATCAGATAGTATCTGCTTTTCCTATTCTATAGAATTAATGTAAGAAGCATGAGATTCATATTTTTAAAGATGTATACACATTTTTATTTTTTGTGTATATGATAGACATGAGAAATATAAAATATGATAGGCATTTTTCTTTATGTATATATGTGCACTATTTGAATGACTAGTGTCTACAGGGGGCAGAAGAGGGCATTGGATCTTGTGGAACTGTAGTTACAGATGATTGAGATTCCATATAGATGCTATGGACAAAATCTAGGTCCTTTGCAAGAGCATAAAATGCTGTTGAGCACCAAGTCGTCTTTTAAACTTCAAGATACTTATCCTTATAAGTTGTTAGTAAGGAATACTTTAATAATAAAAAATAAATAATTCTTAATTCCACTTCGAATATCAAAAACAACATGAGTGCTTAATTATAAAATAAATCAAGTTAACTACACTTTCTTCTAATGAATAAAAAAAGTAATTCTTGCTTTTCCTAGGATTTGGCACATATTTTTATGAAAATTGCTAATATTCAAACATGAACAACAATACAAATGTTTTTTTAAATTTATGTATTTATATGTTACACTCAAGATCTACACTCTGTATCCATTGCTCCCAATTTTATCCTTAGGTAAGAATCATTCTCAGTTTTGTGCTATCACTCTCCTGACTATTTTACACTACATATATTTCAGCAACAATATCACAGAAGTACAGTGCTACCACCATCTCATTCTATAAGAATAACTTCCATCCTAGTGATTGGTGATTTATTGCGATTTTACTTATGAGTTTGATGTTTTCACCACAGGCTTTAAATCACCACAACTTTCTCATCATGATGTAATTTAGATACCCTACTGATACAGTCAAGCAAAGGAGCTTTCCCCATATCCTATAGTTCTCTTTATTCTGTGTAGAATACCATCTAAAATCTACTTCAAGCAACTTCACAACATCTTATACAGCATTATTAATTGTACTGCTCATGCTTTTCACATAATGGGAACTCAGATTCTAGTCAGTATCCTTTCTGTCCTGCTTACCACTGTCCTCCTTGTTTCCATATATTTAACTTTTCTTATTATTGCTCTTGGCTTGTTATCATTGCTGTCATTAAGTTACACAATGCATCCTTTATTTTCTGTATTTGGCCTGTTTCTTTTAGTACAAAAGCTTCCATGTTAACTGGCATTTATACAAGAGGCAGAGACTTTTGATATGAGGAAGAATGATGTGCATCGGCATGGATATTAGAGCATTACATGTATTGTATACAATACTTATCAAGAAGGATATTTATTTTCTGAAACAGTTCACCAAGACAGTTATCTAAGATAGATCCTACAGTCTGTCCGCGTCTAACTTTGAGATATCAGCACTGGGAAAGAAAAGGTTGATGACACTGTTTTCTTTTGCTCTTCCTCGCCCTATAAAGTTAGGATTGGAATATGATGGAAATGGTAATTCTCTAGTACATCCTACACATAACGCTAAAAATATCCTGACACAGAATAGGAGAATGAGACCTGTCTTTTACTGCAAACTTATTATTTTCACCTGAGTCTAAGAGAAAGCTTTCAGAAAAATGCCAAAACAAAATAACAAAGGAAAAACTAATAGTAATGATAACACTTCACAACTTGAAAAACAAATAAACAAACAAAAAACAACAACAGAAATCCTTCACAACAAGGTCAGACTTTCCTTCAGAGTTATTTGTATATCTTACAGGTTCTTACAGTAAGTATAAATTAAATGATATTTTATTTTTACATATCTTTGCATTTTTATTACATTTATTTATCTATTTATTTATTTGTGTGTATTTGTGTGCACATGCTTTGGTGCGCAGTGGTTACATGACAATTTACAGGTGTTTAATAAAAACAGTTAGAGATATCAGAGGACAGATCTACTTCTTCTAGTCTTTGGTTATTTTGTTTTGTTTTGTTTTTCTGAGACAGAGTTTTTTGTGTAACAGACCTGACTGTCCTAAAACTGGCTTTGAACTCACAGAGATTCTCTTGCCTCTGCTTCCCAAGTGTTGGGACTAACAGTGTGAGCCAGGGCTTCTGTCTGCTCTATCTTTCTATGCTGGTCTTAAATACCTTCTCAGTTAAGGTGTGGCACCACCACTGTCTGCCTGGGAGCCTGGAACTCCTTCTGTAAACTAAGATGACCTCAAACTCAGATTTGATTGGATGAGGGCGTAAGTAGGTCACCTCTCCTGGATATTCCCTGTGCTGGGATTAAAGGTATGAGTTACCACTGTCTGATCCTCCTAGACTGACTGTGGGTAGATCCCTCTGATATCTCAGTCTGTTTTTATTAAATTTGAAACATATCCCCACATACAGGAGTAGGTTCGTTTGTGCCACTATTGTGGACATCAGGGACTGATCTCTGGTTGTCTGGCTTTGCAAGAAGTGAGACACTTTGTCAACTAAGGACAGAATATTTCTTTCCATCTTATTTTTAGTCATTTTTTTTTTAATTCTGTGTTAAATTAAGGAGTTGAATTGCATGCTTTGAGAAAGCATCCTTTACATTCTTTTCTTTTTGGTTGCTTACCATTCTATTGTTTAATAACTATAGGAACATTGAGATGAATATCTGACAACGTGATTTTGGATCCCCAGAACCCTCATAAAAAGATAGGCAAGTAGTGTATAATCCCAATGCATACCTACAAAGATATAGGGGGCTGAAACAGAAGAATCACTAGAAGCTCCAGGCCGAAACCTTGGTATATACAATAGTAAAAAAGGAAGGAGACCTTGTCTCAAATACATGGAAGTTGAGGACCTACACCTGATGTGCTATAGCATAGACAAATATATACAAATCACCTTATAAAGCTGGGTGTGATATGGTAGCACAAGCCTCTACTCCCAACATTTTGGAAACTAAGGCAGGAAACTGTGAGTTTGAGTCAAGGTGAGATGCATAGAAAGTTCTAGGCCAGCTGGTACTATATAATAAGACCCCCTTCTAAAAATCAGACAGGCTCAAGATGATGCTCAATTGGCATTTTTCTGTGGTTGATCACCCTTATCGCATAAACTGGGTATTGCATACCTGTAAATACTTGTACTCCCAGCATTTGGACAGTGGAAGCTAGAGTCATCCTCAGCTGCCTAGGGATCAAGACACTGTCTCAAAAAGAAATGGAAAAGCAGACAAGTAAGCAAACTAAAATCACAGGAGACCCAACCTTCAGCACATACCAGATATTCAGAAAATGATTTTTTATTTAATTAGCTAGATGAAAGCCACATCTTTAACCTTCTGATTACTAAAGCTATACACAGAGACTAGAATATGAGATTGGTGGACAAACATATTTCCCAAACAAACTTCAAATGACATAGTCAGGTCAAGAAAACAGGGCGCTCTAGAAAAACCACTAAAGTCGGGAGTCCAATATTTCTAACATTCTGTAAGACCACTGCCATCCCTTCCTTGGCCCTTCTGTGAGCAAGTCTTAAAGAAAACAAGGTGTTGTACATTAACAGGGAAGAGACATCCTTTGTGTACTTGCTGTGCTCCTTCAGAAGTAGGATGCTCACCATCAGTATGGGAGTTAATCCAAATGGGAAGTATTTTCTTATCTCTCTTCTGGAATTGACAATTGCTTTTCAGTATGCCAAGAAGTATATTCTGTGCTTTAGATACAGCACTTAATATGCCAGCTCAAGCTATTTGTTGAACAAAGGTCAAGGGCTGCACGTTAATTATTTAAGGCTAATGTTTATAGAATTAATTTACAGAACACAGTATCTGTCCCTGCTCTTTACAGCTGTTGGTATCATTATTCACTCGGTCTGCACACAATTTGGTCCAAAACTTTTTCCTTCTAACCTTTGTTGTGCTGTCACATGATTCTTATCTACGTCACTATTATGTTATAGCTCTATACAAACTCAGACTTTAATCAGAATTATTGGACAGTATTTTCATGATTTTTTTTTTCCAAGATGGTATCCTCATCCTCCAGGATGTCCATAGAGTGTTTTATGACACACAAAGATTATATGCTCTGGGCCACATCCCCAGTGTTTGTAAATTATAGAAACTTGGTAAATCTATAATCATGTCTTAGCATTAGTACTTCTGAAAAGCTCTCAACAAATCCAGTACACCAGGATACTGTGTCTACTCCATTTTATACAATTCCTTTGTTTCTTCCTTTCCCATTTTCAAATTTCTAAACTTATATCAATATGGAGACAAAAATAAAAAAATAGAAGTAGACCTGAGATTTGTTTTTTTATTCACCTCTTTAGATAAGAATAGGCTAGTTCCGTTTCTGATATTATCTAAGCTTCATGACAATTGATTTCTGATGGTTTCACAATTCTCATTTAGTCTAAGCCTTCTTTACTCATTTTTTTCTTTTTTTGTTTGTTTGTTTAGTTTGTTTTGAGATAGAGTCACACTAAAATTGCAATCCCTCTTTCTCATTTTCCCGATTTCATGTGTGACAGATTTAACATAATTGTGGCATCTGGATAAGGTTAGGATCAAGTAATTTTACTATTTATTCTTATACCCTAAAATTTCCCATGAATGTTAATGGATTTAACCACTGTAATTAACAGTAAATATTTAAAAAAAAAAAAACACTTGTTGTTTCTAACCCATCTGTTTTATTATTATAGGAATGTGTGAATGTTTAGCCCTTCAGTTGTTAAGGATAAAAAGTGTTACCTCACAACTTTCCTGAAGGCTTACAGGCACCTGTGAGTTGTGTCTTGATTCTGCCAATACGGAATTCCCATGCTTGAATTCCAGTTTTGACACTAGAGAAATGAATCAAAATGAATGGGTGCAGCTGGAGATCTTAACGTTGAGACAAAAATAAAATCCCCATTCTTTTACACAGAGAAGTTTAAAATTATATAGACATGCTTGCTCGTGTGTGTGTGTGTGTGTGTGTGTGTGTGTGTGTGTGTGTGTGTCTGTATGTGTATATGTGTATGTGTGTGTATTTTTGTGTCTATGTGTGTGTCTGTGTATCTGTGTGTGTCTGTATATCTCTGTGTGTGTCTGTGTGTCTGTGTGTGTGTGTGACTGTACAGTAGAGTACTACAATGAGGGAGAGATAGGACAAAGCTAGGGAGAGGAGAGGGACTTGCCAGTTGGGATATAGAGAGATAGAAAAGGACAATGATCAGAGACTAAACTGTGAGGACAGCAGAATGACACATATGCATACAAATATCACAGTGAAATAAATTATTTTGTATTCTGATTTAAAATAATTTTTAAAAAAGAAATGAGCAGTGTATTGAATTTCCACTGTGTGCTCAGAACTGGGTGTCACCAGAGTGCAGAGAGGAGCAATGACAGAATTAACAATGACTACCTGCATCTGTCTGGTTTCCAGCCCAGGGTCTGTCCTCAATAATTAGTGCCATATTTGCTTAAATTTAAATGGAGCTATGCAAAAAGGTAGAGTATTTAATATGCTTAGAGATTAGCCCTCCCTAAAGACTGATGCCTGGGGACCACTGCTGTGTTGGTTCTGACAGGTAGTCAAGCTCAGAGGAAAGGCTGGGATTCTCACAAGTGAGGAGTTTGAGTAAGTTTGAGCACTTCTGCAATGCAGGCTTGGAAAGGTTGCACATAAGACAAGTGCCAGTAGAAGCAAGTGACAGGGTACAGGCAAATAGACTTCAAAGAAAGCCAACAGTACTTATCATGCCTCCCTTTGTTCTTTGGAAGAGGAAAGCTTTCAACTTTCAAATGTCAGGAAGATATCCAAAAGATGATTCTGACTGCCTGGAGTTTTAAATTTAACAGATGTGTACTCAGAACTACAAAAGGCATCCTAGGAACAAAAAAAGAATTGAAATAATGAAAATACAATGAGGTATGTGGGCAAGAATGTGTTGTTGGTATGTTTTCTTCAGAAAGGATCCTGTGCTCAGTTTTTCTCCATGATGGGTTTGGGTGGGTCCTTATCTCAGGCTCTGAAAAGTTAGATCCCAGAATTTACTGATACTCTCAGCCACTCTTCCCTCTGGTCCCCCTGCTTGCATCTTCCTTCTGCCCACCCTTTTTATGTAAACAACTCTAGTTGACAAAACAGTTTATAGTAAGTGAAGGTAGACGTTTTTAGAAATCATTATTTCATTATATAATTAAGTGATCTTTCAGGAAGATATCATCCAGCATCTAAGAGCAAGACAAAGCTAGACATATAATATTTGTTGTATAAGTATTTTATAGCTTTAGACACATGTTGAAACGGCATGGCTTAATGTTTGTGTTTTTAAAACTTTCTGTTGCTATAACAAAATACCTGAGGTTACTTTTTCATAGAGAAAAAGATTTATTTTTGACTTATTGTATAACATGTTTGTGCTCATGGTCAATTGGCCTCATGACAGCACATAATGGCAATATCATGGAGTGGAGCACACCCATCTCCTGAGGGTCTGGAGAAAGAGAAGATGAAAAGACTAGATTCCCCTTGTCCTCTTTAAAATTATGCCCCTGTAATGATATTTTGTTTGTGCTCTAAAAAGCAAAGCTTGCCTGAAGATCAGACGCCAGTGGTAGAGGCCATAGAGGCCAGGCAGAGGTGGCACACACCTTTTAACTCCAGCACTTGGGAGGAAGAAACATGAAGATTAGGAGTTGAAGGTCGCACCCTGAGTTACACATGATTGGTCAAGCCTAAAAGAGGCCAGAGCCAGGCAGGAGAGGCCGAGGCTTTAATTCGGGCAGTAGGGAGATGGAGATAGGAAGTGATATGGCTGGACAGAGAGAGGAAGTGGAAGGAGACAGGGGCTCCACCCCTTGTCAGGCTGAGGAATTGGCCAGATGAGACATGACGGGTGGCTTGTTACTTTGTCTCTCTCATCTTTCAAGACTTACTTTGATATCTGGCTCCAGGTTTTTACTATTAAAGCCGATTAGAATCATGCTACAGCCCCAATAATGTAATACTATTCACTAGACTTACCTCCTTTAATGTTTAAAAATTAAAATATAATCATGTTATTTTCTCTTTTTCCTAAATCTGTAAAGTTTACACAGTTACTTGTATGTATGTGATTTCAGGGCTGACCACTTGATATTGGATAACTAATTAGGGGAAACTTCCCTGGGGAAGATAATAGAAATGTCAGGGAAGTTAACCCGTGAAGTCTCGACAACATAGGACAGCATCTTAAAGGTATCTGTTTCTAATAGGACCACAATGAAACATATACACCCATGGAGAGTATTTCTATTGTAAACTACAAGCATCTCTGGGTGCTCATTGGTTTATATTGAATTAAATTTTCTTCTTTGGTTAAATTTTGCTTTGTGATCTAAAACGGGAAAATGGAGGAGAAAATAACATTATTTCATCTGGCCTCACGGCAAATCAGGGACAGTCTTCCTTTGTTGGTATGTCCCTGTCTAATGTTCTGTTTCTCATCCTGCTTTGCTTCTCTGGAGGAATTAGAGGAACATGAGTAGCATGATGTAGGTTTCAGTCTGTACTTCCTTTTGACGTTCCCCATCCCATCCCCTGGTGTGTAGTCAACGGTGTTCCGAGGTGAAGTGTTGTGTGCAAAGAGTGTCGGTGGCAGAAGTATGAAACACTGGGAGATTTCCTTACTCCCATGCTTTGGGCAGCTGTCTGCAAGTGTATATTTGATGTTAGATTAATGTTAATGCAGTTATAAGGAGCAGAAAACAGCAATGGCAATGACTAGCAGATGGTACGCTTCAGAGGCTGCATAGCTGTTACAACAAATTATGGTTGTTACTTAGGCCTGGAGCCATGCAGAAGGTCTGCATAGTCATTTTTTATTTCTGAAGTGAGAGGAATCACAACCTATCTGCTTCACAGTTGACTTGTGCAAAGCTGTACCACACGTGGTGTTTAATATGGAGGGCCCCAGGAGGCTTGCAGCAGACATAGAATGGAGCCCTTGTAAATGACCATCCTCTTAATTTCTAAAAGGTGTTTATGAGGATCCTCACACCTTCCATCTGGCACATAAGTAAGGTCTGATTTCCTCAGTTCTGGTGATAATTGATTTTCAGCAGCATATTCTAGTTTATTAACACACTGGATTTCTGAAAATTCCTTAAATAAATGTGAAAAGAAGGGTGATTTCCTATTAGGAGAAGTAGAGGAACAGTTGTGGCATATATTTCCTCTCTAATTCAGGACAGTTATTATACTACTTACATAATTTAGAGGTCAATTAATGTGAATGGGCATAAGACCAAAACATTCTATTTATAAGTAGCATTTTGTATTTTCTGTTTTGGAAGAAAGCATAGCTTGATGTAACTATAATTTCAGTATGGATAATAATAATAATAATAATAATAATAATAATAATAATAATAATAATAATCCTAGAATTCAGACCCCTGAGGGGGGAGGATAATGAATGTTAAGAAGCGTGAGCTACATAGTAAGACCTCTTCAAAATGTGAATCAATAAATAACAAATTAGAATTACATAAAGTAAATTCATTAACTTGAATAAAAAACAGCTGGCCATTTGTTAATAAATAACAAAAATTAACATTGTAAACTTCAAAAAATATTTAAGTATGCTGTTAAAGCAAAAAAGCCTATAGACAGTTAAGTGTTCTCACCACAAAAAAAGTTGTAAGTAAGTATGGTAGAACAGACAAAGACATCACTTTCTCAATTGGCTAACTGATAGTGTATACATATATCATAACTGTTTTGGTCATCATAAATATGCTATTAGGCCAATTAAAATATAAAGAAAATAAGACCATTATGCTATTTTAGTTTGAACTAGTAGAGGGATATCTTTTTGGCCAACATAATATGTAAAATATAGATGCATGAGCAAACAAGTAGTAAGTACAAGAATAAGTAACAGTATCAATATGTGTTTTATAGCAAAGCTGGAAAAAATTCAGAATTGATGGGATAATTTAAAATTTTGTTCTTAAAAATCCTTTCATATATTTGCTTTCATATTTGTGCCCTAGAAAGTGATAAACATCTTGCCTTAATTCTGTAGTTACACTATGATAAAAAGAATTTATTTACTACTGTGTTCCTTCCTATAAATAATGTAATCTTACCTCATATTAATATCAAGTGCAGTTGTTTCTATCTCCAAAAGAAATGTGTGTAAATTTAATTGTTCTTAGGAAAAATGTTATTTCCTGACACTGTCAAAATCTGTTTCTGATTATATGTTAAACTATGACCTAACCATTTTGTATTAATTAGTTTATATCAATTTGTTATCATGGGTGTCTAACATTTCAAAGCAGATAACTTCAGCATTCAATCTAACTCATTATTGATTTGCAAAGGGGGAAGATAAGTCATCAAACGCTAAAGACGTTTATAAGGATTTCCCAGGACAGAGTTTCTGTGATTCAAGGAGCTTAATTACTTGATCAGTAATGACTATGGATACAGAAGGAACAGCTGAGGCCAGATCTTACTTAAATAAATTTTACAGAGTTGGTGATGCTTCATAATTCTTCTTAATACAGTTATGACAGTATTCCAAAACAGATTTCAGTAAGAGTAATTTTTACATTGGTAGGGTAAATCACAGGAACCACTATTCAAATATAATCGAGGTAACATCCAGATAGCTCTATGTCAACAAAATACGTACGTATATAATAAAACTTTTTCTTTCCTATATAAAATGTATTTTGGCATTCTCTCCTAGTATTATTCAATATTTAATCATTAACTAGGAAGATGTAAATTTCTCAGATCTTAAATATTCATTTCATACATCACAACCAATTTATTTACCAAGATACTAAACTTAAATCTCACAGTACTTGTACTGTTCCTTGTAATAAAATTTGAAGGACATTGTTATTTTCTGAAATGACAGCTGGGGCATAAATACTCCATCTGATGATTAAAGACAGACACTTTCAGAGTTTAGAAAAGGGAAGTGTTGTAGAGAAAAGCTGTTACCTTATGTAGGTTCCAAAAGCTGAGAAGAATCTTGCTATGCTGCTCAAATTCCAATGGTGTGGGACAAGGGAACAGTCTGATTCCCAGCTTGGAAATCCCTGCTGTCTCACCTCAAGGTCAAGGCACACAGGTAGTTGCTTCCTGCAACTCTCTAAAGACAGCTAATATTTGAAGGGGGATGGACTGCATTATGTGAGTATGTTATCATAAAAGGATAACATTTCCAGAAGGAAATCTCTATTAGCTTCTTTCTCTTTAAGAAATACATATATGCTTTTATGTATATAAAAATTATTAAAGCATATAAATGTATGTATGTATGTATGTATATATATATATATATATATATATATATATATATATATATATATATATATATATATGCTTTTCTAGTAGTGAAAACATTCATCATTTGTAAGTGCTAAAATTGTTAGGTAACTTCATCAAATACAGATGGTCTTAAATAAAATCTTTATAAAAATGAGAAAACAACATTGTGTCTTTTGTGGAAATTGCTGTTTTTGTCCTCTTGTGAATCACTTTTATCTTGAGCTACAGGCTTAAAGAGACGGGTCAAACCATCGGGAAGTTCTGGGTATGTAACAGATACATCACTGTTGTCTATACCAACTGATCTTTCCGTCCACAAACACCAATAAGCATTGTTATGATCTCATTCCCTATGAAAGTGTAATGTATATGCTGACAAACAAATTTGCAATTAAAATAGCAATAGAGGGATTCATTTTTGCCTAAGAATCAATTTCCAAAAAACCCACAGAGGACATTATTTATGTCTTTACTCTAGGGATTCTTGGGGATTTTCTTATGTTACTAACCTTCTTCATGCAGAAGAGGAACCTAAGAGCAAAATCTGTCCACACTTTTCTAACTTGTCACTAGATCTTATATTAATTGCCCTCTTCATATTCACTTTATTAGTTCAAGTATATGCTGTTTTGTTTGGAAAATCATTTAAATTATGACTGTGATAAGTAAATCCATATATTGGCACAGTGGCAGATCAACTATGAATATAAAATGTTTAAAATAATGTTAGATTTTACAGATTGTTCTCTGCAATACAAAAAATATTATCATTTTGTGCTTATAATGTATTTAAGAGAAAATTTAGGATTGCAGACGATGGTACTAAATCTGTAAATTTGAATTTTTTCTATTACCTCATCATGCCTCTCGGATAACTCAACTCTGTTGAATATATTAATTCTATTCTTTTTTCCTGAGATGAGACTTCATTGTCTGTTCCATTATGACTTCTAATGCTGATCTTTCCTCTGCTTCCCACACACTGAATTAGGACTAAAGCTCTATGCGACCATGCTGAGGCATGCTTGTTAGTTAGTTATTCTTCAGGCACTGGTGACAAATCTACATCCCCGTGTTGCTCTAAGGGCAGAAGCAGCAAACAGTTGCCCTACAGAGAAGCCCATGTGGCTCATAGAAATAGCTATGAAGGTGGGAACCACGTTTCCTGCTTCCAGCCACAGCTATGCTACCCTTCAGAAAAGTGCTTCTTCGAGGCTCATTCTCTCTTTCACAAGACTCGAAATTCTTTGTGTTCTGATGATTCTGCTTTTAGGGAAAACATGGCTACATGACTTAGAAAATTGATTTTCTTCTTCCTTCATCTTTCTATGTTTAGGAAACTTCAGTGGCACAGTATCAGAGCAAAGAGAAGGTCTTAGGTAAGGGAAACCAAGAAGTAACAAGGAATATTTCTAACCAAGAAGATTATTAACTTGATCTGCAAATTCAGGTGGTACTTCAGCCTAGCTGTTGGCTTATTTTTTACATTTATAGACATGTGTCAGACAATAATATCTTATTATTCTTTCTCTTAGTCTTGCTTAGCACATGGTCAAGCAGTATATGTACATGTTTCTTACTGTTTTCTAATACTTAGTGAATATTAGAGTCTATATTTTTTATAATTTTTAATGAAGCAGATGTATTCTATCTTCTAGGAACTTTATACCTCTTCCCCCATATCCTTTCTCTTTGTCCTTACTACTTTTATTTGACATTTTATCCTTAATATCAAGATAATATAAATGTCATTCACACTTACGCATAACTCTCTCCAATAATATTTTGAATACATATGTTAGCTATAATTTTATTAGTGGAAAGTCAAGGTTGTACTGGAGAATGCAGCTTAAGAAGTATGGGTAACAGCTTCAGTGAAGGAAAAATCAGAAGTCTGTAAGCTGAAATTAAGATGGTACTTTTGAAATATACTAAAGTAACAGCATGCACCAGAGCCCATTCCTCAAGAAGGTTCAGGAGACATGCTCTCTCTCCTTATACTGTGCTTTTCTGAAAAACAGAACTTCTGGGTTTCTCTGCCCTGCCTTGGTCTTTAAGAGTTAGCTAAGAAACTAACGTAGTCAAGAAGTCTTCCAGGCAGTCTGAGGGCAGCCATGATCCTTCTCAGCTCCTCGCTATCCTTCACTGTTGAAATGTCACCGTGTCAGAGTCCTTGCTGATCTCTTCCTGTCTTAATGTTCCTTAAAAATAGTTGTTGCTGTTTCATGATCACACTCACAGTCTCTACTGAAGACTTTGCAGTGTGGCCACTTCACTGAATCAGCCGAATCAATATCATGAGTGTGGGCTTCTTTCCATTTTCCTTGAAAGTAGTAAGTATTGACCAGTATGAAAAAAAAAAAAAAGTAGGTTTTGATTTTGTGTTCTTCATTTTTCCATTGCTATAGACAAATTCTTGAGATAATTAACTTAAAAAGATAGAGGATTATTCTGAAACACAGCTTTGAAGATCTGTATTATGTTCTCATTGGTTTGAACAAATTCTTAGAAGAAGCAGTGTCAGTCAGGGAAGGTTTATTGTGACTCATGATTTCAGAGGAGCTCAGTCACTCCTCACAAGGAAGGAGGGACGGTAAGCAATTCAGTCTATGGTGGCAGGATCATGCAATGAGAACTGTTTATGTCTCTGTAGAAAAGAAAGCAGAGAACATGGCAGTAATCAAGGGTAGGGGGTTGTCTTCAGAGTCCTGTACTTCCTCCAGCTAGACAACAGCTCCTAAAGATTCTGCAATCTCTCAAAATATTTCCATCATCTAGAGAACAAGTATTTAAAACTTGATTCATTCTCCATAACCTCCCAAGATTACTCCATATAAAGAACCAAGTCTTTAGGGAACAGTTACATAAAATATAAACTTGGTTTGTTTGCTTATTTTTGTTTTTTCTTGGCAGGGATCTTTTTTACTCATTCATTTATTGGAGTACTATGTCATGTTACAATAATAAAATCCTATAATAATTGGTCATGACACTAACTGACATTGCGTATCAATTTTGTTATTAGATTTTGATTAACTTTGACGCATACTTTAATTTGTTTATTGGCAATTAGTTCCAGCATTAGAAAAGCAAAATTGATCCTGTAATATTTTTTGGAGAATAAAATATACTTCCATTTAGTCTTATGGAGGAATATTATGTGATGCAGAATCTGATAAACACAAGCTTTAGAATGCTGCACATTGAAATTGTTTGGATTCTATAAAACTTATTAAATCATAGTTCATAGCATCTTCCATTACAGGCCTACCAAATAATGATCATAGGTCTGTTCTCCAAAACGGCTGTGTGTTTGGAGTCAAACCTTGTGAGATCTCAACTCTTTTGTCATCATCTAACATAAGGCTTCCCATCGTGACAATAGAAGTGTTAAGAAATGAGTCTCCTGCCATTGGTCTGCAGCCAGTGGGAGGGTGAGGCAGGACGATCATAAGTTCAAAACCTGTCTGCACTATATAATGAGTTCAAAGCCACAAGTCAGTGCGGCCGTGTCTCCAAGTAAGAGGTAAAATAGTCCGGTCGATACTTCAGTGAAAAAGAGAATGCTCTACAAAGTAGGTTAAACCACTAGTGGTACAAAAGCTAAACAAAAGGGAAAGGAATCTGGATGTTTTGGGATAGAAAAGTAGGTGAGGCATATGATGTCTGGGGGTGCACATCCTCTCTGCTGCTTTTGCCTGGAATAAGAGGTATATTTCAGTTTAACTTGAATTTACTTTTTATCTTTGTTCTTTTTCAACTCACCTCCATTTCACTTTATTTCCAAATTATCTCTATGAGAAGCAACTACTCAAAGGCTCATGGTCATCCCTTCTATGCATCTTATACATTTCAACCTGCTTTTATATTCACTTTCTCAAACGCCAAGTCTAATGAACAACTTCAGCAGGTAATTTTTGTCTGCCCTTTGAAGACAGAACTCAAGGTTTCCATAGACCACTGCCTTACTTTATAGACGATCTCTGATTTGCCTCCCTTGGAACAGGTTAAAACAATGCAAACTGTTGACCTGCTCAAAGTTCTAGAAGGTGTTTTCCTGGAAACCCTGACACCTGGAGTGTTTCTTTGGAATATTGAATACATGTTTTTTTTTGTTTTGTTTTTTTTTTTTTAAGTTATGCATCTGTTTATTAGCAAGCTCTTTTAACTGTGAGTCTCCAGTGGGGCCAATACCTGCTTCTTGTCTCCATTTATTTCGTACTTTGCTTCTACAAGTTTGTGAAATATTTAATGTTTAATAAAGAGGCTACAGTGAATACAGGAGCATTCCATGCAATGATTTTTAATTATTATTCAGTTGTCAGCTAATGTAATGAAAGACTACAGTAATCAGTGGACTAGTGGAAACACATAAAAACTTCATTTTCTTCAATTTATTTTAATTTCAGCTTCAAGACTTAACAAGTTTTTGGTGAGTGTGTTTGTGTGTGCATGTGTGTGAATGTGTGATTGAAAGGAACTTCTACCACATTCTAAAGAAGGGAAGAATTAGGATGCATGAATATCCTAAAATCTCTAGTCAAACTGTGTTGTGTTGTTATTTCTAATGGCTCCTCCCTTGAAGGTCCATTGTTTAGAAAATACATCCTTTCATTCCAATGCTATATACTAGTCTAACTCAAGATCATTAGTCTATCACTGAGAACACAAAAGCTAACCTAGCATATATGTTCTAGTAACCAGGAATTTTAGCATCCAACAGAAAGTATAAGGAGAGAGACAAGAAAGTGTAGTAGTCAATGATAAATGTATGAGAAAGTTAGGGATTAGGAAAGTAATTTTCTGAAAAATTGCTATCTAATATATTACCTCAGTTATAGTTAAGTACTAGAAATATAAGCTAGGAAAGAATGTATATTTAAGGAGGAAAATGAATATTGTGTGCCAATTTCCCAATCATAAGATAAATCAAGGAATGGGAAAAGATGGTAAAACTGGCCAGTAAAAAGAGCTACTAACATCCAATCAAATAATTTGGCCATGAATTTGAATTAAACATTCTCAACCATAAAAATACAAATTACTAGCAAATATTAAAAACAAAACAAAACTCAAAGGCTGTTCCACAACACTAGCCTTCAGGAAAATGTCCATTGAAACAACTTTGAGATTCCATCTCTCCCTAGTCAGAATGACTATTAGCAGGAATCAGAAGGCAACAAATGTCATTGAGGATGTGGGGAAGGAGAGCCCTTTATGTCAGTGGGTATGTAAACTAATACAGTCACTGCAGAAATCAGAATCGAGTAACTCGACAACCTCAATATACAGCTACCATATAACCTGAGTCATGAAACCCTGACCACTTACTCAAGGATTCCACACTACATGATCAAAATGCCTCCACATTTATGTGCACTGATGAAAATGTACTTAAACACAATTGAATTACATTTCATACGGAATTAAACAAATTTCTGAAATTTACAGGAAAGTGGGTAGAACAACAAAAAATAATGGGAAGTAACTGAGTCCAAGAGTGATAAATGCTGTATGTTTTCTTATAGAAGATATTAAATTAAAATCTTTACAGTTTTAGATGTGTTAAGTTGGAATAACTAACTTTTTTTTCTATTTAAGAATTTTAAAATTCATTTTACATACCAACCACAGAACCCCCTCTATTCCCTCCTCCTGTTCACCCCCAGCCCTTCCCCCACATTCCCTCCTCTGAAAGGGTAAGGCCTCCCATGGGCAGTCAGCAAAGCTCCTCCCCACTAAGGACTAGGCTCTCTGCATATAGGAGACAATTATGTCCTTTGATCTGTTTGAAGGGCCTCTGGAACTGGGATCAGGATCTATCTCTGGTGCATGAGTGGCTTTTTTGAGTGAGTAATTGTATAGACAAAGATATAAGATAGGATCTAAGAGAGATGGAAGGATCATAGGTATGTGGAGGGGAAAAAGGATATGAGAGTAAATTAGCAACATTGGGGTAGAGACATTTGAAAGGGAGTTGAGCAGAGGAGTAGGGGGAGGTACTTTGGGGGAGAATGTAGGCAGACATCCCATGGAAGCATACCACTACGCAGACCACTTAAATCTAAAACCCAAGAAGTAACAGTTTACGCAGAACTTTAGCTGATAACAGTATTCCCAGAAGTCTTTGGTTTTTAAGTGAAAATCCCAGTGTCAGGTGAAGGACATCTGAACTCCAGCACAAAACAGATTATTTTCTTTGATCTTGCTTACACACCAGACTAGGTGGTAAGACATTATTGCCAAAAATGCCATGCACCTTATATACAGGGTACAGAGAAACAAAGCTGGATCTAAGCTGGAATCTTCCTTCCTTCTGTTTTGTGATTTTTGTGCAAGAAGATACTACATAGGCTGATGGGGAAGAAAAACTATCAACATCTTTTCTCAATTGTGGACCTTGTATACTGTAATTCTAATGTATCAGGCAAGATGCGCTCTCTCATGAAATAGTGGCATCGCTGTTATGGCGGTAACCAACTGCTTTCTGGTTGGATATAAGGCCATTCCTTGAGAATGAGCACACACTCGGTAAAGTAAACTTTGTCAAAAGTATATGAATAAGGATGTCACAGGCCCTGGATGTGTGTACGGGAGGAACTGATATTTTGCTAAATAGACATGTAGACAAATTTTCCCTTAAACATTCATGTTTGTATTTATTACTGATGCTGCTCTCAGTGTGGGCCAGAAAGTTTTTAAATTTTTATTTATTTATTTTAGAAGTTGATAAGGCACAGATTTATAAATTGTCACATTGCTGAGAATAAATGACTAGTGAGTGCTCAGCCATAAATGAGGTAACTAGTTTAAGTCCAAGGAAATACCACAAAAGAAGAGGAAAAAAAATTTATAAGAGCTGGGAGGTTGAAATGAGTGTTGCAAAACACTGTTGTCAAACTATGTCATGGACAACACAGTCTCTACCACATGTCCAGTGTTGTGGCGGGATTAAGGTGTCAGCCGATAAGGTCAGAAGACACTTCCAGGACCCTGGAGGGGGTGTGGCCAACCCCATTGATAAGTGGCTGCTTGGACATGAGGAGGCTCTCTTCCTGGTTCCTGGCTGCTGGCTGTTGGAGAGACAGGATCGGAATCCATCATCCTTCCATTTGCGTGTCCATGCTCATCCATCGCTTGGATATGCCACTCCTTGTTCAGGTGCCACTATAAGCTGTTACTAATATCGTGAGTGTTGATTTATATTCTAATAAATATTAATTTTGGACTGGTGCCTTGTAAGTAAAACTCCGCCTACACAGTGTGGCTACCTGCACAAGACCCCCCCCCACACACACACACATGCACAGGTTGGAGAATGGGATAGGAAAGAGAGTGAATAGGAAAGACAACAGAAGCAAGATTTGGGGAAGGATAAGAGAGGATAATGATGAGGATGCTTATGAACACAATACTTTCTATATATGGATGTAGTTCTAAGAACAGAAGCATCTCTTTTGTGCTTAATCAAATGAGAACACAAGAAAATAAAGGTCTCTATGGCCAATCATCTAATACCTTGGTTTAATCAGCACTGAAGAATTAGTGTTTTTGAATACTAAATGAATACTAAGGCCACATGAAAAATGCATTTCTTATGTGTGTTGTAAATAATATCTTAATTAGTTCTAAGCATGGGTGGATGGCAGGCTGTGTTAGTACAAGGTCCCTTGAACTATAAATAGAGTGAATTAAACAACTCAATGAAAATATTCAAAATTTTTTGATATGTTAATTGCTGCCCTAGCTACAAAGGAGAAAATACTATCATATCACCTTCCCCAATGTAAGAAATTTGAAATTTAGAAGAACAAGGGAAGGTATGCACGAAAAAATGGAAACAGGGCCTGTGAATGCAGTAAGGAGTTGGAAAAGCTAAGGCTGTCTGAACAGGAGCAAAATTTTGAAGTATTTCAGGGTATGCACAGAAATGTGAAGGAGCATGTTCCAGTGAGAAATTACCGTATCAGATTTAAGGAGTAGGGAAAACAATGGTTGGCCCTAGAGAGATAGACAGGACCTATCAGAATGCAATGGAATAAATCCTTATTCTTAGTCACAGATGGTTATCAAAATAGAAAAATATATTTCCTGGAACAAGAAGTGAAAGCAAGACTCATAGGCATGTTACAGTATCTCCCCGGCTGTGATTCAATGCATAGTTAAATGATTAATATTGTCTCTGTATTATTTATTTGCATTCTTATTATACCAGGTTGACAGTAAATATGGTCTCCTCACACACCTTTGAAAGAAGACATTTACCTAAGGCTCTTTTCTAAAACTAGTTTAGATGAAATATCAAGATGAAAAAGTATGATATATTCAAAGGTTTGTGTTTGGACATCGCTACCAATTGGCTTAATGGTATGCATTTCTGCTTAATGGAAATTTATGATAGCACTGGAGAAAGTGAAGCCTCTGAGATTAGTGCAATACAGTTTCCAAACTGGAACAAATTTATTTTAATTTGTACACTTTATTTTTTTATTTTATTTTATTTTTTTGCCAGGGAGAATTTTTTCAATGGTCTGGCACTGAGATTAACATCCTTATATAAGTAAATTTTCATTTTGATTTCTCCAGGCAAAATCACATATACGATAATGCCTTGTCACAAATGACAAGATGGTGATAAATACAAAATTAAAACTGACTTCTAATTTTGCCGACGGTTTCATATTATGCTTACTTGGCTTGCAGTCCTGTAAGCTCACAGAAAAAGAGGCAGCCTAGTTAATCACAGGCATCATGGGGTAATTTGCTCTGACAGAACACCATGTGTGCTCATTAAAAGCAATGACTCTTTCATCCCTTTAATCTTACTTTCTTCCTTTTAAGATTCTTGTCTACTAACTCTAAAGGCTGCACATCAATAGGGATCAAGAATTAATAGCCATGTCTAACATTGCATAAAGCACCATACAGATTCTTCTTCATTAAATTTGAGGGAAAGAAATAGTCCAGTAAATGACATTACAAATGTCTAAATCATGAATGGACACATTATACATTTAATTCCTATGTCATGCTATGATGATGATGATGAACCAGCTAGATCATAGATTACTACTTTTTCTGAAACAAATTGATGCTCTTGAAAATTTGCAAATTTGTACAAGGCCTTTCTTCACAAATGTAGAAGAAAAACTTAAGCATAGTTCATAAAACATGAATGTAAGAACATTTAAATTTCCCATTTTCCTCAGCGCTCATAATTATCTTTCAGATATTTGATCTCCTTACATTGTTGAGTGATTTGACATCTGCATCTGGACCTTCAAGGATTATGTTAACCTTAAAACTCCATTCAGTGTAGAAGTTGATATGCATAGGGTAAGCTTCAGACAATGTGGTTCAGAGACCTGTCTGTATTATTTACTTGTATATACAAGCAGGTTACCCAGTTTTTATGATAAACATTTATATCAAAATATACTTGAACAATGATATTACAAGAAAACTATTGGTAAACATTTTTAGCAATTAGTGGGTGTTTACTAAATACAATCATATTTTAGCAACTTGTTAATTGTGAATGTTTGTAAGTAACATTTTTATCTAAATAATAGAAAGAGCTTATCAAATAATTTAAGTTCATAAGTATAGAAAAGCATAAAACATGATTAGAGAAACATATATTTTTATTTAGTTAAAATAAATTCACAATTAGGTATGCCAGTGCTGATTTATCATAAAATGATACTAAGAAACTCAAAGACTTATTCTCAGGTAATAAATTATGCTTACAATTAGAAACTGGAGATAAAGAGTTAATAAGAGGATGTGGTAAACATTATAACAATATAATAATATTTAATTGAAACACAAATTACAAGAAAAATAAATTATAAAAAAATGACTCAGGAAAAAATACTTACAAATTCTAAATATTAATTTAGTAGCCCAAAAGTTTACCATTATGAGAACTTACAAAAATTTAGATTTGGTGGTTAGTCTAACATATTTTAACATTAGCAAAAACTGTTATACAAAGCAAAAGAGTAACTATTTCCTAAGAAAATTAAATCCCAAAATGTCCATATGGGAATGTAAAAGATGAAGAATAGTCAAAGTAATAAAAATGCTAAGCACGGTGAACGTAACTGGATGTACAACAAATGACATCAAGATATTCTATAGAGCTATAGTGACGACGTGAACAGCCTAGTAATGGTGCCATGACAGATGGCAGAGCAATGGAAGAGGATGGAAGGCTGGCTACAAACCCACAGAGTTATGACCACCTAAACTTTGACAAAGGTGTCAGAAAACACAGTGTGAGAAACAATATTCAATAAATGGTTCTGGCAAAAGTAGATACCCACTTGTGAAAGAATGAAATGGATATTTATCATTCACCCTACTCATAAATCAATTCAAAATGATCAAAGGCCCTAATACAAACCCTCAATACTGAAATTACCAGAATAAAACATAGAGAATGTACTTCAATCTATAAGCAAAATGCAAGGGGTTTTTCGATAGAACTCTAATAGCACAGAAAATAGCCCCACAAATTAACTAATGAGACCATGTGAAGTTAATTTTGTTTTCTGTGCTGCAAAGGAAACTATGATCAGAGTGAAGAGACAACTTACAAAGTGAGAGATAATCTTTTCAAGTTATACTTTAAACAGAGAACTAATACCCAGAATTTATAAAGAGCTATAAAAATTATACTCCAAACCCAACACACAGTCAACAAATGAACCAATGGAATGATTAGACAGTTTTCAAAAGATATCAATAAGTATTTCAAGAAATGTTGATATGTCCAGTGAGACTCATGGGAGAAAACTAACTTGTTCTTTTGTTCTTCAAAAGAAGATGTTAATTTGAAAGACTTTGGTTAAGGATGGTTACCCATGTTCACTTCCCCAGTAGATGATCAACCAAAATGAACTCAGTATTATTTTTGCCTACTTTTGTCTCAATGACTTTGTTTGGGTACTCTTTGTCTTACTAGGCTTCTGCTTGTACAGTATGGCTTTGATTTCTTTGTTTACAGGGTGTGTGTGTGTGTGTGTGTGTGTGTGTGTGTGTGTGTGTGTGTGTGTGTGAGCGTGTGTTTCTTGGGTCTTTCTTTCTCTCTTCCTATTCTGACTTGCCCGGGTTCTTTTTGTCTCTTTGCTTTATAAATAGAGAGAGAGAAAGCATGGAGGTGGGTGTGTGGGAGTATCGGAGAAGATTTGGAAGGACTGTGATCAGAAGATATTGTATTAGTATTTTCATTAAAAAATATATACATATATGTGAGATGTTCAGAGAAATAAATTCAAATTAAAATGCCTGAGTCCAACCACACCCTCCCCAATCAGGATAGTTGATGTGGGAATGCCTTTCTGTTTGCTGTGAATATCAATCTTTAAATAAAGGAGCTGTTTTGGCCCATGACAGGCACCATAGAAAAAGTAGGAGAAATCAGCATAGGTAGGAGAAGTAGGGCGGAACCAGCCAGACAGAGCCAGAAGCCTAAAGGAGCAAGTAACATGTAAGGAACACAGGTGAGCCATGGGCCATGTGGCAGACAGTTTAATGAGAATGGGTTGATTTAAGATGTAAGAGCTAGCTAGCAATGTGCCTCAGCCATAGGCCAAACAGCATGAATTTAATATAAGCGTCTGAGTCATTCTGGGGGCCTGAGCAGGTGGCTAAGGGGTCTAGGGCTGCAGGTCTGTGAGTCTGGACCTCTGGCCACCCCGGGACCAAGAAACCTTATCATAACAGATGGCTATCTTTAAGAAAATGTACATGTGTAGGAGATGATGTGAGGGACAGAGAAACTTATTCACTGATTCACTGATGCTGAGAGTATAAATATTACAGCCATTTATAAATTGCTTTTACTGGGAGTTAAAAATAGTACAGCCATAATGGAAACTATTTTGGTGATTTTCTAAAAAAAATAAAATAAAATAAAAATTAAAAAAAAATTCTTAAACGAGGACTACCAAATTGCCCAGTTACTACTCTGCTCACATTCCTGAAGGATTCCATATCCTACTACAAAGATTTTTGTTAACCTATATTTATTACTGCTCTATGCATAACAACAAGCAATGGAACAAGCTTAGATTCCAATCAAGAGATGAATGGATAATAAAAATGTGGTACATATACACAACGGTATTTTACTCAACTGTAAAATAAATAAAATCATGAAATTTATAAGAAAATTGATGCGTCTGAAAATGTATTTTACTAATCAAGTTTGCCCAAACAAACAATCAAAAAGCAGAGAAAAATTATGTTTTGTATCATGTGTGGACTTTAACTTGTAAGGTGTATTTAAATGGAATTAAATATGGTAAAGCCAAAAATAAGAAGGAGCCAAGGGACAGTTTAAAAGGGTGCTTTGGAAAGGGCTTCAGGAAGGTAAAGGGACACACGTAGCCTGTAATGGACAGAGACAGCCTGGCAGATAGATGGAAAGGGGGCAGGGGATGGAGAAACTGTAAAGAGGTAAATTTACAATATTTTGTTTGAAATACAGAGTGCTACCTCATAGCTTGTATACTAACTTAAAAATACTTACAGTAGAATGCTTCTTAACATATTTTGTTATGATAAAACAGGTATTTGAATGGGGTTGGCCACTCCCCCCTTCAGGAGCCCTACCCTGGGTAAGCATCTTTGGACCTTATCAGCTGACACCTGAATCCCACCACAGGTATTAGTATTGAAAGAAATGTCATATCTGCCTCGACCTGATATGTCCCCAATTCCAGTCATTTCCTGAAGTACTCTCCCTCCATGCCACCTCTACCTGTTCTAGAAGCCTAGTTCAGAGGAAGGAAACTCCCTAGAATTTACAAGGTTGTCTCTAACTAAGACTTCCAGTGATGGGAGACATCTTCCACACTTCTGTGACTGACCATCTTCTATAACCAAGCAAGGCTTCCAGTGACATGACTCGGACACCAATCCAGCCACACAACCTTCAACCTACAATTTGTCCTGCCTGCAAAATATGCAGGTGTAAAAGTGACACAGAATTTTTAGGTGTATCACCAACAACTGTTCCAAATTGAAACCCATGCCACAAGAGGGACCCCATGCTTGGACACTGCCTAGATGGCAAGAAAACGGGGGCTGGATAGTGCAGAGACCTAGAATAGAGTCAAATATGACTGGCAAAGACATAATTCCTAATGATACTCTGCTAGGCTTGCAAACTGGAGCCTAGCAAAGTCATCACCAGAGAGGATTCGTTCAGCAACTGACCCAGAAACTGATGTGAGCAGATGCAGAGATCCACAGCCAAGCATTAGGAGGGGTTTTTGGAATCCTACGGAAGAGAGAGATGAAGGATTGTAGGAACCAGCTGGGTCAAGGACACCAGAACACTGCTCACAAAACCAACTAACCTGAGCTCAAAGGTGCTCATAGAGATCGAAGTGACAATCAGGGAGTCTATATGGGTCTGAGCGAGGTCCTCTGAATATGCGTTATGGTTTTGTAGCTTGGAATTCCGGTGGCACTCCTAACAGGAAGCAGTGACTGTTTATGACCATTGTTTCCTGCTTCTGGGTCCCTTTTCCTTCTCATAGGTTGCCTTATCCAGCCTAACATGAGGGGAGATAACTAGTGTTACTGCAACTTGGTATGCCATGTATGGTAGATATCCCTGAGGGGCCTGCCTTTTTCTGAAGGGAAATGAAGGAGTGGATCTGGGATAGAAAGGAAGGGGGAGTGAGAGCGGGAGGGACTGGGAGAGGAGAGGAAGGAGGAGAAACTGCAATCAGATGTTATATATGAGAGAATAATATTAAAAAAAAAAAAAAAAACCCAAGGACTCTGGACCTCTTTGCAAGGGAAATAAAAGGATTGATATATAATACAAGGTGTCTGGCCTTTTTGGCCTGTGGTCCAGACCCAGAGATTTGCAGTTCCACAGAAACACACAGACTCTTACATTAATTTTATGCTGACTGACCCAGAGCCCTGGCATATAACTTGCTAAATCTTTATTCTTAAACTAACCCATGATTCTTATCCTGTTCAGCCATGTAGCTCAGTACCTTTTCTCAGAGCAGCATTTCAACTTCTTTCCTCTGCATCTGTTGGTGTCTCATTGTGGTGTCTCTGGTTTCTCTGCTATCTCTTTCTGTTCCCAGAGTTTTCTTTGTCTGGTAGCCCCACCCACACTTCCTGTCTGCCTTTCAGTGCTTTTTATTAAACTCATAGGTGGGACAATTATTTACAATGTAATATAATCACACTACATTGATGACTAGGTAAGATAGCCAGAGGATGGACAGAATTTTCAGGAAAAGTCAATAACTATAGTCCCTATAAGCTCCCAGTCCACAAAATACTTAAGAAGTACCCAAAAGCTTTTAAATAAGTAGTAATGCTCTATGGCAGAGATGCATAAATGGTATGATATATAATTTTTGTTTCTGCACACATATGTAAAATTCAGCAAGTTATTTACTTTTTTGTTGTTACTGATTTGACAGGGTTTTTGTATGTATTCCTGGCTGACTACATAGAACTCTTTTTCATGCAGTCCAGGATGGCCTTGAACTCACAGAGATTCAACTGCCTCTGTCATCCAGTGCTGAGATTAAAGGTTTTTGCTATCACACTTGTCACAATTTGTTATCTTAAAGAAAGAGTCCCCCAGGCTTTAGCTTTGTGCATATCCACATTCTTTTTAAAACATGAATACTATGTTCTCACTTCATCTTGGCATTTGTCTTCAATCTAAAGACCATGAAGGAATTAAAGGTGGGAAAAGTCAAAAAAACATTGTATGAAAAAAAAAAAGCTTTTTCAATAAGAAACAAATTAAAATTTAAAGTTAAAAACAAGTCCTGGGCGAGTGGAAGATAGAAACATTTTTAAAATTACAAGTAAAACAATATTTAAGCATGAAAATGTAGCAATCTGCATATTACCATAGTTTGTGAAAATATTGCACAGACCAAGCCTTCAGCAATCTGTTCCAAGACAAACAAACAAATTCAATACTTGAGAAAATTATTAAGAGCATGCAGAAGTCATTTAATAGTGATTCCAGGATACCAATCATGTCATTTCAATCTTGAAGCATTTATTGTTGTGTGCATTCAGGAAGGTATAGGAACACACAAGAAGCTCAGAGGACAATTTTGTGGCTTTGGTTCCCTCTATCGTGGGAATCTTTCTCACATAAAAGCTCTGACACCAATGCAAGTGGAAGAAAGGAAATGTCACCATTGGAGAGAGCCCAGGACAGCTCCAGAAAGACTTTGTTCAGAGATATCACCAGGGAAGAGCCCAGGATAGCTCCTGAAAAACCTTGGTCATTAGTCCAGTTCTAGTCTCATTTTATCCCCTAAAACCAGGAGGTGGGGAGAAGTGAGCTTCTATAAGGGTGCACATGGTACCAGTAGGTTGTTAAAGGCAGCAGCCCATTGCTTTAGCTATTTCTCTGGGTCATTCTGTTCCAGGGAACTTGTGAAGTCATGCTCAGTAAACAGCCCAAGCAGTGCTTTACGTAAAACATCAGACAAGTATTAGATTGATCTTTTCTACCATATTCTACTTCAACTACCTTTACTTTTGTGCAGGCTTCAGGTTGTGAATTTAGTTTGTAGGCTTCTGTGGCAAGCCCCTCTACTCACTGAGCCCAAGTATTACTTGTTTAAATGAAGAAACAGAGTGCATTTAAATAGGTTATTCACAAAATGTTATCATACAGAAACAAAGTTTTAATGTTTTGTAAGTTGACCCTAGAATATCTGACAAGACACAACACTTACATGTAACCAGGAAGGAGGTTAGATCCTTTGGTATTACTCCATTTTACAAAAGAGAAAGTTAAAAATCACCATCAAATACTGATTTCTTCAATATCATTGTGAAAATGAATGCAAGTGCTAGGTTTAAATATTAAAGTATCATTAATCTTATGGAGAAAATACTTTCACTATCTTTTAGATTTTATTCCCTGTAACTCTAGAAATTAATGTGTTACTGAGTCATATTTATAATACTTACTGTGAAAAATAAACATTGAGTGATTGAAATACACTAGAATGCCCTTAAGTACTAGAGAAATAAATATCCACCAAACATTGAAACATCTTGTAAGATAGTGGATAGTTTCCCCTCACTGCAAAACAAATGAGCCCCAAAGTATGTAACTTAGATCTCGTCATATTTCTTGTTAATGACTTTGTGTTTTAGCTATTCTATTTGGTGTCAGATGAGAAGAAAATATACAGGTAAGATCTTTGAGAGATCATTATGGACTGGATACAGAAAAAAAAAGGATAGTTATAAACCCGATTTTGCTAAGTTAAAATAAATGGAACAAAGCAGTGAAAATACACAATAAATATAAAGAACACAGAACTAATAAAGAAAACAAAATAGATATGATTTCACTCGGCATTTCTTCTTATCTGTGATGAATGCAGTTTTTTCCTTTATCCCGATAATCTTTTGTAGCCACAGCTGCACATAGAGGAGGTCTTGTTAGCCTCAGAAATCCACGAAGCTGCTATGCGATGTTCTCCCTACTGAGAAGGGATCAGTGTAAGACTGTGAAGAAGTTCCTCAGCCTGAGAATACCTGCTCATTATTAATTACTTTCTCTCTGGTGTGTTGGCAATGCTTTCCATGTAAGGCCCTTTGTGGCAAAGGCTTTAAATGAGTATGGAATACATGCCTACTGATGCTTGTCTCTGTGGCATCCTGGTTGCTGCGTTTCACCTTCTTATCTGCTTATTTATTTTGCTTTGTGTTTGTTTATTTACTCTTCTTTGTGTTTGATTTTTCCATCTGAAAATTCTTGTATTTGTGGACAATTTCAACAGTGCACTTATATTAACCAGGCAGTGACAGGTCAGTCTCTCTCAGGCTGTTTATTGTAAGGTAGTGCTAGCAGAGAATCACACTCTTAAGCTCTGGTGTTCTGTCAAGATTGTGCCCCCATTTCAACACCCAGAGCAGCTCCTGCCCTATTCAGCCCCTGGTTACATCTCCACATTAAGGTCAATTTCACACTAGCTTGTTATTCTTCCAGCACTCATGACCACAAGAGGATATAATATTCCTGGAGGCTGCCAGTTACTCCTACTTCTCATGAGCAAAGCAGTACATCCATCCACTTGGGATCCCTCTCCAGGGAGTATCTGTAGTCCTCACCTTGCCTCACTTTTTATTTCTCCATCTCTATCTGGCAGGGATAGCCTGTTTTTTGTTTTTTGGTTTTGTTTTTGAATTCCAATTTTATCCCTCACTGGTCACAATAAGCCATTTATCTAAACAGCCATCTTATCCTGAGAATCCTTCAATTTCTTTTTCAAACCCCAGTTTAAAGTATCTTAACTTAAAAAATATTAAAATTTGCTTTGTTCTAGTCATTAGTCTTTCTGTCTACTCGTTGAAACCACTCTGACATCTGCATGATTTTAATTGACACTTCAATGAGTCATAACATTCTTTCATTTTAAGTTCCCCCCACATATTTTTCAGTGAATGTATATTGACATATATCATGCACATTAATATTAATATGAATATGTTAACATCTTCTGTAATGTTTTCATTGTTATTTTATTTGTGATTTGATTGCCTGGACTTATGACATAGAGAAGAATAATATTTGTAAGTTATATATTGTCCAAATAAGTCAGTAGCTTACACTTTTGCACCTGTGTTTTATAATAATTTTAACACCTTAGTTTATATATTTTCTCAGATATTAGTGAAACTCTTAGTATTTTAGCAATAGATGCTTTTTTATTTTATATCATTAATGCTATAAATTATAATATAGTCAGATAATTGTGGTTTGTTTAATGGAAGGAAATAATGCATATGTATGTGAGCATATATATACACACAAAGCATATATACATATATATATACACACAAATACATATACACTATACATGTGATGCATATGATATAGATTGTTATATATAGTTACTATATGTATACACACAAATGTAAATATATATATGAAACATTGATGTTTAGTTGTTGAATATTATAGCAGGACATTTTGCATTCTATTGGGGCAGTCATATTTTTTTCTTTAACATATTAGCATAATGATTTACCTAAATAGATTTTCTAATATGAATTCACCCTTGCATGATAAACTAAGCTCATTTTGGTTATGGAATATTAGTCTTTAATAACACACATGGATTCCTTTTGTTAATATTTTATTTGGGATTTAATATATTTATAAGTGAAGCTGATCTGTTTCCAAGGATAAGTTCTTTGGTTCAGTGGTTTCATCTAGGAGTTCTGAAAATTTTAAAGAATTAACCTTATTTTAGTTTAACCCAAGATATTTTAAGATCATTATATGCAAGAATAAATAATACATTATAGATTACTAGTTGTAGCAAATTAGTGATAGAAAGAATATGAAGCTTTTCCATGTGTAAACTTTTCTATCTGTTGAGAAAATATAATTATAACCTAAAAATGCCCGACAGGAACTTGAGTAGAAAACTGTTACTTTCCAAATGTTAGGATGTTATAAACTAGGGAATCATGCCGTGGAGTAGAACAGAATAGAAGAACAGGAGAGAGTGGATCGAACCTGAAATGTGTTCTTATGTGTGAAGGATTTCAGCTGTTTAATGACAAATCTTATGGCATCAAAAAGAAAGAATACCAACATTTGGAGAAAGGAGCAAATTCCTACACTTGGACGGGAAAAATAATTGAGATCTACTTCAGATGAATTAAGAGATAATATGAAAAATTTGAGATAAGAGAATTAATAGGAGAAACAACAAATTAACTTTTTTTATAATTTAAAGGTTTTTTAAAAATGTCTATAAATATTTTAGTTGTGTGTGTGTGTGTGTGTGTGTGAGCACATGGGCACACATGTGTATGTGTGTGCCATGAGCCATAAGTGGAGGTCAGAAGATAACACTCAGGGGCCTGATTTCTTCTTTTAACTTGTGAATCCCAATAATCAAACTCCACATGTTGTATTAGGTTTCTGGCCAGGACTTTCTGGCCTAACCTCGTGGCCTGGACTTTCTGGCCCACAGTCCCATAGTCCCAATGAAACACACAGATGCTCGTATTAATTGTATACTGATTGACCTGGGACCCAGGCATATTACTTGCTAGCTCTTGGTCTTAAACTAACTCGTGATTCTTGTCCTGTTCAACCATGCTGCTCAGTACCTTTTGCTAAGAGCAACATAGGCGTCTTCTGCATCTTTTGACTTGTCTGGCAACTCTGTGGCATTTCTGCTCTGTTCTTCCTGTTATCACAGTTTTCTTAGTCTGGTAGTCCTGCCCATACTTCCTGTCTGCCTTTGGCCAATCAGTGTTTTTATTAAACCAGTGGGCAGGACAGTTATTTACAATGGAATATAATCCCACTAAACTTTCTGGCAAGTGCCTTTACCTGAAGAGCTAAATGCTAAACTAAAATGCTCTAAGAGAACTAATGATGATAAGTACATTTGTGGTAATTTCAAATGGATTATGCAACAAAAATTCTTAGTTGTTTAAAGCCTTTAAGTCAACAACTTGTCTATTATAAGAGGAAAGTATTTTTGCTGGTTCACTAAATTAAGAATTGTTCAGATATTGTACATAAAGAATAGAACTAACATTACATCACTCAGAAATTTGAACAGGAGTTATGACAAAACATATAGCTGTTAATGGTCATAATAATGGAGAGCAAGTGATCTTCATATGAAACAGGTACTTTTGAAACGAAAACCATTGCATTTTATACATTGGCATGTTTTTTCAAATCAAAAATTTCTTTTTCATAGCAAGAACACATTTGTAAAAATCTATATTAAATAAACTAATTCTACAGCCATAAATATACCAACAGTCGCAAACGAAAACTTTGAAAATGAACAAACAGGCTTTGATACTCCACCCTCCAGTAAAGGTAGATCCAACAGAAAGGTGAAATGCAAATATGGAAGATCTATGCAGCAGAATTATCAGCATCTTTTCATGATAAACTCTGAATACTCTAAATCCAGAGGGATTACACCTCAAGCTAATAAATCTGTGCTTTACAAATCCACTGATAAAATGAGAGTAAATGGGTAGAAACTGAAACATTTCCTCAACGATTAAGATCAAGACAAGACTGTCATTTCTTGTTATGCTCATAAATATAGCATTGGAGGTTTAGGTGCAATAATTAGGCAAGAAAAGAAATATAGTCTGTAGTATGAGGTTTCTGGCCCAGACTTTCATGCTTAACCTCAAGGTCTAGGCCCACAGACCCGCAGAGACACACAGATGCTTCCAATCATTTTAGGCTGATCAGCCTTAGGCCCAGGCATATAGCTTGCTAATTCTTCACCCTTAAGCTATCCCATGTCTCTTGTTCAGCCATGCGGCTCGGTACCTTTCTTTAAAGCTGCATGGTTGTCCTCTGCATCTTCTCTCTGGTGCTCTGTCTGGCATTCTGCTCTCAGAGATTTTCTTAGTCTGGTAGCCCCACCTACACTTCCTGCCTGCCTTTGGCCAATCAGCTCTTTTTATTAAACCAGTGGGTGGGACAATTATTTACCATGAAACAACACAATACCCCTACAATAGTCCATCCAAACCAAAAAACAAATTGAACAAAAGAGGATGAAGGAAGTGAGATAACATGTTTCTATATTTATGAAAACTGAAAATCCAACCAATGTTTACTATAACTACTAAACTCAGCAAAGAATTGGACTACAAATTCAGTACACGGAAGTAAGCAGAGAGAGTTTTATGTGAGGGTTTGGTGAGAGCAAAGAGAGAGGGGAAATGGTATAATTACACTCTTAAAAATGATAAAAATAATTTTTATAAGGAAAGAAGCTTTTTTATATACCCAAATTAAGCTTTCTGACAAATAAGTCATGAAATGTGCACATTCATAGCTGTTACAAAAAAGTCAAATCTCAAAAAGCAAATAAGATTAGTCAAAGGCCTCTATTATGAAATAGCAAAAAATTATCTAAAACATTATGTGATACATTTTAAAATATGAGAATAGAGTGAGATGTCTTAAATTAGCTAGTAAAAGGGTAAAAAATATATGTGGTCATTTGTAAACATTCACTCCTGAAATCATCTGTATGTGTGTCCATTATGCATATTTACCTACAAAATGTAGAATTTATTTATACACTGTAAATGATAAATTTAGGTGAATTTCTTATATCATTTATTTGGATTTTGGAACTTTGGCTGCATGCAATTACTGGTTGTATTTCTTTCCTTTTTATCCTTGAGATAAAGTCTTTTTTGCTAGCAGTCTGGCCTTGACCTTTCTACACAGCACAAGATGACCTGGAGTATGAAATTCTTGGGTCATAGGCATACACCACTTTGCCTACCAAATACATTTTCTTCAAAATAAAAAAAATGAAATTAGAAGCAAACATTGAAAAGACATTAAATTTAAAGTTTCAGATGTAGTTTCCATGTATTTGAAATATTTCACAGTCTAGCCAAACAAATTATGTATTATAGTGTTTCAATCTAAAATTTCATATTGAGGTACATTATTATGTTTTGAAGAATCTCTTAAAATTAGTTTTTCCTTAAGTGCTGTCTAGAGTTAATATACATGCAATGTTGCAAACCTACAGTGCACATTTCTCTTCTATTCTGTCTTCTAAAGAACAAATTTTAGAAATCTAAAATGCACATTGCTTCTGTTTGCTGTCTCATAAGGAACACATTTTACAAAATCTTGACAACAGGTTTAAAAGTATATTCTCTTGGGCCCATGCCCTGGTAATTCCCACCTGACAGAACTTTCATACCTCAAAATTGTGATACAAGGTGTGAGCACAGGGAGTTGGTTTGATGCTTAGAAGTGTCGATATGAGAAAATAAAAACAGTGATTGCACAAATAGGGTACAATAAAGAAGTGCCAAATGCAATATAATTTTGTAGAAATACAGACTTTATAGAACTCATTTTTTCACTATAGTCTGGACATCTTTCAAATACTGTTTTTCCTACATAAATAATAAATATAAATATATCAATTTTGACCTTGGAATACATGTAGCTCTATCTGAGGGTAGGATGTTTTTTAAAGGCTTTATTGAAAAATTCAGGGAAAGCACAATAGGTATGGAAAATTCTGATTTCAGTGAAACTCATTATATAATTGTGAACAAAATAAAATCTACATACTTCTGACTAATCTATTTTTCTTTTATCAAAATAATATGTTACTCTAAATTTATGTCACTGGAAGTTACATTTTTAAAACTTATACTTTTATATCTATATGTTTGACTTCTTAATTTAAAAGTTTTTTTATAACATTCCAACTACTGTTCTCTCTCCTTCCTCTCTTCCCAGTCATCCACCAGTCATTTCCCCTACCCATTACCCCATCCATTTCTCAGAGAGGGTAGACTTCCAGGGTGAGTTAATGCATATCCAGTTGAGTTAGAACTAAGCCCCTCTCTCCAGAGTCACTGCTGAACAAGGTATTCCTCTGTAGGGAATGGGCTCCAAGAAGCCATTTTATGCACTAGTAATAAATTTTGGTCCTTCTGATAGAGAGCCCACAAACTGCCCACAATATTCAGCTGTCATCCACATTCAGAGGTGGATAGTTCAGTTCCATAGAAGTTTACTACCTGTCATTTCAGAGGCATGAACTCTCACTAACTCAGATGAGCTGTCTCTATGAATTTCCTCAACGTGATTTTGACCCCTTTGCTCAAAGAATTTCTTCTCCCTCTCTTCTCCTGGACTGGGAACTCAGCATCTGCTTCTAACAGTTGCTGGGTGAAGGTTTTATAATGACAGTGGTCTTTCAATGGGTTATGGATGATTGTGATTATTTAGGGTAAGTGGTTAAAAATTATTGGTTATGGTTAGAAAAAAAGCTAAACAAGAGAGATTAGATTCAGGGTTCTTGTTTAAGAAAGAAAGAGAGAGATGGAGTGCAAGAGAGAACAGGGAATACATATATGATAATAGGTTAGATCATTTAATCTACTTTTAAAAAGTAGTTACCAGCTTTAAATATTTTACATTAAATTTGAGTTTTGTATATTATATAGAAATTGTGTATATTGATATAAAGTTGAGATTAATTTGTTACTATATATATGTGTGTGTGTATATATACACACATATATATACACATATATATATATGTTTTATTTTATATTTAATAATACAAGTCTGAAATATTGGAGAACAGACCCACCCACAGTCAAGCCACCAAGGGTCAGAGGGTGGCAACTCATGCCTCTAATCCCAGCATGGAAAAGACCAATGGGAACCTTTGCCTTTAATCCCATAACTTTAGAGACAGAGATCTTTTTGTGTTTCTGTGAGTACAATATCTAACAACCAAACAGTAGTGGTTCACACCTTTAATCCTAACTCTAGGAATATGATCCAGAATTGAACCTGGAAGTGAAGCAATTGGATGAAGAAGGTATTTAAGGCAGGCAAAGTAGAACAGAGACTGATTCTGTAGAAGTGAAGAGGAGCCGGGCTGAGGACTCTTGAAGATAGCTTTACCAGGAGAAGTTGACTGGGTGAGATTTGCCTGTGCTCTGTATCCTCTTTCTGATATTCCAGCTTCCTCAATCCCTACAGAAAAGAAATGTAAGCTAAAAGTTAATAGTTAGACATTACAATCAAATTTATCATCATATTATATATTCTCTTAAGGTCAAACAGAAGTATATTTTAGATGGAAAGGTCTTCTTCCAACATTTTAGGGATCTACAGAATATGGCATTTAAAATATTTTAATGACATATGTTCTTATTATTTTTATGAAAATGGGACATCTGCTTCTGGCAGCACCAATCTACTTTAGAGAAGATAATGTGCACTGAAGAAACTCTATATGGAGCTGATTATCTTTGTGGCAAACTTAGCCCCTTGGCAAGAAAGTGTCTGTCTTGAGTGCTTACAATATAATGTCCAAAGTGGACAAGTGGGACACACAGAAATAGAACTGCAAAAACTTGTGAGGACAAGGTAGGAAGATCTTTAAGAATATCCTGCTACACAGAGAAGTTTGTTTGATATGATAGGCCTGTAGGCTGAAGTTGGATGTTCCAACAATGAAGAGTAACCATGGATGAAGTAAAACAGCTGGACATGAAAGATATATAAGGCAGGAGAAGGCAGAGATTCATTTATTCTATAGAAATGAACAGACAGGCTGAAGACTCTTGAAGATAGCACTTAGCCTGTTTGGCCGGAGAAGTTGTCTGGGTGAGAATTGACTGTGGTCTGTTTTCTTTTTCTGATCTTCCAGATTTTTCCTGATATTTGTCTCTGTGTTTTAATTATATGTTAACTAGAGTTCATGCAATAACTTACTTTTTGCCTTTTACTCACAAGCTGCCACACAGTGCCTGTGAGGAAGCTAGAAAGGTGGTAGAACATGAGAGAACCTTTCTCAGTATTTGTGATCTGTAGAAGAGCAGCTGTTACTGCAAGAAGACACAAAATGTAATCTAGGTGACACTATGATCAAATACATATGAAACCCCAGGCTGTGGAATGACATCATCAATCCTCTACCTTGTAGGTGAAGGTAAAGATTGACTTGGGCTTTGGAAATACAGGAACAAAACTCAGTTCCCGTGGGAGAAGGGCAGGCTGAGCACACAGTAGGACCTTGTACCAAGAACATTAGATGTCTCAAAGGCAAGGTTTTCCTCTCACATTACATGTCAGATATGCAAAGCAGAAGTTGGATATCATCAGAGGAGATAGGTACTCTGTTGCTTGAATAAATGAAACTCAGGGATAGATCTCTGAGAAAGTTGGAGATATTAGAGAGAATAAACACCACAGCCATATCTTACCAGCTGTATTCCAGCTTCCTCAGCCTGGCTTCTCTTGGCTTCCTCTAACTTGTCTTTCTATGCCCGCCTTAATACTCTTGATAAAGTGTGGCCCCACCACTGGCTGCCTGGGAGCCTGGAACTCCTTCAGTAAACTAAAATGACCTTGAACTCAGTTTGTATTCAGGGCGTAGGTCACCACTCCAGTGATATTCCCTGTACTGGGATTAAAGGTGTGAATCACCACTCTCTGATCCTCCTAGACTGACTGTGGTTAGATCCCTCTTATATCTCCAAAACTTTTGGAGCTTTTATTAAATCCCCACAGTACTCTAAGAAAATCACATCAATACAGAGTAGGTTCACAGGCTTTGCCTAAGACAGGTGCTATACTGGCAAAGGCAAACATCTTCCACTTCTGTACTAGAACATAAAATAAAAACTCCTATTGCCTACAATAGGAAAATATTAAGGTACTTACAAGCAATGTACCCTGTAACATGAGATTGAAGGAGGGTTGAATACTTAATAGTAAATAGTACCATGAAGAACAAATTCCAGTATTTCAGGTCCAGCCTTTAGCACAAGGAATCGTAGCACTGATATTAATGTCACAACCCTGATCTAGACCATCTTCTGATGATACCGACTCAACTCACAAGCAGCACAGGAAAATCAGAGTAGAGCTCATTTTCAAGGGCATGTGAACATGTGTTTGTGCACGCACATGCTCACTCGTACGAACACACACACACACACTCTCATTGTCATGCATATTATATTTAATATTTAATCAGCATGAAAGAAAAACCTGTTGCCAAAAGAAAATCAGCAAAAGCAATTCACTGATGACTAATATACTGATGTTATAAGAAAAAAAAAAAACTTAGTATGCCTGAGTCTTCTAAAAACTGGACAGCTTGTATCTACAAAGAAGGGAGATTTAAGTAGAATGTGTCTAAAAGACACAGTAGAAATGAAATCCAAAGATAATTAGTTCTTATGCTGAGCTCAGCACAGGAAACATGATTCAGCTTGAAGATAAGAAAGGGGAAATAATGCAATTTGAAACACATAGAGAACAGATGGTTCTGTAGCAAGAACCCACCTTCCACAAATATGGGGAAATGTGAAGCAGTCTGACATGTGAGTAATCACTTCATCACAGAAACGGTATAGAGAAGAAATATGGAAAAATTCATCAATGGCTAATCTTCCAAAAATAATGAAATACATCAAGATATATATATCCACAAGTCATAGGACACTCTTTAAAAACATTTGAAATTGAAAGTAAATAAGAATATCTGTGCTCATCCAACTCAAACTGCTGGTAAATAAAGATAAAAATAGTTACAAGTAAGACTGCTTTAAAAATAACCAGAAGAAAGTGCCCGTCACAGAGAATTCTATAGTAGGCAGAAAATTAGTTATTTATAATAAAGGTTATTTTTGATGAAACTTAAATTTGATTATTAGGAGATGTAGGCTATAAAAGATTTTGAAGGTATTCTCCATGCAGAAGAAATGTTACAAATTACCAAAGAGGTTCAGAGCTGTTAAAATGAAATATTTTTCTTATTTTTGTTTTGATTTCACTAGGAAATCTCTCCATGTCTAACACAAAACAAAATGCATTATGAGGCCTCTGGGGGAAAGAATAAGATTAGCATTGAGGCAAGCACAGACGAGAAGACTTGAGTTTGTTATTGAGAAATATGAAGTAAATACAAAAATATGACTGTCCTCAGATTTTTGTTTAAGAAGAATCAAAAATTTCTAAAAATCATACACAATAAGACAATAGAGAAAGCAACATGGCATTACAGATAATAATTGAAAGAATCATAAGAGCATAGATAACATAGCGTACAGGATGAAGTCAAAACACTCAGTAGGGTTCCAGGTTTAAATCCAATCAAATCAATTTAAATGTACAAAATTGTTAAAGGATTCCAGTGAAAAGGGCTAATTTGCTGATAAAATAAAGTTTCTCTAGCATGCTGAAGGCCTTATATTCTTTCTGCAGTGCGTTAAAAAATTTAAAATTAATCATGTGTTTTTTTTCCCCCAGTATTATGGCTATAAACAGCAAGCTGTTTACACACAAGAACCACTGTATTGAATCAAATTGTATGTCATAACACAACTATGCCAGGAGAGACAAATTGAAACTTTATAATAATATATGTTTGGTTATATGCTTTGGAATCTTACAGCTGGATCATATGAAGAGTGGCTACACAATTCTATACTTCCATTAACAGCAAGATTGGGCTCTGCTTTACCTTACCAGAGTCTGTTGTTACCATTCGATAATAGTCACTTTAAAATATCAAAGTAGCTTTAATTTAATTTCTATGCTGGCTCATGTTGATTATTTTTTCAAGTGGGCATTAACCATTTTATTGTTAGGACCTTTCTACTGAGATCTAAAGCCAATCTTTTGATAACATGCTTCTTGATGTATAATTTTGTACCCTCTACAGTGAGATTCATGCCTCCTACTACTGTTAATACTTCCATGTTACTTAGCTTCTCTGGGTCTGTAGATTATAGCATTATTATCTGACGTGGGATTGTCTTTCTGTATGTTATGAGTAAAGGAACTGTATTGGTCTATATCGGGCACCTTAGCAGTAGGTGGGAAATTGGAGCCTAGGTAGGAGAAGGAGGGTGAGTCAAGAGAAACTTGATTCAGCCACCCAAGAATCAAAATGTAACAAAATAGGTAAGCCATAGGCCGTATGGCAGGGCAGATTAATGAAAATGAGTAGAATTAAGACGAAAGAGCCAGCTAGCAAATATGCCTAAACCATAGGCTGATTAGCATGAAATTAATATAAGCGTCTATGTGTTTCATTGGGACATTAGGATGGCTGGTCCAAATAAGTGGTGGTGTGCAGAACTGGACTTTGGGGCTAGTGTGGCCAGAAACCTCCTACTACAGATGGCCTCCCAACATGGGCTGAACATCTCCATAAAGCATGAGAAAGCTTAAGGTAGAAACAGAGCCAAAAGTGGCTCCTGAGTAGTGTCTCTGAAGTGGGTCATGGTACAGAGATGGTGTGGCATCTGGGCTACTGACAAAATTGCTGTAAGCAGCATGAGCCAGAACAAAGCTGTTTCCCGAAATTTCACAGAAGGCTTTGTATAAGCAATAAGCTGCATGTGATTGATTTAAAAGGGAAAAAAAAGTCAAAGATGATTTCTTAGTAGCAGCATTTTCTTGGGTCTGCTCTGTTTGCTGGCAGCAAGCAGAGGTGTGACCCCTTTAAGAAAGGCTTCCTGACAGCTTTATTGGCAAAAACACTATGGCTCTTTAAGAGACCCTACTGCCAAATACAGTGGGGAAGGCAGTTCGCTATTTGATAATAGTGTGGACTCAAAGAATCCCCAGAGTTGGGCGGTAAATTGCTCAACAATATTTAAATACTACTTCCTGAAATTGGGAGGGTAAGTGTGTCTCTGACACCTCTGCCATTTTGAAAAGCCACTGAGTGGGGTGGAGTCAACAGCCAAAGCAATGTTTAACAGTCTAGCATTTCAAAAGAGTCTGTATGTGCAGGGGCATAGTGATTATGAGGACTGTTCCCATGACGATGGTTGGCTAGAGCTCTGGGGAGCTCACTGAATGGCCACTGGAGATCCTGGGCCGTGCAGCTTTTGACTGCCATGAGTGTGTGGAGTCAAAAGGGATGGGATCAGACTGGGTTTCTGTTCATGGGCTGGCACCTTGGAGCCCATTCCCTCTAGGAACACCCAGCCCGGCATTGACTTTAGGATGAGTGAACTGGACTTGCCTGGAGTGGATGTGCCCTGCTGGGCTGTTCCACCTTGGGACTTCTCACCCACTTTGGAGGAGGGAATGTGTAGATGAGGAGGGGCAAGACTGGGAGGGATCAGAATGGGGGAGGGAAGGAGGAGCAGGGGGATACATTGATGGAGATGCATTTTTAATGAAAAAAATAAAATTAAAAAACAAAAGCTGTTCTGGTTAAAAAATGATTAATGATCTGCAATAAAACAGATTCAGGTGGAGAAAACCTCTAAACGGGTTACAACGTGTGTAAAATGTACATAGGCTTCAGAGAGAAAAGAAAGATGGTAGAGAAAGTCCCTAAAAACCAGAAATAGAGTAATGAACATATAATAAATCATGCAAAGATGGAAAATCGACACAGAATCTGGATTATGGTTATTGTGTTTATTTTAATTTTTTAACTGTTAATGACATAACTGCAGAAAAACAATTGATTGCAAAAGAAGGGTGCTAAGTTAAGCAAACACACACACACACACACACACACACACACACACACATATATATATCTTGACTTTGAAATTTGTGTCTAAGAATATGTTGCTTTGGAAAAGAGGTTCCTCTTTTGCTTCCACAGAAGATAAGAACCTGTGGATTGCTTCCAGGCAAATATGGTTTCATCAACCAAGACCCCCCCCTGAAAATTCTCTGGTGAGAAGAGATGATCACATCAGCTTCAGGGCTGCAGAGTAAGATGAATCAAACACAGGGCTCTCAAAAGATTGCCAGCACCCCTTAATCGGCAGGAAGTAGTAATAGAAAGCTATGCCTAAATTATCAAAATATTGTTTATAAGTGTTTGTTTTCATTATAAATGGTTAACGGTCATATACTCTTTCTAAGAAAAAAAGAGTGAGCCATAGGCACAACAAGATGAAATTAATATGTGTCTGAGTCATTTGGGGGGCCTAAGCAGTGCTCTAGACTACAGGTCTGTGGGTCTTGATGTCTGGCCAAATGAGGCCAGAAACCTCATACTACAATTATCCTTTACTTTATAGATAATATCCACTTATAAAAATGAGTACACACCATGTCTGTCCTTCTGCATCTATGTTAATTCACTCAGTATGATCATTTGATGTGGGAATTTTTTTATATGTTGTAAATATTAATCTTTAAATAAAAGAGTTGTTTTGGCCCATGAAAGGCACCATAAAAAAATATTTGTCAGCAAATTTCATGATGTCATTAATTTTTACAACTTAGTAATACTCTTTTGTGGAGATGCCCCACATTATCTTTATTTTTCAGGCAAGGGACATCTATTTTGTTTCCAGTCTTTGGATATTATGAATAAATTGCTATAGACAGTTGGCCAAGTGTCCTTATGGTATGGTAGAATGTCCTATGGGTATATGCCCTGAAATGGTATTTCTAGATCTTGAGGTAGATCAATTCCCAGTTTTCTAAGGAACCACCATATTAATTTTCCAGGTGGCTCTACAAGTTTAAACTCCTACCAGAAGTGGAGGATTTTCCCCCTTGCTCTACATCCTTTCCTGCAGAAGCTGTCACTTGTGTTCTTTATTTTAGCCATTCTGACAGGTGTAAGATGGACTCTCACAGTCATTTTGATGTCCATTTCCCTGATGACTAAGGATACTGAACATTTTTTAAAAGTGATTCTCAGTCATTTGAGATTCCACTGTTGAAAATTCTGTTTAGGCTTGTATCAATTTTTTAATTGTAATATTTGGTTTTCAATTTTTTGAATTCCTTGTATATTATAGCTATAAATTCTCTGCCCTGTGTGTAGCTTGCAAAAACTTTGTAACAGTTATTTTCATATCTCTGTGACCCTACCTATCATGTTATCATAAAGTGTTAGCTGTTCTGTTATCAGTGGAGGAAGTGAGTGGGCCTGGTTTCTAAGCTTGTTGTTATTGTATTTGGGACCATTTTGATTTACCTCTCTGGTCACACTAAAGGAATTATTGTTTCTTTGGAACCTTTATCCTTTTACAAAGAAAACCTAGAGATATAATGAAAGAAAGTAGCTGGACCGTTGTGGTGTTGTTGAATGTCATAGCATTGAAATGTACAGAAGTGGCCTCTTGTCTCAAAGAGGTACACATATGCACGTCCTCGAGGAGGTCCACATATGCAGGCCCCCTAGGAGGTCCACATATGCAGGCCCCCTAGGAGGTCCACATATGCAGGTCCACTAGGAGGTCCACATATGCAGGTCCACTGATAAATTTCTCATTCTATGCCATCATATACTTTGTACACCTTGCTGCTGAGCATCTGATTTTATCCAGTCACATGATTGTATCTGCTTTGTATTTGCCAATCTGTTTTAGTTTTCTTTTATTTGTGAGAACACAGAAAATGTTAATTTTTCTAGTAGCCTCTTCAAAGTTTACTTGGGATTGGTGTGCATCTCCTGCATATGGCTAAAAATGAAAATCTGATGTGTTAGCTGGAATTTAGAAACATTATCTCTTCCATCTTCCACTGTGTAAAAATAAAATTGGACAGATGTTAAACATATACTAGACAAAAGTCTTCAGCATATGTTCATACAGAGGAAGAACCAAGAGGAACTTGACCTGAATTTTCTGTCATATGGATGAAAGGTATGCTTTACCATGCTTATTCATTGCGGATTCAGCCTACATATCTATATTCCAGCCTCTGGAGATCCTTTTCACACATAACTGCCAGATTTTCACTTACAAATTTATGTATTTCAACTCGGTGCTGCTAGAATAATTCTGAAGGGTGATGACATATCTCTCAAACTTATGCATCTCTATGTTACTCAATAATATGGCTAAACATGCTAACTTTTGCGTCTGAAGGTCTCACATCTTACTAACATCATTCTTTTCTCTCCTTTATTCCAAGGCTCAGGGGATTTCCTGTTTTTTGAAATGGCTTGATCAAATAAATGAGGCTGAATTGATTGACACTCTACATACAGTGAATGCGTAAGGTAAGTCTGCAATGAATGTGTAAGGTAATAGTTGGAAATATCCTTTCTGGTTTTCCCATACTTGGCCATATCTCACCGAGCATAGGTATATCAATAAGTACTCATTTTCTCCTCTATTAATATAAAATGCTGAAAGTGGAATATAAGTAGAGAGAAAGTCAACTCAGGTGGTCTGTGCTCCAGAAGGTGATTTCACTCTTCTAAAATTAAGAGGGCTTCATGTTTTATCTTTCAGTTCTAAGACTGTAATATTACCATACATAATAAAACATAATAATATCATGAATATTGATAATAAAGTTCTGGGTTATAGAGAGATATAAACTTTTAAATATAATTAGATGTAATCTATCATTTATTGAGGGTGCTAATTCTGCTGCTTATATGAATTTTCAATCCTAAATACACACTAAAGGTATATTAAATGGCATGACAAAATTACCATAAAGCTATACTCGTTTCATTATATAACTTCATAAATACAAACTTTAGGGTCTAATGTCCATATTATTTGCAAGATAGAAGCATAATGATGCACTTCTCTATTTTTATTGGGCAGTAGTCACATAATCTAAATCTCAAGTGGTAAATGGATTTTGCTTAGTTTTCTGGAGTGAAATGCAAGTATTTATACTCTACAGAGGTAATAAAATCTTTAATTGTGTGGGTTGCTTTGTGATTTGGTTCTTAATCATAAAATGTAACATACAAGTAATGAAATTGCAAATGAAAGTATTTGTGTTCTGTGGCAATTTATGGTATTTATTTTCTTCAAAATGTTCCCTATAGTAATGCTTTATTGAAAAACAAAGTAAGTTAGAAAAGAATCTATCAAAAGCAGTAGAGTTGTAAATTCAGTGGAATCATATAAAGAACAGTCTTTAAACTGGCTTATTTTATATGTTAAATAGCCAAGTTTTCAATTTAAAAAACTTTCAAACCTACCTCTTGGTTTAATAATTTTCCTGTGCATATTACCTTACTTGCCTCCCAAACATGTTCAATATTTACTATCCTTTAACCTTCTTGAGTTAATTGGAATAAACCTCTGAAGTTTAAATCAGATGCTACTATCATTTTTCTACCCTCCACATTGCTTTTCTATTCTCCATGAACCCAGTGCTTGGAAACTGATGCCACATTTATTAGATGACTTTGACAATGAGTTTCCTGAACCATTAGGTTCTACAAGAGACAGTACTTTATAGACAGAGAATATAGCATACTAGCCCTGAGCATACAAGAGCAGTCTCAGTGGTTAGGCAGAAATTGCTTACCTATTCCAGGTCCATGGATGCTCAGCCCTGAAGCTTTGTCAAGAGTAACTTTGTATAGAAACATTGTGAACTCTGCATCTTAAGGGAAGGTCAGCTAGAAACTCATTTTCTGAGTTGGTTCTTGTACATTTTCCAATTAAATGTATTAGTATCCAATTTCGCCTGTCTGAAATCTCTCCAGTTTTAGATACATTTTAAAGTTTTCTAACTTAACTTGAACTCATACTCACTCCTTATTAACAATTTTCAAAAAGTGCTTTGCAGATGAAGGACAAAATGTTTTTTAGGACATTGATTGAGCCTTGTCACCTGCACTGTTGAAGTCTTCATAAAGGCCCTATAATCTGTCCCAGTTTTCTCATGTCTTGTATTGGTCAGTATTCCTTGCCCTTCCGTAGCTGTAAGAAACAAGCATTTTCCAAATCTCCAATTTTAGTACACACATACAGAACCTTTTACCAATATCAGAACTATTTTTACATATAAATTTAATGTAACTATTAATTTTTTGAAAATGTTCAGGCAATGTATTTTGATAATCTTTACTACCAACTCCTTCCTGTAACTCTTCCTAAATCTATCTCCACCTTACCCACTCCTGACTTTGTGTCCACTTCATTTTTTAAAATTATCCACTGATGCTAGTTTTTATCTCCCTTTTACCCATTTGTGTGGGGCCATCCACTATAAATTGGTTGACAAAACAAGGGCTATATTTTTGAAGAAAACCGAGGTTTTTCTCCTCCAGAATAATTCCTCAATTGTTGGCTGGAACCCAGAGACCTTTCATGGTAAAATGTTTTCTGGCTTGATCTTGTGCAGGTCCTGTGAAGGCAACCACAGTTGTGAGCTCACGAACACAACTATTCTGTCAAGTGAAGAAAGCACAATTTCACCAGTCCTCCTAGATTTTCCTTCTTACAATCTGTCAATCTCCTCTTGCATGGCAGTCCTTGAACCCTCTTCTTCTCTGTGTGCCAAATACATACACACACACACACACAGGGGGGGGGGGAGTTGGAGGGGGAGGGGGGGGGAGGGGAGGGGAGGGGAGGGGAGGGGAGGAGAGGAGAGGGAGAGAGAGAGAGAGAGAGAGAGAGAGAGAGAGAGAGAGAGAGAGAGAGAGAGAGAGAGAGATGGGGGATGGAGGCAAAGAAGTATGCCTGAGTGCTCTATTACTACAGAAACACACACTCACTCATCTATGTTCATAAAAACTCTATTCATAGTAGCTTTGACATAGAAAAACAGAGATGTCTATCAGCTATTAAATGGATAATAAGAATGTGGTACCTATATACAATGAAATCTTATTAATATATGAAGAAAAACGAAATTATGATATTTTCATTTAACATTTAGAAAACTGTGTTTAACTCAGAATTTTCTTCTTTTAAAACTATTGCATGTGTATAGGTGTTTTACCCTCATTTGTATCTGTGCGCAGCATATTTAACTCATACCCCAGCATTCAAGTAGAGCGAATAAAAATCTTCTGAAAATGGCATTAAAGAGAGTTTTGAGGCACAATTTGAGTCCCATTATCCAAATTTGCATGCTCTGGAAGAACAGGCAATGAACGATCTTAATCATTGAGCCACTATTGCAGTTCCCAGGATTTTCTTGGTAATTATATTATATATGTTCTTTTAGAACATTCTGATGATTACCTAACTTCCATGGGAAAATTATAAACTCAATCATCAGTAAAAATTCTCATTTCAAACTTTCTTTAAATATTATGCATGCATGTAAAAAATTAGACTGCATGTTGCTGCATACATACTTCTCCATTACATACTGCTGTGTGCTCATGATATTTTTTCCTCTCTAAACCTCTTCCAATTTGTTTATCAGTATCCATGTTTTTCTTTTTATATGTTATTTTTTATTTTCATAAAACTTCTTATGATTGACTATGATGCTTCTAAAAATGTTCACAATCAAATCCATATGCTCAGATCCAGAAATATGGCTCAGAGGCTAGGAATGATTGCTACGCTTACAAAGGATATTAATTTGGTTCCCAGCACCCACATCAGGCAACTTACAACTACCTATAAATTTTGCCTCAGGAAGTTCAATATTCTCTTCCATGAACACACACACAGACATACAGATACACACACACACACACACACACACACACACACACACACACACACACACAGAGAGAGAGAGAGAGAGAGAGAGAGAGAGAGAGAGAGAGAGAGAAATGTTAAAATTATAATCTATATAATTACATATAAAATTGCCTTATAACTGTTATAGCATAATTTCCACTGGGTATTATAAAAGTTTTCATTATTATATTGCTTTTATAGATCTGAGGGAAACTCAGGTGTTCTAAGGCCTTTGAAGACAGGCCTTTGATATCACATGGAATGTAGGACTACTATTCCAACATGGATAAAGATCTATTAGCAATAAAATTCTGTTCATTTTTTTTTAAAAAGCAAAATAATTGAAAATAAGGATATTTAATCATATAGATTTCAAAGAATGAAAATATCTATTTTTCTATTGATTACTAGAGAAATCAATGAAGTGAAGTTTACTAAAATCTTTGCAAAAAATAATCTTTATCTCTTAAAAATCAATTAAGCCAAATAAAATAAATTTATGGAAATAAATGAACAGTATCTTAAGTAGTCTAGATACTCCTGAAGTTTTCCAGTAACACTTGCTTATGCATTTGAGCTTATCAATTCAGCAGAGGCCCCAGGTAGGCAATATTCTACTGAGCTTAGATACTGACTCTATGGGAAAGAAAAAGAAAGCTTATGGGGGAGACACCTCTTATTCTACATAGATGTTGGCAAAAATAGAAAGCGGGGGATAGAAAATTACTAGTTAGGTACTGTACATTCTGTTTGTGAAATGTTCTCCTTTCAAATGAATGTCAGCAAGAATTTTCTTTTCCCCTATATATTCTACCACACAGTCTCAGTATATTTTAGCAGTAGGTTAGGAAAGATATTGTGAAGCTTAATACGCTTTGTGTAAAATCTAAATATGGACTCTACTTTCTACATTTTCTTTTTATCAAGTTACACGTTGGCATAAACTTAAATTATACTTAGAAACATGAGGATGTTGAGCCTTCAATCTCATTTTTCTCCTGTTATTGAAGTCTTCCAGAAGTTGATTTTTCTTTTATTTGATTTTGATTATTCTTTTTGATGACTGGTCACATTTTTTAAGTATATGTGCTGCCGAAGCCAGCATAACTGGTCACATTTTTTACATTCAATCTTTTTTGATAAAATGTTTCTTTATTTCATGATTTACTAGGATATTTAATTCTGCTAAAATATAAGAATATTATTACTATAATAATATCTACTAAAATGGCAAAATATTTCTATACTAGGACATTTCAAATATCCATTCAGTAAACGATTATCTGTATCAATACGGAACATTTAAATGTGATGTCTGCACTCTGTTAATTAAGAGAGTTGGTTAAAATGAAAATAAAGCGTACGTGTACAAATCAGGATGGAAGATCTACAGATGGTTCGTACACTGTACACACAGGCACATTCTTAAATAAAAGAGAAGGTGCACCTTCATGCCTATATAGAAAGAATATGGGCCACCAACAGTGTGAACTACTTAGAAGAAAAAAAAATCTCTTTTTTGTTTTAATTTGTCACATCAAAGACAACTCCTCACCATGGACCGCCGAGCCTGCATATATGTTGTGAAAGCAGAGGCATCTTCAATGCTGATAACACAGAAACTCAAAAGTACTCAGGGTGCAGAGAATGAGACTGTGGGATGCTCATCCCTAAGTGGTACACCTCCTTCCCCCTGTTCAGTGATCATTGAGGAAAAGAGAAAAGAGTGTAAGGGACAGATGTGATGCATGATAGTTATGAAATAGTGTCTTTAAACTCAGCAAGGCCACTGCATATGTGAACTCACAGTGGTTATGACATTATGCATGAGTTTTATGCAAACTCAAGACAGACCAAATACCAGTACGAAAGAGAAAAGCAAATGGATGCAAAGTCCTACACTAGCTATTGGCACTTGATAGCTCCTAGGAGAGGGAGAGATAGTTTTCTTTAAGAATATAACCCCTGGTAAGTTGACCATACTTCATTGGTCTGAAAATCCATGAGCAGCACAAATTGGACTCTCCAGGTTTTTAAAAAAGGTGACATATTGTTGGGTGAGTAGGAAAGGAAGTGCATCTGGAAGAAATTTTGTGGGAGTGAATATGATCAAAACACATTGTACAGAATTGTCAAAGAACTAATAAAAGATAGAAACAAAAATAGTATCAATGATTTTGCTTTTGCTTTTTCCTATTGTGATAATGTAAAAACACACAAGTAAATGATGGTTCCAAATTTAGAATTAGTTTTACAATAAACATTCACGATTTTAAATATCAGTGTACACTATGAAACATTCACAATTTTAAATATCAATGTTCACTATGCGTGCACATGCGTGTGGATACAGACACACACACACACACACACACACACACACACACACACACACACACACACACAGATTCCTTCCTAGAAAAATTGCGGCCTACTGTTATGAGCCCTCAAATGGCCCAACCAACAGGAAAATAATCATAAGTACTTCTGTGCATATTGGCTATTAGGAAATTTGTTGCATTTTAAGATTTGAAAGTGTGGTTTCCTTGTCAATGCCCCACCATAGTACATTAAATCAAAGCTTTAAGCATGAAATTCAGAGTACAAAGCTCTCACAGTTAGTGGTAAGGAACCACATAAAGCTTAAAGAATTGCACAGAAATAGATAAATCATTGAGAAACATCCAGTGGGCTCAGACTCCCACTTTCAGCTAAGTACAGACTGAAGAATAGGGAGATGATGATACACATTAAAAGAGGTATCTTCTCTAATAATCTAAATCAGTGTGCCTCAAGATAAATAACATGCAGTGAAATTTGGATTCTAAAACCAAGAGGCACATACGCTTAATTTCTCTTTGGCTATGATCTTATACTCCACACTGCTTTTTATTATTTTGACTAAAAGCTGAAAAGAGAGGGAGAAAGCCATAGGGTAAGAAACGCAGCATGAAGCTGTCTGTATGCTTGCCTTTGGCCCAGGAAAGGTTGCTAATCCCCCAAGGGTTAAGTGGTAGTGACAACTAGCAAAGCATGAGCTATCTTGCTGGTTTCCTGCCCAGGAGCAGCACACAGTGAAAGATGCTGTGGTAGGCTGCCAAGTGCGCAAGCTGGGAATGTAGGGGGAATTCAAGCGAGCATGAATTTCTCACATTAAAGAACTGTGCTATAAATTCCTTGCAGCTTGCTCTGAAAGAACTCATTTGTGATCCTACCAGGGAGCTGACATCGGATACCGGCCATACACAGGGTGTGAGAGCCATGAAGGCTAGACAGGCACGCTGACTGTGCTGCAGCTCCTGAGCCTCACTTGTGCTTTCTAATGTCCCCATATCTTCCTGCTCGGCTCTTAGGCATGTTGTTTCAACGTAAGCTTTGGTTTTATGGATGCCAGATGCATATACTTTAATGTATACTTTTATACAAAGTATTTTCTAAGTTATCAGTTTCAAAAATATGGAATTACATATAGCAGTCACCTGGATTAGTGAAACATGTATAAAAATTTAACAGTTGATCCAGACCAAGAGACATCTGGTTAAAAGAAAGATACAGGGCTTGTTTGAAAGTCTCACTACTGGGATCTTATTTCTTCTGTTAGTGGTTTTACTTTTTTTTTTTTTTTAAATCATGCGTATCCTATAGTTTCATTTTATGTAGCTGTTATGTAGTACAAAACAGATTACTGGATATTTCTGTAGATGATCACAATCCCAAGTATATAATACTGAATTCAACACAAATATATTATTGAATGTTGAAACTAAATAAATCAGGTGCTTAATTAATTATACTTTATTATATTTAAGTGAATTTTGTATTTTCCTAAGTGTACTATTGAGTTATAATTTTTTTGCAATTGAAAATAAAAAATACAGAAAATACTATCTTTTGCTCCAATTTTACATATTCTAACTGCAATATGCATATATAAATACTTTATACATGTGATATTTAAGTATATTTTTATTTTCTATAGAAATAATATATAGATGTATATTAGTTGATATGTTATAAAGATGCTTGACATAACAATAATGTATATAAAATATAAAAATACAATATATTACATCTATTTGAGTGCATATATGTGCATATAAAATCTGGAAGTATTAAGTTGAATCAATTTGTATTTCTGTTATTCAATATTATTATGAAGAATATACTGCCAACTTATAATTTAATAAAATATAAACTAAATTGGGATATTGAAAGAAGGATGCAAAAATAGTGAAATGCAGTTTTCTTACAAAATTTGCCATTTTTATGATAAATTATTACTCCAAATATATGGATCTCTGAATATACTCTTCTGGCAATGTAAAGCTCCTCATTGGGGTAATGTTTCACAGAATGCTAGCATTATCAGGAAGTAATTGGTAAAACTCAAAGAGGAAATTTGAGAGATAGGTTTATAGTGGAATCTATTAACAAAACACACTGGATTGTAAGCCATATATTAATAGGAAAATACTAAATATAGTGAATTGTTATTGATTCTGAGGTGGGCCTTTCCTTGATAAAGGTTCTCAAGAGTCACACATACTCCTAGAAGTAACTTCAATAAACTTATATCACTAAGCCAGACATGGATGGAATTATTTCTTTAGTCTATTGTAAGCCCTATATCTGGGGTGATAAACATTTTTTAAAAATATTTCCCTCGAAAAACTCACAGAACCCTAAAAGTTTTGTAGATGACGAATACATAAAGAATCATCAAGGAGTAGCTGAGATGAATGCTCTTGAATGATTTTCTTCCCTTTTTGGGGTTATTGTTTATTTTCATACTCTACCTTTCTCTGTACCTGGGAAGAACTAAAAATATGTTACTTGATTTGCTGAGGAATGTCTGCAATATAAACACTAAGGCAGAGTCAGTCGGCGGTGGGGAGGCAGGGGACAGGGGCACAGGCAAGATGTCTATTTCAGAAGATTCACGAACTTTCCAGAATAACAGCAACAGAAACAACAGCAGGAAAAGAAAAAGAAAAAAAGCCAGTGCCAGGAAAGGCTTACATTTTCTGTAGTTGTTGGCCAGTGAAGTCCCAAAGACCCCAAAACATTACAACGCTCTCCCTAGAATTCTCTAGAATTTGACAGTAAGTTCCTGTTGCAGAAGACACCAAATACTTCAGCCATAGAATATGAAGAAATCAAGACAGTACTTACCTGGTATCTTCATCCCTACTATTAGATTTCGTAGTGTTTTAAGGTGCTGTGCATGCTACTGAAGGAACAAGAGAATCACTAACCTTATCCATTCATGAACACCATGTGCTACAATGATGACCAACATGGGCAGAAATGTCACCTGGTAGAATAATGCCAAAAAAAATGTGATAATCGCTGCCTATTTCCTGGTTACATTTAAGACACTTTCCAGAAACTGTGACCCGTACCCAACACTGTTATCGGTGAAATCACAGCATTTGTGACAGCATGTCTGAGACCTAGACAAGTCATAACCTTATCAGAGAACCTGCTCCTTTTAATCTTCTGACTGGACCTGGTACTATACCAATTCCTAGTAGCTTATCATTAGTATCTATCAACACTAATCTGAACAGCTTTATAAACACACACATGCACGTTATTTAAAAAATATACTATTTAAAAGATTTTTTTAAACATATCCACCACTCTTCCCTCCTCCTTTTTCACAATCCTTCAACTTTCCTCCATTCCTCAGAGAGGGTGAGGACTCCCAGGTTGAGTCAATGCAGTCTGGCATATCCAGTTGAGGTTTGTAGTAGATGGTGCTTACGATAGACATCCACTGTAAAAGTGCAGGGAAGAGACTGGAGAATGCTGAGCTCTAAATAAGACATGCATGAGACCTACATCAAGAAAGACAAAGCCCAGAACACAGAGATAGACACAAAATTCCACTTCTAGATGAGTATCTATTGGCAGCTGATAATTACTAGGAGAGGGAAAATCACCCTTTTTATGAATATGGCATCTGGTAGATCAACAATTCTCCATTGGGTGCTCAGTATATCTAAGAATGTTTAGACAGTACATACTAGGCATAATGTGTTTTCAAAAGGACACAAAATTAGGTGGGTATGAAATGGGAGAATGGTTCTATAAAAGTCCTCAGAAAAATAAACGTATGAGAAGAAAATTTCCACATAATTGTACTAAGAAAAATTTGAAATTTAAAAAGCTTGTGTGTGTGTAAATGTATGTGCTTGTGCATGTGTACACAAGCATGTATGTGTGTGGGGGGGGGGAGGTGAGACTGATTCTTGTTAAAGTATTAATGGTACTTATTTAACTATAAAATATAGACTTTTCTCTCTCAACAGACAGAAATATGCTTATTCTCGTGAAATCAGGCATGTTAAACTGCAATGCATTTCCTGTGGAGTTGAAACAAATTTCACCAAGAGTTTTTGCAAACTGTCTTCTCAGAAGTATATTAGATCAGCCACTTGAGAATATCGTGATGACTACACTTGGTACCAGATAACCTTCCCATGTGGAAAGTATAATTTCACTTTGTTATTTCTAAGATAACTTTTCTTATCTGAAGGTGAAAATCAGACTAGAAATTGAGAGGATATTTTGTTTTAATGAGAATAAAGAAAGACTTGAGCTTTTGTGTCTGTGATGGTTGAGATATGACTAGGGGCATAATTCACAGAGTAGACGCATTGCATTTAGGATAAATGGTGCTTTGGAAATAGTTATACAAGTAACTTGGATTTTATATTTTTCATCATAATATCTCAATTTAAAAAATAAAGTAAACATTATTTTATATACCTAATTTTTAAAAAGGTAAAAATTTCTACTATATAGTGGCATATATAAGGATGGTTAAATGACTAGAACTTTAGAGATATTTCTATTTGATTATAATATAATTTAGGGAATTTTCTTGAAATTGATATATTCCCAAGTTCATAAAGAAATTTCTTGTTATAGAAAAATGACCTGTATAGACAAATGAGACAATCACACAGGAAAAGCAACATTGGTTTCCCCAGTAAAACTCTGAAGCCAAATTTTTTTTTAGGAAAAGATGAAGTATGGGACTGAGAGAAGCAGTAGAAGAAAATCCAAAGACTGGACACAGTATTATGAGGTCTTTATCCTGATTTCATCCCTAAAATTAAATATCTCAGATATGCTCTGTATTTAATACAGAAAGTTTGGACAGCCTAATTTTCCCATTCCTGAACTAAGATGCATGTGAATGTCAAGCTAGTCTTCTGGAATGTATTATTGTCACCTCAGGATTATCTTCACGAAGGCCATAAATTGGTTGTTTTAAAACCATGTTCACCTACAACTGTCATGGGGAGATGGAGGTAAATTATGTTCAAAATCTTATTTTCAAAATGTGTGTCTAACTCCATATTGTGAGTCATTTTTCTTTTTCGGTTTTTCTAGAAATTCTTGTTTGATTATCGTGTTTAGTTGTTTGGTTCATTTATAGTTAATATAGTAAGGAGTGGAGGTCCTGTCTTTATTTTCCAGTTGATATATTATGTGAAGAGAATAAAGAGACACTGAATCTATGTTTCACTTTAATGCACTGTACTTGTTCGATTTTGGGAAAAAAAAGTCAAGTGAATCTAAAATCCAAGTATCATCATTTTTGTTCAGATTAACAAATATGAATTCAGATCAAGAAAATGTCACATTGGCAGATGAATAGGGAAAAACGTATGTGGACATCCTCATCAGCTGCTTTCATAGTTTCCCTTCCTCTGACTTCACTGGCATTTTTTACTGACCTCAAAAAGTAAAGTGTATTTGCTACATTAATACTAAGTATGATACAGATATAAGAACTTATTATCTATCATTGCAAAAACAAAACAAAACAAAACAAAACCAACCAATGTTTTTGAGAGTTAATTAGACACTGTGGCCATGTTTATTTCTCACTAACATTTGATCTACAGCCAGAGCCCTTGACAGTGTCAACACTCTCCTCTGCTATGATAATCAGAGGTAATATTCCATTTTCTTACTGGACTCTACCCTCTGAGGAGCTCCTGCCATCCTACTCAGTAGCGTTCTGTGTAGCAGCCTGTTTGTGATGAGCTTCAGGTATACATGCGACTTTAATTAGTGTTCTCTGGAAAGTAAGTAGATTTAAAATTTTATAAGATGCATGAATTATTTAAACTAGTTCTTATATTTTCAAATTTCTCAACTCAGTAATAGTAATAATGGCAATAACAATTTGAAAAAAAAAGTCTTCTTTATAACATCTCTGAATGCAATGGAAAGCATTTATCCAAATTCTTATATTAAGCCAATGTTCTGGGAAATTATAAGTACATTGTAAACCTTCCAATGTTTTCATTTTTATCATCACCTTCTCGATAGAACACTATGCTCTAAAGGGAAAATGATCAAATAGTTAAGGGTGTATTGAACTCAGGCAATTCATGCTAACAGAATTCTGCCTACAGGATTTGTGCGGTAGTTACTCAGGTAATAATGATAACATTAAAGGAAATGAGAGTGCCATGTTGAATATGAGGGAGACATCTGTTAGCCCGTGTGTGGTACTAATGGGAAAAATTAAAGAGAAACCATTGATCCGAAGGAGAATAAACTTAAGCATTCTAACAAAAGTACAATTACAGAAGTGATTACTGGATATAATATGTGTTCCAAAGAAAGAGAACAACCTGTCCTCTTCATTCTAAAAATATATATAAATAAATAAAAGAAAAAAATAGGACTAATTCCTTATGCTTTAATCTTGGACCAGTGATCAGATCACACACAAAACAAAAGTAGCCTATACGGTTATCAAAACCGTGTACTTAAGTGTACTTAGATTCCTTATTACATTAGGCAAGAGGAAAGTTTAATACAGACCTTAATATACCCAAAATTATGCTATGATTTATTTATTTATTCATTTGTTTGTTTATTTATTTATCATTTTTATTGAAAATAGTCTTTCATACAATCCATCCCAACTGTGGTTTTCTATTCCCTATTTCCAGATCCTCCCACATCCCCACCTACCCAGATCCACATTGATTCTATCTCTCAAGAGAAAATAAACAGGCATCTAAAAATAATAAAATAAAATAAGAAAAAACATAGAAAACATAATAAGACAAAACAATCAAACAGAAAAAGGTGTCAAAGAAAACACATAAAAACCACGTATAGACACAGAAATATACACATAAAAATCCTTTACCACCACATACTAGGAATCATAATATATAAGCAAATAACCTATGAGGTTAAAAAAAGTAAGGCCCAGAGAAAGTATTTTGTGAAAAATAAACAAGCTTCCAATATACCATTGGGTTATCTACTGGTGGGCATTGGGGCTGACCTGTACTGTGGATTGTATATTCAGTGATATTGCATTGATTAATACTTGCTTTAAAAATAATTATTAATTAGAAATAGTTTTGTGGTTAGGTATGTGTCCAATTTCCTTCTCAGTGTTGGGATTTCTTTGGCTTAAACCTATGCACTCCCTGTACTCGCTACCATGGTCTGTGAGTTCATGTGTTCATCAGTCCTGCTGTATCCAGAGGGACAATTTCTCCACTTGCCCTTACGATCTTTATGCCTCCTCTTCTGTCTAGTTCCTTGAGCACTGAGGTAATAGAGTTGATGGAGACATAGAGCTGAGTGTCCTGAGGTCTGGCCCTCTCTGCACATTGTTCAGTTATGAGCCTCTATACTTGTTCCCATCTATTGCAGGAAAAGGCTTCTCTGATAATGGCTGAGCAAGACACTGGTTTATGAGTCTAACAGAATGCTATCAGAAATAATTTTGTTGCTAACATTCCTTTAGCAGAAAAATTGTGTTTCGTTTTCTTCCTGATTTATGGTCAATCTAGTCTCATGTGCTTGGCTGTCCAAGGAGTGTAGAATATGAGTTCTTTTTCATTGAGAGGGTTTTAAATCCAATCAGAGAGTGGTTGACTACTTGCCGTATACTTTCTGAGACAGTCTGATTATGTGGCCATACTGGCTTCCAATTTTTTAATTCTCCCACCTCAGATTTCCAAGTGCTGAAATGACTAGCATGTACCACAGTCAATTCAGAATTAGGACCTCAAATCTAAAGACAGCTTGTTCTATTTTCTTCAGTGTGATCTCAGATTTGGGTTCATGTGTAATTGTAACTTGAATGTTAAGATTTGACAGTAGTTCTGAATATATAAAGTTAAGTTTACATGTTGCTTTCCTTCAGTAGTTTTAATCAAAGCTTAAGACAACTGAAAAAAAAATAACAACATATAGGACAAAAGAACGTAGGTTAGCATGGAGTTGTCATTAAGAGGTTTAAATCAGCTATGTCCCCAGAACTGCAGAAATACCTCTTCCCAAGAAGTGAAGGAGAAGGGGTCAAGAGTGATTTTCTGGAGAAACTAATAAGTGAGCGGAGACCGAAAGGTTACTCTGTGGAGGAACATGTTATTCAATGAGACAGAACATTATTGTGGCTTACACATAATATTTGCTTCTTAAAGTAGACATTTTCTTCTCATGTAGCTTTGTATTTAGAAATATCAGGTGATTGCTGTAGGAAAGATTTCTGAATAGAATATGAGGGAGAGTATAGAAAAATTACTTTTTAGTCAACCTCTGTTTCCACCTGCATAAATGATGAATCGGAATACCTGTAATGAACCAGCTATAGGCTTCGTCTGAGCCAAGATCCAAACTTTGTAACGTGCAGATGAGGAAGTCTGAGAAATCAAACCAGCAGATGATGCCTTCTGCTCACTTTATCATCCTACAAAACTCAGGCTTTTTTTTGTCTGACCTCTGATCCTCAATGAAATGCACACAAAATACTTTCTCTGAATGCACATCAATCATTGGTACAGACTTTCTCAAAAGAATGTCATTGAGAATTAGACAACATTAATAAATAATACTTCCCTTGTTTTCCAAATGGGGGACTGTTACATTGTAATAGTTTCTTGGTCCCGGGCAGCTAGAGGCCCAGATGTACATACCTGCAGCTCCAGATCCCTTAGCCATCCGCCGCTGCTCAGGCCCCCATAAATGACTCAGATGCTTATATTAACTTCATGCTGTTTGGCCTATGGCTTAGGCACATTGCTAGCTAGCTCTTACATCTTAACTCAACCCATTTCTATTAATCTGTCTGCCACATGGCCCGTGGCTCACCTGTGTTCCTTACATGTTGCTCCTTTGGGCTTCTGGCTTGATCTGTCTCTCCTTATATGTTGATCCTTTGGACTTCTGGCTCCTTCTGTCTGACTCCACCCTGCTCCTCCTACCTATTCTGATGCCTCCTCCTACTTTTTCTATGGTGCCTGTCATGGGCCAAAACAGCTCCTTTATTTAAAGATTGCTATTCACAGCATACAGAAAGGCATTCCCATATCACTTCCCCCTTTCTGTCTAATAAGAAAGGAAGGCTTCAATTTTAACAAAGCAAAATTATATATAACAAAATCAAGCAAGAATTAGTTACAACATATAGTCCATTTGTATTTAGCAAACCTAAAGAAAATTCTCTTATCAACCTTATCCTTATGAATCTAAAGTTTCATATATACCTTAAAATAACTAAGAAAAACTAAACCTATGACTATCTAATCTTTATATCAAAGACCACAGAAGGATATATTTACCTAAGTAAACCGGAAGTGCAAGCAACTTCCAAAATCTAGAAATGACAGAGATGACACTTATCTGCCTGGACAGTCACCCAAAGTTCCTTTATAAAGTTGGGGCATCCATCTTCAGCCTACAGGCTCAGAGTCTCTTTTTATTTCAGTGAAGCAGGAAATCTGCTCTGTCTATTTTGGTATAGTTTATCAGTCACTTCTTGAGTCCTGAAGAATGTCTGACAGTTTTTTCTGCAAAGCAGGAACCTGCCACCTCGGCTTGTTCTGCCAAAATTCAGAGGTCACCTTCTTATGGAACTTGCATGTCCACTTTTAACAGCATATTGTCAAGCAGTCAATATAAGAACAGGTTCATGTCCAGTGGCTAACCGATGCCACAAAGAAGCTAATCTCCATATGGAGTTTCTTCGATGCCCATTTTTCTCTTGAAGTAAATTGGTGCTGCCAGAAGCAGACCTGTCTCACTGTCCAGCAAAGTATAAGTTCTTAAAACATTTAAATGCCATATTCTGTAGGTCTTAGAAGTATTTGAAGATTATCTATCTAATTGAATTATATCTTTGTATAACTAAAAAATCTAACTAACATGCATTTCTTAATTATACATTACAAATTTAAATCAGTTACATAAACATCATATCTTAAGCAAGAGTAGAAGAATACATATAGCATAAGAGAATTGACCTTAAATTTGTATCAATAAACCAAAACCATGCCAATGTAAAACATTTTGAGATTAACAGCTGATTTTCTGATCTAAGTAAATTCAATAATCTAATTTTTTAAAAAAATTATTCATATACCATATTCCCCTTTTCTTCTTACAAAGAGATTAATTATGACCATTAACCATTTATAATAAAAACAAACATTTATAAACAATATTTTGGGAATCTGGGTGTAGTTTTCCATTACTACTTCCTGCTGATTAAGGGGCGTTGAAAAATCTCATGGGTTCCTGAGACTGGATAATAGTCTGTGGCCCTGAAGCTGATATGGCCATCTCTTCTCTTCAGAGATTTTTTCAGGGGTCTTGGTTGACGAATACTTGCCTGGGAGTCATCCACAGGTTCTCATCTTCTGTGGAAACAAAAGCAGAACTCTTCCAAAGCAGTAAATCCATAGACACAAATTCAAAGTCAAAATACCTTTAAAATATGTATTCTTATTTAACTTAGTAGCCTTTGCATTTGCAATCCATTGTCTTTCTGCAGTTAGTTCATCAATAGTCAAAAAATAAAAGAAAACACAATAACAACCAAAATCCAGATTTTGTGTCCATTTTCCATCCTTACATGGCTTATTACATTTTTTATTACTTTATTTCTCTTTTTAAAGACTTTTTCTATCCTCTTTCTTTCCTCTCTGAACCCTATGTACCTTTTACACACATTGTAACCTCTTTATAGGTTTTTCTTTTCATTTGAATCTGTTTTATTGTGAATCCTTGATCGTCTTCCAACCATAAGAGCTTTTAAAATACATTCTCTTAAAGAGCTGCATAGTGAATCAGTAAGTTCTCTTAAAGGGACCGAGTCTGTTTGTGGCCAGCAAACAGAGCAGAACCAAGAAAATGCTGCTACTAAGTATCCATCTTTGTTTTTTTTTGTTCAAAATAAACAGAAGCCTTAACATACTACTGAGTCTTCTGTGAGATTCCAGGAACCTGTCTGGTTGCAGCTTACACTGCCTGCCACCAGTCTGCCAGGGCCATTTTGAATGTGACCTGGATGCTATGCTTTCTTTGTTCAATGACCTGCTTCATATACACAATTTGGAAGTTTCTTTGGCTCAGTCTCTGTGCTAAAACCCTTTTAAAACTTTCTCAGGCTTTAAGTGGATATTTGCCCACCCAGGTTGGGCGCCATCTGTTACATTGTAGTAGGTTCTTGGTCCCTGGCAGTTAGAGGCCCAGACCTACAGGGGACATTTGAATTCCATATAACAGAAACACTGTGTGGTCAGTAGAGAGTCATACACAGCTACCTCATGGCCAAGTTCACAGTAGAATATTAAAGAGTTGCCAGTTTATCATTGACTTTTATATGCCTCTGCTTTGTTTCCTGTTATTGTCACTTGTATTTTTTTTTTTCATTTTTAGCAAATTCTTATTTACTTTATATAGTACAGATATACAGGGCTTTCTCTGTGGTTTGAAAATAATGAAAAATTGAGACCATGATAAGATTTTCTTTCTCTTTGCTCATTGAAAAAAAACATATTTTGAAGGACTAGGATCATGAGGTCTTGAATTTGATGCTGAACAAGCATGTCAAACCCTGGGCACCATGGCATGAACCTGCTATCCTAGCCCTAGGAGGCAGTGACAGCAAGATCCCTGCGACTGCTGGCCATCTAGACTAGATGAAAGCAACAGTTTGGAGAAGGCACAGGCTGAGTCGCCACATTCATGCTTACACATGTGTGAGCCATCACATTGTACACTTAGAAAGTGGGAAAGGAAACCATGTACTTTGTTGGATGAGATGGTGCCCACGTTTGAGAATTAATCATAAAAAGAAAAACATTTTAACTTTGCATAGCTGGCTTATAAGTAAAACAACTGTGATTCAGTTTGCTTAGTGTTTGGTGAGCACACACAAGTGTGTACACATACACGTGCACATGTGCAGAGAGAGAGAGAGAGATTGAGAATTATGCACAGCACCTGAAGTTCAATAAGAAAGTTTTATGAAGGTGTATGAACAAGGAGATAGGGATCATGAGGAAAATTCCCACAGTGATGGCTGGCTGAAGCTCTGGGGAGCTCACTGAATCAAGAATAGCCACTGGATATCCATGGGGAAAAGTAGCTATGGCCTGGATATTAGGATTAGAAAGATTTTACATTGAATTATGAATGTGGTGAAGAAAATACTGGTTCTGGGGATTTTTAACTAAGTAACTTCTAAGGTCTGTAAGTTCTGAGATAGGCTAACTTTATTTCTCAATTTCTCAGTTGAGAAAATGAAAAGAATTTTCTACATATTGATTTTTCCTTAAGTCTGAACATATTATATTTTAAGCAAGCACTTGTTACAGTGGAGGACCCAGTAGGCTTGCAAAGTTGTTCACTGTTATTAATCATTTATAAGCTTTTAGTGAAAAATGCAAGTTCTAGGTTCACTAAAGTGTATGATACTTCCTTACATTGCTCTCTCTGGGAATTTTGTAATATTACATTCATATTAAAATAATTTTGTGCCATATTTGGAAAATATTTTTTTAATTAAAATAAGTTCTCAAAAAGCAAAAGTATCAAAATGCAAAAGTAGCCCAGGGTTTGTGAGGTGTCTTATAACATACACAACTGCATTCTGTTGGTATGATTTTAAAATTGTCTGAAGCTTGATACATGCTAAAATTAACTTGAAAGGATATATAACTAGAATCACAAATAATAATATCTTATATTAGTATTAAGCCATGGATAATAATAACATCACAATAATAATTGCCACCTTAGACAATGTTACTTTCATTATTTGTAAGAATTTAGTGGAAATTTGAGAAATAAAAATTTAAATTGTGTATTTCCTGAGTATACAATATAAATCTTTTCCTTTCTATTCTATCTTTCTTACAGTTTGAGTTACTGTGTTTCCCACAACATCCATTCCTTATGCATTATGCTCCCATTAGTTATTTAGTAGCTTTCTTCAGTATCAGATGAGGTGTGGTTGTATCACTACTGTAAAAGCTAATGCTATGTCACAAGGCATCATCATCATCATCATCATCATCATCATCATCATAATAATAATAATAATAATAATAATAATAATAATAATAATAATCTATTATTCCTCGTGTCCCTGTAGACATTATGTTGTTTCCATAAGAATAATATGATGTAATACAAAAGACTATTTTAAGATATGGATCTATCTATCTATCTATCTATCTATCTATCTACTATCTATCTATCTATCTATCTATTCATATTAGGTCTTACTACATATCTCTGGCTGGCCTGAAACTCACTATACAAACTAATTGGTCTCAAACTCACAGAGATCTGTTTTCTTCTCTCTACCACGTATGTATACTATAATGCCCAGTCCTGGTTGCTCTACTTTAATATCAGTTATTATTGTTGGTGGTTTTTTTTTTTTTACTGTGACTAAATTATAAATATACATTTATATAAGAAAAACTCTATAAAGACAGTTCTTACTGTATACTCTGTAGTGATAAGGGCACATACTGTAAAATTAAGTAATAATTAAACTAAATAAATAATAATAGAAGACAAAAATAAAGGCACAATATAGTTAGTATCATTTAAGTACACTAAGACAAATGAGAAGCAACAGGAACCTTTAAATTACCTAGAAATGCCTGTGTCATGCCTACCAAATAGCAAAAAAACTTCCTTGCTACAAATAAATGAGAAATTGAAAAATTGGATTTAACTGTAAGAAGACAATAATGCTATAATTTTATTAAGTGAAGCATTCAAATGTAAATGCATCCCACAAAACCAGGCTAGCTAGCTATGATTACAAGAGCAGAAATTATTGAAATAATCAAGAAATAAAAAAGAATTGGGATAATAAGATGTTTTTAAAGAAGGAAAATTTTAAAAATTTCTAATCAAGATAATCAAGCAAATAGTGAATACTCAAATCAAATACTGCATAAATTAAAACAGATTATCCTAATATAAAATTGTTTTGATAAGCAATGAAATTATTACAAAATATGTTGGCATGAAATTAAATTTCTAGAAAAATATAATTTGAATTGATTTTTTTTAAAAAAAAAAAACCACTAAAACATAAATATGTGGAGGAATGGAATAAAAAACATTTTAAAATCTTCACAAGAGAACACACTGGCCCCAATCATTTTGAAGAAAGACATCACTTAGTTTTAGACAAACCTTTCAGAAAGAGAATAGTGCAGGCAATTTTTCTAAAGCTAGTTTCTTTCTTGATAGTTAAGAAGAAAAAGAAAAGTACACAATAGTTTTACCAAGGAATACAGGTGAAAAAAATCACCAAGAAATATACTGAACCACAACAAAATAAAATGAATATTAGGAATTTAAAAGCTTGGTTTATAAATAGAAAATGTCAATATATTAGACTAGCAAGTGCTATTATACCTTCATATGCAATTGTCTCAACTTGGAAGAGAATTCTGTTTCCCCATTATATTTATGCCAGCCTTAGGCAAGTAATTTTCTGAGCAAGCAAAATATAAGCACAAACAGCAGACAAACAATGTAGAAGGCAGCATGGATTCCCTGTGAATATGCTTCTTTCACTCACAAACCAGCAATGTTTCAGATAGAATATGGTGTGCTAGCACAGACCCTGGGTTGAAGACTATATGAAACAGAGCTGCAGCCAGCCTGTCCCAGCAAAAAGCACTTGCTAGTTTGGGAGTCTGCAGTCTAAATGCTTGTGCCCAGCACTATGTAGAGTCTAAACGCTAAATGTGGAGCCTGGATGAACTGTGTGATAGTGTTTGGAAATGAGGTCATATAAAAATGCTGAAATGAGCAGTTCACAGTGTCTTCACACTTTGTTTTCATTGGTTTCCTTATCCCAATATTCTAGAACTTTCCATATACTCCGTCTAGCTTTTTCCTTTTCTTCTTGTTACATCTCACTCTTCTTTGTTCTCTGTGGTATGAGGTTTCTGGCCTGGACTTTCGGGCTAGTCTCAAGGTTTAGACCTGCAGATCCACAGACCCGCAGTGATGCACAGATGCTTACAATAGCTTTAGGCTGATCGGCCTAAGGCCCAGGCATATCACTTGCTAGCTCTCTACCCTTCATCTAACCCATGTCTCTATCATGTTCAGCCATGGGGCTCGGTACCTTTTCTCAGAGCAGCATAGTTGTCCTCTGCTTCTTCTGGCTTCTCTCTGGCATTCTGCTCTGTTCTGCCTGTTCCCAGAGTCTTCTTAGTCTGGTAGCCCAGTCCACACTTCCTTTCTGCCTTTGGCCAATCAGCGCTTTTTATTAAACTCATAGGCGGGAACAATTATTTACAGTGGAACAACTTAATCCCCCTACCCTTCGCAAGTACATTTCATTAACTTTTATACTTCTGACTTTCTATACAATCTTTTCTTCCCATTTCACGGTCTCCTTCCCATTTCTCTTAATTGTCTAATACATGTTTTTCAATGTACACACACGTATATATGCTTTTAAATCTAGGTGCATAATTGAGAGAAAAGATGATATTTGCCTGAATCTGACTTATTTCCTCAGGATAATTATATCAACTGGAAACCATTTTCCTAAAAACATCAGAATTTCATTTTCTTTACAGTTGCAAAAAGAATCAGTTGTGTGCTTGACTGACACTTTCTCTATACATTCATCTGTTCATGAATAGCCAGGCTCATTATATTTTATGAATTTTGTATGTAGTATATAGACCAGTGGAAGCAGACCTACAAGTATCACAGTGGTGTGTTGATTTAGATTCCTTTCAGCATACAGCTAAGAGTGCTAGAGCTGTGTCATCTTGTTGTTCTACTTTTAGTTATAAGAGGAAACACCACACTAAATTTCCATAGGTATTCATCACAGAAGCTTAAATTGTGCATGTGCTATATACTAATCATCTGTAAGATACAATTGGCAATGATATTTTCTCAACTCTGTGGCTATCTTTTCGCCCTGGTGATTTTTTTTTCTGTTCTGTAGAATATCTTGTTAATTTCAGGCAATTTGACTTGCCAGTTTCTATGAGTACTTTACATGCTGTTCTAACAATCTTTAGAACATGCTCATCTATGCCTCCCTCTTGGAGTGTTTAATCATATCTTCTAGTTTCTAAAACTGCAACGTTTCAGGTCTTATTTTTATAAATCATTAATGTGCATGCTTACGCTTTGGATATAAATACAACATCACAAAGTTTAAGCTTCTATTTTTAATATGTGCAGATTTACATGGAATAAAAAAGAGAAGCCAAGAATCTAGGAAGAGGCCCGTGAGATTGGGAAAAAGTAATTTCATCAGAAAATAAATCTATAATTCAATTTCAGTAAATGTTAACTATGCTACATTTAAAAAGACTTGATCAATTGCAGTGTCTGGACATAAATGAAAAAATTTAAATCCATGACCACATTTTCTTAGTTCAAGGCATATCCCCACATGACATGCAGTGCTTATCTTTCAGAGCATTTATAACTGAACTTAATACAATATTTTTTAGATCCATCAATTTTTCTGAAAATTTCATAATTTATTTTTCTTCGTATAAATAAAATTTTCTTTACATGTACCACATTTGCACATATCTAGAATGGTTCTACATTTTACTATTGTAAAAATAACACCAATAAAGATGGATGAACAAATAACTCTGTAAGGTTAGTTTTATGGTAGACACCTTGGGTTTTATAGATATAATGAAAGTGTTACTTTTAGCTTATCAAAGATTTCAGACTGATTTTTATAGTAACGGTATCAGTTTACACTACTGTCCCCAATGGGTAAGGAAAGGAAAGGTTCCTCTTTCCCTATGTTTATTGCCATCTGTTTTCTTGATGGTAGCAATTCTGTTCCATGTGAGTAAATCTTAACTTATACTTCATTAATGGCTTTAGATGTTGAACATTTTTTAAAGTAGTTATTGGTCATTAATAACCTCTTTTAAGAAATTTGTTAAACTCCTCAAACCACATATTTAACTTGGATGTTTTCCTAGATTTTTTTCTGGTTTCTCATCATTGTTCAGGGTTGTGGTTTCCACAGACGTTAAATATCATACAGCATCTAGATGAACTGAGCTATTCTTCTGTCAGCCAGCCTTCATTATTTCTTTCGTCAGGTGATTGGCATCTGGAACTGTTATTCATTAATGAGTGCATAACATCTCTTAATTTTATATAAGAATATGGGTGAACTACCTACACTCTTGAGAAGAAACTATCCACAGATATCCATTAATTTGCTACATAGAAAGTGTTTACAACTGTCCAGAATCTGTTGAAGTAATATATCGATATCTACAGGTGCTCACATTTAATTATGTCAGCCAGTTATTAATCTTTTAAAAATATTTTTAAAATATGTTTTTTCGGCTAATATTTTTAATGATGAACATTATTGGGAACAAATATAGAGATTTCATAAAGATTCCAAGAAGAACCAAAGAAAATAAGAATTAGATTAAAGATCTGCCTCACTACAAATCTGTTATACCAGAGTTTGAAAACCATCATGATTTTCTCAGTTTGAAATTACTGGAGATTTCCTTAAAGTTCTTCCCTAGACTACCTCTCAAAGAACAGCTCTTCAGCAAATTTGTCCACAACTTCATCTATAGTCATTTTTGCCTTTTCCATGAATGTGTTTTCTGTATAAACTGTATTTAATCATAAAGTCTAAGCCACATGTATTTTTTATTGAACATTTATATTTTATTTTATATGAAGTTTATCATATTTTATGTAGCATGTAGTATTTACAACTAAAGTCTATGACAGCTATCTGGTAAACAGAATTAATTTGAACCATGTGGTTCAATGTGGAGGATGTCACATTTAAATGTTAGGATGATTAAATTAATACTTTCTGCCACATACACTAGTACAGTTCATCCAGGATCTATCATCATATCTGAATACCTAGAGACTAGACAGAAATTATTCTGCAAAGGTTTTATGCACTGGGATGCTATGGGATTATGCTCTTGTACTTTGTAAATATTTGTGACTCTTATTGGTTTAATAAAATTCTGATTGGTCAGGGGGCTGGCAGAAAGTATGGGTGTGGCAACCAGACTTATAAAAACTCCATGTAGAAGAAGAGGAGAGGTAGATGCCAGGAGATAAAGAGGAAAAAAGATGAGAATGCTCCTCTGAGAAAAGGTACCAGGTCACATGACTAAATATGAATCATGGGTTAATTTAAGAGTAAGAGTTAGCAAGTAATAAGCCTGAGTCATAGACCAATCAGCTTGTAATTAATATAAACCTTTGTGTAAATATTTGGGACTGCAGGTCCAGAACTCAGGGCGAGATAGGGCCAGAAACTTCTTACTACACTAGTATTCTGGATGCAGCAGATGTCTAATGGTTCTATTTATATATAAGAAAATTGCAAGTAGCCTATAAAAACATCATATGTATATGATGATAAAACACCCTTTGCCAGGAGTAGTCTCTTAGTGATAATATCTGAGGAGTTCCTGTCCTGGGTTTTATGTTACAAATGCAAATTTAATTCAGAGTTACATCTGTTATGAAAGTAGTATGATCTACACAATAATTTCTGACAGCTGTTGATTTGGGCAAGAATTTCTGCCAGGAGATTGGTCTTTGCCATCAAGATACTCTCTCAAGAGCAATGAATTTTGCAAGGTCACTTTGTTAATTTCTCTGAACAGAATGACCAAATCCATAGGAATAAATAACAGTTGTTACTCTCATGTGTTGACAACATCAATAATAATCTGTTACAGTGACACAGTGGCCTCAGGTCAATGTGTAATGATGCAGAATGATTAAAGAGTTTTTAAGAAGTGTCGAGGAACTCAAAAGGTCAAATACATACACGGTACATTATAATCATAAGTGCTTCTTTGAAATAAGATATGCTGTTTCTGGAAAAATGACAGTATTCATTAAACTGATCTAAGAATTGCAAGGGAGCCTCTACCCATGCCCCATAATTATTTAAGGAACTTATGTCATTAATTCTGAGGACAACATAGAGAATAATCCTTTCACACATGTGGAAAATGTGTATTATCTCCCTGTTTAGAAAACGCAGCTTATATTTAGAACTCCTTGTTAAAACAAAATTTAAATGTTCTGGCTGTAGGCATTTTTTCATGTATTTGAGTAAAAAATATATTAATATCAGTGTGTGGGTGTGTGTTCTGCTCATTCTCAATGATAATGTTTTAAAGTTCTAAAATGTATCATTGCAAACAAGAGAACAAAATTCAAAACAATTTTAACTAAGTTTAAAACAGGTATCTGAGAACAATAATGATCCACATTGAGGGAAAGAAAATACTTAAATAATATAATGTTGTGTTATTAATTAGTTAGATATTGTCATTTTGTTCCATTGAAATAAAATTTCTGAGAAGATACAAAGCTCTTCCAGAAATTTGGATATGACTAGGAATGACGAGAGAATGAAGAAATGACACACACAGAAAGCTGGTATCAGCTGGACTGGGCACTTGGATGGAAAAACCAGTGTCTAGAAATCTTTGCATTCATTATATAGAGCTGAGCAGTAAGGCAGGTTATAGCATACAACTGAATTAAGTGTTGACGATGTGGGATGTCTTTCTGTATGCTGTGGCTATCATTCATTAATAAAAGGACTATTTGGGCCTATAGCAGGCATCTTAGAAGTAGGTGGGAAATCCAAGCATATAAAAAGGGGAAGGAGGGCAGAGTCAGAGGGAGACTCTATTAAGACGCCAAAGAATGAACATGTAAAAGTAGCACAGGTGAGCCACAGGTCACGTGGCAAAACAGATTAATGGAAATGGGTTGAATTAAGATGCAGAAGCCAGCTAGCAATATGCCTGAGCCATAGACCCAGCAGAATGTAATTAATATAAGCATCTGTGTGTTTCTGTGGGACTGCAGGTCTGTGGGTCTGGATCATGGGGCAAACAGACCAGAAACTTTTTATTACATGTTGGATTTATTACATCCAGATAAACAAGAAGGCAGAGTTTATGGAATATAGCTGCATCAAGGGGGCAGGTTTACCTTACCTCAATAGGAACAGTCTCTGTAAGGGAGCAGTCTTCAGGTAGCAATAATTCAGGGGGAGGGGGGAAGCTACGGTCACATAGTCAATGCGATATATGGACATGAAAGAAAGATTTTGCCACTTACCTTTGATCCTCACTCCGGAAGAGAAGACTGTGCTATTTTCTCCATATGTATGAGCCTCTGTAGTCCTCATCACTGTCCCCATGACAACAACACACATTCACTCAGGGCTGTCCTCATTCAGGGCTTCTTTCACTCCCTAGGAATGTTTTCACCAATCACACATATTGTCACATAAAAAAGACTTTATGTTTAAGTCAATAATGCGGTTTTCCCTTTTCTATCAATCACAACAGTTCCTCCCCAAGGCCACCATGGAAAGGCTACCTGTCTGACTTTGAAGGAAAGCATTGCAGAGCTACCTAGAGTTTCCAAAGCTTGTTATTGAAACAAAAAATTTCTACCACAAACTTAAAGAATCATGACTGTAGCTGTACCTTTAGGAGCTAGTATTGGGATTTGACAACAAGCAGCTGAAGTTATCATGTAGCTTCCTCAGGGTGTCCGTGAAGTGTTCTCAGTGCCTGACAATGGGCATAAGGGAAATTTGACTATTAACTCACAGTCTTTTGCTCCAATCAGTCATGGCTCCAGTAAAGACTCTAACATTAAGGGAAATGCTTACAGTAATAACTCATTGTTAATAACAATAGTTGTTTTAACGGTTTAAATGGGGTAAAACAGCAATTTAACAATACTTAATGCTTGCTTAGTAACACAGGGTAAATTTGTTTATCTAATTTCTAAAAGCTATAAGGCTTTATGTTGATTTGTTACTGACAGATTTTGGACATGACCTGTAACATGAACAATTTTATGAGCCTATGATTTCCTTTACCCGGAAATCTTGCAATGTTCCTTTCATAAAAGAAGTAGAAATTAGCATATTTGGATAAAAAGGGAAGCATTCTTTCAGTGTTTACTTTACTTTCACTCTCAGAGATTTTGTTTGTAATCTATTTCTTATTAATATGTATTCTTGTAGATCAGGGAACACTTACAAATAAAATATTATTCTAACAAATAAAGTTCAAGGAAATACAAATTTGGCCTCAACTGTCACATACTCCTTTACCAAGTAATTTGCAACCTGAAGTCCTTGGCAACAAGAATTCAAACTACTTAAAATTATATATATATATAATATATGATATATATATTAAATTTTCTAGAATCTATTTTCAAAAAGTGAGTATTGTAGATAATTATATATGCAAGAAAAATATTTAGAGGTGGAAAAGCTTAATTTAATACTGATAAAATTTAAGTTATGCAAATGTAAGTAAGTAATCTTCCTTTTGCTACCTCAAAAACACACACCTGAGTAACATGATAGATTTCATCATAGGTTAAATAAAAAGGCAGGAGTATCCATCTACTGCCTGACTAAATGTGTTTCAAACCAGATGTAGACACAAGAGATAAAGAAGAATATTGTATACTTATTAAAGAATTAAAAATCTTTAAAGATAACATAATTCTAATTACATACATATACACTAAGCAGAGGATACTCAGTTTCAAAAAGGAAATTCATATTAACCATAATACCAGTGATAGTGGGTAAGTTCAATACACTACTCAAACCTTTAGATAGGTCATCCAGAAGTAAGACAAACAAATAAATTAGAAATGAGGAAACATTAGAGTTAAAATAGATAGCAAATATAATGAACAGAATAGACATTTACAATATAGCTCATTAACCCAAACAATACAGATACACATTTTACTCACCAGCTCATTTAGCTTTATCAAAAAATTAGCCATATATTAGAATATAAAGAAAGTCTCAACAAATGTAAGAGAATTGGAATAACATCTTTATTCTTTCTGACAACAAAGGAATATAGGGTCAAGTCAACAGCAATTTAAAGTGCAGAAGATACACAAATACATAGAAACTAAACCACCCACCAATGAATAACAACTGATTCTAAGAGGTCAAAAATAGTATGTAAATATTCCAAGACCTGAATGAAAATAAAACTACAACATGCCAAAACCTGTGGAATATAAATTAAGGCAATCTTAAATGAAAAGTTTCACAGCACTAAGCGCCTAAAAATAAAATTGGTGGCCTCAAATTAATAACCTAATTATACACCTGAAAGCATTGTAAGAACAAGAACAAATAAGTCTCCAAAACAGTACATGGAAAAAGACAATCAAAGTCAGGGCTGAAATTATTGAAAATAATGTGAAGAATCAATGAAAGAAAGGGTTGAATCTTTGAAAAGATTAACAAAACTGCCAAAACATTAACCAAAGGAAAGATAAAGAAAACCCAAATTAATGAGGGAAAAAAACATTACAACAGACGCTGAGATAATTCAGAAAATAATGAGGGTATACGTGAGTGTGTGTGTGTGTGTGTGTGTGTGTGTGTGTACACATTTCTGGTAAGCTAGTTTTTAAAGGGTATATGTGATGCACCAAAGCTAAATTTTATATATATATATATATATATATATATATATATATATATATATATATATATATATAGAGAGAGAGAGAGAGAGAGAGAGAGAGAGAGAGAGAGAGAGAGAGAGAGAGATTTTAGGAAGTGTCTATCTACTATATAGGGGTTTTTTACTACCCCTCAAATGGTCCTTAATTTTATCTGTACCTCTTGGTATTTACTCCCTTGTCTCTCTCCCCCCTGCTCCTCCCTACTGAATTGTCCCATTTAAGTAACACCATACATCCCTCCGTATATTATCTATTTCCCTTTCCTAAGGATATCTGTTTGTAGTCCCAAGTCCCTTACTCTATACCCAACTTTTATGGACTATAGCTTGGTTATCACTAGCATAACACTTAACACCCATATATAGTCAAATACATATCATATCTGTCTTTCTCAGTCTAAGAAATCATGTTAAAGATGAATTTTTCTAGTGCCTTACATTACCTGCAAATTTCATGACTTCATTCTTTTTTTAATGTCTTAGTTATATTCCATTGTGTAAACATACTACTTGATTTTTTCAATACATTCATCTGTCGAAAGACATCTGGTCTTTTTTTTTAACATATGACTATTATAAATATAACAGTAATAAATATGAATAAGCAAGTATCTCTGTGGTAAGATGAAATATCCTGTGGGTACATGCTCAAGAGTGGTATTACTAGATATTAAGATACATAACCATCACACTGATTTCACAGTGGAGATACACGTTTTCAGTCCAATAAGCAAGGGATGATGTTCCCTTCCTCCACATTCTCACCAGCTTGATCTGTCATTTGTTTTATTGCTCTTAGCCATTCTGACAGATGTAAGATGAAATCTCAGAGTAAATTTGATTTGCATTTCCCTGATGACTAAGGATGTTAAAACTTTCCTAGTGCTTTTCAGCCATTTGAGTTCTTTGAGAATCCTCTGTCTATATCCTATTTTTAAATGGGTTATTTTTTGAAACTAAGGTTTTTTTTTCTTTTAGTTCTTTACGTACTTTGATATTTGCTCCTCTATTGGATATATAGCTTGTATAACCATTTTTACATTCTGCAGGCTACTACTTTGTCCAAATGATAGTGATCTTAGCTTAAGAAAAAAAAAAGATTCTCAGTTTCATGTAGTCACATTTATTAATTGTTGATCATATTGGCTGGCTGGAGCTCTGGGGAGCTCACTGAATCAAGAATAGCCACTGGAGATCTATCGGGAAAAGGAGCCAGGCCCTCCAAGGAAAGGCAACTGTCAACTGGCATGGGCGGGATGAGGAGCCAAACGGATCAAGGGCAGCAGCACAAGACCTGATACCTTGAACTTGTCAGAAAAGGAAGTAGGAAATGCAATTCAAATTTTAGAAAGAGATTTTATGAATAGCACTCTAGCATTGAATGTATTAAAACTAGCAATTAATAAATGAGACTTCATGGAAGCAAAACTTTCTTCTACAAAACTACACCATAGTTTGAATAAAGAGAAACTTGAAGGAGGAAAAAATTATTACCAGTTACAAATCTTGTCAAGTGTTAGAACTGAAAATATATCAGAATCTTTAAACTCTAAATATCAAAACAAGAATTAAGCACAGAAGTAAATAAACAACTAGCTTCTGGGCTAGCCAATAGTAGAATCACTGACCAAGAGGCAGTATCACAGTTATAAGGTGATCCATTCCTAATTTTTTGTTTGCTTAAATTTATTTACATTTGTTTGTTTATTGTGTATATGACTATGTGTGGCCACAAACATACCATGGCACACTTGTGGACACAGAAAGACAGCTTGTAGTAGTCCATTTTCTTTTTCTTTCTTTCTTTCTCTCTTTCTTTCTTTCTCTCTCTCTTATTCTTTCTTTCTTTCTTTCTTTCTTTCTTTCTTTCTTTCTTTCTTTCTTTCTTTCTTTCTTTCTTTCTTTCTTTCTTTCTTTCTTTCTTTCTTTCTTTCTTTCTTTCTTTCTTTCTTTCTTTCTTTCTTTCTTTCTTTCTTTCTTTCTCTCTTTATTTATTTTTTTGACTATTTGGGTTTAGAGACCAAACACAGGTTTGCTGCAAGCACCTTTACTCAAGAGCCATCTTACAGGCCATTGGTAGTTGTTTGTTATTTTGTTATATTATTTGGATATACTGGGGAGTGAACCTGGTTTGTTACAGGTTTAGCTTCTTAGGTAAGAAGCTCTACCACTCAACTACAATTCTGACCCTTCTAATCTATCATTTTTACTATTCATTTATTCTTCTTTCATATATTATGCCCTGACTGAAGTTTTTCCTCATGCTCTCCTCCCAGTGTCTCTGTTCTCATCTCACCTCTAACCTAGATCCACTCTTCCTCTGTTTCTCTTCAGGAAGGCAGAGGCACCCAAGGATATCAACCAGACATGGCATATCAGGATCACATAAGACTAGGCATATTCCTTCATATTAAGGCTAGTTGAGGTAACCCAGGAGGAGTAAAAGGATCCCAAAAGAAGGCAAAAGAGTCAGAGACAGCACCTGCTCCCACTGTTAGGAGTCTTATCAGAACAGCAAGCTACACAAAGATAACATATATGCAGAGGACCTAGGTCAGATGCATACAGGCTCCTAGATTGTTGGTTCAGTCTTTGAGAGGCCCTGTGAGCATTGGTTATTTGGTTCTATGGGTTCTCTTATGATGTCTTTGACCCATCTGGCTTCTACAGGATCCCCATGCTCCTCAAATGTTTAGCTGTATCTGCTCTTATCAGTGGCTGGATGAAGTCTTTCTGATAATCTTTATTGACACAGGTCTTTGCTCATCATTTTTGCCCTGAGTTTTCTTTTCCCACCATCCCTGTGTGCTTTGCCTGAGATCATCCTGAGAACTACTATAGTACTTTCCTGTCCTTAGCCTACCACTATGTTGAAGTCAACTTTGTTAGATTCACTTTTCTCTTGGGCTTGTAAGTTGACTGACTGAAGAGATTATTCCAAATTTCAATTTATCCATACTGCAGCTGCTAAATAAATATTTGATAATTCAGCAGTTAGGATCATCATCTATTAAAAGTACTCGGGAACTAAACCTTGCTGTAGTCTTGAGACAAATATTCTGTTACTTCTTTATCCACAGTTCTCAAATGGGTTGAATATTAGAAACCAAGATCAATTTTTTAACTATTAGTTGCTTAGATACAAGAGTTTTTAAAAGGTTTAATGTGATCCCATTGAAATATCTTTATTAAGACTCTTGGTACAGAATAACATTTGTTTTTTTTTTTAATTTAGAAGAGTTTTTTAGTCTTCTAGACCTTATATGATGTTTTACTAGAGTCTAATGAGTAATAAGTATTTATGACTAAGTTGGAGATAAACCTCAGCAATAGTCTGTTGTCAGCAGTGTGACATTGTATATGGTCCTGACTCAACCCCAGCACTATTAAAAATTTATTGTGACATATTTAAGGTTATTTACAAATTTTCCAATAGTTCCATGTGTCTTTATTACCCCAGCGTCCTCAGAAGTTACTTTTGTTTCCATCCTTAACCTAGATGAGCTAAACACAACTGTGCCTGCTGAGTTTTATTTAGCTACAGAATTAGGTTGTTAGGATGTCGGTCCTTGAATGCCCTGCCTTCCATTTGGGTCATGGTTAAAAACAACCCTGAGTGAATAATGATTTTAAAATTGTATGTAAAATTTTACTTTTCTTAGTGTTCTGCCTGCATCAGAAATTCTCAGTTAAAGTTCAATCACCAAAGCTTTCTATTGGCATTTCCTATGTCCATATTAGTGATTTTAAAAATTATCTTAGAACATTTTGAATTTTAATTTTCATTCGTATGGTCAGTTCAAATGTTACATGTGTTTATAATATATACTAGTCTTATGGTTGATGAGGAATTATTTCATAAAAGACACAAAGCTCTTAATTATGTTATAGTAATATTAGTAAAATGAAAATATGTTTTGGTAATTTCAATATGAAAGACTGTTATACACCTGTTCGAACGGCTTAGGTCAAAAACACAGATGATAGTCTATGCTGGAGAGGATACAGAACAAGGGGAACAGTCCTCCATTGTTGGTGGGAGTGTAAACTTGTACAGCCACTTTGGAATGCAAGGATCTCCCCAAGGATCCAGCTACCACTATCGGGCATATAACCAAAAGATGCACATTTGTACCCTAAAGTCATTAGCTCACCTATGTTCATAGCAGCATTATTCATACTAGCAAGAACCTGGAAACAATCTAGATGCACCTCAACTGAAGAATGGATTAACAATCTGTGGTACATCTACACAATGAAGTACTACTCAGCAGAAAAAAAAAAATCCTAAAATTTGCAGGCAAATGGATGGATTTGGAGAATATCCTCCAGGGTGAGGTCTCAGAAGCCCAGAAAGATAGGTATGGGATGTACTCACTCATAAGTGGATTTTAGACAAAATGCTAAGTATACCCAAGCTTCAAACCACAACCCCTGAACAGCTTGGGATCAGAAGGAACTTAAGAGAGATATCCAGATATCCCCCTAAGAAGAGAAAATAGAGAAGATCACCTTAGCAAATTGGGGTCATAACAGGATACAACCAAGAAGATTTGGGAACAAATCTTGAAAGAAGGAGATGGTTGAGTGAGAGGAGCAAATGGGAAATAGAAAGAGATGGATATCTTGATAGAGGAAGCCAATGTGGGGTTATAAAGAGAGTGGGTGCTAGAGAAAGGTCCAAGAACTCACAGGATGTTTCTTGTCAAGTCTCCAAAAAATAGTGGAGGGGTGCCTAAACTGGGACTTCACCTATAATAAAATGAGTAACCACTGTAAGTGTCGTCACAGAACCTACATTTAATAAAGAATAGAAGTGGAGGCAGAGATTCATGGCTGAGCACTGGGCAGAGCTCCTAGTCCAGCTGAGAGCAGGGGAGGAGAGTCTGTATGAGCAAGGGGATTGGGATTGTGAGGAGAGTTCCCACAGTGATGGTTAGCTGGAGCTCTGGTGGGGGAGGGGGCTCACTGAATCAAGAATAGTCACAGGAGATCCATCAGGAAAAGGAGCTAGGCCCTCCAATGTTAGGCAACTGTTGACTGGCATGAGCAGTATGAGAAGCCACGAGGGGTGGGATCAGATTGTGTGCCTGTGCATGGGCTGACAACTTGGAGCCCATTCCCTGCAGAGTAACACCTATCTCACTCTTGACTTTGGGAATAGGAAATCAGCTTCTCTGGAATATATGTGCCATGCTGAGCTGATCCACCTTGGGACTTCTTGCCCTTTGGGGGGAGGGGTTGGATAGATGGGGAGGGGTGAGGCTGAAAGCTGACTGAGAGGGATTTGGAGGAGTGAAGGAAGAGGAAGTAGGGGGCATACACAGATAAAAATGACATTTTTTTTAAAACTCTAAGCCAATTTTGAATATTGTATGATTAAAAGTTTGCTACCTTCAAAGAGACTTGTTCATTTGAAGGGCAGATTGAAGTGAGCAATCTCAGAACACACAAAGTCCTCTCTTCTCACTGGCAGAGTTAAAACCCCATAGGAAAGCATCCTCTGAAATTCTTGGAAGTAACAGAGGTGAATATTTTCTACATAGTTATTAATGATGATCATGCCTATTTTCAATTAATTCATTCAAAGTATAACTAAGGTCATGACCACATCATCAAACCTTCATGGCATTTGATAATCTATTCCCAGTTAACATTTAGACTATGTGGTTAGATAAAAGAGACATTTAAAATACAGGATAGGATTGTCAGTTCATATATATATAATTTATACAAAATGAAATTAATTGATTTCAAGGGTTTCATTATAATTGGAATTTTATATAGAATAAGTAAGGTGAAGTACATATCCTGACATGTTCTGATGTTTTAACACTGTAAGACGGCTATACTACAACATGAAAATTGGATTCTACTTTTTATTAAATATTATTAGAGTTGGTGTGAAGGGTTTCTGTCTACAAAATTCTGATCTGATTCAAACTGACTATACAAAATTAGTGTCTGAATGTTAAATAACAAACTTCTTTTAACATATACATTTGTTTTCCTTCTAAAAAATAAAAGTTTTGTGAAGTAGATTTCAAAAAGTACCTATATAATAAACATTTATTTACTTAAAAGCATTGTGTCTATGTATGTTTCCAATCAGATATATTGTTGGATATCCAGTTTCTTTTGTTTTGTAAGTATGTTGCATCTTTTCCCCCTTATATTCCCTGTCTTATTAATATAATATTCTTCTGTATTGCAAGACTCCTGCTTGGAGTCTTCTTATGACCCACCTTGAGACTTCTTGCCCTTTTTTGGGATGGGATGTGAGATGTGATTAGGGAAACTGAAGGTGGTCTGGAGGGGATTGAGAGGAGGAAAGAGAGGGTGAGTGCGGGGGCTACATGGGTAAAAAGACCTTTTTTATAAATAAATAAATAAATAAATAAATAAATAAATAAATAAATAAATAAATAAATAAATAAATTGAAATAAAGAAAAGAGAAAAAAAATTATTCAGTTGCTATATGAACATGAACTGATAAAGTGGTGTGATGTGGGAATGCCTTTCTGTGTGCTGTGAATATCAGTCTTTAAATAAAGGAGCTATTTTGAGCCATGACAGGCACCATAGAAGAAGTAGGAGGAGGAATCAGAGCATAGGTAGGAGAAGCAGGGTGGAGTCAGGCAGACTGAGCAAGCCACCCAAGGAGCAACACGTAAGGAACACAGGTGAGCCACAGGCCACGTGGCAGACAGATTAATAGAAATGGGTTGATTTAAGATGTAAGAGCTAGCTAACAATGTGCCTGAGCCATAGGCCAAACAGCATAAAGTTAATATAAGCATCTGAGTTATTTCTGGGGGCCTGAGCAGCGGCTGCAGGTGGCTAAGGGGTCTCTGGTGGCAGGTCTGTGGGTCTGGGCCTCTGGCTGCTTAGGACCAAGAAACCCCATTGCTACAGATACCCCATTATTTAGTAGGCCATGTTAAAATTGGAAAAGAGTCAAATAAATTTGTTAGTTATACACAAGACATTTGGAAACAATTTGAGTTTGCATCAGGAATCAACAAGGAAATGATATTTATGAAACTAAATCCATAAATCAGAACTTAAGTAACAATAGAAATGAGAGTGTGATAAGATTCCAGAATAAAGGATGGTCCATGGGGAGTGGTGTTAGGATATTTTATCATCTTTTAAACATATATTCTGACCATCTAAAATTCTTCTCATACATACTACAACAAAAAATAATATATGATAGGGAATACAACATACTAAGGAACAATATAATTTTTATTTGTACTTTCTAGTTAAGGTCAGAATTCTTAGATCAGATCAGCTGTCTCCATATACCACTTCCTAAATGCTCTGTAATTATTTATTCATGAATGCATGTTTTTATATTAATTTTGCTGCAAGCTGAGGGTTGATTACTCACATCACGTCACAAAGAAATGGCAAACTTGGTACTGAAACTTGGCCTGTCTCAATCTACATTGTCATAACCCATTTCCCATAAACAAATGCACAATGGCAGTAACGGTCTTCACAAGCCTATGTATTCGTAGCAAGGAAGAGCAGAACAGGTTCAGACGCATACATTGATTCACCTCCATATCTTACAAACTCTCCATGTATGTAGCTTTCCTATAATTTTTAAGCTTCTTAAAATTTCAACTTCCTTTCTTTAGATTTATTGTTCGTTTCTCTTTTACTTTTGAGTTCTTTTTGGCAGCCAGGTCCTGCTATGTAATCACAAGACTGGTCTCAAACTACATACCCTCCTTTTCAGCTCCTAATGGTTGCACTTACAGGTATATTTTTACTACATTTGGTCAACCTCTAACATTTTTATGTATATGTGATCATTATATTTTCTGTAAACTTGATACAAGCCAAAGTCATCCAGGAAGAGCAAACTTAGATTGGAAAATAGCTCCATTAAATTGACCTTGTAGGTCTACAGTCTTCTTGATAAGAGATTGCTATGTAAAAGTCCACCTCACTGTGGGAGGTGCCATTCATAGGAAGGTGGTCCTTGTATACATAAAAAAGTGAATGGAGCTACAAAGGAGGAACAAGAGAGTAAACAGTACTCCATAGCTTCTATTTCAGTTCCTGCCTTTGGTTCCCAACAAGACTTCCCTCAGTGACTGTGATGTGAATCTGTGAGTTGAACTTTCCTCCCCAAAATTTCTTGGCCCTGATTCTTTAACATGACAACAGAAACCCTAAATAACACAGTATAAAATAGTACTTATGAAATATCTATGCACATCTCCTTTCATGAGAAATAAGAGAGTTAGTATTCAAGGGACATTAGTTAAAGCTGGTTATCAAAAATTCTAGCATGTTTTAAGACTTTCTTAATTAATGAATATTAAATTATAATTCTGGATTTCAATAGTTGTGATAATTCCCATTTAGTTCTCACAATAGTATATGTGGGGAAAAAAACATACATTTTATGAAGAAGGACCTGTGGCTTTAATTTGGAATGTTAAATTTTTTCAAAGATTCCCTGAGCATAATAAAAAATCCAGGGTAGAAAATGACAGATAGCCGATTCCAGCTCTGCAGCAGGTGCCTCATGTGACTAAGGCCTCCAATGCCACATTTTGTGCAATGTATTTAGAACCTGTCCTTGGTTTCTGAATTTTAAAGAAAAATATATAAAATAATACTTAAGTTTTCTTTCCCTCCTATTCTTTCATTTCTTTTGTTTTATCTTCTCTTCTTGTTCTAATTATTAATTCCACAGTCTCGCACACCACACACACACTTTGTTGTGGAGCTATAGCCTTAGCTCTAATATTTTTGCAAACATAAGTGACATGCATAAATATATAACTATAGAAAGGGGGCATCAAATATTTCAACTTCCTTTGTGCAAAGAATGAATTGCTGCAGCTTAGAGAAATGATTTTGATAAGCATATGGCATAAATTTTTAAGAATTTAAAATTTCTTACAAACAAAAGTCATTGAAGGCTTTGAATTTAGCAAATTCATTCTAAAGGATAGAGGTTCTTTAAGTATTTTTGAAAAAAAAATCTTCTTTTAAAGTATATTTAGTTTTGAAAAAGCTACTGAGAAGCAACGGAATCATAATATTAAAAGTTTTATGATTTCCATGTCTATTTTACTAGTAATTACATTTGGTAAAAATGTTTTAATATGTATTTTTTATTAAATATTCACTATCATTGTCTTTGGCATTTTAAAACTTACAGGTAGTACTAAATACATAGATGTATTACAGGAATGATAATGGAATTGTTTTCAATTTTTCCAGTGAACATTGTTAACATAGAAAGTTGCATCTAATACAATGTGCATGTACTCCTTTTACGTTTACTAACCATGTTGAAGTCGTTTATATTACATAATCTAAGATTCACATATCAATTTAAGTAACTCAAATCAATAAAAATGTTTTAAAACCCAATTTATTTTTTCACTGTCCATAGAAATTAAAATTCAGTGTGATGAGTAGAAGCACACAGAGTTACTTTTTTATGTTCTTTACCTCTGTTCTTAAATTCAGTTTTTTGTTTTACTTTACTGTGTTTGCTTCTTATTTTCCATTGAAACAAATAGTCTGAAAGTCAATGTAGAAAGACTAGTCTGCGTGGACACTGTATCTGTCATTATGACTATTTTCATGAGTAGATGGAGTTCATCAAGTCTATCCTTATCACCACAGTAATCTTTACTGTGGCCACAACACCACTTTCTAATGTTTTAGTTCTTTCTCTTATGCTGTGAAAATATTAAATGGAAATATTTAGAAGTAAGCAACCCTTTACTTTTTGATTGCATGTTATTCTAGACAGCACAGTAAAAAAAAAAAAATTCTGCATTCTGCTTCATCCTATATGGGATGTGAATTTTTCTTTCACGAAGCTCATCTACATTACATATGCTAGCTGTTTGTTGACTAGTCTTCATCTATCTTGACCATCAGATCTCTTTTTGTCATGTTATAAGTCCTGTTTTCAAGTATCCTTACATATAGTTGTGGTTACATTACAATACAATTTATGAAACTTTGTAATCTCTTCATTTAATTACTGTAGTATGTTTCTCATTAATACTACAAGGGTGAATACCTTACAGTAAGATAATAGGAGAAAGAACACTGGCATATCTTTTATCACAGCATGTTTAAAAAGTAGTTTGGTTTTATAAATGACTGATAGTATCTTGATGTAACTCATCCACAAGCTAAATTTTATTATAGATAAGCACATACTGGAAAAATGACACTGAATGCAAGAGTTGGAACTGTTGATGGCTTGACATTTTTTGAGACCTCAAAACACCTTTCTCATGGAGTAGGGAGTGACTGTACTAGAGTGGAAACTTCTCTGAACTGCTATCATCAATTTTTGAAAGGTCATCAGGTCAGACAGCCTGGACTCTGTTCCTTGCCAGTGAGCTCATGTTCTCACTACAGCAGAGGCAGAGGCCAGTTTAAAATTCACTGTGCTTTTGATAAATAAATATTTTTCATGATTAATAAGAAGTGGAGTATCTTGTTTGTGGTAAATGCTAAACAACTGAATTGTTATTCTTGTTTGGTGAGCCTTGCCATCAGTCCTCTTCTAGGGAAAATACTCAGCGCCTGAATTATCTTAGGAAGAATTTGATATTGGGATTCATGTAAGTTCTTTGCTTACTATTTCCCATTTTTAATGTTCTTCTTTATCCATCCAGATGTGAAAGCCTGAAGGAAATGGCACTGACAGGCAGCAAACAGGGAGAAGGTGGTAGCGTTTCTCAAGCCAGTTTAGAAATACACAACAGGAGAAGGAACAGTTGGAATCCCTTAAGGGTTTAATTTGGTTTCCCCTTCTAAACCCTTCACAGATGAGAGCTAGTTAGAGAAAGATGTTCATATACTACCAGCAGAGGGAAAACCACACTCGATTCATGGAGTTCCTTCTTATGGACTATGACCTGTACTAAGTGACTGAAATTGTGACATAATTATATATATATATATATATTAAAGCCATGATTTTGAGTGAAGAGAGGCTTTTCAAAAATCAACCAATGCACAATTATTTGGAGGAAGGAAAACCTTTGATAAATATCTGTTATCCTGCAGTAGAGCAGAGTTCTGAATTGGACTCTGGTGTGACTCATCTCACTGGATCATGTGAGGGGACTTGTTCAGTGCCTCAAACTTCTTGTTGGTATTTCTAAGCTCTTGGAACCAATTCCAAGGGAGGTTGCTCAGTTCTCTTTGTGTTTCTCATCCTGTCTCATGTTTTTCTGCCCCTGGTGCTGCTGTATTAAGTGCTGATGGCTAGCTCAGGTTATTTATTGTCACTCTAATAATTACCTCAAGGATGTGCATTACTTATTTTTGTGCCAAAATAAAAGTAAAAAAAAAAATTGTCAGAATTCATTTCAGCTAATTATAAAATATTCATGCAGAAATCTGGCCTTTTTGGAAATATGTGCAAACACTAAAACTCTAGCAAATCATTAGCTGTGGTCTTTAACTGGGCCAAATTAGCACATCATACACGCAGCAGAACTTTCTATAGTGATATACAACATGAGGTTTCATGGCAGTTGCTAGACACAGTCAAGTTTTTCACATAAAGAGTAAGTAAATTTAGTACTTTCAAAGGCTTAACTTCAGCTATTTAAAGAAAATAGTTGGGAAGAGAGTTGAATCTCTGGGAAATTTTGACACCCTTTATTTGCATTGTAGAAGCTCACTCATTAAAATTATAGAAGTGACACTCAGAATTTAATGGTTTTTGACATCTGGTACATTGCAGTGAGAAAATATTACTAAGCAGAATGTCTGAACCTTCATTCCAAAAAGTGACTTTTATAATGTAAACGTGACATATGAAAGACCAGAAAAGAAACTAATTAAATGTTCTTCTTGAAAAAAAAAAAAAGAGTAAACTTTGTCGGGTTTCTTACACCCAATGTATTTTTTAGAGTCAAACTTGGCATTAAGTACAGCTTATTATTCTTCAAATATAATAAAATACAGGCTCTGAATTTGAGAAAATTATACTCTTTGGCTTCTCTCATTGGAAAAAATAAGATTTAAGATGAGATATACAGTTGTTCCTTTGGATCTGATAACACGTCCCAAACTGATAATGCAGATGTAAAGGATGTTCTACGGATGCATATTTTGATATATATGAGTCCATTGTTGGCAATGCAGTTGATATCATGTCATCAGGCAATGCAAAATTGGATTCAAGGTGAAATAATTAAAGTTGATTATGTTGGCAATTATTTCTTCATCACTTAAAAGACTCAAAGTTCATTAAGTTTCAGTTAAATCTGTATTGTTAAGAAGCACAAGTTTCAAAGGTTTAGGGGATGGTCAAATGAACAAAGTCCTTGCTGCACAAATTTGAGAAACCAACTATTGATCCCTAATATCAAAAATCAGACAACAAACAAACAACAACAAAACCTGGGCATGGTGGCACATTATCTTGGTGGTTGATGGGTGGAGGGAGATGGCAGACCTGGGAGCTTCAGTGGTCAACCTATCCTGCCAAAACAATGACCTATAGGTTTAATGGGAGACGACTCAGTAAATACTGTGGGAGCATAGAGTAAGACTCCTAATATATATTTCTGTGTTCTAAGCAGAACTGCGCACACATTAGAAATACACATAAATACACACACACACACACACACACACACACACACACACACACACACACACACACACACGAAGAAATTAGAAATTTTTAATGTTTCCAAATAAACATATAGTGTTTTTTTTTAATTTGTCTTGTCCACTAGAGTCACCTACAGAAGATATGTAGGTTTTTTTTTTTTACAGTGTATGTACAAGTTATCCAAATAAAAGTGCCTGAATCCAAAGTGACATACCTTATAAGCTGTCTAATAATGTAATGGTATATAATCTTAACTATAAAAGCACGTGTTTATATGGATACATTTATACCTTTGCCTCTTCCTTTTTCTCTCCTCTTTTTCTCTTTCTTGCATGTTCCACATATTATATACCCACAAATATACATAGATAAACTGACAAGTTCACTAAAACATATACCACATGTGAGCAAATACTTTTATAATGTAACTTCCAAATAAAACTGAACAAGGTTACTGGAATTGATAACAAAGATCTTTGATTCTGACTATGACGTTATACCTGTATACTTATTTTTCCACCATGAACAGCTAATTTAAATGAAACAAAACTAAAAGATAATTTTAGTAGATTAGACATGGTAGCATACATGAGCCTATTACAATTGAGAAATGAATACATGTAGTATGAGGTTTCTGGCCTGGACTTTTGGGTCTAGCCTCAAGGTTTAGGCCCACAGACCCACAGACCCACAGAGACACACAGATGCCCACAATAGTTTTAGGCTGATCGGCCTAAGGCCCAGGCATATAACTTGTTAACTCTTTACCCTTAATCTAACCCATGACTCTTATCCTGTTCAGCCTTGCGGCTCGGTACCTTTTCTCTGAGCAGCATAGTTGTCCTCCGCTTCTTCTGGCTTCTCTCTGGCCTTCTGCTCTGTTCTGTCTGTTCCTAGAGTCTTCTTAGTCTGGTAGCCCCACCCACACTTCCTGACTGCCTTTGGCCAATCAGTGTTTTTTATTAAACTCATAGGCGGGGACAATTATTTACAACGAAACAACCTAATCCCCCTGCAAGTACATATTTAAAGAAATGTTTTCTTTCATGACATTTTCAAGTCATAGTAGAGAATGAAATCATCAGTCCCAAAGGACTGGTAAGGGATGCCCCAGGGAGTGAGTCCCAGAAGTCTCCGGGTGCTTGGGGACATGATGTTGGTTGAGAAGTGAGGGGAAAAGAATACAGGCTCTGAAAAGTTCTTCTTCAGTCTATGGCCAACTTCTTCACTGCATCACACACTGAGATTCTGAGGTAGAGCTGGTCGAAACAGAGTATAACCAGAGAGTTAAAGAAAATTCTGCATTTTGTTAGAAGTCTACTCCTGACACGTCATGACTAATGTCCAGAAGCAGAAGCTAAAGGGAGCTTTTAAAAGTGAGCCTGATATGAAGACTATACAGGACCTAAGCAATATCCTTCTCTGTGAAGAAACAAACAAACAAACAAACAAACAAACAAACAAACAAACAAATAAATAAATAAATAAATAAATAAATAAATAAATAGAAAAGACCTCAACTCAGTGTTTCTATAGCAATTAGCTGCAGTGTTGGTTTAATGTGAAAAAGTTCACGAAACATGTAAGGAAGGTTAGCGTTACCTAAGAGTTGAGGCAATCACTGAAAGTTGATCAAAACTAACCAGACATTAAATGTCAACAAATAATTAAAGCGATCTAAATTATTCAAGTGTGAAGCTAGTTCTAGAAAAGATAATTAATGTAACATTTTGAGGGTTCCATAAAAAAAAAATCTGGAAACCCAAGTAACTTGTTTTATAGATAACTGGACTCATCTAGAGGTGAGAATGGATAAACCAGTAGAAAGATAAACAGGAAAAAATGTCAAAGCTAATGGGACAGAGTGAGAAAAGAAGAGAGAGAAGAATAAAATATGTGACACTGATCTCATGTATTACAGTTATGGATAGAGACTGAAGACTGAAATGTGTAGACCTTCCTAAACCTAGTTTTATATCGGCTTTATATCCTGTCTTTTCTGGAGACCAGTTAATGGTGTGGAGCCCATATGGCAGCGATATATGACTGGGGGAGAGAGAGAATGTGGGAGAAGAGATACATCTAAAGAGAGACTGGAAAAGGGTGTTTAGTATCAGATTGAAACAAGCTTCAGATAGATGAATTCCCGAAAGCCTGCTTAATCTTCAGCATGGTTCTTCTTCATCTGTAAAACAAATACACCTGGCTTGAAATTGTCGCAGGTGCATTTATACAATGCTTAGTAATGCCCAGCGTTGGAAATACTATTAATTTAGAATCAAACAATTATGTTTCAAAGGGTCATAAAAGCTATAATATTCTTATATCTTATATACCTAGTTTGCAAATGTATCAGATAGATAGCAGGCCCATAGTTAATTTGTTCTGGTAAGAATACAATAATCTTCTACTAAAATTGCCATTAATATGAATGTTTTTGCTCAGGTTTCTAAAATTTAACTGAGAATTTTTAGTAAGTAATATTATTTTACATATTAAAGAAGAGTTGTTGGAAAATGATAAAAATTCCATGTGTTTTTACATAAAAACCCAAACATTTGAAGTAAGAAGCCATCTACAATCAAGAGATTGTATTTGTGTGTGTGTGTGAGAGAGAGAGAGGGGGGGGGAGACAGAGAGAGAGAGAGAGGTGTACTTATGAAGAACTTAATGCTGCTTTTTTGTTTAACTAGCCGTTTCTTCTCTTGTATTGTGGAATTGAAATTCAGGATATGGAGCTACCCACAGTGGTCAATATCTTTCTATGTCAAGGAAGGCAATAATGGTAATCCTCCACAGACAGGCAAATAGCCTAACCTGTTCTAATCAATTACCCCACTGAGAAAAATTCTCCAGGTGATTCTATGTTGCATAAAGTTAAATATTAAAACTATGACAACTCTGACAATTATGAAATGTTAAGAATTTAAAAATACAGTTCCATTGTTTATGAGGAGCTCCACTACATAGCAGGGTAACCATTAGCCACAGTAGCTGCTATTGCATACTAGAAAATGGTATTTTTAAATTTTCTGAAGAAAATGTGTGTGATCTATACATTTGCACTACAATGACCAATATATGTTCATTTGATTGAATTTTTCTTATGCTTTTTATTATACTGCTAATTCATTTAGTCAAATTATTTTCCATATTATGCAACATAAATACTGTGGAATTTCCTGGGTTTTTTTTTTGTATGTACTTTAAAAATACTTCACATATTTTTCAAATCTCCACTTTAATAATGAACAGGCTTTGACTCACTATTTCACCCTGCTAGCTAATATTCCCACCAGTGTGAAGTGGACTTGTCACACTACTGATGTGGTCACTTGGCTTACTTTGTTCTGTCCACTGCCACCTTTCTGGCCCTAGCGCCTATAGTCTTTACATTGTTTTTATGCTTCCCTTTGTCTGTTCATTAGATTTTTAGTGGTTGTGTGGGTACTGGGTCTGGACTTCCAGTTTATTTTTCTACACACTTAATCATAGAACTTCTGGTCTGTGACTTTTACAATAAGAATGAATTCTATTAGTTGACAAACAGAAATAACGAATAGGGCCTAGAATAGGGTCCATAATAAACATGACGGATTATATTAGTGGAGCCTCTTTCATAGGGATATCTTCTATTCATTTGAGAGACACATTTCAGAATTACAGCCTAAAAAATGCTCTGGATATTAGGGGTTTGGGAAGGTTAGCTCATAGAACAGCAAAAAATTCATCAGGCCGACTGGCCACTTTTCACTCTGACATTCCAAGTGACTAGGTATCATTCACTAATTTCCTGCTATTGAAGAAAGTAGGCCCACGCTATGGACAGTCTTGGTCTCTCCAATGCTTATTGTAAGCTGTGCCTCCCATATCCCTGTTTCTAATATTTTAGAGAAAAAAAAAATGGCTTCTGTAATAGAGACTATGGTTGAATGCATTGCCTCTGTTGCTAGTCTAATTAATATAAGCAAGTATAAAAGAATTTTAAGAATAGCTAACAGAGGATCAGAGAAAGAGAAAGCCAATATAACCAAGACGGCCATTCAAAGGTCATTCGGGAGATTTTTTTCTTCTTTCTTTATGCAGATCATTAATTTGAGAAACACTGAAACAATATGATAGAAAAATACTACTGACAGGAATATCAGAGAAAGGGGCTGGAGAGATGGCTCAGTAGTTAAGTGGACTAGCTGCTTTTACAGAAGACCCAGGTCCAATTCTCCTCACCCACATGGCAGCTCACAACTATCTGTAATTCCAGTTCCATGGTATCCAACACCCTCATACTGACTAACTAATGTGTATGAAATAAAAATAAATAAATATGAACCAAGCTAGTGTAAACTCACAAACTTTAGACCAACAGCTGTGGAGTCTGTACAGGACCTGACTAGGCACTATGTTTAAGGAAGGCAGTTGTTGTCACTTGGTCTGTTTAAGGGGTCCCTGGCAGTGGGATCAGGATCTGTCTATTCCTGGTGCATGAGCTGCCTTTTTGGAGCCCATTACCTATGGGAGACACTTTTCACAGCCTTAACGCAGGGGAAGGGGCTTGGACCTGCCTCAACTCAATGTGCCAAGCTTTGCTGACTCTTTATGGACAGCCTTACTTTTTCAGAGAGTGTGGGTCAGAGAGGGAAGGCAGAAAGGAGGGATGAAGCAGGAGAAGGGTAAAATAAATATATCATTTAAAAAAGAATATTAGAAGAAGTCCTTTGGATATAGGTGGGGGTAGATTCTATATTGTCCTCTGTCATTTGTGTTTAGTGCTAATGAGTTACTCCCGTTCAAGTAAATGTCTTTTCAAGAGCTTAGGAATAGAGAGTTCCCCCTGGTTGCAAAACAATTTTTCCTTTTGACTGCCATGTACCAATGGAAGCCCAAGGTTATTTTTTAAAACCATTGCCAACAGATAGCATTATTCTGGGGACAGTAGCATTAACTTTTCTAAAAAATACATTAGGTATTCCCTTCTTCATACTTCTACAGATCCAGACTATTGGTCTTAAGGGGAAAGACAATTGGTAGCATGGCAGAACAATATCATACTGTTTTCTATTACAGGTATTTCATTTATCTCTCTGACAAAATGCATTTGTGTCCCTCATTGACCAGCTGAGATTTAACATGTAATACAGCCAGTTAACACACCAGCATCATTAATAGGTCAGTAGTATAATTTCTTTTTGTTTCTCAAAAATCTCAGCTTGATGAATTGAGGTATTGACATCTTCCTAAGTTATTATCTTACTCTCCATCTTGGGGTGTCTCTCCTTTTGATAGATTTGGCCTACCTTCAGACGTTACATTTTCTGATGGTCTCCAGATGTCTTTAATGGATGCATCAAATCAGGAGCCAGTTGGGACTGTGTTCCTTCTCTAGAAAGACATAAGCATAACCGTACCACAATGCTAACATTGGGTCTTCTCCAAAGATCCTGTGCCCCACTACATATTGATGCTGAGGGGTTCTAAAAGGAGTTGGCACTGACAGGAAAGTGAACCACCAAGAGATGAGAATGGAACCACAGGACTTAGGCACTGAGTCAAAACCTCCATGTACTCGCCTAGTTTCTTTTCTTATATTGTTTTTAATCTTTATCTTGAATGGCTTTATAATTTTACAAAGATGAATTCATTCATTAGTCTCACTAATATATCCTTACGTACTTAGTAAATGTTAATTGATATTTTCATTCATACAACAAGGATCTAAAGTAAATACCGATTATCTCATGCCATTTAAAAATATTTTAATCATGAACTATACATACTATTATATAGTTAACATTTATATTTGCTCGTATTACTTCCTTCAATAATTTCTAACTCATTTTTAATTCTCTTTACATTTTGAGGAATTTTCCTTATGGGTGATAAAATTATCTTGCCACCTCTAGAATGGTTCTCTAAAATGTGAATTCTGTTTTTGTTTTTTGTCTGGAAATTGCCTTTAATTTGGCCTTACTCTGAGAAAATATTTCATGGCAATGGAAGTCTTGAATATTCATTTTCTATTGAACAATTGAAAATTGTTCATGTCAAACCCTACAGATACTGACAGTACTTTCCAGAAACAGAATGTAAGATCATCACTGGATGCTTTAGAGTCTGTTAATTTCCAACATGTAACATGAAGTTTCTGGCATGGCCTTTCCAGCCTAGCTCTAAGGTTTGGACCCGCTCACAGCCCAGCTGCCGCGTAACCCCAAATGATAACACAAAAGTTTATATTAATTTTGTGCTGATTGACCTAGGTCTCAGACATATTACTAGCTAGTTCTTTCATCTTAATTCAACCTATTTCTTTAATATGTTTAGCCATATGGCGTGGTACTTTTCTCAGAGCATCATGGTTGTCTTCTTTCTTCTGTATCTACTGGTATCTCTCTCTGTTGATCTCTCCAGGTGTCTCTGCTTGACTCTTTCTCTTTCCAGAGTTTTCTTAGTCTGGTAGGCCTGCCCACACTTCCTGATGGCTTCTTGCCAATCAGCTCTTTATTAAACAAGGAGGAGGGACAAATCCCACTACACCAACATATTTTGTATATCTCTATATAAAGATTCCTATTTCTTTAACCTCTAGGGATTATTAGCTTGTTAGTTATATAGTTTGACAAGCTACATTATTTTATTTTGTTTTAAGATTATAACTTTGATTTTTTTCTGCCAGGCTCTTTCTCTCATCTGTGAGAAATACCCATAGATGGCCTCCCTACATTTCTGTAATTATTTTTGTTTTATTTATCTTGTTCCCTTATATAAATTTCTACAGAATCCTTTGACTTTTGTATCTTGTTCATTTATTAAATTTTACTAAATTCATAAATTATCAAAATCATATATAATGTGTGTATCCATTCTTTGTTTGTTCTATTTGGCTATTTTGAGCCTGAAAGATACATCATATCCTCTATTTCCTTGATGGAAAAGTAAGATTAATATAATTTTTATCTATGAGTTCTCAGTTATCATCAGTCATCCTATTATTTGGAAGTAATGTTGTAAATTGCTGCTGTCTGTTACTGCTCTGGTTCTCCTTCATGTCAGCTGTATCACTACATGCTTAGAAGGGTGCTAATTGGTTTTAGACTTTCAATTTTAAAATGAATACTTAAAAATACAATTGATGCCTAGGCTGATGTTATCTACTTCCTAATTGACAGTTTCCTTTGGTTTGCACTAAAGGTTATAACACACAAACACACATCACACATACACATACCCTACTATATCTAAAGTGCCCATATGCACATGTGTACAAAATTATCTACTATGTCATAAGTAGCTTGTCAGTCAGTGGCTTCTCTTCAAAGAAAAGTAACTTTCACCCTGTACCAGGCATCACCTATTATACAGCTTATGTTATGAGACAGATTTCTCACTGAACCTGAATTCAACATTTTATTTCTGGCTGTCCCCAATAATTTCCTCACATTTCACCTCATAGCTGGCGTCACATACTCATCTCACTATAACCAGGGACTTAACTCATGCTTGACTTTATATTTTAGTTAGTCGTTTCCAGAGAAAAACATTATTATCCACATTAAAATACTAAAATTTGAATATTAATATTCAAACCAATTGCAATGAATAATATACATAAGCTAAATTAATTGATAAGTGAATCATGAACTTTCTTGCTGTTTTATGTCTGACGTTTTATTTGCTTCATTTCACCAAACTTTGACAGTTTTGTAGTAAATATGGAATTAGATTAGATAGGATAATCTCATACACAATGATAATATCAACTCAATAATTACTTCAAACAACTAGTAATAAATTAAAACATTGCATTAGTAAAATATCACATTGAAATACAGAATTGTTCTGAAGGGACCCACATGATTAAAGGTGGCTTAAATAAAATTTAAGAGATTAAAATCTGATCTTGTTATATAAAATATAAAGCATAGAGTAATATTTTATGCTGAAACCTTTCTATTTACAAGTATTTCCACTGAGTGTTTTGAACCTGCCAGTTGACTCTTCACAGATTGTCTCTTTAGTGCCTATGTTAGAGAAATCAGCATTCTATTTTAGAGAGCACAATAGTTCACTCCAATATTACAGTTAAATGAATGAACATGAGTGATAACATCACCTGTGTGATAATCAAAAAATGTATTTACATATTCACTCATTCTGTGAATTTACGATATTCCTGAAACTGAATGTGACTTTGGATTAGTTAGCTCATGAACCCAAGGACACTCAAGGTCTTATGCAACTCAGTCCCACCCACTGCATCTTGGAATTTGAGCATGCACACTCTTCCTCTGTCTTCCTGTTTCCATTCTCAGCAGGTAAGACCAACATTTAATAATTACGGACAAGACTGATATAGGAACTGGCCTGCCTAGAATGTGGAAAATAAGAAAGGAAATAAACTATAAAAAATGTATAGCATAATATAATCAGCCAAAATCAATCTAACAGCAGTGGGAATTCTATAAAAATTTGATTGTATAAATTTTCTAGTCCCATCAGGTTCTTATCAGGTTAAGTCCTAATCTATTGCCTCACTTATGTTGTGATTTAACAATGTAAGTTTTCAGGCAATTGATTTTCATGTTTTATTATTCAGATTGAAAATTAAGTACATGTTTGTGTTAGAAAACGTTTATGTACAGCATTGGTCCTTGATTAACAAGAACATTGACATATGTGATGCTTAGGAACAATTGGCTGTGACCCACCAATTTTGTAACAAAGTGGTTTTGAATTGGTGAAGGTTTTGAACTGAACATGCTATTCAGGCTTACTGTATATACTTGTGAATTCCTTTTTGTTCAGGCTTCTACTGAAGCCCAGGCTTCATGGTGCTCTGAGTCACCATTAGCTGTGAGTATTTCTTCTATTTCTTCGAGTGGATGGTAAATATTTCTCTATCTGCTTTGTTCCCAAATACTTAAAAGCATTCTTCAAATATTATGAGTAATTATTATGCATTTCTTAAATAGGTGCATACATGATAAATCAAATGTTTTAATTGTTATGATATTGAGTATACCCGTGTGGCTGGTGGATGTTGTTGCATGGGGACCCCAGTTCCCAATGTGGGCACAGTGGAAGGTCCCTTGGTGATAGACACTTAGACTGGGTCTGTGTGAAAAGACTATTATTATAGAGAGAAAGAGAGTAGAGATAAATGAATAGAGAGAAGAGAGAAAGAGAAGAAGAGAGAAATAAGAGTGGGGGGGGGGACTGAGGAGCATACTTCCTGGCAAGGTGGGGGAAGGGACGGATTTAAAAGAGGTGAGCCAAGGTGGGAATCCTTCTTAAATGGAGCTTGACCTCAGAACTCAGGGTGGGGACAGGTGAATTACCATTGACGAGCTTCAGAGGCTAGAGCAGAATCAAAATCCTAACACTGATTCCCTCCCAATTTGTTTAAAACTGAAAGCAACAACAAACCAGAAGACAGACTACATATTCAAGACATACTGTCTGGTGCAACTAAGTTGTTATTTAAATTTCTTATAGTAAATAGGATCTCTTTCCTGGTTAATTTTTGTTTGTGCATTTCTGGGAAAAACGCATAAAACTACCTCCTTCCTTTATTTTCCTATAAGCTACTACTAAACATCTTTTCTGGGGCTGATTAAACAAAGTTTCATGGGAAGCTTTATAGTCTTAAAATCTATGTCTGTTGCATGCCGTTCGTTATTCATTATTTTATAAGATCTTTTCTGAATCACAGGACTGAATGATCTAAGGGAGTTTCCTTACACAGAAGCATTTGCTAGTAACATAACCATTAGCAAGCCCTTGGTTTAAGTCAATAATACCCACTTACTCCCACAAATTCTAATGATTTTCAAGTTAATGAGTTGGGCATTAGTGAAATTCTGTGATAGTTAGCAAACTGGGCAGTTGGAGTAAATAGGAGATTAAGGTTGTGCTAGAGACACTGGGAATAAAATCACTTCAGTGTCAGGGTTTAACACATTTGAATACTTTTTAGTGAAAAAAAAAATCATACTGAGACAAATAAAGGGCATTTTTCATATGCTTCTACCTTTGATTATATGTGCTAATCTTAATGAAAGAGGGAAGTCTGTGATAGGAACCATTTCCTTGTTTCACTTGGACTGTCTTCTTTAATTCTTATTAAAGGAGTGTAATTCCCATCTTTATGAATAAAGACACTAGAAACAGTGTGACGAACTTTCCCAAGGAAGCACAATTCACTGATTTGTGCCGATGAGAATTCAGTCAGCTTGACAACAGGGTTAAGCATGCTCCATGTCCCTTCTGCAGGAAGTAGATGTGGAAGGTTCACTGCTAATATTTTTCCATGGAGATTCATCAGCAATAGAGAGTTTGTTGTTGTATGTATTAGTATCATGGGGAAATTGGCATTCTAAGCACAGAATTGCAACCAATCTATAGTTACATGTTTATACTTTCATCTGTGATACATTATAATGAATAGAGAAGATATATTGGATTTCGGGGTAGCTGAAGATACCTCTTTTAATATTTTCTCTAGAATATAAGCCAGATTAAGAGGAAAAGAAAGTAGTGCATGAAAGAATAGAGAAACTTTGAAACAGTTTTGATGGGAAAGAAAGGTAGAAGAGAGGGAGGGAGGAAGAGAGGAAATTCCCTCCCTAAAGCCCATCTTTCCTCCCTCTACCCACCTCATTCTCCTGTTTCAGTCCTCCTTTGCATCCAGTCCACCCATATAGTCTAGTCTGTTTCCCTCTCCTAGAACTCAATGCACCCTCTTAGTCCTTCTGTTCCTAACCTCTCTGAGTCTTTGGACTGTACCTTGGTTATCATTTATTTATTGGATAATATTTATATAGAAGCAAATACATACCATATTTGTCTTCCTGGGTCTGGGTTACCTCACTCACGATGATTCATTTACTTGCAAATTTTATAATGTTATTTTTTAACAGGTATGTAGATTTCATTTTTCTTTATCCATTCGTCTGTTGAGGGACATCTAGGTTGTTTCTAATTTCTGGCAATTGCTAATAAAGCAGCAATGGCCATGGTTGAACAATTGTCCTTGTGGTCATATGAAGCATCTTTTGGATCTTGAGGCAGATCAAGTCCCAGTAGGGACAGGATGGTTGGCTGGTAATTTAGCTAATAAAAACTTAGAGTACTATCTAGTACATAGGTATTTTATGCTAGTATTGAATAATTTCCTTGTTTAAAATTTGTTAGTGCTTATTGGTTTAGTTGCAAAGTTCAAAGTCTTTAATTCTTACCAAAATATTACTTTTGTGGGTGGTAATATTGTATTTTTTGTTTTGCTGATTTGTTCATATAATTTTTGTGGAAATAATGCACAATTATTTTAATAACTTTCATATAATAGAAACAACATAAATATGAGGAGAATTTTTTTCTCTGAAACAGTTGTGTCATATGCATCCTTAATATGAATTTCAGAAAATGATACAAAGTTCCAAACACCACAGACAACTTGAGCTAACAATTTATTTAGCAAAAGCATCTGGAATCTGTCTTTTAAGCTAATAATAAAGGGTTTTTCATAGGTGACAAATTGTGAAATGCTATGCCTCAGAAGTTAAATCTGCTAGAAAACAGTAGCACTTCTTGGCTACCTACTGATAGCCCACCTGCAGGTAGCTACCCACATCTCCCACTGTTCCTCTCAAGACTTAAAAAGGATTTTGAAACTCTACAATACACTGTGTTATTAGAGTTGATGTGATTCAATTCCACATGCATAAAATTCACTCAAGGGATTTACAAGAAAATCACTTGATAAAACTGTGATTTTTAATCAAAGTTCTTATTGACTTTTAAAGAACTAAGATCTTACAGTGAAATCCAAGGAGCATAGGATAAAATGTGAGCTCATAAAGTTTATCTTTGAGGTGAGGCTTTTAAAATTGACAGGATGTAAATCAATATTTATTGCAGAATTGAAAGATAGCCTCCATTTGTATATCTTCAATCAGTAAAAACACGATGACAGTCTATAATACATCAAACATCTTGGGAAGGCAGCACACATGAACTAAACATCTTCAATTTGTGTATTTAAAAATTCAATAATGTATTACTGTGATATTTGATTTTAATTGCCAACCCAGTGGTTTTAGAGTACCTCTGACACCAGAAAATAGATGAAAAGGGGGTCCTGAGAGACCAGTCTGTGAAAGTGATTAAGAATAAAAACCTATGTTGCAATGGTTGTTAGATATGCCAGAACCAGATGAGATCAGCTGAAGAAAACTGCATATACAGAGTGTAGCAAGCCCAAGAGAATGGCAGCAAAGTTAGAGGAACAAGGCTATTCAAGCCCTGTGGAGTTCAGATGATTTCATCGGAAGAGCAGGAAGATGAACATGGAACTGTAAGATTCTGTTTTCCCTGCTGGGTTTTTATATTGCTTTGGTTCAGTCTTCCCTTGACGTGTATTTATTCTTCCTTTGGGGAATGGGGATGTTTAATCCATGTCATTGCATGCTGGAAGTATGGAACATATTTTAGGGTTGTATAGAGGCATCTTGTTAAGAGATTATCTTAGTCTCAGAATAAACTCTCCACTTAATGCCACTGAATGATGTTGGAACTATTAAAGGCCATAGCACAATAGCAACTTTTCAAGTTAGCCTGAATACATTCTATCATATGACATGCCATGAGTCCGTGGGTGTAAGGAATAGAAAGTAACACTTACAAATAATGACTAGATGCCATATTGACATAAACGGGGCTTGTGGTGGTTAACACTGTCAACCTGACAATGTAGAATCACCTGGAAAACAGGTCTTTGGCATTTCTGTGAGGGAGCCTACATTAGACTGTCTGAGTAGGAAGACTCACCCTCACCGTGGGTAGCACCACGCAAGGGGATGGAGTCCAGGAATGAATAAATAGGGAAAGTGAGTTGAACAACAGCAATCATCTCTTTGATTCCTGACTACAGACACAATGTGAACACCTGTCTATGCTTCTGCTTCCAGACATTCATTCTAATGGAGTCTGCACAGAAATCAGCAAACTTATATAAAACTATCCTTCCTGAGTTTGTCTCCTCTCTTTTGTTAGAGATTTTGTTGCATCAGTGAAGAAAGTAACTAACACAGTTACTGTCTCAAGTATTCTCAGGACTTCACCTGTCTCCACGTAGTAAAGTGTAGGGATAACAGCCATATTTTTCTCCAGTCCCAAACTTAAAGGAAATTATCATTACAATCTAGTATCTTAGAAAAACTAGTATAATTTTATCCCCTAAACAGCATCAAAGCATTGACAATGTTCAATTGTTAAAATAGATTTAAAGTTGCTAATGTGCAAAGTGTTTGTTTTATGTTGTTTGTAAGGATAATTGTTTTGAATATAAAGAAAAATTATCAATGTTTTAAAAATATCTAATTATTATAAAGAACACTAGAAAATTAGTGTGTAGCCAGAAGTTTGCTGACTGTTCCTGGCCTGAAGTCTGGACAAATATCTCCCACCTGCAATCCCATAACCGCTTATAAAATAATTATTCAGAGGCTTAACTACAAAATAGTTGTCCTATGGCTCAGGCTCTATATAAACTAGCTCCTACAACTTTACTCAACCCATTTCTATTAATCTATGTATTGCCACATGTTCTATGGCTTTACCAGGGTTCCATTACATTTTGCTTTCTGGGCAGCAGCCTGTAGCATCTGTGTTGACTTTACCCTTCCTCTCTTGTATCTCTACTCAGATTTTCTACCTACCTCTAGCTGCCTTTCCATAGGTCAAACACCTTTTTTTTATAAAATTAACCTAAGATAATAAAGCATATTCACAGCATACAGAAAGACATCCCACATTATAAATGTATTATTATTATAATTGTTAATTGTTATTGATATTAATATTATTTATGTTTTGCATGTATGTGAGCATGAGTGCCATGGCTTACATATGAGCTCAAAGGAAAACTCTGTGGAGTTGGTTTTCTCTTTGCACAAGAGATAAAATGGCACTGAGTTCTAATACATGGCATCATCAGAGTGAATGAAGCTTCCTGATTACTGTTCAATGGCCTAATTATTGAGCACATGTTCTATTCTTAAAATGTTCAGCTTAGACAACAAATTAGTGCTGTGCTGTTGATATTGTACTTGACATAAATACAGCTATGTCAAATACAAGAGCTGATGATCTGCCAACTGGTTAACAACTTGCCCACTCTCATTTCCATTAGCTCACCATCATGTTTTAGGAAAATACCGCACCTATATCCTGTGTCATTTAATGGGAAAAAAGGTAATTCACTGGAGAAATAAATAAAAATAACTGGACTCCACTGGGAACCTTGTCATTTGCATGATGCTCTCCTAAATACTAAATACTAAAATACTAGAAGCATTTTGAAAGGGCACATTATGGTGTGTTAAACATATAAGTCCTGTTTTGTAACAAGATTTGCTCTCAAGTCTGGAACATAAAAGAAAGGCCGTTTGTGATGTGAAATGTTAGTCCAAAAAAGAAGAGTAATAGAGGCAGGTCTCTGTGTGATCTAATTACACACACACACACACACACACACACACACACACACACACACACACAACACACACACACACATACAATCCATGGGAATGTCATAATTAAGTTTTTGGTTATTTCAATTCATATGTAGTAACATAAATAAAGAAGCAAAAAGATTCCCACTGCTCCCTTTGCTCAGTGCAGTTTGAGAGGCCATGGACCAAAAACTATCTAGATATAAATAAGTTAGTCAAGCTTCCTTCCCCTTTGGGTGTCCTGGGCTACAAACGTTTATGGGCTGTTCTGCTGTGAACTGCAATCGTTCCCAATCCAAAGATGCAGAAGGCATTTCTCAGCATAGGACACATGACTGTCTGTGGTAGTTTACACTACTTCTCCCAGCTGCTTTTTTTCAGATCCTGTGCTCAAAATGCACAAAGCAAGTCTGTTAGCAATCAGGATGAAGAAGTTTTTGTTTTCTCAGAAGACCATCCTGTGAATGAGTCACCATCTAAAGTATGCTGAATTACACACTTTCTTATTTAGAGACGTATATCTATGAACCCACTTATCTTTTTGAATGAGTAGGTTAAACACAAAGCATGCTTCATTGCTGCTGGTGATTTGTTTTGAGGCAGAGCCATGGTTACAGTGCAATAGTAGAATATTGTTCCATCTTTATCCTCAAGGATAGGTCAGGGAAGAGGTAAGTGAGATCAAATTCCTACAGACAGACAGAGGATTACAAGTTTGATGGGAGAATTTACATTATAAAGCCTTAAACAAGATTCACCTTTTCCTCTCTAACTTGTCAAAAATAATAATTTAAAGAAAGCATTTTGGACTGGCTAGGCTCGCAACCAAATGTATAAGAGAAAATTGTAGTAGGATTATGTTGTTGCGTTGTAAATAATTGTCCAGCCTACTGGTTTAATAAAAATGTTGATTGGCTGAAGGCAGTAAGGAAGTGTGCATGGGTCCCAGGCTAAAAAAACTCTGGGAACAGGAGGAACAGAGCAGAGATGCCACAGAAATACCAGAGAAGCCAGCAGATGCAGAGGATAACTATACTGCTCTGAGAAAAGGTACCAAGCTGCATGGCTGAAAGAGGATGAGATCATGGGTTAGTTTAAGAGCAAGAGCTAGCTAGCAATATGCCAGAGCCATAGGCCGATCAACCTAAAATTAATACAAAAGTCTGTGTGTTTAGGTGGGACTGCGGGTCTGCGGGTTTGCGGGTCTGCAGGTCTAGACAGGCCAGAAACTTAATACTACAGAAAGCATCCTCAAATAACAATAAATTTTCATTCTGTTCCCTTTTTCTCTTTTAGCCTTTAAACATGGAGAACTTATATTTACCCATGTACCTCAAAGTGTCTCTCAGGTTTACCACACTCAAAAATGCCATTCAAAAAAAAAAGATAAGCCCCTTACATCAGTTGGTAGTTCATGAGAACCGAACATTTGCCCTTGAAAAACATCAGACAGGAGAAATGTAGAGCTAGCATGTGTAGCAATGTTAAAAAGAAGCACAACTTTTCTTTGTTTATTAAAAATTTTTATTCTAGTACTTCCAGGAAAATTCTAGAGAGAGAGTTGATATAGACACATAGTCCAGGGTTTGAGCTCATGATTTGAGATATTGTTTCATATGCACATTTTAAAATTCATCCTGAGTTTCTCTTAGAGATTTGTCCTATATTTAAAAGATGTCCCCCTTCCTGACTTTCAGCAACAGTCTAAGTTGGATGTGTGTGTTAATGTTGTATCTAATGGGTATTTTCTAATCCAACCATGATGGTTACGAGGCTATCCATAAGAGATGTTTGCTCCTGTGTTGAACAGTCCAGCATCTCTGATTCCCATCACATCTTTTATATCCAGAAGAAAAAGCAGCAGCCATGCTTTGATTTCAGAGATTCCAAGAGAATAAAGATGACTTCCATTTAGGAGCCTGATATGTTGCCTTAAATGATTGTATTTGATTCTAAGTCAGAAAAGAATGTGCCTGATTCAATTCTTAATTAAAATCATTATTCAAATGCTTCTCTTATGTCATGTTCTTACAAGGATATGTAAGGGGAAAAAAATCAGAAGATAAAAACAGAAAGAAGACAAGAAAGGCATAAGATTTTTGGAATGAGAGCAGGGCAATTTGTTTAAATAATCTAAATAGTGGGTTTATAAACAGGAATCAGTCTAGATGGTGAGCTAGGAAAAAAATTGTTTTCAAACTATAGACATCATGCCAAAATTTAGATAATACATTATCTACACTACCTATTTTAATTCTAATGGGAAAATTTTGATTATTTTTCTGGAAAAATTCTGTAACTTTAACCAGCAATGATTTGGAGCAGAGTAGGATCCCTCTGGGGTGAACAGGAATTCTAGGCCAACCTGCATTGTCATATAGGTCACTAGAAGTTCTTGTACCAGATTGAGATATAAATAAAATCCCAGCATAAGAGTCAGGGCCTCAGAATCCAAAATAATTCCTCTTTCTTTATTGTAAGTCTTTCCTCATCTATTTTCCTTTTATCAGGTACCTGTGTCGTCTGTCTCTGTCTGTCTATGTCCCTCTTATGTTCAGTTCACAGCCGTGTAGACACCCTTCACTTTTACTCACAGCCCTCCCTTCTCTTCTCATCTAACTCCCACTGGGTGCCAGCCTCATGCTGGCCTCTGTCCTCCATTACCTTCTCGTATTCATGTATAGTAAAAATTATACTTTACAGTACAAACAGGGATATGAATGTACACACACGCGCGCGCGCGCACACACACACACACACACACACACACACACACACACACACACACACACTCACACACAGGAAATGCTATATAAAAAATAAGGCTGTAATTATTGCCACGGATCCTAAATTCCTCTTCCTTCCTAATTGTGAAATGTGTTTTATGGAAGACTACGTAGTTGGCATAATAGGAAATGATTACAAAGATAAGTACCTAAATATATATTGATAAAAGCCAAATAAACTTACATTTTGAGGAGATATAATAAGATGCTGAAGGTATCAAATAACATTAAATGAGACAGCTTGCTCTAGAAATTGTGTCATATCTCTGCAAAAGTATTACTGAACTTGAAAATGAAATTAAACATATTTTTGTCCTTCCCTCCATAAAATACTTAAAACAGCAACTAATATATTACAACAGGGTCTCACTGTATAGCAGTCCTTGAACTCACTATGTAGATCAAAATGACTTCCCTTTCACAGAATTCTATCTACCTCTACTTCTTGAGTTCTAGGATTAAAGCCATGCAGCATCATGCTTAAATTAAAATAACATTCTAAAATTATTTTATTTTTAATTATATGCTTATAGGAGAAAGTGCATATGTGCAAATGACTGCAGAGACCACAGGAGGGAATCAGATTCCTGGAGCTGGAGTCGTGGTTGCAAGATATCTGATATGAGTTCTCAAACCACACTGTGCTTTCTGTAAGAAACATACATGCTCTTAACTGTTGTGCCATCTCCCTAGACTGTAAAATAGACTTTGCTATACGATGATTTATAACAATTCTATTGTACATTTAGTTTGTATTTTATGGGTCAAAGGAGATTTCCCCTTTTACAATCTCTGATTCTCTAAAAGTATCTAAATAGTAGTGGATTCCTGTAAAATGGTAACAAATTGGAAATTTAATGTAATGATTTGAGGCTTGTCTTGTGTTTTGAATATTTTAATATACGTATTTGAACTAATTCTGGTTCTTAGCTTTTCATTCAAGATTTTGTGAAATATATTATTTACTATATAATACATTCATAAATTTTATATACAATCTTTGTTCTTATTTTTTTCTTTTTAATCATATTCTTAAGCCCAAACATAATGTGACTTTTGTTGTTTTTTGTTAACAGAAAAAACTTTAGTAATTAATTTCCTTTTTCTTCAGGAGCTGCAAACTAAAAAGTGCCATAAGGATGTAATATATTACGAGTTATATACATAGAGGAACTGTGGAATGGGCTATGAAAAATAATCACATAAAACATCTTGCAGGAGGTTGCACTGATCCTTATTCTTCCCAAATGGGTACAGATTTGAAATAGGAATTCAGAATATTTCAAAGGCAAAATGCATCACCAAATATACACAGATCAAAATTATTCTACTTTTGTGAGGAAAAGATATTTTGCATATATTCATAAAATATGTGTTTAGACTTTATTTGAGAATATTAGTAAAAATACAATAGTCAATGTCAATACACAAGGACATTTTTACACAAAAAAATTAGAAGCCACTAAAAAGAGAAGGAATGGAGATTGTTTTAGATACAGTGAAGGAACTTTACAAATAAATTATATTTTGTAATGTGAACCTTTCAAACATTTGCATTTATAGCATTCTGTCCAATAGCAACTGAATTTATATTATCATTCTCTGAGATAGATCATATTACCTACAAAGTAAGTAGGAAGGATAATACACTATTAAATACCTCACAGAATGATTTAAACCAAGTGGCATGCTTTGTGATTAGAAGATCCTTAAAAACTCCCTTGAAGCATTAGCTCAACTATGTTCATAGCAGCATTATTTGTAATAGCAAGAACCTGAAAACAACCTAGATGCTCCTCAACTGAAGAATGGATCAACAAACTATGGTACATCTACACAACGGAGTCCTACTCAGTGGGAAAAAAAAATACTTTCTAAAAATTGCAGGCAAATGGATGAATTTGGAGAATATCCTCCTGAGTGAGGCGTCATAAGTCTGGAAGAAGAGGCATGGGATGTACTCACTCATAAGAGTCATAAGAGGATTTTAGACAAAAAACAAAGAATATGAAAGCTGTAAACCACAACCCCTGAACAGCTTCGGATCAGAAGGAACTTATTAGAGACATCCAGAGATTCCCCTAAGAAGAGAAACTAGAGATGACCTTAGCAAATTGGGGTTGTAATGGGTTTCAGCCAAGAAGAGTTAGGAACAAATCATAAAAGGAGATGTTTGAGTGAGAGGAGAAAAAAGAGATGGATGTCTTGATAGAGGAAGCCAGTGTGTGGTGGAAAAACACTGAGTGCTAGGGAAATCTCCAAGAACTCACAGGATGTTCCTGGCTAGGTGGAGGGGGGTCCTAAACAGGACTTGCTCTATAATCAAATGAGTAACCACCCTGAGTGTTATCACAGAACAAAGAATAGAGGTGGAGGTAGAAATCCATGACTGAACACTGAGAAGTGCTCCTGGTTCAGCTGAGAGCAGGGAAGGAGAGTATGTATGAGAAAGAGGACAGGGGTTATGAGGAAAATTACCATAGTGATGACTAGCTGGAGCTCTGGAGACCTCACCGAAGCAAGAACGGCCATTGGAGATCCATTGGGAAAAGGAGCTAGGCCCTCCAAGGGTAGGCAACTGTTGATTGGCATGGGCAGTAAGTATGTGGAGCCTTGAGGGGTGGGATCAGACTGTATTCCTAGTGGGCTGGAACCTTGAAACCCATTCCCTGCAGAGCAGCGCCTAACCCAGTATTGACTTTGGGATGAGTAAATCTCGGACTTGCCTGGAGTGGAGCTGACCCACCTTGGGACTTCTTGGCCTTTTGGAGGAGGGGATGGGGGAATGAGTGGGTAGGCTGAAGGCTGACCAGGAGGGATTGGGAGGGGGGAAGGGAGGGGAAAAAAGAAGATACATGGATACAAAAGGAATTATTTTATATAATAAAAAAACTCTCCCCTTAACATGTGGTTACTGAATATAACATGCTAACAAGTGATAGATGGTTTGTGAGGAGAGAGAGATATGAATGAGATGAGATTGATGATAAAGTAACTGCTAGGTGAGCATGCAATTGGAAGAACAGGGGAGTAAAAGCACTTGGATTCCCTAAAACATTCAAGCCATCAAGGGAAACTTACAGAATAAATTTTTCTTCCCCTGATCGTGACAAAGAGAAAATTTAAACTCCTAGGTCTAAGTTCACTCATCTTAACAAACAAGGGTCTAGACACTGAAGACCTCCATATTTATCTTACCTTTACACACACACACACACACACACACACACACACACACACACACACACACACACACACACACACTGTACTGCTCAGTCTCAGCAGCCCCCAGAAAGATCCCCAGAATCACACCAACTCTCTGAATGCAAATAAAAGCAAGGTTTATTACAACTGTACAGTTGAGATCCTGTCACACAGCAGTGCCAGTGGAGAAGTGAGCTCTCCCTACTCAAAAGCAGAGCTTTTTAAAACAAAGATCAAACAAAGACCACAGAAATACCATTATTAGACTGGAAAGTGAAGAGCCCAGAGGAGGTTTCTTTAGTATTGCTGTCAGGTGGGAAGCTGCTGGCTGATTGGTTGTTTTAAGAGGGGGGGAAGATGCTTCAGGGCTGGGCCAGAATGTCCTCTGATTATCCAGTACCTTGGGCACTTGGCCTTGCGGGTTTAAAAACTTCTCAGGATGGGGAACTAGGAACTTCTCAGCTCCCAAAATGTCTCCAGGGCTTAAGGTGGAGGGACTTTTGTTTCTACATCATAGCTAAGTCATCTACTCTGAGTTTATAGGACAAATTTTGTAAAGCCTTAATGTATCCTTTCATTTAAAACCTCTAAGACCCCTCAGCACCCAGGTCTTCCTCATCTGCCCCTAGTCTCTTAAGGGCTTGTATGTCACCTGTGTAAATTTTTCCACTATGAGTCCAACTGTGAGAGAATCACGATGCTGTGAGAAGTTCTATTCCTTCATATGCAAAATCCTGACCATTTCAAACTGTCCTATGTGTGTGACTCATTTTAAATGCCTAATATGAATGCTGTTGTCCTCTGAAGATACTGATGCTTTTGTCATATGCTTAAGTGTTTATATTTTATCATTCCAAGGCCATTTATTTTCCTGCATCATAAAGCACCTATTAGACACTGTTTTACTCTTGTATTTTGGCAAATTTATAGCTCCAGGCTTACTGTCTTTCACTACAGCATTCTTTGAGGTTTCCTTGTCCACTAAGTTATTTTTAATAGCCTTATTATTTCAGTGGCTTCCTCTATTCCAAAATGCATGCCATTTATATTTCATCTATCATGAATTTTCATGGTACCATCATTTCCAATATCTGTAGTACTTTATAATTCATGTCCATGAGTGTATTCCTTATAGTCCATATTCTCTGGTGTACTAACAATCTTGATAACAGCCTTACTTAAGTATCTGATCACCAATGACCTGTCTTTACCATTCCCTTGTCTTGTACCTTTTCTGTTTACTTAGCTTAAGTCTGCAACCAGTAGTTAAAATTTGCCCTTTATTCTCAATGATCTTTACCTACTATACTTTCTCTTCAGAACCTCAAGCCAAGGCCCATAGTGCCACCTACTCTCTGCTGTAAATAAATATATTGAAAGACACAGCTGTAGTTGTCTCACTGCGACTTCATGATCATGATATGATAATGTTCTTTCTTTTTAAAAAATCTAATACATCTTTTAAGTATTAAAAATGAATACATCAGTGTTTGTTGTCACACACCATCCTTAAGTCCTATGTGTAGATTTCCTGGTGTCTGGGATGATGTCATACTGTTTACTTAATGGGCACCCATCTTAGTATATCTATATTGTCTGAAGGCTTCTCCATCTTTGACACATATGTTCCCTAAAACACTGAAACTTACCCTCATTCCTTTTTTAAAATTAACTGAGTCTCTTTTCCCTGGAAATAACCAATGGATCCAGAAGAAAATTTTAATGAGTGCCCAGTATATGGGCTTGCTTAGTGTCCAAGTTTATATTTTATTTTACTCAGCAATGTCTGTCCTCTGCACTTAGTGATTTATCAGTGTTTTCCTTTTACAGATGAACTGGTGTTCTCACTGTCCTGAATCAATGTTACAATGACGTTTTCCTTTTCTTCCCTTTATTTCCCTCTCCTTAACTAACAACAACAAAGTCAAGCTACAAATCTCTTGTAAATGTACCTGTACTTTCCCATTCCAAGTTTAAGCCTCAAGTTTTCTGAGGTCCGACTTTAGCATTTCATTTGAATTCCTGAGCCCAATTTAGGATTCCAGATTCCTTTTTTCATGTGACTGCTTTATTTTGAGAATGCATACATGTCCTTGTAACTTACCTTAAATATTAAAATTAACATTTTCTTTTCATCAGCACAAAGTAAACCTGAAAGGTAACAATTTGTGAGTGTTTCAGGTATTTATAAAAACAAAAACTCCAGAAGTTGACAATAAGGCAAGAGTTGAATGAATAAAAACTGTGATTTTTATTTTTTATCACAAACACCTAGGTTTTCTATATAAAATAACAATTTTTTGTTCTTGGAAGCCAGATCTTTTCTACTCAGATATAATTCCTAAAATATTTCTAGGCATTTTAGGATTATTTGATTAATAATAACACAAAATGATAAACATCTAATGTCTTATTGTTTAGGAAAAATGAAGGAACATATTTGACCGTGGTATTGATGTCTAAATAAATGTAAACATGCCAGAGATATAATTATTTTGTACATCCCTCGTGTTGTAATGTTGTAGGGCATATTGTTCAGGGCTGTGGCCGCATATGGGAACCTTAGCAGATGGTATCCTCCTTAAAAACACTCAGCAATAGGTGATAATAAATTTTTGATTTAGCTAAGAATAGTTCAGAAAACACCATCACTGACCCTTATACCCAGAAACACAAACACTGTCTTTGGTTCCCATCTTCAAATCTTAAGATGTCAACATATAATCTGAACTAAATGCAGAGAACAGAAGCAGGGATGGTAGAAGAGAATATCAGATGGGAAACGCAGGATAAAGTGATATGAACGGAGAAGAAATTTAAATGAGAACAGGAGCTTTCATTGAGGGAACATAAGGGAGGTCAATACAGAAGAAGGAAGGATGGAGGATAAATAACAATAACATGGTTTGAAAGTCCCTCCAGGAATTGCATTATTTTATCTTTACATAAAATAACAAATAAACCATATATAATATACAATTATGGTGTTTTATAATAATTAATAATTAAATTGTCATAAAAGTTTCCAAAGAGTACAAATGTGTGTATGTTTGTGTGTGTGTGTGTGTGTGTGTGTGTGTGTGTGTGTGTGTGTATAAATATAATAAATTAAAAAAGGCTATGAATTCAAGAGGGAGCCAGGGTATATATGGGAAGGGTTGGAAGGAGGAAAGGGAAGGGGGAAATTATATATATATATTTCCATTGAAAGAAAATAAACTACAAACCTTAAAAGCACATTGAAAATGTTCTAATATGTACATATATATAATCTATGTATTTAGTACTATCTCTCTATATTTATATATATGTTCATATCTTTATATATGCAACTGATGGTTTAATAAGCTTCCATATTGACATTTTCAGAGACCATTTGGTTGCTTCTGCCCCCAGCCCAAGCCACCAGCTCCCTTTTCCACAGTAGGATATAGAGTTATTTAGACACAACCTGATTATTTGAAGATAATAAAAGTATTTTCCCAGAGGAAACATTGCGGGTTTTTTGGATGCCCATTCTTCTGATAGTTACCGCTCTTCGAGTAAAACCATGTCTGTGGATTTGGAAGAAGACATAGTGTTTGGGCAATCCTCAACCCTCCAGTCTGAGAACAGAGAGGAAGACAGTATGAAGTAAAAAAACAAGCATGAGAAGCTTCACCTTCAGTCGCATCCTTCAGTGATCTATCCATTCTGAGTCTGACGTCAGCATCAGGGTTCTGTGAAGCAGCCCGACATAAATTTCAGAACATAGCTTTGACCTTTCCTCATCAGTAAATTTGTGTTGTTATAGTTCTTAAATTATTGTGCATGCCTATGATTCCTAAAGGTTTAGTTGACCTTTATAAGACAGTAACTTGTTCCTACTGATTGAACATAATTCTAACTAACTTATATTAAAGTCATTATGCATACAGCACTGTCCCCATTGTTACTTGCTATGCTGCTATTATTCTTGTCAATACAAATTTTTCCCTTAAACAAATATCTGCTCGCACAATATTATGTTTATATCTTATATTAACTTGAATTCAACCAGATTTAAAATAAATTAGTGCTACTGAAATCTTTAATGTATACTTTTAGTAATATAATTATGTATAAGTATAGCAAAAACACAATAGTTCAGAAAGTAGCTGGAAAAAATAAGAAAGCAAAATTTAAAATATTAAATTGAAAAAAAACATTTCACAGTGTGCATGTATGTGTAAAGTGTGAAGTTGTGAGAATTTCACACAAAACTTTCCAAAAACACACATGCACACACACACACGCACACACACACACACACACACACACTGGAATGCATATATATATATATATATATATATATATATATATATATATATATATATATATATATATATATATATTGCATTCTATGAACTTCACTAAGCATACATTTGTTTTATTATATAAAAAGTTTTTTATGTAAATGCTAGGTACTGGGACTGGGGAAAGGATTCAGTTGGTACATGCCTAGTGTGGAAGCATGTGTTCCTAATGTGGGGTGTTCAGAACTCACATAAAGCTACCAAATAAACAAAACATCAAAATAAGAAAACAAACAAACTAATGTATGGGAGCACATGTCTCTAATTTGAGGGCTGCGGAGGCAGAGATAGGAGAATCCCTGGAGCTTGTTGGCTACCCAGCATAGTCAAGTTAATGAACCTGGGGAAACTGTCTCAACAAAGGAAGATTCATAATGACTTAGGAAGACACACAATAGCAGCTTTTGACCTGTGTGCACTTGAATATGTGACATGTGGACACATGAATTATACATACAACACCACACACACACACACACACACACACACACTGTGCTTTATTAATGTGTATAACCACCTCACTGATGAAGAGCATATGAACTGCAAAGGTGTTTTGTACAACACTGATGTACAAGAGCTGATGTTCTTTCTTTCATGTGTTGCAGTTTAGGAAGAAATTATTTCTCATTTTTAAAGAATAGTATAAACTGAGAATAAAGAAAGGAAAAGAGAGAAGGTGTTTTGGGTTCAAGAAGTGCAAAGACAAATCTCTAGTGTGGAAAATTTAAGGACGACATGCATAGTGTTGGATATTTTTCTCTACCTGGACATAAAACATTTGCAGGGAAGTGATATATCTTGAAAAACTAATTTGTGTTCGCATCATAAATTTTAAGAGATGAAGTCTGTACTTTATTTCCAGAGGTAACTTGAAGTTCTTGTAAGACTCTGATTGTATAAAAAGAAATATGTGAAAATGGACTTAATAGAGCAGAGGGAATGGGAGCCTTTGGATTCTGAAGACTCATGATGAAGATGTGACGCTGGAGAGAGCAGAATGCAGTGATACAGGGAAATGGGGACAGATTTTCAAGACAAGGACATTCCTGAACAAAGTAAAGGACACACTACTATATTCAGGTCAGATGCCAACGAAAATAAAAGCTGAGGATTGGAAAATTATCTTTGAAAATGTTTGTTCTAGATTAATAAAAATAAAGAAGAGGAAAGTGTATTTAAAAGATTCAAAAGCTTTAAGAAATCTGTGGGCAAAACGTCTTGGATAACTGAATGATTATAGTTATAATGAAAAGTTATAAAGTAGCGTTCAAAATACTGTAACTGAACTCCTTGCCAAAGATAAAAGTTAATAAATCAACCATTTCAAGGAAACTATTACATGAAATAATAGTTCATGATTAAAACTAAGCCAATGTAAAGATATAGAAAGGAAATGACCAAAATTAAAAAGAATTCCAAAATAAATTAGACCAAATATATTAAGACATAAAATATATTCAAATCCACATAGAAACACAAACATGCACACAAACACTTATGTTTAAAATATATAAGTGAAAATATTACCATGGAGGATAAACCTCAGCAAAAAAAAAAAAAGTTTCAGTTCAAATGCAGCTTGAGTCATTAAAGACTTGTGTCACATCTCTGGCAAGAGGTTTCCACCCTCAACCCCAGAGAAATGATATATATACATATATATTGGAATCACTTTGACTTCCCTGACCAACCATAGAAAAGCAGAATTTTCTGCCTGGTTGTGGAGTTTTTGTTATTCTATAATTCTTGTAAAGATCATTGTCTCTTTGAATGGCTTAATTTCCATTAACACACATGTATGTACACATGAGTACACACACACATCCTTATATATGCACATACATATATACATATATATTATATATAATTTTAGGTAAATATAAAATAACATGACTCTTTGAGGTTTATTAAACAACTTTGCTACCAAGAAGGGGAGGCAATTAAACAATCCCACTCAGATACAACACACATGTACCACAACAATGACCAGAATAGTAAGAGATTCAAAAAGGTACAATAACTGACACTCACATGTGGTGAATCAAAAATTGTCTAAATGGATTTAAGGCTCCCCCAATAATCGGAAAATTGCATCAATTGCTGAAAACTTAGATATCTACCTTGGGTTAGTGAGGGCAAAACATTAGAAAATAATCTACTCACAGAAACCGTGACAGCTCATATAGGATCTACCCTTGCTGAAGACAAATGAAGTCCCTGCTCTAAAGGAGACACAGTTCAACCCCTACTAAGAAGCCTTTTGCAATTGATACCTGCTTACAAAGGGAAAATCAGCTTTCTCCAGTGGAGTGTCATTGGGTATATCAACCACATTGCTGGGCAAGCTCCATACCCAGGAATACTTAGCCAACACAAAATGAAATCTATGATCAGTTTTCTTTGTATGGGTTTATTGTTTCATTTTGTTTTGACATTTTCTACCTTACTGCTTTTTAAAAATTTATTTGTTTATTAGTTTCCATTTTTCTTTACCCTTCGGTTTTTGTTTTGATGAGGAAGAATGAAATTGTAGGGGTGGAGAAGTAGGGAGTACCTAGCAAGGGTTGGAGGGTAAATTGATGGTCAATCTGTATGAAAAAATTATCTTAACCTAAAGGAAAGAATCCATCAATGGCACTTTGCTCAACCAGCGTAATTCTTAACCACACCCTAAGTTTCATCCTTATACCACAGAGAGGTATAGCTGCTGCCTCTCATCAAAGGAGTCTTACCTTGAGCCAACTGGAGATCATCACACAAAAAAGAAAGAAAGAAAGAAAGAAAGAAAGAAAGAAAGAAAGAAAGAAAGAAAGAAAGAAAGAAAGAAAGAAAGAAAGAAAGAAAGAAAGAAAGAAAGAAAGAAAGAAACCAAAATGGACACAATGCAAAGATCAACACATGGGGAACCTCACCATAACTGATCAACTATTTCACAATTCCTGCAATTATGGCTCAGGGAACATTGAGAAAGAGGGAATGGAAAGACTGTATATGTCAGAATACCATAATGCCTGTGGTAAAAGAAATGATTATATAAACAAATCCAGAACAATAACAGTGTAAATGGATATGTTAATGTGGAAGGGAGAAATTTGTGGGGTCCCACACCTAGATAAAAACCTACAGGCAAACAATTACTACTGGGAGAAAACTAGCCTTTCTTGGGGAAGAGTATCCCTAATGGTTGTCCATGGAAAACTAGTCAGCATTGGAACCATATTCACACAACCAAAACGAAGAGAAGTTTTATTTATGTATTTATGTATTTGTGTATACACACATAATTGCACGTAACAGTAATTTTTAAAAGGCTATCAGCTTGATAGTTGGGGGAATTCACGGGAGAAGATGGAGAGAGGGTGTAACTGAGAAGAGCTGGAAGGAAGGTGAAAAGTGATGTGACTGTATTTTATTTAAAAGCTGTGCCGGGGAAACAGTGGTGCAGAACTTGTGGGAGTGGACCCAGCAATGACTGGGTCAAGTTGAGACCCATTCCACAGATGGAGTCCCCATCTGACATTGCTTCGGTGACTGGGAACCAGAAACTGGATAGCCCAGCGACCTAAGATAGGACCAAACAGTACTGGCCCAGAAAAATCTTAATGAAATGGTTCCTGATAATATTTTGTTATGCTCATAGACTGAGGCCTCTCCCAGTCATCATCAAAGAGAGTTTATCTAGTAACTGATAGGAGCAATTGAAGAGACTCACATCCAAACACTAGAGAGACCTCGTAAAACCCACAGAAGAGGAGGAAGAAGGCTTGTAGGGAAGACAGGAGTGGAGGATACCACAGAACATGGTCCACAGAATCAATTAACCTGGGCGTATAGGGCCTCGCAGAAACTTTAGCAACAATCAGGAGCCTGCATGGAACTGAGCTAGGTTCTCTGAGTGTATATTATGGTCCTGTAGCTCACTGTCTCTGTGGGACTCCTAACAGTGGGAGTGGGGGTCATCTCCAACTCTTTTGCCTGTTCTTTGGACACTTTTCCTCCTACTGGGTTGCCCTGTCCAGCTTTGAAAAGAGTTATTTATGTTGTTAGTTTTGTTGTAACTTGTTATACCATGTTTGGTTGATGTCCCTGGGAGCCCTGTTTTTCTGAAGGAAAAGTGAGGAGGAGTGGATCTTGGGGAGGGGGAAGATTGGGGAAGTGACTGGGAGAAGTAGAGGTAGGAAAAACTGTAGTCAGGATGGAATTTATGAGAGCAGAATGAACAAATAGTGTCTGGCATTTTTCACAAGCTGTCTTCCATATTTTACCTGACATTTGTAATGTAAATTTTAGTCAGTAAATTGAATATTAATTTTCTTGACATCAGGCGATATTACCCGTTTTGTATCTTGAATGTATTTCAACTATCAAGAAGATGTCTTGTCTTCTGAGATTATTTAATAAATATCTTAGAACTAATGTGTAAAGAATCATACAAAAATTGTGAGACTGTTTAATAAAAATAACCAGTAGAAATATAGCAGTCAAGTGTCTTTTGCTATCTATTTTTCATAACATTATCAACACAAAATGACAAACACCTCTCCATCATGGAATTATAATCATTACTGTGAATACCCATAATTTAAGTGAAATTAACACATTGAGCAACATAAAAAATTTAAAGAGTTTTAAACCAAAGCATTATCCATTAACAGGAGGCTGTAGGCAAAGCACAAAACCTGGGCTCAAGATTACTTAATCTTAGTCCTAACTTTAATTAGCTGCACATAGAAAGCATACCAGTGACATAACAGTTTTCATCCTAATGTAAGCCATGTGACAGAGCTAGTATATGATGGGTAAATACCAATAATCTCATTAAAAGACATTGAAATGTAAATTCTCCTACTAATTTTTAACCTAAGGAGGATATTACACAGGTAAAGTAAATAAAATTCAAACAAAAAATTATATCTAAATTTGTTTATCAAAGGCATCTTCTTCCCCTAAAGGATGATTCATTAGTATTGACACACGTAGTTCATTTTTGTGTTTGTTGTTTGAACTTAATATTTATGTATCTATGAGCTCATGGAGGGTGATGAATTTGATTGTTGGCTATTCACAGTATCTACTGCATAGTGTCAGGTTAATAAAGGTGTGATAGTTTACCTGTTGTGACTTTGGCATGCTTGGTAGACACTTGAGTTTCTTCTAGTTTTGATATTATATACATCACAGCATTTATCATAAAGCCTTCCAAATTTTATACAGTGGCAAATATTTCTTTGGGTTTATAGTCTACACTGATTTATAAGATATAAAGCTCCCTCAACTTTACTAGGCAATATCAATAAATTCTCTACATTATTTCCATAAATCTACAAAGCTTCAAAGAAAAAGTAATCATTTCTTTGAGCCACATCTATCTACCTTGAAAACTCGACAACCACAATGACTAAATGTTACTCAAATGTAAGTATGATTTTAATTTCCATTTCCCTTTTATACACTAAGTTTAAGAACTTTCCTCTGTGATGACATTCCTGTTCTATTCATTTTTCTATTCCCTTTTTATATTTGTCATTCATTGTGTATAACACACAAACTAACAAATACCTGTATTTTGCTATTTTAAAATTTGTATATAATTATTTTAGTCACAAATGTCTGATATTTACTATGTTAGATTTAATTATCAGTGCTAAACAAATTTGATTATGGGTATAAATTTTGATTTCTTAAAGTTATATTTTCATTTTGGGGGATGATATAAATGTAACTGAAATTGTTGAATGTTTTGGTTCAAATCTTCAAGAAACAATTTCATTATTCATAATTAGTTGATCAAGATTTACTATAAAATGTGAAAATATGAATTTTATTTATTTTTCAATATTCTAATATTTAATAATTATACTTTTTATGAATAATACTAACATGCTTATGACACACTATGAGATTTTTAACTTCCTGTGTTTTTCAGTTTTTCTTCACCAGTGGAGAATTTGCATTCATCTTTCTGACTGGTCTTCATCTATACAACTTTCCTCTCTCTACTTTGGGTCTATTTTCACATTCTGGCCAGGCAGTCTAAGGGGTCTAGGTGGAGCTTACCTACTGTTCTCTTTTGTATAGTACCATTAAACGTAACCACTAAAGTGTTTTTAAACCCAGGGGTAAATCTGGTTTCCTTTGTGAGATATTTTTAAGCTGTTAATTCGACCAATTGAACAATGTTTGCCTTTATATTTCAGATATTTTTATTTAGTTAATTTTGATGATAGACTTGTGGTGATATGTACTTTGTATGATCTTCATCATATTTGGCTCTGTAGCATATCTATTATATACTTTTCATATCCCTCAGAAACTTTATTTGTACCCTTACTTACTGTGATTTGATGAACCCTAACAGATAAATTCATTTAAAGTTACATTTGACTGTGGTTGATGTGTTTTTATATGTAATTTATATGTAATTTATATGTAATTAGTTGATTTTATAACTTAATTTTCTTTTCAATTATTTTCCTAGCACTTTCCATTAATTTTCAATACCCCATATGAAACTTCCATATTTCCTTTTTTATTCTTCTCTTACATAATTCATTCCAACCTCAGCTTTCTCTTCCTCCACACCTAATTTCCTCAATATCTACTCTCTCCCAGATCCATGATCATTTCGTCTCCCTTCAGAAAAGAGCAAGCCATTGACAAATATCAACTGAACATGGCACAATAAGATGCAATAAGAATAGATACACACCCTAATATCAAGGCTAGATGAGGAGACCCAATAGGAAGAAATGGGTCCCAAGACAAGACAAGAGTCAGAAATATTCCCACACCCACTACTAAGAGTCACATAAAAAACTCCAAGCCGTACAACCATAGCATATATGCAGAGGATCTAGCACAGACACTGGCAGGTTAAGTGATTGCTGCTTCAGTCTCTGTGAGCTTCTGTGACCTCTGCTTAATTGATCCTGTGGGTCATGTTCTTGTAGTAGGAGGTTTCTGGCCCAGACTTTTCAGCCTAGCCTCAAGGTTTAGGCCCGTCGACCCACAGACCCACAGAGACACACAGATGCTTCCAATAGCTTTAGGCTCATTTACCTAAGGCCCAGGCATTATAACTTGCTAACTCTAACTCTTTACCCTTCATCTAACCCATGACTCTTATCCTGTTCAGCCATGTGGCTCGGTACCTTTTCTCAGAGCAGCATAGCTGTCCTCTGCTTCTTCTGGCTTCTCTCTGGCATTCTGCTCTGTTCTACCTGTTCCTAGAGTCTTCTTAGTCTGGTAGCCCCACCCACACTTCCTATCTGCCTTTGGCCAGTCAGTGCTTTTTATTAAACCAGTGGGTGGGACAATTATTTACAATGGAACAATATAATCCCCCTACATGTTCTCACGTGGTCCTTGACCCGTCTAGCTCATATATTCTTTCTTCCCTCCAGATTCCCTGTGCTCCACCATAGTTTAGTTATAAGGCTCTGAATCTACTCTCTTCAGATGCCAGAGGAAACTTCTCTGATGTTTTTTGGTTAGGCACCAATCTATGTGTATAGCAGAATATCATTAGGAATCACTTTATAGACATCTATATTGGTGAGTCATGTTTGACTGTACCCACTTCTCTAGGTTATCCAGCTTCTTGTTCCTGGTCATCTAGGAAATACTGGGCATGAGATTACTCTCATGGCATGGGCTTTATTATGTAAGTTATTGTTTGGCCAATCCCACAAAGTCTGACCCATTACTTCCCTAGCTAATCTTGCAAGTAAAACAAGTTGTAGGTCAAAGGTCTCATAGCTGGGCTAGTGTCCCTATCCCACCATGAGAAGCCTTCTCTGGTTGCAGAATATGGCCATTTCTGGCTCTGTATACTAGGAGCTCTCACTAGGGCCATCTTCATAGGCTCTATAAAGTTTCCACTGTACTAGGTTTCCATGTTATCTGACAACCCCCGCCCCAGTCCAGTCATCTCTTCCCATACCCTCCCTTTCCATCCATCCCTCCCAACCTGATCTACCTGTTTTCCCCTCCATTTGCCCCCAGTTCACCCCAAAAATATATTCTATTTCCTCTTTCACAGAGATCCATGTGTTTTCCTCTTGAACCTTCCTCATTATTTAATCTTTCTAAGTCTCTGTGTTAGAATAATTATCACTGGTCTAATTGCTAATATTCACTTATAAGTGAGTACATACCATGTTTTTTTTCTTTCTGGGTCCAGGTTGTCCCACTCAGGATGATTTTTTCCAGTTCCACCCATTGCCTAAAAATTTTATGGTGCCATTTTAACACCTGAGTAATAATCCACTGTATAATATTCTGTATCCATTCTTTGATTGAGGGACATTTAGATTTTTTTTCAGTTTCTGCCTATTATGAATAGGACTACAATGAATATAGTTGATCAAGTGTCCTTGTGGTAGGTTGAAGCATTTCTTGAGTATACTCAAGGGTGGTGCAGCTGGTTTTTGAGGTAGATCATTTTCTCAATTTTCTGAGAACCTACCGCATTGATTTCCATAGTGGCTGTTCAAGTTCTCACTCCCCAAGCAATAGAGTGATCCTCTTGCTTCACATTCTTACCAGCATAAGCTGTCACTTGTGATTTCCATCTTACTGATTCTCACAGACATAAAATGGAACCTGACAGTAGTTTTGATTTGCACTTCGTTGATGGCTAAGAATATTACACAGCTCTTTCTTGGTTGGTCACTTCAGATTCCCCTATTGAGAATTTTGTTTAGATCTGTATCCCATTTTTTAATTGTGTTGATTGGTTTGTTGATATCTGGTTTATTAAGTTCTTTATATATTTTGGATGTTATCTCTCTATCAGATGTGGGGTTGTTGATATTTTCCCATTATATAGGATATTGTATCGTTTGCCTTACAGAAGCTTTCAGTTTCATGAGGTTCCACTTACACATTATTGATCTTTGTTTTTATTATCAGTGTTCTGTTCTGGAAGCTATCTCCTGTGCTGATATGCTCAAGGATATGCTTTACTATCTCTTCTATCAGGCTTAGTATAACTAATTTTATGATGAGGTCTTTGATCCACTTCAACTTGAGTTTTCTACAGGATAATAAATATGGACTTATTTGCATTTTTCTTCATTCAGATGTGTAGTTTGAAAATCACCATTTGTTGATGATGCTCTACTTTTCAATTGTGTATTTCTGTCTTCTTTTTAAAAAATTATGTTTCCATTGGTGGGCAGATTTATGTCTGGGTTTTTGATTCAAATCCATTGATCAATGTATCTGTTTATATGCTAATATCATGTGGGTTTCCTTGTTATTTTTTTTTATTTATAAGTTTATTTTTGTTTTCAATATATGTAGGCTGAAGTTTCCCTTTTCTCCACTCCTCCCGTCTGCTCCCTTCACACCTAGATCCATTTCTCCTTCTGTGTCCTTCAGAAAACAGCGTGCCTCCCAGGGTATGAACTGAACATGGCTTAACAGTCGTTTTTATTACTACAGCTCTGTAGTACAGCTTGAAAGCAGGGATGGTGATACCAACAGAATTTTTTTTTAGGCTTGTTTTAACTATCTTGGGTATTTGTTTTTCCATATAAAGTTGAGCATTTTCCTTCAAGATTTGTAAAAAATTATGCTTGAATTTTGATGGTGATTTTATTAAATCTGTAGATTGCTTTTGGTAGAATGGCCATTATTGCTATGTTAATTCTCCCAATAATTTATCAAGTGAGAAGTTTTCATCTTCTGAGATCTTCTTCTTCTTTCTTCAAAGACTTGGAGTTTTTAGGGTACAAGTCTTTTATTTGCCTGGTTAGGTTTAGTACCACAATATTTTATATTATTTGAGGCTATTATTCAAAGTATTTCTCAAATTTCCTTTTAATGATTCTTTACTCTGTATCTAATATGTGTGCTTTTGAATTGACTAGTTCAAGACAGAAATAATTTTCATTAAAATTTTAAATTCAGCAATTTTTTAAAAAATTTATCTTAGTTTTAAAAATATGGAGGCCCATATTGATGCATTTCTTAATCATCCTAATTCTAATGTTTCTATTATAGATTAACTGAAAGATTGGTCTTAAAATTGGGGGAGACAGAATTAAACTTGTCATTTTATCTTTATGTAGCTCAAAGTTTTTCCTAAATTTCTTTTGGTATTTTTATAAACCTAGAAGCTTATTTATAAGTGTGTTTTCTAGTCTCAAAATAACTGAAGGTTTCAAAATCATTTTTACTTCAGTCTTAAAAGAGCATATTCTCCAAATGTCTCAGATCCTTAAGATATGATTCATGAAAAATAATATTATCTGTCTCTTTGACAGTGTTTCTGAAGTATATATTGCATATCATTATGATATTATAAAATTTCTGTCAATTGCCAGTGGTGAGGATCTTGAATTATCATATTATAATTGTGTCTCCAACTTTTCTTTAAATTTCATAATATTAGCTTCGTTTCTTTTGGAATTTAAAAATTGCTTACATCTTCAGGGTCATCATGCCCTTAACAAAAAGACTATTGTAGAAGTTACTGTTGTACCATTTAAAATTATTCTACAGCTTAATAAAGTAGAACTATATCACACATGAATGAGTCAAAAAAATTGGAAATTATTTACTTTGGTTTTTCTCACTCAAGGCCCTTCATGATTTTACATTAATATTTTAACACTCCAATGATCATGACATCATAGAAAGACTTGACTGGCCACATAACGACTTCCAATCTAATCCACATGATGTTCCACAAAATTTGGTCCTTCAGCAAATCAATTTGTCTCCAACAATCACTCAGGAAAAAGCAGCTTTTCTCCGGAGTGATGAGTAAGACAGTGTCAAACAAAAACAGCTTTTTAAAAACTATAATCACAAGACACATTATGTTAATCTGACTTGGTAAGTTTTAAGGCATAACTCATCCCATCCTTGGGGGAAGTAATTACTAAAAGTGTGAAAATAAAGTAGTAAAAATGAATAGAAATCACAGGAGAAACTGCAGACTCAATTGATCTTTGACTTGAACATTGATGAAGCCATTAGGGAAAAAAAATAGTCAGTAGACATCTGCTCATCACAGAAAGCATCTTTCCTCATTAAAATTTAAATTCATCTCATTTTTTTGCTTTCTTGTTTCTCTCTCTTAATATATGTATATTTATATATATTTAATATCTATGAAATATTGCTTATAACATCTATATTTTCTAGTTTTAAAGGAAAATAATAGAATGACTTGGCGTACTGTTTTCTAGATGGACATGATACATAAATTTTAGCTAGTATAAATTTATTTCCAGGAGTGTAACTTGATCCTTTCAAAAACTCTTTTTATGTATTTATAACTTCTTTAATCCAATAACATTTTCACTTCATCATATGTCTATTATTTTTTTCAGCAAGTGGTATAGTTTTTCGTGAAGGGATATAACTTAGTACCATGCTCAGACAAAACACAGGCTCTAAAACTATACTACTTTTCAGTTTTTATTTTCATATATTATCAAAAAAATATATTTGGATAGTCTACTAATGATATCTTATAAAAGTGTGAGAAAAATATATATGAATATATCCATGTGTATACAGTGTATCACTCTACCAAAAAACCCAAATATTTAACATTTAAATATGAACTAGAATCAGGAATCTGCAAGTAAATGTAAAAAATAATGCCTTTTCTTTAAAAAGTAGCTACAATTTATTTGAATTAATTTCTCAATTCCATTTACTTTAAGAAAAAATAGCATTAATAAAAAAATGTGTGGAATGTAGGTTAAGAAGGGATCTCTTTTGTACAACCATAAGCACTTGTGCTCAGAAATATAGAATTCAAATATCCCCGCCATGTCATCTATTTTTAAGATTTTCATCATCTATGGTTTTGTCATGTGGAAAATGACAAATACCTTTTCTCTGCATATCACATTATAGGATACAAGTACTCTCTTATGCCTACTCTGCTGTTCCAAATGCTATTTCCACATATTCCATGCCATTTTGTGCCAGGACCTTTGTTTACTATTTCTTCATCTTGTTTTCTCATGAACAGTTTACACTGTGTGTCTGAGATTCTTGAAGATTCATGCTAACGTCTCTCTCTCATTTTCAGTTGAAAAACCAAATTTATGAGCTTGGAATTCTCTAGCCTCTTGTGTAAGTCTAGAAAAGATTCAAGAAATTGGTTCAGAAGTCCTCAACCAGGAAGAATAAGAGTAGCAAACTAAGAAGTACTGACTTGGTCAAGGCATGAGAAAGGCTTTCTCACACAGATTCTGCACTGCAGTAGTGTGGTATGGTTCCTGCTAAGAGGTACGGGGGTTATAAGGAAAAGCAGGTCCTTTTGACGGATGCTGTTATGACACCTATGGGCAACCTAGTCTTACAGTGTAGTATTGGGGAGGGGGTCGTTCATTTGTTTTTTGTTGATGTTTTTCTTTTTTTGTAAACAGACTAGAATTCTTACATTACCAAGTTCCATGATTAAATGACACTTAATTACCTATGAAAAGTCACACTCTTTCCAGCCAATCTAGGAAGTATCTTTTGCATAGGAAGTTCTATCCATATGTTAATCTGTTTTTAAATATGGTGCAGGTAATAACTCACCTCATTCTATATTTTAACAAATTACTTGAATATCTTTTATGTAGAATTTCTACAAAAAGCCATGACACTGTAACATTTCTTTTACTATTATTATTATTATTATTATTATTATTATTATTATTATTATTATTATTGTACTTACCAGATTATAGTGAATGTTGTCTTTTACAGTATTTCTCCCATTGGACCCTATATTCCTTAAAAGTACAGTGCATTTTATGTTTAACCATGGAAATACTACAAAGCATATAGCTATAAAGTAAGAATTAAGCTAATCAAACTAACCCTAGTATAAGATCTTGGTCTCCTGACATCATTTTCATGATGCCTCCTTTTTAAAATGTAATAATTTATTTATTGATTATCAAATATCAATATCTCCATTTTTTTCTCCTTAAATGAATTGTTTCACTTTAACAAAATTGTGATACTTTTTTCTAAGGAGACATAAATAAATATGCATCTCTCTACTTATAATTTTATTCTACAATTCTTTGCTCTGGCTTCTGTTACTGTTACTACAAGGAATACATCAAAGAGCATTATGTTTTTTCTGTATGACCTACTTTACAAAGCAAAGCAAGGAAAAAAAGATAAAAGAGAACAAAAAAAATTCAGATTCTATAATACAACTAAGAGTACTTTTCTGGTAGTATAGCACTCAGATGTGACAAAGCATATCGCTACAAGTTTAACAGGTATACAAAAATTAGCTCTTAGAAAAGGTATTTATATCTTTCATTGCTACAAAATGTTTTATGTTAATAGATGCCTACATAAATGTCTTCCCAGCAACAATTATTTTATATTTCTAAAAAATGCTATTACCCACTAGTAGTACTGGGAGAATGTTATCATGCCTCTTGAAAACCAGTATATTATGTAAAAAGAGATTTCTAATTTTATTTCATTGGTTTTCAAATTTTCAAAAAATAAATAAACTTTTTATAGAGTGTGCATAAAGTTTTCTTAAGCAGTTAACAGAACATAATCATTTCATTGAGATATTATTTATATTAATGTGTCAGATTAGATACACACACACACATAATTTTCTTTCTTGGTCTGTGAACAGACACGATTATCTTATGGGTATCAGTCATCCAAGGTACCACACCTACCGAGTAAGAGATGCTGCTCTATTACCATGGGACCCAGCTTTAGTCAAGTCTTGCTGACCAGTCATGTTCTACAAGAGTCCTGTACTCTTGAGATTTAATTTAAATGCTTCAATAAACATTGATGATACTTGTGAGATGACAGAGGAAGCCCTAATCTTAACTGTATCTACCATCCACATCTACCACAACAGCTTATAATAATGAAAATAACTATGACATAAAAACATGTAGTGTTATATAAAAATATAAGCCTTCCTGAGCTTCAGTTTTGCATGTTAGTGAATGTTGAAATATTTATGGATGGAATAAAATCAAGTCTGGAAAGGGAAACAAGATGATTCAGTGGAAGGAAAGGATGAAGAGCAGTATAGCAAACTCCGTATCTCTACCTTGATTTGACAATGATGCATTTTTACACCATTTTCTCTGAAACTTCCCTTGGCTGAAAGCTGATAGTGGGAAGAAATTAAATCAAGTTGAAAGCCCTACTGGAGAGTTTATTGAATTCTTAGCTGGAATTTTGTTCTTGAATATTGAACATCAAATTCTGCTTTGAACCAAGGGCTGAGTCAATAGCAAAGGGAAAACTGGCCAACTCGCCTGTGAGGGAGAGAGAATATGTTATGTACAACTGCACCAGAGCACCAGAGCCAAGTTAGACTAGTATCTGTTCCAAGTATCTGTCATTAACTCCTACCATCTGTTAACTTCTTACATTCAGTGTTCTTCGGTTCAGAATAAGAGTTTCTATTCCAAAAAGTGCTTGATGAGTCATGATCAGTGGATTACTTAGTGACATGGAAATATACACTTGGATTGGTTAGAAATTGCATTGAACTATTACACAAGAACAAATAACATTGTCTTAAATGGGGAAATTTTTGTCAGTTTACTTTTATTTTTTATTCATTATACAGAATGCAGAGGTAGACTCTCTAGGACTTGGATAACTCTTCGGCCACTCTTAATGAAGTCCCAAGCTCCTTTTACTTTTTCAAGTTTGAAGAAATGTTTCCTGAGAGGAATGTTCTTGGCATCTTGATATGCAGTTTATGAACTTGTACTGAACCAGTTGTTTCTAGTTTTGTAACTGGCTACCACTACCCTAAGCTGCAAAGTAGCTGAATAAACATAGCTTCTGAGGTTTGTCCATGACCTCTGCCAACAGTGTGGAGAAAGAAGACAAAAGCTATTGCAAAGCGATAAAAGTCACATCTTAAATTCTCATATTAAATGATTCCAAGTTCTCTGCTCCCAGAATAATGCACAATACCAGAAGTACCAAGAACTTTGTCCATTTGTTTTTTTGGAGGTCAATGTCAATGGACACTATAGGATACAGATACGGCGAGCACGTTTGCAAATAAATAAGATCCAGTAAGCTCAGAAATCCCAGAGTGAACCTGGGATGTTCTAATTCCAGAAGATAGATCTACAGTTTAGCAATAAAGTGTTGGTTGATTGGGCTAGACCTTATCAAATTGGCATTTTCAGGAATAGCAATTCAAAACTTGCAAGTTATCTAAAAACAGGGAAGAGGAGGGGGTGGTGGAGGAGGAGAATGGGAAGAAAATAAAGAAAATAAAGGGAAGAAGAGGCAGGCTGGTTAGCTGAAGGCTCCATTCAGTAGAATGAGCCTCAAAGCTGGATCTCAGGAACCGATTTGTATGCTGAAATGTTTGATGGCTTTTTAAGAGATACAATTTTTTTTATTTTCTTTTATAAAAAGGTGTCTTTTTTTTATCCATCTATTCCCCTGCTCTCCTTCCCTTCCCTCCCCCCAATCCCTCCCAGTCAGCCTTCGGGCTGAAGAGATATCATTTAAATGATAGGAATTGATCCCAATGTGAGCCCTACAGGCCCCTTGCATTATAAATGATTCTCACCCTCAGCGATGCAATTAGATTTGTCCTACAGAGAATGCAGAGTCCTACATATCGTCATTTGAACAAGTTTTGACATCTGAGCCCCTTGTTCTGTAAATGAATCTTTGTCAGGTTGTTAGTTTACATTTAAATGAACTTTATAATTTTACCCTTTGGAGAGTGAGGGTTGCAGAGTTTTTGAGCTGTCATTGAGATTCTCAAATGGACTTGCCTGACAAAGTCAGAGCAGGTGCATTTCTGGTGATGTCATACCATGGAGTGCTGAAAACTCATCTTAGTTCTGAGACCAAATCCTACCTAGCTGTGGAATTCCAACTGACTTTATTGGGCTTTCCATTTCTGTTATATAGCTTTCTCTGATTTTCCAAACTAATGACAAAATACCTTCAAGGTGCTATCTCTCCTTCCTAAACAATTTAATGTTTTTTTTTCAGTGAAGGTATTTCTGGCTTTTTCCCCAGGAAGCACATTTGATCAATGCAGAGAGTACTGACATTTAAAGTTGATTTAATTTACATAACATTTTCTAAACACAAGAAACAAACGTCAAAGGAGAGGTCCCAATCCATTTTACACAGCGCAGCATCCCAAATCATAAGTAAATGGGCCTTAGCTTATCTCTTCCGCTCACTTTAAGGTATATTATTTTTGTTACTAATGAACTGATTCTTGTACCGCATGTGATGATGTCAGAATAACATGTTAAAGCTTGTTTTTTTTCATCCAAGCAGCCACTCACTTATTTTTCTGTGTTACAGATTGAACCTAAAGTTTTATTTATGATAAAAACAGGCCCCCTATCAGCCTGAGATATTTTTACATTTTTTAATTTTGAGAGAGTTCTTTCAATGTATCTCAGGTTTGTGTTGAAATTCCAATCCTCCTGATCAGCTTTCCTAGTGCTGAGATTACAGCCATGCACTACCATATGTCTCTGTGACTTTGAATTAGTTATGTGTGTGGGGAAAGTCAAACAAACCATGTTTTCCTGTGTGCAACTTCAAAAAAGTAGAGAGAAAAGATTTTGTAAAATTCTTGCAGTGTAACCTTTACCAGTAGCTAACTTCTGAATATTTCATTTGTGCTTAAACATCCAAAGTCACATTATCATCATAAGTAATTCATAGGCCTGTTCTAAAGTATAATTACATTGTAAGAATCAATTTTACATAATTGCAAAAGAAGAAAGAAAATGGATTTTGAAAGCATGATATTTTTTAACTATATAGTTGTTAGGTATAAGTAAGAGTACATGAAATTTGGGCCAGTTTTTATTGCCTGACTTTACCTTCCTAAAATAAAAATCAGCACTCTTGCTGATAGTTGTGACAGTGTCTTTTTTCCAGTTTAAGTGTCTTAAATGACATTTCCAGATCTTAGTTCTCAAGACTAAAAAGTTGGGACACTGCTATAGTGGTATTGTGAAATGGCCCCCAAAGCTCTTGTATGTACTCTGTCCTCTGTACAGCAGTCCTCTAACAGTGGAGGCCTTTGGAGATTATTTCCTGACTGGTTTTATTTATCAACGGATTGTCCCATTGATGGACTCATAGAATAATGGGTTCTTGGGAGGTGATGGGACCTTTCAGAGGTAGAACCTATTGTAAGCAGGTCACTGGGGCCTATCCCATGCTCTTCCCCTGTGCTTAGGTGTTTCTGGAATGAGATGAACAGCCTGGTACTGCCCCCTGATTCCTACTGTGATGTCCTACTGTGTTGTTCCAAAGCAATGAACTACATGACCAATCCTGAGGTATAAGAAATGTTTTCTCCTATGGGTTGACGAACTCAAGTAGTCTTGTCACAGAAGAGATCAGGATGTGTGGCACGTGTTTTTGAACACACGTTCATACTTTGGACACTTCTTCATCTGTTCTATTTTGCACCCTCTTTTCTGACTTATTCTTACTCTTCTGCACCAATCAGGGCTTTCTTCTTAACTACACATTAATCCTAAATTCATGTGTATTAAAACATAGAAATTCTAACAGGCAAAAGCTATAATGGTGACATTTTCTGGCATATTTAATCTTTCATATAAACTTGATATATGAAAAAAAGCATACAACAGGCATTCAGACACTGGCCCTAATCAATACATGACTTCAGGTAAATCTTAAGTGGAAAAATGTACTGTATTCACTGCCTATGGACTCTCTATATCTATATCTATATCTATATCTATATCTATATCTATATCTATATCTATCTATGAATATATATATGAGAAAGAGAAGTAAAGTAAATGAAATGGTTTATTTCATAAATTTAAAAAAAGGAAAGCTTACACATTTGACAAGAATGTTCAAAAGTCATTTAAAAGGTATCTGGAAATGGCTCAATGGATAAAGTGGTTGCTGCTCAAGGAAGATAACCTAAGTTCATTTCCCCAGAAGTCATGTGAAAAACTTGGCAGGGACACACCTCTGAGACCCCCAACCCCAGCCCCATAGGCATGGAGATAGATAAATTCCAGCCATTGGGCATGCACTAGCTAACAATGATGCAGAACCTTACTGAGAAGTAAGGTGTGGATAGCACTTCACTTATTGTTTTGGAAATGGCTTTACAATATCCATAAGAACCAAATAGAAATGCAATTTTGTTATAGCAGTACTTTTCTTGTTTCTTGTTCATCTACAGCAGTGTATCTGAAAAGTGGCTTGCACACAAGTTCTCTTATACTTGCATCATCATTTATAATATCACAAGCTTTATATTGGTTAAGTAGCGTACTACATTTCTCTACAATGGCACAATCAGTCACAGTAAAGTAACCAAGATCTTTGTCTCAATAAGAAAATATGTGAGGATCAGACTCTCTCTCCACATACGTGTAAGAAGTGAGAAAAGCAGAGTATATGACGTTGATATACTGTATATAAAGAAAACAAGCACATACATCTATGCAATCGAACATGTATTCATACTCCTTTTTACATATGATACATATAAAGAGATGATTACTGATAGGAGGAAATAAAAACATAGGAGATAACAAGATTAACAATAGTAACATACTGGGTGAGGGCCTAACTAAGTGGTTTGAGGTTCAGGTGTCTAGGTTTCCGCTTCTACAACAGAACCCTGTAGACTGCAAATATTTTATTTGTTTATTAACATCATTTTGCTTTTTATAGTTTTGGAGGTTAGGATGATTAATACAACAGTTGCTCTTGGTGAGTGAATCGTCCCAATTTTGAATCTAGTTTTGTAAATTCACACAACAGAGATGGAGGAGGGGTAATTTAGTCTTCATATAAAGTGAGCAATCTTCGATTATCTCCCAAAAATCTCACCTCCAGTAACTGCATTAGAGATTAAGGTGTCAGTAGGTAAATATAGGGTAAATTCTATATTTATCTCACAGAAGAAAGGGATTCTTCATCGTAAATACTTCATTACATATTTGATATTTGTCATCTGTGAATTATTCTACTTATTCAAAATATTAAAACTAAAAACCCTCTAAGGATGACAGAGATGGGTATGTGGAAATCTCATTGAATATCAAACACACAAGGAGAAATGATATTTTATTCATTCTTCAAAGAAGAAAAAGATAAATTTATGAGTGGGGTCTTTCCTGTTCTACTTTCTATGTGATTTTAGCTACAAGCCAGGATCATATACTTAGCTTTTATGTAGGCTATTTCTCCATCAGCCCTTCATTTTCTTCTCTGAAACCTTTGAATTTTATGCTTATTAATAATTTAAATTTATCCAAGTCTCACATTTAATTCATGCCATAAATTATGAGTCAAATATCTGCAATATTTGACAGATGCAAAAATGCAAATGATGAATGAGGTATAGCACGAAGCCTTTCATTATAAAGTGGCCTCCTGAAAGCAGCAGGCTGTCAAATTCTCCTGGGCTACCATCCAGATGAGCCAGCTTTTTGGAGAAAAAGAAGTTGAGGAGTAGGAGGTGACTGAGTGGTATTATGAGAGACTGGAGCTGAGAAATAGAAATCGTTATGTCTCTGTTATTCCTTCTGTGTCTGAGTGCCAGGGATCTGTGCCCCAAACACAGGGAGAAAATAAAGGACATAAATATTTGGTCATAGGCATTGCATTTTAGACATAAACTGGGTATTTCTTTCACTCTTATAATGGGAACTATTGGGTCAATGACTTCATATGAATTTAACATCACATTATGGGAAAAGGAGTTTTTAAATCAAAAGCATATAGAAGATATCATTGAGTTGGGAGGCATAGATGTGTTGCCCCTGACAATCTACCAGAGGTAGTGAGGTCATGGACCTCAGAAAGAAATCTATTAGTTAGGTTTTGTCAGCATAACTTCTTACTACATCCGTTATGGTATTCCTATACTCACAGATAAGTGTAGCTACTAGCTTCATCAAAGAAGCCTCTGTTAATGTCTAATGGAGGACATTACAGAAAATTACAACTAGGTACAATGCAGAGATCAACAGATTGTGGGGAACCTGACTCCAATGAATACATCTAAGTCATATCATCTGTATCTGTAGGGCATACCATCATAGACTAGAAGTCAAACAGATTATAAGAGTAGATTGTGAGGAACTCTGCTCAACACCATCTCTCCCAGAAATGATTACATTAAATGGGACTAGGAAACGGCAGTATCAATAGACAAGTTAACACAGAAGGGGGGAAAGTTCCTAGGGGCTCCACAGCTAGGTAAAGAACATCTAATGACTTCTGGGAGAAGGAGAATTAGTTGCTTCTAGTGATGTGCTCCTCATCGGTGCTACAATGAAGAGTGATTGTCATGGAAAGCATATATGCACACAAACACACACATACAACAACAAAAGTGGATTCAGAGGTTGTGTTTATGGACACCACACACACACACACACACACACACACACACACACACACACACACACACACACACACGCATAGGTAACAATAATAAAGAAAAAGGTTATCAACTTCAGGGAGAGGACAGACATGTGGGTGGTTTAAAGGGAGATATCAGAGAGGGACTGGAGGAAATAAAGTGACGTCATTGTACTTCAAATAAAAACATTTAAAAAAAGATATGTTCTGGGTAAATTCCTCCAGGAAATTTTTTATTTCATTCACTCAGAAAAGAGTGCCGGGCTTATAAACATAAACAATGAGGAAGGAAAGTCAACACAATCTCAATGATAGAAAACAATTCTCTTCATAGTCATAGTTTTGAGAGTTATGGCCTAAGTAAATCATAGGAAGCTTGTGGTCTGTCTATCTCAATTAATATGTAAATATTCAAAAGTACTATTATATATAAATTAATCACAATTATATGAATATATTATAGTTCTTCACAAATACATAATCATATTTTGGAACTCTTGGGAATTGCCAATCAACATTAACATATCTAGTTTGTATTAAGATTCTCTTCACTGGAACCACCATTGTTTTCAAGTCCAAAATCAAGAGACTGACACTTAAACAAATTTTTAGAGACAGTGACCCATCCTACCCTTCATCTTTATCGGCTGTGGACTGGAGAAAAAAAAATCCTCACACCGTGCTCGTTGGCCCGAATTTAACCAATACCTACTCATTCTAGGGGTCTCAGGCAGCTTTGCTCAATTTGATCATATTTGTCTAATCTTTAGACACTTTCCTCCAAATTCTCCACATTTAGTCAGCTAATTCCCACTACTCCTCATGCATAGTCTATCACTACCTTGAATATCCTGTTTGTATAGAAATCTTCTCCACCCATTCCTTAATTTTATTTGTTTTGCAGCAACTGTCTTGTGACATTGTCTGATTTTTATTTACATTTTCCTTTCTATTCTTTAACCAAGTAAAATAAGACTTACTATCTCTTGGTTCTGTTCCAATTATTCCACCACATCACCTCCTTTATACCAACAGGACTTCATACAGTGAATTGCATTTAGTTTCTTGAATATTTTCTTCATGTATACAGGGAGATATCTATCTCTTCCCATTATTGATTTTTTTCATCCTGTTTCAGTTTGCTTGGTTTTTCTAATCTTTCTTCTTTCTTAAATTTTACACATTAGATTAATCCAGGGCATGGTCTTAGATTTCTTCTTTAGCTTAATTCATCACACACTTATGCCCCATAAATTTATAATCTATTTCTGAAGAATCAAACTAGATGCTCAGCTCAGTACTGAACCTAAAAATTAAAACATCAACTTTTAGAATACAGAGGATATCTCAATAGTATTTAAAATTACAATCATATAAAAATGAATTTCTATATATGAGTTCATTCCTATGCATATAATCTCAACACTGGGGAAACTGAGACAAAAAGATTGCTAATTTGAGGTAAACTTGGGCTACATAGCAGAAATACCCTTTCAAAAACTCCAAACAAAACTCAGAACAAAAAGTCATTCGTTTTGTCTTGTCCCATCCTTTGCCACCCAGCTTTCAACTTGATCATCCCCATCACTCTGCCATTTACTTAAGCAGAAATTATTGAGATGCCCTAATTCTGCTTTCTCACATAAGACATACACCATTGTGTTTTCAAAAGAATATGCAGTATGAGACACACTATATTTCAAAGCCCCTCATGGCATCATTCATTGACTCTGATACTTTTCCTCTAGTAGATCTACAATTTACTCTGAATGTGCCTTACAGACCTGTGCTCATACAGAATATCTGTTTATTCCTGAACTATTAAGATAATTACTCCTCTGTCATCACTGACAGCTGAGATTACTGCCTCCCCTTTATTCTTAGCCACTCTGTTTCCCTTCCTCCATGAAACACTAGTGAGGCTCAAGAATGCCAATCCAAAGAACACATGGGTAATTTGAAGAGGTTTGGCTTTCCATAGTCATTTGGGTGTGGGACTTTGGACCAATACTGCATCACTATTGTAGCTTACTGAAGATCTCTTTAATATATAAACAGTTCCAAAACACAGTCAATGATGTATGCAGTTTTTTTCATCCAGAGATACCAACTTGTATCATTTTTTATTTTTCTTTTCTTTTTTTTTTTCCAGGTTTGTGTGTTCTCCCTCCTGGGGACTTATTCCACAAAAAAAAAAAAAACCAACAACAACAAAAAAAAAAAAAAACAAAAAAAAAACCTAGCTTAGCTTTTCTATCATTTTTCTTGCTTGCTTGCTTGTATTTCCCCTTCTACATTGATATTATCTAGTGCAGCACTGAAATTATTTGCACTATCTGAGAGTTGATCTTCAACAGTCTACCAAGCAGATGAGGTTATAGAAAATGTCTGTAGTTATGAAATCTTCGTGAAACATCCTCTGCAGAGACTGTAAATTATGTATTAACCTTGACCAGGCACATTGTTTCCAAGCTTTTTGCACACTAGCAAGAAATCAATCAGGGTTTCAAAAATAACCATCTTTAGAAAGAACCACCATTATACTTATAGTAAGAAGTATAAAAGAAACAACTGTCCCATCATCTAGTGATAGGTGGTCTATGTTACAAAGGCAGATCCTGTACCTGATATTTGCTTTCCTAGATATACTCATGCTATCTCAATACCTTTAAAAAACAGGAAATTGTTTTTATTTGTTTAAAGACCTTTCTAGATTTTTTTCTCTTCATTTTATTGTAATGCCTTTAGAAGTTAAGCTTTTATAGGCAATATTTTGAGAGAAGTCTGTTGATGTCTTCTAGAGCACAGTGTTTTCAAACTGGAAGCTCCCAACCTCCCATGGCAACTTATCAAACTGCTTATAGAAGTGTAGGTATTACTTTGATCAGTGCCTTATGGTGAGCCAGTCAAAATATAACTACAAAATATTCTAATTTAAAAAGTACAGGTGGCATAATCATTTCCAACAGGATGGACTGTGGCCATCTACTTTTCCTTCTGCCAGAGAAATGAATCACTTAAAGAATTTTCACCTCCCACATTTTTCATGTACTGCAAAAGAAAGATACAACTTCCTGGCAAAGATATATAAATTTTTATAGAAGCAACCTTTCAAATGCTTAAAGAATTATCTTTATACTCTGCACTGTATAATTATACCACCTGTGTAATGTATCATTTTTGAGCCCAAATCAAATACAATTTGCAAATATATCAAACCTTCTTAGCAAAAGGGAGTGTAAAAGGATATGTAATAGGAGAGTTTCTATTGTTCTATGTCAGCCACCAGCTGTTCCACAGCAGCACCTATAAAATATTTCATCTTTATAAAGAAAAAATTCAACTTAAGCCGAAGAAAGGATATAAAGTCCTAAAGGATTCAGCTCTAATCCTCTGGTGTAAACGCACAAAGTAAGGCACAAGGAAGCCCTACAGTGCCTAAGTGTAAGCATCCTGTGACAGGCAACTGGCCAAACCAGAGGATCACAGGTGATGGGGAAAAAAAACCAAACAAACAAACAAAAAAAACAAAGAACTTACAAGAATCACTTGGAATTGTTTACTGGAAAATCACTTCAAGAAAGTTACATGCAAAGTAGAGAAATGGTCTCTGGTTAATCAGCTGCTTAAGGAAAATCAAGTGACTTTGAAATCTCAAACATCTGATTTCTTTAGAAGTGAACCTGTTCTTCAAAGGTTAGTTAACTGGATTGTTTTCTAAAATGTACCCCTTTCTCCCAAGAGAACTGAAAGTATCCTGGCCCCACTTACCTATCTTTATGGAATTGTGTGTGTGTGTGTGTGTGTGTGTGTGTGTGTGTGTGTGTGTGTAAGAAACACATGAGATTCTCTGTCTCTGTATCCCATAGAGTCTGCTAGATATCCTATTGGAGGGATGGAATAAATACATTCTAGCTAAAGTTGGATCTATTTAGGATGTTAACTAATGCTATCATGCCCACGAGCTTTAAGTTTCTAAAAATAAATTTTAAATATTTAATGACAAGGATGTCGTATGAGATCCTCACATGGAAGTTGAACTGTCAGAAGAATTCTACTAGGTAAGGCAGAGACATTTTAGTGTTTTCAGAACATCTAAAAGTCTAATGTATTATTTATTAGTAAAGCACAGTATTTAAATAGTATTTCTGATTTACACCATTCTTTATAAAAATTTCTACCCCCCAAAATATCACTTCCTACAGATAGATTGAATACTTAGGAATAGAAAATGAGTTTAAAGAACCAGCTGAAACATTAGTATGGTTATCAGTTAGTAGAATATGAGTCTTGTATAATTCAATTATTATGAAAATTTTTAAAAGTTTGATAAACCATTAAGTTACTGAAATTAGAGATTTATAATCCTCTGATAATAAAAACTGAAAAAGAATGACTAGCTTACTTCCAAGGATATATAGACTAAAGAGCAAATAGTGCATATATATGTGTAAATATATGAATCACACCAAATTATATTTGTGTGTTTCTATTAAAAGTCTTAAGCAAACATTTAAAAATATTTAAACCAATAAACTAAAATTAACACAGGAGCTGTGAAGTCAGAATGGGCAGATGAAATCACCCCCCCCCCCCCGGTCTACTTCGGACTCCACATGGGCTCTGCTCAATCTCAGCCTTAATCTTTTGTCCAAATGACTGTTTAAGGATGGTCACAATTCAGGATTTTCTCTGCTTCCATCATAAATTCCACTGCTATTCTCAAACACTTAGTCAAAATCTTATTTAACACCAAAATGTGACTTTCTTAATCATTTTTAAAACCTTCTTCTCATAGCCATGCAGAAATCTTACAAAAGAACACCAGGGTGCTCCTGGCCATTTTATTTGCCTCTTGTCAGGAATATTTTAAGATTAATATACTTTATATCTATTACAAATAATTTCTTTGCATATAAAATGAATGCTCTGAAATTGATGTCTCTATAACCTATGCACTGTCTCTGGGTTTCTAAGAAGAATTTAATAAACCATTCTCACAATGTGAGGAAGAATTATAGTAAATGATTAAAATCTTGACACTAAGCACTATCTAGTTCCGGGCTTTGCTTAAGTGCCACTTTGAAGAAGAAATGTAAGCATCCACATACAGTTCCCTAATGTGATTTGAGAAAAAATGACAGAACCACTGATTCAATACCATTACTAAATTGGTTTGTCCTTAACCTCCAGCGTAGCACTCCATTAAATTACACACTTATTAGCAATATACTTGAAAGTCTGTTTGCAGAAATAATCTTTGTAGAATTTAATTATAAACCATTCATTTAGCTGTATAGAAAAGTATTCTTCATCATGAAAATTTAGACTCTCTATGGGCTAAGCTATTCCTCTACACATGCATGAGAAAAAATGTCTTCTTGCCTTGACTATGCCCATCTGATGAATGTATTTTTCCCCTGCTCCCTCCTCTAAAGGGTATTCGAAGTATCAATTCCCATTTCACCCATCCTCTAAGAATCTCTGCAACTTGATAATGATCTTTCTCCTTGCACCATGTGCTTAACTCTGGTCTCCTTACCTTTTTCTCTACAGAATACTACTTCTCTCTTGGCCCTAACTCTGTAAGATGCCCCTTCCCATGGCAACCTTCTGGTGAAGTTTGCAGCCATGCAGTGAAGAGTAGAACAGTATCTTAGTGACCAGCTGAAAGATTTGTGATAATGATACTATTAACTTTTCATCGCTACTCCCCAAGTTCTTCTGGAGTCTGCTTCTGTGTTCTGTCAGCTCTGAGGTGTTCCTTCAGAGATGCAGGTTTGTTGCTTTTATTGTATACACACAAGGGAAAACTTTAAGCTACCACCTCCAACACTTGTATTCCAGTATTATATATTTGTTCAACTCTTCCTTACTGTTTTTTTGAGTTTGTGTTTCTTTTTCCATGTTAGTTAAGTTGACATGATAAGAAGTCACTATCTACATGATACAAAATTTTATAGAAAAAATTTCTTATTTTACTTTTATATATCTATACTTACATATGTGTTGGTGTATATTTGTGTTTTGGTAATCAATAATCAAATATGTAATTTTATAATTTATAAATTAACATAACTACTCATTATTTTGCCTGGAAAATATCTTACACTCTTCTCTCCACTTATCCCCCTGTACTCAGACTGCTAACATTAATCCTGAGGGGTTTGTTTTAAATTCTGAAGGAAATATTTTAATTTTTCAGAACAAGAAAATAATTTCTTAGACCTCCTTATTTTTAATAGCAGGTATGTTGATTGATATATCATTTTTAATTATTTGTTTTCTCTTAAGCTATCTTTACTTTTAGCATTCATTAATTGCAATAGCATCAACTAAATTCCAGTATTTTCTAATACTTCACACTTAGCTATACTGTTGTGTGATACTTTCTAGGGGAGACAAGGCATTGTACATTTCAGGGAATTGAACACATATAAACTCAGAAGTGTTTGCTTTCTTGTTCACCTAGACATGCTCCTATATCAGAATAGATGAGTGTGTGTCCACCTTTAAATGAAGAAAGACACTCACAGTTATTTATGGCACAACCTACTTTTATTTATTTCATCGTATGCCAGAGTATATTAAATATTTTAGGAAACAAACAATAGCGAATATCCAGATAGTTTTTCAATTATTTGATTACTTTTATTTATTATTGAAAATTCTCACCTAATTCCAAATCATAAACATATATTTCTTCTGCTCTGCATGGAATTATATGATCGTGGAGCATGAGGACATGCTATCAGAAAGAACAATAGGACATATTTGACACAGGATTTAGTTTGGGTCAATAACTCTTCACTCGGTTCAGTTTCTACCCAACTCTGCATAGGATCACTTTTCTAATCTCACTTCATGAATTCTCATTCATGATTTAAAATGTTCTTTCCACTTTGTTTTCAGTAGCAATGGCTCTACTTTGCCTCATCACTTCGTAATGTCCTGTAATTCTGTTCAGGTGTAGACCTATTCTTGGGTGTGGGAATATATTCTAAATATTTAGAACAGGTTCACAGCTCACCATTATTAGGTGTTTTTTTGAATGAGTAAACCTTTATTTTCCCTTGAGAAAATAGTCGTGGAGATGGTTCCTTGGTTCCTCCAGAGTTATATAGCTTAGAAGATATTGCCTGGTTCTGGACCATTTACTCCTATATCTGGGACCAGAGGATCAATCCCATCTGCCTCACAGTATCCCACCACGCCCCTGAATTCATAAGAAGACACGCATAAGTTTACCTTGCAAAGGCGTGGTTTTAAAAACAGAGTGACTGACAATAAAAGAAATGTTTCCTTTGAAGAAGATCAATTCTGAGTTGTAGTATGAGGTTTCTGGCCCAGACTTTGGGGCCTAGCCTCAAGGTTTAGGCCAGCCGACCCACAGACCCATTGACCCACAGTCCCACAGTCCCACAGTCCCACAGAGACACACAGATGCTTGCAATAGTTTTAGGCTGATCAGCCTCAGGCCCAGACATATCACTTACTAGCTCTCTACCCTTCATCTAACCCATGTCTCTTATTCAGCCATGGGGCTCGGTACCTTTCCTTAGATCAGCATAGTTGTCCTCTGCTTCTTCCGGCTTCTCTCTGGTGCTCTGTCTGGCATTCTGCTCTCAGAGTTTTTAGTCTGGTAGCCCTGCCCACACTTCCTGTCTGCCTTTGGCCAATTAGCGCTTTTTATTAAACCAGTGGGTGGGACAATTATTTACCATGAAACAACACATTACCCCTATACTGAGTAACATTTTTTTTTTTAAGAAGAAAGTTATTTTAGGATATTTTTAATTACATTTTTTATTCTGTCCATGTGTGCACGATGTATGTGAGGAGTGTGTGCAGAAGAAGCAAAAGGATTACTAGTGAAGTGGGTTTTATTTTCTTTTCTATTTTTTTGAGTTCTAAGATATCTTTTCTTTCTTTTTTTAATAAAAAATGTCATTTTTATGCCTGTGTCCCCCTGCTCCTCCTCTCTTCCCTTCATCCAATCCTTCCCAGACAGATCTCAGCCTCGCCCCTCCCCATCTACCCATCCCCTCCCCCAAAAGGGCAGGAAGTCCCAAGGTGGGATGCTGGGTTCTTTCTTTCACCGAAAGGATCTAAGAAATAAAAATCAAGCCCTCAGCTTTGGTGAGAGACACCTTTACCCACTTAGCCACCTTCCTGGCCCTAGAAAATACCTATATGACGCTTACATCACAATCATACAAGAAACTCTGCTCACATTTGGTCATTTATGTGCTGAATTGTGCCTAGTAAAACTCATACACTGAATATTTAACACCTAATATTTCAGATCAGAACATGACTCACATAGACTTTCTAAAGATGAAATTAAGAACAAGTAAGGTCATAGGCTCTGGCCACAGTCCAGTCCTACTGATGTCTTTATATGGATAGATTTGAACATGAGTACAGAGAAGGTCTCCAACCAAGCAAGGAGAGGCTGCAGAGGGAATCATACTGCTTGCACCTCAATATTGGACTTCAGCTTCCAGAACAAGCAGCAGATAAGTTGCCATTGTTAAACTCAGTCAGAATGTGAAAGGTTTTTATAATATTCCTACCTAGTGCTCATGAAATAAGAAATTTGCCTTCAGGAGAGATCTTTTGATTGACATTTGTAGATGAGATCTTTTGATTGACATCTGTATTTATGCCACATTTAAAATAAAGTAACAGTGCAAAAAGAAAGTGTCGATGCCTTGAACTGGGCAATTAACTGGGAGAACAAAGCAGAGAATACACATGAAGAAGTGTTTCCCCAGTGAGAACTCAGCATGGTTCCATTTTACTCAAAGAATTTTGGATAGACAAAGGCTAGACATACAGAGACAATCTCTCTCTCTCTCTTTCTCTCTCTCTCTCTCACACATACTAATTGAAGTTTGTAAGTTCACTGCATGAGTAAGGTTTGTAAGTTATCGCTTATTTAAAATTTTCAAGAATCTTCAGTAGCCTAAGGATTAGAAACAAAAGCCCCACCCAAATGTAGTTTGTTTTAAAACTACTAATGTGGAGAGAGAGCTTTAAGACAGGAGGGAGAAGAATGGGCAACAATCAAGCCACAATATGTGTGCTATGGTACGGTCACACGGAAATTCATTACATTTTGCAGTTACCATGCATTAATAACTGTACAATTAAAGAAAGCCATTAGCTTATTCTTGAAGAAAAGTGGTGCAATCTTGTTTACCTGTTTGACCTATTTAAAAATATAGAGCCAAAGTGAATTTGTGTGGAGAAACATTTGATAATTTCATTGCTTCAATTTTCCAGTGTGTTGCAGTGATTGTAAATGGCCCACTTTTAACTGGCAATATCACAGTTAATCATTTTGTGACAATTCAACCCCTTACTACTGAACTATATTCCACCTTGAATCATTGCTGATGTATTAGTAAGTTTTTTATACTTCTTCTTAAATTTAAGCCTTCCTATTTTTAGTTCTAATTCATACTTTGCTTGGATGCATTCTTATTGCCTAGTGATACCATCTAACATAGCAATCATTCCTTTAATAGAATAGGCATAACTAATTGAAGGGACCATAAATATTGTGTCTCTTAAGTGTTCATACATTCTCAAAGAAGGATACCCTAACTTCACACCCCATCCTCAGATAGCTCTCGGGTTCCTCTCAGATAGCTGTATGCAGTTCTTTCCCAATTGCATCTGACCTCCTGTCCCCAGGAAGTTCTAGTGCACATAGTCTGTGGAAGGTTAACAGAAGGATCTCCATTTTTGCAGCTCACCGGAAACTATTACATTTAGTGAGACAGTTAACGCATCTGCCTTAGAGTCATCTATGCTCCTGCAAGCAACCTCTCACTCTTATTCTTTAGCTGTGATGAAAAAACTCATTGATTTCCTAAGTTTGGTGAACTAGCACTTTGGTCTCTTGTTTCTGCTCTATCTGGTGAAGGATTTTTTGTTTATTTCTCTCCTGGAAATAGGTTCACACAGAGTGAGTGACATTGAAGTTCTCTTAGTTTTGTAGCAAGGTGACCAGTGTTTCACAGAGTTCTTTTTTGAAGGTCTTAGATATTGGCATCAGCCTGTGACTCAGCCCTGTTTGGACTGAGACAATGTTGATTTGGGAGAAATGCATGAGGGGCCAATTCAGGGTGAGACTCTTCCCCCATGTTTTGTGGCTAGTGGGTGCTTGTTTCCTTTATGTTTGTATGGGAGGTTCACAGATGCTAATACATTCCTCATAAGCCCTTGAAAAGATTCTGGAGAGTACTTACAGCTAACAGATTAAATATTCCCTTGCCCTGTGTAATGCTCAGCAAAAATAAGAAAGGTTGAAATAGCAACAATATTATAGGGATGAGGGAAGAACATGAAATATATATATACACATATATATAATATAAGATCTCCACATATTCCCCCTAGTGTCTAAAATAAAAAAGATTATAACTAATGTAAAAAACTATATACAATAGGTACCATAACTATATACAATATATACAAAATTAATTACCTCAGTAATGTCCAGTCCAGGAACAATTGACAAATTCAAAGAAAATATTCCATTATTTATCCTGCTTTGGCGAGTTCAAAAGATTGTGCATAATTCACTTTATATCTAAATTGTATTACTACCTGAAAACTACCATTTAATGTCTCCCAAACTTACACCTTTAGCCTCTAAGCAAGTTTCTTTTCTGAAACTGTCACTAGAAAATTATGACTATAACTATCTCATCTACAACTCCCTCAGAGACCCAAGAAGAAAATAATATTAAGTAAACAGTATATTCAAGCAAGGAACTTCTAAAAAAAATGTGAAAAATGAAACAGCTGACTTCCTGGTGAGTCACCTAAGGTTCTTCTGCAGCATTAGGCCATCTATCTTTGGCCTACAGGCCTCACATATCTGGACAGATTTCTCTGTGAAGCAGAATATTCTCAAAACCTTTTTACCGTGTCCTGGCAAGGTTTGGCAGTTCTTTTTATGTGTGTCCTGTTTGTCCATTTCAGACATCATACTGTCAGCAGTTGAGGCAGGGCACTTTCTTGCCCAGCAGCTAACTTTTGCACATTATTTCATGTCTTTCTTCCTCTGCTTTTTGCTTTAAAACAACATTGGTATGGTTAAAGGCATCAATTCATTACTGTTTATTTTTAATTTTAGTCTTAGAAGTAAACTTTAATATCAATACATATTTAATATCAGAGAAGGATGAGACAGATATTGCAAGTGCCACTCAACAAACTGGAATTTACATCTATTAAGTAATTTTCCCAAAACAGAACCCACAGTGGTTAGTCAAAATTTGAAACCTAGATTATATTCTTTATTACTGTAGATAGTGTAACTTTTGATAAATGCATAGCTGCCAACCCCCAATAACCCAACCCAGTTGCTGTAGTATCTAAGTTATGGTGTGTTTTGGAATTCTTTAGAGTTTGTCTGGCCTTTCTAACAATGTATTTCTTGGTCTCACTGTGCTTCACTCCCAAACTGTTACAAAATTCCATGTTTTTTTAAGTCACTCCTGCAATTGGCCTTTTCTGACCATCTGGTCTCCCTCAGTGAAGCTACCTATGTCCACAGAGTGTGATGCTCACTTAACTTTGAGTGGACAATGAGAACAATACTGTACTGTGTAGGCATTGGATGGGAAATCCTCTCCCATTACACAATAGTTTATAGGCCATTATAAAGTAATTTAAATATATTTGTATTATTTTTAATATTGTTCATTTGAGGAATAAGATAAAAATCTTTTTTTTAATTCTCTCTAAGGAAAATGTGAAAATAACAATATTACTAAGAGTTCTTGATATAGCAGTTCACAGAGCAAAGAAAGCCGAGTGAGAGGTGGAAAGGAAGAAGACACAGTGTGATGTCCCCCATGCTGGCTGTGACAGCATCAGGAAGGACTTGCTGTGGTGTGAAGCACCTGCAGTGCAAAGTAATGAATATACAACCCTCACAACAGAGCTGAAACAGGATCACAGTACAGCTCTACAGCCACACTGGAATGACTCATGTTGGGGAAGAACCAAGAGTGAGATTTTAGCTGTATTTTACTGCTGTGAATCCTTCTCCTTTGAAATATTCATTATTAAAAGGTAGACATGTTAAGCAGTTTTATTCAATTCAGTTGTGTGAATTCAAAATATTTTGTAATTTTCTAACATAACTCAGAGTATCAAATGGCCCGAGCCAGAACCAGAAGAATCTGTTACTTTAACTTCAATGAAATTCTGTTAATAACACAAATATCTGTATTCATAAAGAACAAGAAAAGTTGGTAGACATCTGAGGTCATTGACAAACTCTCAGATTCTTTACCCTCACTAGAAGACAATTTTGTGTGAAACTGAATTAGTGAGGTTGTGATACATGTAGTAGGATAAAAAGATATTAGAACACGTTGTGAAAGTGGACATCATGTATTAACTTGACAGGGAAATGAGTGCCTGGCTAGCTGATAGCTATTACTCTGGGTGTTTTTATGAAAATATTTCTGAATGAAATTAACATGTAATTTGTTGAATATCTTCAATAATTTACATGGATCTCATTCAATCAGTTGGAAGTCTAAAGATAACAGAATGTTGATCTTTTAAGAAGTGAGAAGAAAATCCTTCTGCCTCAGTCCCTTTGAGCTGGGATATTAATTTCTACCTTACGGTTTCCTCATTTACTAGCCTGTGACAATAGGTCATAGCTAATTCCTTATAACAGATGTGCCTGCTCACTACTAGCTCTGTTTCTTTGAAGAAGCCATCATAATACTTGTATAAAGAAAGTCATACTAAATGCAGAACTTCCCTCTTTCTATTCAGTTTGTCACAAAGCTGATGTTATGTTTTCTATTGGGAAATGGTCATAAACCCCTAAGTATGAAGTTTGCTTAGCAAGCAGGTTCTGCTAAATCTCTTGCTAATAAGACGGTTTTGTTAACCTCCATTATCTCTTTTGATATTTAACAATATGTCAGGAGTAGGGTGAAAAGAAGACTGATCTTGGTGATTTCTTTCCAAGAATTCTAGGTGTCTGATAAATAAGAAAATATAACCCTAAACAACAGCTGGCATTTCCCTGGTCCTTCATCCTGTGACAAGATCATTACTAATCTTACCAACTTGTTACCAAAAGGTTCTCAGATGGTAGAAGAGTAACACTCTGGGTCCTGCTTACTCTTTGATCCCATTTCAGGAAATGCAACACGAGAAAGTGAAAATTTAGTCAACTTTTAGTGACTATTTGCATTTTTTTTTAAAAAATGAGAGAACCTAAAATTTAGATTATATCTCTACTAGCAAGGAGATTCAGATTATTTGAAATAAATACACATTGTGGGTAATTGATGTGGGAATGCCTTTCTGTATGCTGTGAATCTCAATCTTTAAATAAAGGAGCTGTTTTGGGCCATGGCAGGCACCATAGAAGAAGTAAGAGGAGGAATCAGAATAGGTAGGAAAGGAAAGGCGGAGTCAGAGGCAGACCTGAGCAAGCGGCCCAAGGAGCAACATGTAGGAACACAGGTGAGGCAAGGGTCATGTGGCAGACAGATTAATAGAAATGGATTGATTTAAGATGTAAGAGCTAGCTAGCAATGTGCCTGGGCCATAGGCCAAACAGCATGAAGTTAATATAAGCGTCTGAGTCATTTCTGGGGCCTGAGCGGGTGGCTTGGCAGGTAAGCGGTCTCAGGTGGCAGGTCTGTGGATCTTGGATCTCTGGCCGCCCGGGACCTAGAAACCCCCACTACTACAGGTAATGGTTCATCAATTCCTTAAAGAAGCATATTAACAGAAGGAAGGAAACCTCAGAGAAGCAACCAGAACAAAAAGGATTTCCCAAGAGGCTGGCATTGAATGGTGTCTTCTTACAACAGTCCTTATATTTTTCATTCATATCTGTGGACAAGAACATTATTTGAGCAAATACGAATACAGATAAATAGCTGTCTGCAGAAGTATCAGGGTTTTTATAGCTGTTGAATCAGATGAATTAATGCAAGCAATTGCCTACACATGCATCTACACAATCACATTTTCATGCTATCTCTGTCACTATGTCTCTCTCTGTGTCTCTCTGTGTCTATCTCTGTCTCTGTCTCTGTGTCTGTCTCTGTCTCTCTCTCTGTTTCTGTGTCTCTGTCTCTGTCTCTCTCTCTCTCTCTCTCTCTCTCTCTCTCTCTCTCTCTCTCTCTCTCTCACACACACACACACACACACACACACACACACACACACAAAACACACACTACCCAACTTCTAGGTGCAAATTTCAGGTGCAACATCTAAATGATGAAATTATCACAGTTCTTATAAAATGGGAAGAGGTTATATTTTCCAGTTTCCAGCATATGATTTAATTAAACACCAATAAATATGTTTTAAAAATCTTTTGGCATCACATATTAAAAAGAACTCACACATTGCTTTTAAGAGACTATTGAGAGGAAATGCTAGTGGAGAAAGACACTTTCCTTTGAGAATAATTTTATAACTTACAGATTCCAGTGAACCACTTTCTAACTGCAAATTCTTGCTTGTTCTGTGGAAGAGAAAGCTAATCAGATTTTACGGTTCATGGGATACCTTTTATAATGATGGTAATCTGTAGAGATAAAAAGGTTATGGTAGACAGTAAAACATTTTAAATGCTGCATATTTTAGTGTTGTTTTTCCAAAGCATTGATTTAAGTGGACAAAAGACCAATGCTCAGAAATATTTTGATAACAAGAAGTATTTGACTTAGAACTTTACACATTTTATATACAGGAATTTAATGTAGTTTTTTTACATTTACATTTCTAAAACTTCTTACAATTAATATTAGAAACTATTTGCCCTTAAAGACTTATCTTCTAAATATTTGATATTAGCTTATTTTGTGAAAAAACAACATTCTGAATTCTGCTTAATATGAGTATGAATGTAGAAAGAACAAACCTTGTAAATAATTTACTCATCAACTCTAAACTGCTTTCTCTAAGTGTGAAAAATCTGCATAATAATTTGCTCCTACTAGGTAAATAAAAATGCTAGTGTTCCAGGTGGAAAACAGAAAACCTGCCTATAATCACAGCTATTTCTATGGGCAGTCTAGAGAAATGGAATTTTGAGATAACCCTATGCAACATTGTCAAGTATTGAAGTGTTGAGGAACCATGAAATTAGTCAAGTATTGAATAAAGATGATACTATCCTGTATTCTTATCGTTAATCTACAGTGGTTTACTTCCTAAAATTAAATAAAAATAAATGAGCCCATGTCAATTTACTTATATATGTTTAAAACAAAACCTGATTTTACAGTAAAAATCTGAAGATCCAATTCTCAAGCTCTTCATCAGCAGAGACTATTTTTGAACTTGAGTTTGAGCCTCATCCAAAGTACCTCTACTTCAATTTCAGCCTATTTCATAAACAACATTAGGGTCACCTCTTCAAACAGAGAATTGTTGTGGTAATCTCGGAGGGTATCTGGGCTCTGCTGAAGCTTATTAATGGGAAGCTGTTTTCTCTTGGTCAAAAGTATGAATATACTTCTGGTCTTAGGTGGAGACCTAACTCTGCAAATAGACTAAACATAAGAACTTAATTAACTAATTAGCTTTATTGTATGTGATGAGGGTTTTCACTGCATGCATATTTATGTACATGAGCCTGCCTACTGCCTACAGAGGAGGCATTATACCCCAGAGTTACTGAATATTATGAACATCCATAGTTCTTCCCTTCCCAGATCCAGGCCCTCTATGCAGTTCCCACTATAAGGGTCTCACAGACATGCTTACTTCTTTGATTCCTAACAGAATGTGTAACTTTCCCTTTACTAATTCTTTCCTGCTTTTTTCTTTAGGATGCTGCCTAGAGCCTGATTATTCATTCTCTGGTACTTTGGTCTCTTCACTCCTTTTCTAAAGATACATCCCTTTTCTCATGTTTTGTCCAGCTTCCATGCCTAACTTAAAATGGTACCATTTGCTTTTTCCCTTTTATCTATATCTCTACACAGGGAAACTTGCAAGATTTACAATTTACTTGATGTCTCTCTCTCCTCTTCTTCTTCTTCCCCCCCCTCTCAAAATTTCATACATGTGTATAATGTTTTAATCAAATCTGATGTGGGAATGCCTTTCTCTATGCTGTCAATATCAGTATTTAAATAAAGGAGCTGTTTTGGCCCATGACAGGCACCATAGAAAAAGTAGGAGGAGAAATCAGAACATAGGTAGGAGAAGCAGGGCGTAGTCAGACAGATGGACCTCGCCACCCAAGGAGCAACATGTAAGGAACACAGGTGAGCCACGGGCCATGTGGCAGACAGATTAATAGAAATGGGTTGATTTAAGATGTAAGAGCTAGCTAGCAATGTGCCTGAGCCACAGGCCAAACAGCATGAACTTAATATAAGCATCTGAGTCATTTTTGGGGCCTGTTTGGGGCTCAACTGTTAATGAGCAGGATGGCTAAGGAGTCTGGGGCTGACTGCAGGTCTGTGGGTCTGGATCTCTGGCTGCCCAGGACTGAGAAACCTGACTGTAACACAAATCAACTCACTTCCTTTCTTTCTAACACTCTCCTCTCTATTCACCAATGCTTCCCAGTCTCAATTCTGAAATTCTATGTCTTCTTTGATCTAAACTTACTGAGCACATTTTCTGCTGCCAATATATACATCAATGTGGGACCACTTACTGGAGTTGGAGTAACTTCCAGAGGCTCTATCTTTAAAGAACACTGACTCTTCCACACCCTAAGCATCCATAAATTGCCAATCGCTTTTCAGCTAGGAGTGGAAGCTTATGAGGGCTTCCAGCATTGCTGACGGGATGTTGTCTGGTATGGACTTGTGTACATCTTTTGCTTACTGTCACAGCCACTGTGAGTTCGTGTGTGCAACTGTGCTGTCATGAGTAGTAAGCATGGCTTTTCTACAGACATATTTTCTCAAATTCCTCCAATCTTTCTCCCTCCTCTTCTGTGTTGATACAAGAGATTTGTAGTAAAGGTGAGGAATAGAAGATATCAATGTACCATATAGGATTAAGAACCTCAGTTGCTTATTTTCTGCACATTGATCATTTGTGGGTCTTTGTGACAATCTTTACCTACTGCAAAATAATCTTCTCTAATGATAGTAAAGGAATGCATTAATCAATGGGTATAGTGATTAGAAAAGTGATTTAGGGAAAGTGTATTACTATGTTCTGTGATGATATGCTATATATTTAATAAAACCAGTCTGGAATATCAGAGAACAGATCCATTCATAATAAATCCAGGAGGGTCAGAGAGTAGTAATTCATGCTTTTAATACCAGCACAGGGAAAGACTAGGAGTGGTGTGATGTGGAAATGCCTTTCTGTATGCTGTAAATAGCAATCTCTAAATAAAGGAGCTGTTTTGGCCCATGACAGGCACCATAGAAAAAGTAGGAGGAGGAATCAGAATAGGTAGGAGGAGAAGGGCGGAGTCAGAGACAGACCAGGCCTGAAGCCCAAAGTAGCAACATGTAAGGAGCACAGGTAAGCCACGGGCCACGTGGCAGACAGAATAATAGAAATGGGTTGAGTTAAGATGTAAGAGCAAGCTAGCATGTGCTTGAGCCTTAGACCAAACAGCATAAAGTTAATATAAGCGTCTGAGTCATTTTGGGGGCCTGATCAGCAGCAGGTGGCTAAGAGGTCTGGGGCTGCTGGTCTGTGGGTCTGGGCAGGTGGTGCCCAATGTGGGGCGAATATCCACTTAAAGTATGAGAAAGTTTTGAAAGGGTTTTAGTACAGAGACTGAGCCAAAGAAGCTTCCAAATTGTGTATATGTAGCAGGTTATTGTACAAAAAAAGCATAGTGTCCAGGTCACATTCAAAATGGCACAGGCAGACTGGCAGCAAGAGTGTAAGCTGCAACCAGACGGGTTCCTGAAATCTCACAGAAGACTCAGTAGCATGTTATTTAAGGTTTCTGTTTATTTTGACCAAAAAGGAAACAAAGACAGATACTTAGTAGCAGTATTTTCTTGGGTCTGCTCTGTTTGCTGGCCACAAACAGACACAGTAACTTTATCTGCACTATGCAGCTGTTTAAGAGAGTGTATTTTAAAAGCTCTTATGGTTGGAAGATGATTAAGGATTTATAATAAAACAGATTCAGATGAAAAGAAAAACCTGTAAACAGGTTACAATGTGTGTGTAAGGTACGTAGGCTTCAGAGAGAAATGAAAGAGAATAGAAAACGTCTTTAAGAAGAGAAATAGAGTAATAAAATATAATAAGCCACCATCTAAAGATGTAAAATAGACACAAAATCTGGATTTTGGTTGTTATTTTCTTTTAATTTTTTAACTGTTAATGAGCTAACTGCAGAAAGACAATGGATTGCAAATGCAAAGGCTACTAAGTTAAATGAGAATATGTATTTTAAAGGTATTTTGATTTTGAAATTTGTGTCTAAGTATTTATTGCTTTGGAAGAGTTCTGCTTTTGTTTCCACAGAAGATGAGAACCTGTGGATTGTTTCCAGGCAAATATGGTTTCATCAACCAAGACCCCCTGAAAAAACCTCTGGTGAGAAGAGATGGCCACATCAGCTTCAAGACTGCAGACTATGATCCAGTCTCAGGAACCCATGAGATTTCAATGCCCCTTAATCAGCAGGAAGTAGTAATGGAAAACTATGCCCAAATTCCCAAAATATTGTTTATAAATGTTTGTTTTCATTATAACTGGTTAATGGTCATAATTAATCTCTTTCTAAGAAGAAAAAAGGGATATGGTATATGAATAATTTTTTAAAAATTCGATTATTGAATTTACTTAGATCAGGAAATCAGTTGTTAATCTCAAAATATTTTACATTGGTATTAGATTTTGGTTTATTGATACAAATTTAAGATCAATTCTCTTATGCTGTATATATTTTTCTATTCTTGTTTAAGATATGATGTTTATGTAACTGACTTAAAATTATAATGTATAATTAAGAAATGCATGTTAGTTAGATTTTTAGGTTTACAAAGTTATAATTCAATTAGATACTTAATCTTCAAATACTTCTAAGACCTAAAGAATATGGCATTTAAAATGTTTTAAGAATTTAGACTTTTCTGGACATTGACACAGGTCTGCTCCTGGCAGCACCAATTTACTTCAAGAGAAAAATGGGCATCGAAGAAACTCCATATATTTATTAGCTTCTTTGTGGCATCAGTTAGCCACTGGACATGAACCTGTTCTTATATTGACTGCTTGACAATATGCTGTTAAAAGTGGACATGCAGGTTCCATAGGAAGGTGACCTCTGAACTTCGGTAGAACAAGCCAAGGTGGTCCTTCAGGTTCCTGCTTTGCAGAGAAAACTGTCGACATTCTTCAGGACTCGAGGAGAAGCAACTGATGAACTGTGCCAGAATGGGCAGAGCAGATTTCCTGCTTAAATGAAATGAAAAGAGACTCTGGGCATGTAGGCTGAAGATGGATGCCCCAACTTTATAAAGGAACTTTTGATGACTGTCCAGGCAGATAGGTGTCATCTCTGTCATTTCTGGATTTTAGAAGTTGCTTGCACTTCCATTTTACTTGGGTAAATATATCCTTCTGTGGTCTTTGATGTAGTTAAAGATTAGATAGTCATAGGTATAGTTTTTCTTGGTTATTTTAAGGTATGTATGAAACTTTAGATTCATAAGGATAAAGTTGATAAAAGTATTTTCTTTAAGTTTGCTAAATACAAATAGACTAGATATTATAACTGTAATTCTTACTTGAGAACTGTTTTGTTATATGTAATTTTGCTTTGTTAAAATTGAAGCCTTCCTTTTTTATTAGACAGAAAGGGGGAAGTGATGTGGGAATGCCTTTTTGTATGCTGTGAATAGCAGTCTCTAAATAAAGGAGCTGATTTGGCCCATGACAGACACCATAGAAAAAGTAGGAGGAGGAATCAGAATAGGTAGGAGGTGAAGGGCGGAGTCAGAGACAGACCAGGCCAGAAGCCCAAAGGATCAACTTGTAAGGAGAAAGAGACCAGGCCTGAAGCCCAAAGGAACAACATATAAGGAACACAGGTGAGCCATGGGCCATGTGGCAGACAGATTAATAGAAATGGGTTGATTTAAGATGTAAGAGCTAGCTAGCAATGTGCTTGAGCCATAGACCAAACAGCATAAAGTTAATATAAGCGTCTGAGTCATTTTGGGGGCCTAATCAGCAGCAGGTGGCTAAGAGGTCTGGGGCTGCTGGTCTGTGGGTCTGGGCCTCTGGCTGCCCCGGACCAGAGAACCACATTGTAACAGTGGTGACCTATGCCTTTTATCCCATAACTCCAAAGACAAAGACCTTTCTGTATTTCTGTGAGTTCAAGGCTAACTATCAAATAGTAGTAACATGCACCTTTAATCTTAACCTGGATGTGAAACAACTGGGCAAAGAAAGTATTTAAGGCAGGCATAGAAAGAGAGTTTCAGGCAGTAGAAGCCAGGAGGAGCAAGACCGATGAAGCTGAAAGATAGATTTTACACTGAGAGTTTGGCTGGATGAGATTTGACTGTGGTCTGTTTCCTCTCTCTGATAAGCCAGCTTTTCCTGATATCTAGTTATGAGTTTCATTTAATACATCCAGAATTTGTCCAACACATGGCATCCAACTTTGGGTCATAAATTCCCAAAATAAACTGCTTGCAGGCCAGAGAAACACATGAATGGAACAGTACTTGCTGGCTTGCTAGGCTTACTGTTCTGAGTTAGCCTCCAGTTTTAAACAGCTGGGCCACATTTTTTTTTTCACTTTAATCTGGGTAAGTTTTTCAGACAGTGACTTCTTTCTCCAGGTGAGTTGTGGGATTTTTTTTTCTCCTTTTGGACCCCACCTTGGGCTGCTATCATATTAAGTAGCTGGCCCAGTTCAAGTTCATAGTCATTTAAATTGTTACTGACAATTAGTTTGGTAAGTAAATCGCATTTATTTAAAAAGGAAAATTTGTTTAAGGTAATGGAGGGTTCTTGGTCTTTCTGTGACCTTACTCTAGACTTGATATTAGAACCAGTAAAGGAAAAGACAAATAAAGTGAATGGTACTATCATAATGTTTATCATATTTTTTATTATGAATTTTTTGTTTAATTTTTGTTTCAGCATTTAAAAAGTCAAAAGATGTGAATGCCAAGAAGAAAGACTTTAGAAAGCCTGTTGAGAGAGAATAGGAAGATATTCAGACCCAAACAGAGGAATATAAGGAACCAATCTCAGCAATGTCTTCTAAGATTACACAAAACGGCATAAGGTTATCAAACAGCCAACATTTATATATCCAGTAACCTTAAAGAAATTGCAAAATGATAAAAAAAAAATATATAGCACAGAAGTTAGTTGGGCTCCTGTACAAATGTTAGAACAAAGGAGAATTAAGGAAGCAACTTTAACATATGGTATGCACTTACCATTTGTAAAACAAATGCTGAACAGCTGGTCATCATATAACCAGATCACCCCAAAGACTGGTTGGATATGGTTATTGCTGCTTTGGAGGCTGGGCCACTTTTGGTAGAAGAAAGAGGCTAAAACAATAGAACAAAGAGCAGAACCAGAGGCATAGAAGTCTCCCAAGACCAACTTCTTGGGAAAGGGATTATGTTGATATAGAAAGGCAAATGTTATATTATGAGCACACCCAGGATTTCTGCTACATGGCAGCATTAAATGGCATGAATTTGGATTGAAGAGATAGGAAAGAAAACTAAATCCTTCACAAAAGTAATTCAAAGCCCCAAAGAAACTTTTACAGGCTTTTTGCTGAGATTAACTGCTGCAGTAAACAGAATAATACCGGATTCAGAATAATAATTGAACTGCTGGTTTTTAAGAATGCTAATTCACATTGTAAAGGAATAATAAAACCATTAAAAACAAGGTCAGCACCCTTGAAAGATTGGATTCATGAGACAATCTATAGCCTTATGACTGTGATAACTGAGTAGGAGAGTTTATTTCTAGAGGTACAAGAAAAAGGCAAAATGTTAAATGTTACATTGTGGAAGACAAGATCACATAAAAAGAGATTATAAACAAAGTATTCCCAGAACAGTGCCTTTGTTAGGAATAATCTCAAGAGAATGCCCCTCCCTTCAGGAGGCTATAGAAAGTGTGACAAAGGGAAGCTTTGCACTAATGAGTGCAGGTCAACAAGAGACAGACAAGATAACTTCTGCCTTGGAGAAATACCGCAAGGAAGCTTTCAAAAGCCTCCATATCAAATCCAATTCAATCTACCCTTCCATTGTGGAGGAAACACCTTCCCAGAACAATTAAAGAAGTTAAAACTGACTCTAAAATGACATACTACACTGATAGAAAATCCATAGAGAAAAAAACCAAGGAAAAATTATAATGCAATATTTTGGCAAGCTCCTATTAATGAACAAAGGCCAAAGTTAATAGTACAAATCAATTATGTTATTACTGAAGGCTTATATAACATAAGGGTGGATGTAACAATAATTTCACCAGAGTCTTGGCATCCAATTTGCCCCTTCAGGAGCTAAATGTTCAGTTTGGAGGAATTGGGTCTTTCTCTCAGGTAAAACAGAGAGCAAGATGGCAAGATTTACTACAACAGTGGAATACACAGAATAACATTTTTCCAAACACAGAAATAAACCATAAACTAATACATGTTTCTGGGAGAAACATTAGAAGGTATTATGAGAGAAAGTCACAGACCATTCACGTTGTACATAAATAAAGGACAACAGCTTCTGATCTTTCAAAGAACCCACAGCACTACCTTTAAAATGGCCAACAGATAAGCCTAAATGGGATCATCAATGGCCTTTAACAAAAGAGAAATTGCAGGCTTTAGAGCAGCTGGTACAGGAGCAGTTAAATGCTCAGCATACTGAAGAATCAAACAGCCCTTGGAATTCTCCTATATTTGTTATTAAAAAGAAATCTGGAAAGTGGAGAATGGTAACAGATCTAAGGGTCATAAACAAGGTGATCCAGCCAATGGGCTCTCTACAGTCTGGAATTTCTTTGCCTTCTCTGTTACCTAAAGAATAGCCTATTATAGTTATTGATTTAAAAGACTGTTTCTTTACAATATCTCTACAAGAACATGAGAAAGAAAAATTGCCTTTATAGTGCCCACTTATAATAATTCTTGGTCTGTAAAGAGTTATCAGTGGAGGTACTACCCCAAGGAATGCTGAATAGCTCCACTCTGTGCCAGTATTTTGTACAAAAGCCATTAGACAAATATGCATCAAATTCCCAAAATCTATAATTTATCATTACATGGATGATATCTTGTTGGCCGATTCAAATATTGATACCTTAGAAAAAATGTTTGAAGACATGAAAAAAAAATCGCCTGCTTTGGGATTACAAATTGCCCCTGAAAAAATACAAAGAGGAAATTCCATTAATTAAATAATTACAAAATAGTCCAACAAAAATAAATCTCACCCCAAAAGGTACAAATCAGGAGAGGTAGGCTGAAGACACTTAATGATTTTCAAAATTACTAGGAGACATTGCCAATTTACTACTCTCTATTAGAATAAAAGTGAACTTAATAATTTGTTTAAAATCTTAAATGGTGACAAAGACTTAGTCTGAGAGAATTGTTACCTGAAGCTGAGATAAATTTAGCCTTGATAAAATAAATTATAAGATGCACATATGGATTGTGTGGATCCAGACTTTAATTGCATTCTAGTTATCTTGCCCTCTTAGCATTATCCTACGGAAATTTTAATGCAAAGGAAAAATGTTATATTGGAATGGATAACTCTACCACAAAAACCAAATAAGAAATTAAAGACAATGTGGGAAAGATTTCTGAATTAATTTTTAAAGGAAAATTAAGACTTTGTCAATTGATAGGAATGGACCCAGGAGCAGGAAGCAATTGCTATACCTTTAACTAATGAAGAAATGAGCTAGTTAAGGGCAGAAACTGGATCTTTGCAAAAAGCCTGCAGTATTTTTTTTTGGGGGGGGTGTATTAGCAACAAATATCCTCAAAACAAAAGAATTGAATTTCTAAAGAAAACTAATTGGATTCTTCCACATGATGTACTAGATAAACCAACTTCTGCAGCCCCTACTTCTTATACTCATGCATCAAATCAGGAAAGGCAGGTTCCAAATCAGAAAATATAAGTAAAGGGGCTAAAATCTCTTATAATTCTCTCAAAAGTCAGAGTTATATGCTATTGTGATGGTATTAATTTATTATATTGAACCTCTGAATATAGTCACTGACTCTCAGTATTCAGAAAGCATTGTATTACATAATGAAACTGCTGATTTTATTAATGATGAGTCAGAATTAACTTTATTATTTGTTCTGTTACAAGAAATAATCAGGACTAGGAATCATCCCTTCTATATAACCCACATTCAACTCCATATGAGTCTTCCAGGTCCTTTAACCCAAGATAATGATAAAACTGATAAATTATTAATAGGAAATGTGCTACAGGCCTCAGAGTTTCATTTTTAAAAAAAACACCATGTCAATAGCAAAGGATAGAAAAAAAAAGATTTCTCTATCACTTGGCAACAAGCCAAAGAAATTGTAAAGATGTCTTACCTATTCCTTCTATAACCAAACTCCATTGCAGGCAGGAAGTAATCCTAAAGATATACATAGAAATAAAATTTGGCAGATGGATATATTTCATTTTACAGAATTTGTAAAAATTAAGATATGCACATCATAAAATAGATACATTTTCAGGATTTCAATGGGCAATTGCTTTGTGTTCAGAAAAGGCTTATTCTGTAATCACACATTTGCTAGAAATTATGACTGTCATGGAAATACCTGTAAAAATTAGAAATGACAATGCTCCAACATATGTCTGTAATAAAATGAAACAATTTTTGGCTTATTATAATATAAAGAATAGTGCAAGTATACCCCACAATCCTACAGGTCAAGCAGTCATAGGGAGATCAAATTGAACTATAAAGGATATGCTAAATAAACATAAAAGAATAACAAAACCCCCCAAAATAGAATATATAATGTTTTATTAACTTTGAATTTTCTCAATTCTAATGAGAAAGGAACAACAGCTGCTGAAAGACATTGGACTATAGGAAAAATAGCTGAGCTAAGTCAGCCTGTCTACTTCAAAGATGTACTGACCTCAGAATGGAATCCAGAATATGTGCTACATTTGGGATGGGGTTTGCTTTTGTTTCCACAGGTGAAGAAAAGTTATGGTTACCATGAAAATTAATAAATAATTGATTTGAGCCAGAGGAACTTCATGAAAATAAGAATTGATGACTCATTACCCATATTGCAATTCTCTAAGTTGTAAGAAAAACAAAAGTTTGAGGCACGTTTTTGCTTTGTCTTTACAGAAAAATGGAAATACCCATCTTCAAGAAGTTAAAAGACCTTGGACATCTAGATGTCTAAAGCAGAAGGAAGGCTACCCAGAAAAATTTACAAGCAAAAGAATATCTGACCTATTGGTACCAGTATACTCTATAGGGTAAAATCTCATTTCTTAACCTCTATATATCTTTATTTGTAAGAAAAGTTTAAGTCCCAGTTTAATTATAATTTACAGCTGCCTTTAGAGTTGGAGTGTGGCTCTCTCCTCTAAACCAAAGCATACTTGTTAAAGTAAAATGCAAAATCTCTGTATCATATCAGTAGAGCCACTGGATATGGGACAGAAGAATAACTAAAAATAAGGGACTATCCTATTGTTACTAATCTTATCCTAAATAAAGCTTATATTAAAATCTATAAGATTATGTATATTTAAACTTTTTGTCATGATATTGATGTTCATATAAAATACTAGTTAATTATAGAAAAAGGATTTATTTAGCTTCCTGTATATTGTGTTGATTTTACTCTCTTATCAGTTTTATTTTGCAGTGATCCATGACAATTCCTAATTGCAAATTTGAAGTATCAAAGGAAGATGGGACCCCACAACGATGATTCCACATGGACTATGACAAAGCACCTGTCTGACAAACATCTACCAAAGATCAGGTTTGGCCTACAAACTGCTCACCACAATTTCAAGTCAGCTAGTTGAAATGAACCAGCTTCACAGCCAGAACTTGAGACAATCCATGCATTTTCTTATTATGCAGAGACTTGACAGCCAATGATCCAGCTACCTATTTCAGGATTGACAATTAGCAAAACTACATATGGAGTTGACCTTCTTTGTAACAAAAGTTAGCCATTGGGAAAGAAAGTACCCTTGCCTTGACTGTTGACAGTATGATCTTCAAAATGTAAAAGCAGGAGACACAACACACAAAAAGAATTGCCAAACCTTGTCAGGACAAGGAAAGGAGGTCTTTGAGAATATCCTGCTTCATGGAGAAGTCTGTCAGACATTCTATGTCTGTAGGCTGAAGATGGATGCTTCAATGATACAGATCCTTGGGTGACTGTTCAGGCAGCCAGCTATTTCATTTCTTTTATTTTTTGGAAGTTGTTTGCTTGCCCATGCTGTTTACCTAGTTAATATTATTTCCTTCTTGGGTCTGTGAGGGAGTTGAAGATGAGATAGTTTTAGTTATATTTTTCTAGAAATAGTTTTATAAAAGAAATTCACTTAGAAGTTAAAGTGTATAAGTTTGAGAGACATCAAAATATAGTTTTAGTTAGTAATACAAGTAAGATAGAAAATAAGTTAGGTGTAATCCTTTGGACTCATAAAAATAGGATAGATAATGGAATATTTTTTTGAATTTGTCAATTATTAAGGGACTGGACATTGCTCATATAATTATTGTTTATATATATTATATAGAATTATTATACCTATTGTATATAGGTTTTGATATGTTAGTTATAATCTTTTTTATTTCTGACACAAAAGAAAATGCGTGGTGATATCTTATATATTTAATAAAACCAGCCTAGAATATCAGAGAACAGTTCCACCCACAGTCGATCTAGGAGGGTCAGAGAGTGGTAACTCATGTCTTTAATCCCAGCACAGGGAAAGACTGGGAGTGGTGACCTATGCCCTTAATCCCATAAATCTAGAGACAGAGACCTTTTTGGGTTTCTGTGAGTTCGATCCCTAACTACCAAATATTAGTAACTCACACCTTTAATCTTAACCTGGATGTGAAATAACTGGGTGAAGAAGGTATTTAAGGCAGGTATAGGAAGGCAGATTATTCAGTAGATGGGACAGGGAATGAGGCTGAGGAAGCTGGAAGCTATAGCTAGGTGAGATTTGACTGTGGTCTGTTTCTGCTCTCTGATATTCCAGCTTTTCTCTAATATCTGGCTCTGAGTTTCATTTAATAAAACCATAATTTGTGCAAGTGTTCATTTATCATAATAATAATGTTGGTGTTCCCCGAGTGTTCTCCAAGTACCTAACCTGTCACAAGTTCTTGCTCCAGTAAATGAGGTCCATATTCTAAAGTGGGACTTAAATCTAAGCAGAAACACTTGGGTGCTAGCATTACATTCATGCCATTATTGTATCAGTTGGTTAATCTTCCCAGCCAGTCTTTGTTGTTGTTCATGGTCTTATCTGGGTGAGATTCATGATTACATTTATCCCAAAGTATGATGCCCAGGACTTTCAAGCACAGTTAAAGCTTACCAGCAGGGATCAAGTTTCCACATGGCTATCATCTTAATCTCTCATCATCCTATCACTTTAATGTGTGGTGTCTTCCATAATAAGGTCTTTATTATCAAGAGTAACCAAGACCAATGGCAATGTATTTGGAGCTCTGTGGGACTTAAATGTCCAATGATCTGAAAAGTGGTACCCTACACTGTGTGGTTTGAATGATAACTGCCCATAAGCTCATATCAAGTGGTGCTATTGGAAGATTTGGCCTTGGAGTTTATGTGGCTTTGTTGGAGAAAGTATGTCACTGGGGGTTGGGACTTGAAGTTTCAGAAGCACAAGCCAGGGTAGTAGCTATATTGATCTTCCTGCTGACTGCTGATCCAGATATAGAGTTCTGAACTACCTCTACAATATCATATCTACCTGCATGCTACTATGTTTCCTGCCATGATGATAATAGACTAAACCTCTGAATTGTAAACTAGCCCAAATTAAATTGCCATGGTCATAGTATCTCTTTACATCAATAAAACCCCTAAGACACACACTTTGCATTGGTCTTTTTAATTTGATAGTCTATGGTACCAAGAAAAGACATTATCATTCTGTTATAGAATAACTCTATTTAAAGTCATTTTATATACGTATTTGTACAAATCCTAGGGATCTTTTTATAGCTATGTTTCCATGTGGTATTTTTAAAGGTCTTTACTATTAGTCATTCCATGCCCACACACTATTCTTTCCTGCCTTCCCATCTTTTATTCCACTTAATCTCTATATGTTTCCTCTGTAAATTAATAACATTGTGCTTAAGCTTAAAAAATAAACCTGCATATTTCAAATAAATGATTTTGGATTATAACCATTATTTTTGTCACTATATTTTAGTCCCATGCTGACTTTTAAAAACTATTTTATTATTTAAAAGTTTTTTTTTAATATACCCACCACTGTTCCCTCTTCTCTCTTTCCAGTTATACTCTAGCTTCCCCCATCCCATCTCCCCATTCCTCAGAGAGGGTAAAGTCTCCCAAGGAGAGTCAATGCACTCTGGCATATTCAGTTGAGGTAGGACCAAGGCCCTCCTCCAGTATCAAAGCAGGGAATGGGTTATAAGAGTCTAGTTCATGCACGAACTAGGAATAAATTCTTGTCCCACTTCCAGAGGCCCAATAAGCTGTCCATGCCATTCAACTGTTATCCACATCCTGAATGCCTAGTTCAGGTCCATGTAGGTCCCACAGTCATTTCAGAGTTAGTAAACTCCCAATCTCCATCTCTGTGGCTTTCCACATCATGATCTTGACTCCTTTGTTTGTAGAATCCCACAGTGACTCTTAACTTTCTTTTTAATTTATTCTTTGAGTCTTTCATATCATGCATCTCCATCTCCTCATTTCCTTGTCCATTCATATATGGTTTCTGCCCTTGCAAACTCTTCCCCACAATAAAATAAAATTTAGGAGAAAAAAATAAAGAAAAAGAAAAACCAATTATGGAATCTTGTCATGGAAGCTGTAGTGTGATACAGTGATCCATGCAGTTAACACTTTTATTCGTATGTCTTTACTTGCAAGTGTTCACTGCAAAGAGTCATTGGTCTGGTTCGAGGCCTCTGGTTTCCTCTACTCTCTTGATTCTGGGCCGTCACTAGGACTTCTCTTGGTTATTCTCATGTTACCCTGTGTCCTGGAGATCCTGCAGCTTTAGGTCTGCATGACTGGTCCCTTCACTTACTCCAGCAGATCACAGATGGGGAGGATGTTGGGGTGGGCTAACTCATAACTCTGGTTCTGGGCCTGGCTAATTTCAGTGTTTGTTAGCTCATCTGTTCTCCGTTGTCCTCAGCACCAGGGTGAGTTCTCCTGCATGGTCCTGGCTACTTCACCACTGTAGCAAGGGTCAGAACCAGTTCTCTTGCTTTCAAGCCCATAAGGTAGTTTCCCCTACAGCTATACACCTTCAGGATCAGGTGTTGTCCAGGAGATGTAGGGGTCATTATACAGAGTGCTGCAGCTGATGAAGGGTGGGATCAGCTCTCCCACCTGCTTTAGGTATTGATAGGAGGCAAGTTGCGATGGGGTGGGGGTGCATCTCTCTCCTACCCATGCTACCACATGACAGATGAGTAATGGAGATACTTCTCTCATACTCACAAATTCAGGGCTGACTCACCCCACACCTCCCCCATAAGGACTGACTCTATTGCATTGCAATATAAAGGGCCTGCTCTCCTGAATGTCCTAGCTGATGAGAGACAGGGGCAGCTCACACACTGTTATTGTCTCACAGCCTGCTCTCCTAGGAGCCTCAGGAATTTATTGGGAGGCAGATTTGCCCTCCTCATGCTATCACATGACAGATGAGTAATGAGTACAGCTCTTTCATGCTCACAACTCCCAGGCTGGCTCATCCACACAACACCATTGGCATTGGCTCTAGGATCTATACTGACTTTTATTTAAAAGTCTCAGCTTAGATGTTAGCTCACCTTCACTCAGTCTTGCTTGACTCTTATTCCTGGCCAATTGAACTGGATTCACATACAATTAAATTCTATTTTAGAAATTAGAATTCTGGCACTTCCTGAAATAGTAGCTTGCCAAGCCCCAAATATAGATACAATTATTAAATACACTGGTCATTGATACTTCCAGCTTCATTTAGTGACATTTTAACTCTGAGACATTAAAGATGAACCATATTTTCAAAAGCCAACATTTTAAAAATCATCTTATTTGGGGTAAAATGCTACTACAGATTTTTATGGAATTTGACAAGCTATATCATCTTAACTGTCATTATAATTATCTCTACTATCACTTGAAGTGTGCACCTTAACATACTGTCTGTAAAGATTCAGAGTTTTCAGTTCAAATGATTTTGTGAGTGAAATATATAAATATCTGTTTTTCTTTCCTATATGACATGGCCTAGATAGCAACAAAATTTCACTCAGTGTGTCCATAATCACTGGCTTGTGAACAATTCTGAAGTCAGTTTTTAAGCTGTTTGTCTCTATTTAATGTTTAACTTTCTGAAGTACCCAGGAGGAATAAGATGGATTTCCAGTTCTGTCAACAATCTTCGGTTCTTGTTTTACAGAAAATACTGATTATGTAAATTCAAATGTTCAACATCAGGAATACCCTGTCAATTCTAAGTTTTTCAAAAGAATGATTAAGTAAAAATATTGAAGCAAATATTTAACTTTGTTTTTGAAAACAGTTGATCCTTTTTTCTAGTATGATTTTTAGCATCATATTTATATCTGTATCTACATGTTTTAGCATTAGATATTGGAAACTTTTCTTGTAAATACACCAGTAAGTTTTGGTTTTCTTGTTTTTTTGTTTTTGTTTTGTTTTGTTTTTGTTTTTTTGACCCACAGTTTGGTAGCGTGGCTCATTGTGGTAGGGAATCCCTGCAAGCAGCAGCTGGAGGTACCAATCACATTACATCTGCATCCAGGAAGCAAGGTGATGAATGCTAGGTTTTGACTTGCTTTCTCTTTTCATGTCCCTGTTTCATAAAATTGACCCTGCCAACATCTAGGGCGGCCTTTCCTCTCTTGGTTATTCCTATAATCCCTCTCTAGCATACTTAGATGGTAACCGAATCTAAACATCTCTTAAAACATGCACTGAACTTGTCTCCTAGGTGGTTCTGGTTCTTGTCAAGTTGACAACCAATATTAACCCCCACATTTTCCCTAACCCATCAGTTGAAATAAACAGTATTTGGGAAAAGAACATTTGGCCTCCATGTTATTCTGATATTGGTGTTTTCAAATTTAATTGCAATTTTGCTTAAAAGTGAAAGGTTCTTTACATATAAAGTGTTTTACAAATTAACTGAATCTTGAAAAAAGTTTTGCTAGTATCCTTTGTATATCGATACCTATGCAATTATCTCTGTAAATAAAGTCACGTTTACATAAATAGCAAGTATAAATAGGTGAATGCAATGTGCACCTAAGATCTCTGACTCACGCAGCTCTGGCTCTTTTGTCAGACTCCTATCACTTAATTTACCATCAAAATTAGCATCAGTAAAAATTTATAATAAATATGTGCAACAATATCACCTATACTTCTCAGTGTGCAGGTGATGCACCCACAATTTTAACACGTATTTTTAACAAATAGTGTCAACATCTTATATTTTAAGAACTGGAGACATTTAACATTTTATCAAGTCCAAAGGCATGTGGTAAGCCCTCTGCTTTACCAGAATGTTATAGTTCCAGTAGAACAAAGAGTCAGAAAGGAAACAGGATGATTCTGTTTTTCAAAGTAAAATGCCAAACTTACATGTAGTGGCTGTATGGTGGCTATGCTATGTTCAATCTGACAAGCTGAAAAATTTTACTTTTTTTATCTACCTCAGCACAGTTAATAGTTTTTTATTAATGCAATTTACCACTAGTGTCTCATGTCAGAAATGGAAAGTAAGTAAGATAGAATGGGAATTGTATTGAAAACATACAACTTTTTTTTGACTGATTACAAAGCTACTTTTTTTTTTTTTTTCAGATGTACTTTCATAAAGCAGAACTCCTTACACATGGCTTGGGATCTCCTGTACTGGCATAGGAACATGTTTTAGAAATGTTCCAGTGTTTGAGCCTTGATGTAGTTAAGATACCAATCCAACGAAAGTCTAAGGTACCTTAGAAATACTGTCATATGAGTGAATTCAATACCAGGCATTACCAGGTTACACTCAGAGAGCAGAGGTGTTGTGCGTACGTCTGTGCTATGTAAGAATAGCTTTACTGGGTAATTTTGAAAATAAATACATACCCTGAGGCTTCTATAGATGAAAAGTTTTGAACACTGTGGCAAGCAGTAAACAGATAATTAAGATAAAGACTCTAAGGAACATAAAAGATTCTTTTACTTTCCTTCTACATTTACGTTATCTGCATGATTCTATTTATTTTTTCATTGTTATCTTGGTTTGTTAGAGAATTCCATTTCACAAAGAATGCATGATAATAATTCATATCAAAACATTTTGATTTTAAGATCAAATTAATGTGGCTCGGTGTTCTGTTGGGTTCTTTCCTTTTTCTTTCTCTCCTCTTGGAGGAAAAATATAATTCTAATAAATGAGGCTTACTGAAAATGATTTCAGATAAAAAATAAGTTATTACTTTTTATTGGCTTACTGTGTTCTGAGTGCAAGCATTGTGCTAGTAACTTAAAGTAGAGAATTTATTAAAGCAGGGAATATCTACAGTTAGTATAAGTACACAGATGAGATGAAACATCACCTTAATATTTTTGTGAGTGTTGAAAATATAATGAAATGCCTCATCAGACAGATGCCTTGTAATATCTGAAGATTCCTTTGAAGTCAGGATACAGCACCCTGCCACGAAAACATGAAATGCTAGAATGTCTTGTTATTTCTAATACCAAACAACAGAAGGCCAGTAAGCAGGCCATCTAAGGCCTGCTTGTGAGCGTATGGACACAGCCAGATGGTTTCATGTCTCAGCTCCTACTGAAGAGCAAAGCATGATAAGACAGCTTCATACTTTCCCATGCTTTAGGCTTAAAGAAAAGTTCTGTCAGCTTTGAAGCAATGATACTTTATCTCTCTGGAACATAGCCTCAGAGCAGGAAACCCAACCACCAGCAGGAGTAGGTGAAGTGAATGCACTCAACCTCTGAAAAATGGGAGCCTGATTGGGAAGCAACCAGAGTCAGGGTTCAGCAAGCCACATGACAGAATTGACTATTTTTAGCCAAAAACTCTGATCTGGGTCAAAACAGCCATTGTGAAATATTGTATTAACATCGACCTCTTGATGTTTTGACATTAGTTTTGAGCTCAGTTATTTGGGACGTAAGTGTGGCCTGAATAGTACAGAAAACCTTCAGAGAGTTAAGCGTGAGGTGCTAAAATAAAGTAAAGGGGACAAGCTAATAGAAGTATGATGGGGTTGCAGAAGGCCATCCTGCTATAAGTCCATGTGTATTTAATATTAACTAGGAAGTTGCATCAATCACAGCAGGGACCTCCAGTAATATTTGGCTTAATTATGAGGTAGGCTAAATGTGTGACTGTATTTGTGGTTATATTAGAAAAAGTTTTTGTGTGTAATAAAAATCAAATACGTTTAATGTTGTCTGGTCTCAATTAGGTGGGACGTAGAAACATGAAACCCTAGAGTTGGACATTTATACCGTCAATGTTGGCATCAAGTATCGTGGATTCTAGAGCTTTAAAAATGGGACCTGTGGCAGGTTCAGTAATCCCAAACTGATAGGGAGTCCTGGGTTGTATATATATAAATTCAAATTACTTAGTTTGAGAAAGTATAGTTAACATTTATTAGCATGAGAAGACCCAGTATGTCTTATCATTTGGGAGTAGTGAAGGGCAAGATAGTGGGATAGGTAACTTTGTATGTTGTGCCCCACCTATCCCTGCTGTGTCTGTTCCATTGGCAAGTTGTATCCCCTCACTGCCCTGTTTGTTAAGGACCAATAATGTACAGGGCTGCGAGAGAACAATGGTTCTTGAGTACAGGCACAATACATGGTGTTATGTATCATGGTTGCATACTGAGGAACTATAAGTGTGATACATGCTATAAGCTGATGGAAAGTCCAACAGAGACCCATAGCTTATGGCTGAGAGACTAAATAAAAGTATTTTTGTGCTAAATATCTATATACATATCTGAAGGACTGGGTGATGACATTATGGTTTAAAGCACAGGCATTGTTCAGTGAAAGAATTGAAAACAATTCCAACACTCAAACTGTAGCATCCCATTTCAGTTTCTGATTTGGCATCCATTCCATGGGATGGTGAAGAAAAAAATTAAGCAGCTGCCTTATCTCTCACCACAAGTCTTCATAGCCAACCTTTAAGGGGACGAGATTCACATTTAATACAATTATCATTATCTCCTAAGATGGTTGGCCCTTATGATGAAAAGTTAATCCTTTACCTTTTCATGTTAATTAGTGCCCTGTGCTGTGGCTTGTGGTTTTACACTGTGAGTAATGGTCCATCTAGGGTAGTGTTTGGTGGAATTTAGAAGGACATTGATTCCCTACTTCTCTGACTTAAGCAGCGGGACCTTGGTCGCCATGGTGTGATCCACAGTAGCTCTAGGGATCCAGGACCGCAAAGCTGAATATCAAAAACAATAAAGTAACAGCAAAGAAACATGTGAGGCTTCACTTCTAAATATAATTAGGTAGTTGGAAGCTAACCAGCATTCTCCACAAGTCTGACCATGGAAATGGAAAAAGGGGGCTCCTTAGGGAGAGAGAGTGAAGTAAATAGAGAATATAGGAGAAGAATAAAGTGAAAATCAAGATATAATCGATTTTATAGTAGTAACAGGAAAGTGGGGAGCTCCGTAGGGAGAGAGGAGGGAGGTAAGTACAGGAGGGGGGGGGAGGTGAAATAAAACTAAGATTGGTCAAAAAGCCACTATTAACTATTTATCTAAAACAACACCTATGATGTGTGTAACTCAGTATACAAATATACGTGCATAGATTTGATAAACTTTTCTCAGGGAACTGGTAGCACATTCTCCAAGAGACAAAACCAAACCAATAAAAATTCCAAAACTAGCCACGAGTAGTTTCTCAGGGCTGTCTATGAGACTCTCCAAGCATACAATCAATTGCTGTTGCTCTTGGTTACCATCCCCAGTGGAGAAGTTAAGTTCATGGTGCTAAACATACTATGTGTTTCAGAAGTGGTACCTGGAGGCAACTGAATTAGAACTGACCTGAAAGTTACCTTCTGAAGATGAGCTTGCATAGTACTAGAAGGTGGCCAGCAAGCATTCAAAGAGGAAAGTAACCAATAGCACTAGCTAACTTTAACTACTGACCACATCAGTGACTTGCGTATATGTCATGATGAGTGGAGTAGTGGTATGCATACCTTAGCAATAACCAAATACTTTCTCATTGGACTTAAGATTCTGGGGTGGTTTGGGTAAGAATGGATTGCATGGACTCAGGTATTTAAATGATTGTCCTGAGATGATGGAACCATTTGGAAACAATTAGGAGATATAGCCTTGCCATAACAGCTATGGCTTTGTTGGAGGAGTGTTTCTCTAAGTGGCCTTTGAGGTTTCAAAGGCCCATGAGCAGCACATTGTCTCTCTCTTTCTGTCCTGCAGATTAGAATGTAAAGCTTTTCACCATGTTGATCGTGAACTAGCCCTCTGCCACTGTGTGTAAGTCCCCCATTGAATTCATTCTTTTAGGAGTTGTGTTGTTCATGGTGTCTTTTCACAGCAATAGAACAGTAACTAAAACAGGCAAACTCAACAAGAGGGGTTCTAGGCCTGGTAATGGAAACCTCACTAGCTCTTCAGTGCTAGTAAAATCAAGGGTTATTAGAAGTGAACCTACAACACTAATATCAAACCAGCATAATCCTTAACAACGATCTATAAACAATTGTCCTTATACACACACGTGAGTGCATTCACCCATCATCAAGGAAACTTTTCTTTGTAACAAAGGAGGAGCAATACAGAAAACTACAACCAACTAAAACACAAGGTAATGGAGACTAGTTTCCATCTACAAAATACTCCCACCTGGCCTCAAAGGAACATTGCAGAAGGAGGAGCAGAAAGATTATGATGACCAGAAGATCATGGACTACGATGCAAGATTGTATTTCCTAGTAACATCTGAAGCTATATCTGAAAAATAATACAGCATGATTGTCCAAATATGAGAAAAATGAAGGAACCAGCAAACATGACAAACTGGATGGAGGAAAATCCCATGAGGCCTCAACTCTACATGGACAACTGAGTAAAGCTGGGAGAAGAAGAAGTAGCTGTCCCCTGGGACGAACATACCAATTTGCTGTCCAGCGCCAAGAGGTCAGCCATAAAAACATAAATATAAGATAAATATAAGTAAAATTACATGGACTTAACAGGATCTCTCTCTCTGTATATGTACATATATGTGTGTGTGTGTGTGTGTGTGTGTGTGTGTGTGTGTGTGTGTGTGTGTGTATACAGAGAGGTAGATATATAGATATATGGATGGATGGATGGATACATAGATAGATAGATAGATAGATAGATAGATAGATAGATAGATAGATAGATAGATAGATAGATAGGTAGGTAGGTAGGTAGGTAGGTAGGTAGGTAGGTAGGTAGGTAGGTAGATAGGTAGATAGGTAGATAGGTAGATAGGTAGATAGATGCATTCTATCACTCCTCTTTACTGCCTCATGTGGGAGGGTAGAAAACCAAAACTCATAAAAAGGCAAAAGCTACATTATTCAGCTCACCTTAAACACAGTTCAATACCTGGACACTTATGTGTTGATCCAATGGTCTCATCTAATGTCAGATTTTCAAATGGCACAGATGTGCCATTCCATCACAGAAAACACCAGATCACGCAGCTCGCTGCAAATGTGTAACGAGGAGGAGTGGTGTAACACGGTCACTGTACACTGAACTAACTCAACATCATCCACAGAGTGAAAAGGCCACGAGAGGAAAGGCACATAGTCATTCGCAAGTCTGGACCACTGCATAATGTGACTGAAACAAAACAGTCAAACCTAACTCAAAGAAAGACAGCAAAAAAACATAACAGAAGAATAAGGACATTAAAAATGAGGATGCAAAGGTATCGTCAGCATCTCCTTGTGATAGGTTCTACTCATTTAAGATGATTATTGACATATTAAATATTGATTTTCTAAAATGGCTTTTACCCTCACATAAATTGAATGACTTCAATAGTCACTCACGTATAGCAAATGTAAGCTTCTAGGAAGCTTAGGCTTACTGCAATTATTTAATTTTAGGGTTTGCTGTTTCATTTATTATTTTCCCTCCAGCAATAGCCTTTGCTTCCTATGGTCCAACAGGAAATTCAGTGAACAATAAATTAGTTATAAAATCCTAAAATTTTAAACAGCAACTCATAGGTTGCTTAGCAACAGTCTAGGATACTAAAGCTTAATTTTGGATCAGTTAACTCTGAAGGAGCTGCAGAATTAATAATTTACATTCCAATTCCTTAGAAAGCTACTAGTTCATGTCAGAAATGTTTTTTCCTTCCCAGATATTAAATTTTTCATACCTTCTTCAAGCATCAAATCAAATGTACTTTTTAAGATAGCCAATATTTCTATTAAAAATAGAAAGCTTATGTTTGATTATAGCTAAATAGAACACCTGGAACAAAATTTAAATTCATTATTTTTAATTATTTGTACTTGTGTGGTATGTGCACATGAGAAGTACTCATAGAGGCCCAAATATATCTCTGGAGCTGGAATTTTAGGTTGTGTGAGCTGCCAGATGTTGGTGCTGAGAACTAAACTTGAGTCCTCTGCAAGTACAACTTTTTACCTCTAAGCCTCCTTTTCAGCCTCATGAAAATAAAGTTTTAAATAGGATAATTGATGTTATATTGGTGTATCTCACAGTTGGAAAGGTTAAGAACTGGTTAACTGAAAATGATTTCTGGTGGTTTGAATGATAATGTGCCCCTGAGACTCATGTGTTTGAGTACTTGATATTCAGCTGATAATGCTATCTGGGTATGTTTAGGAAGTGGGTATATAGCCTTTGTAGGGAAAGCTTATCACTGGGAACAGGCTTCAGGTTTCATAGTAACCATTCCTAGTTCATGCTTCTGTTTTATGCATGTGTTACAACATGTGGTCCCTGCTCCAGCCACCTTATCTGCCTGCTGCCAACCTTCTCCTGCAATGATGGTGATGGAATTTTATTCCAAGCCAAATAAACTCTGTTTTATAAGTTGCCATGGTAATCTTCTTTTATCACAGCAATATAAAAGTAACTAGCACACTATACTGCTCATTTTCCAAAACAGGAAAATTGAAATCCCATTCTTCGTTCTATCTGTCTACTTTGGGTTAAAGATGGATATCAATAACAAAAGAAAAGAGAGCAAAATATGCAGATTCATGGAAGATAAGCAACACACACACAGCTTAGCCAATATTGGGAAACAAGGTATAAGAAAGGATAAGTAAAGACCCAAAGAATTATTTCTAGCTTTATCCATTCACCTGCAAAGCAAATGGCTTTGCTTTTTTAAAAGTGACATATTGAGTATATTTACACAATTTTATCATCTGTTCACAAGGTGATTGACATCTAGCGTAGTTCTGTTTTCTCCTATTGTGAATAGAGCAGCAGTGAATGTGAATATGCAAGTATCTGTGTAATAGGACACAGTCTTTAGAAATATGCTCCATGGTAATATGTGGGGATTTAATAAAGTTTCAGAAGTTTTGGAGATATCAGAGGGAATCTACCACAGTCTATGTGGGGGGTTAATAAAAGTTCCAGAAGTCCCAGTTCTCTAACCACAGTCAGTCTAGGAAAATCAGAGTGGTGATTCAAACCTTTAATCCCAGCACAGGGAGTATCCTGGGAGTGGTGACCTACACCCTTAATCCCAACTGAGTCAAGGTCACTTCAGATTATAGAAGGAATTCTAGGCTCCCAAGCAGGTATGGTGGGGCCACGCCTTAATTACTGAAAGAGTATTTAAGACAGGATAGAAACCCAGAGAAAAACCATTTGAAGGGAATTGAGGCTGAGGAAGCTAGAAGACAGCTGGGTAAGATTTGACTGTGGTGTTTATTCCCTCTAGTATCTCCAATTTCTTCAGAGATCTATCCCTGAGTCTCATTCTTTCGTGCGACATTAATATAGTTGAATCATATGCTAGATCTATTTTTCTTCCTCATTGCTTTCATGGAATTATAAAAATGAGATAAAAACAATAGCACATTAAAATGTGACTGGATTTAATCTTTCTAAAAATCATAATGCATAAAAATATTTAATATGATTCTAAAATGAAAGCACAAAAGGACAAAAGAAAGATCATAAACCAGCATCATCTTGGAAAACTGATGCGTACCTACATTTCAACAAATAATTGTGAAGCAGTATTTCAAAGTACTAAAAATGCTATTTGAAAGGCTCTACACAGTGCTTACTATATTGTAGGATTTTCTGTGAAAATAATTTTCAGTATTATAATTTTTAAAAATGATGGATTCCTTAACACATAAAAGCAAGGTGTTATGTAGTTTCTAAGAAAGCAATAGTAATGGGAAATCAAGAGATTAAAACATATACAAGTCTATTTGGAGATGTTATCATAGGAAGCAGAATCCACTGGAAGTACAAATCTCTCTCTTCAAAGGAATTTACTATTCATAACAGCCAGTTAGAAATCCTAAGCTGATAATTGTATATAGGCATCCCCCTCTTTGTGTCTTTGGTATGGCTTTCCCATTTCCTAGGAAAAGTCTATTGAAAACCATTTGGAAAGGATGCTCCTCTAAAGATGGATCAGTATGTTCCTCCTACATATGTCATATTGTTAAATCGGCCTTAGTCTGAACATACTCTGAGTTAATTTTCTCCTTATTAGTTTTCTTTGGTAGCATTTTCATTGGTTTTCCATAATATTCAGAACACTGGGTTTAATTTCCAAAAACAAAGGTTTTTATTGGCCTCTTTTTGCTTTGTATTAATGCAATGTTTCCTCAGAATGGGAGTACACAGTATGGGAGTTCCCAGTACTCAGAAGACAAAGGCAAGTGGATATCTTAATTCAAGGCAAGTATAATCTATCTAGTGAGTTCTAGACCATCCAAGGATACAGAGAGAGACCCTGTAATGCATACTTTGTTTGGACAATTATAAATAAACCAGCAAAAAGATAAACAAAAGAAACTGACAATATTATCATAGTACCTAGACAAACACACAGAAATAGGCCCTTAATTCAACAGTAACTATACATATATATAATGTTTACAATGATTCTATAAAACTCCCTGGTAGTACTTGTTTTTTCACAAGTCATAACACTAACACTTTAATGAAAATTGACCTGAGGTCTCTCCTTTTCTGAAGGGAAATGGAGAAGGAGCGGATCAAGAAGGGGAGGTATTGGGGAGGAATAGGGAGAAGAGAGGGGGAAACAGATCAGATGTAATATATGAGAGAATATGTTTTATTTAATTTTAAAAATAAACCAAATTCTTTTAAAATTTCCTGTTATATGACTATATTTATTCTGTTATTAAGTATAAATATTTTCAAACATTATATCTAACATGTGGTTCTAATAAACTTTTAAAGTGCAACTTTAGTTTTTAAAACTTTTCATACAATATGTTTTGATCATATTCTTTCCCTTCCCCATGTCAGCACAGATACTCCCCACCCCAGTACTCGCCTAATAACATTTTAATGAACTATTAATTACTATATATATTTTGGAATAGGATTTATTGTTTTCTTAAAAATGTTATATTTCAAAAGAGTTTTAGACTTATCTAAAATGAAAAATAGTTGTTTTCTCCTATCTTTGTTACCCAGATCTTAAACATTGAATACACAGCACTATAAAAAACACAATTTTACACTGACAAGACATTATTATCCTTGCTGAAGCACTCCCATCTGATTACTTGTGGCATTTCACATGAATGTTCAGGACTCTCTCTCAGCTCATATTATTTCTTTAATCTGCCTTTGCCTTTCATGAGTCTGTCTCTTTTGAAGATGCTGGGTAGTTACTTTAAGATGGTGTCTGGATTTTTATTGGCTTTGGTTTCTCGTTATTATATTAAATTTATGGATTTGAGATGAGAATGTCGATTGCTGTTGGCTGCTCTATGCTGTGTTTGATGAATGTCAAGGAAGCAAATCCAAGAGTCTTTATTCTGGATTTTTTAGAAAAGTTGATTTCTAAAGGAAAGTGTCTGCCGAACCCTCCTTTGTAAAGTGACTGTTTCAACTATGACGCATAAATGTCTTAGGTAGAAACATTTTGACAGTATACATAAATGCTATTTTTTTCAGACTTTCACTAAATAATTTTGGAGTCATTAGTTATTTTGTTTATAAAATATTGTCAAGTTTCTTTTCCTTTTTCTTTCTTTCTTTCTTTTAACCATTTGAGCTTACCTTGTTTAATTGGAATTTTTCTGTAAGGATATGTCTTTTCATTCTTCTATTTACCAATTTAATTAATTCTTTACAGCAGCATATACTTATGAATAACTTATTTTAGTTTCTTGATTATAATCCAGTACTAAAATGATTTACTTTTCTCCTAAAATGATTTCAGTTTATGATGATATTGGTTTTTATATATGACTTGTGTCTTTTGAATAATTTTTTATCATCTTCAGAAGATTTTCTTACACTAGTATGAGAATATTTCAGGGCTATCATACTCTTTCTGTGACCCATCATTACTGTCAAGTCATGCTTTTCATACTGTGTCACCTGACCTGCTGGGAAATAAAGCTGCATTCATTAAGCCTATTTACTGTGCGGTAGTCTTTCTCTGCATTTTAAAGATATGTTGCTATCATTAGCTAATAAATAAGTGGCTTTGGCCTACAGCAAGACAGAATATGAACCAGGTGGGAAATCCAAGGGAGAAGAGAGACAGAGTTGGGGTATAGTGGGATTATGTTACAATGTAAATAATTGTCCTGCCTACTAGTTTAATAAAAATACTGTTTGGTCGAAGGCAGACAGGAAGTGTGGGTGGTGCTACCAGATTAGAAACTCTGGGAACAGGAAGAACAGAGCAGAAATGCCACAGACACACCCAAGAAGCAGATGCAGAGGACACCTATGATGCTCTGAGAAAAGGTACTGAGCCACATGGCTGAACAAGATAAAAATCATGGTTAACTTAAGAGTAAGACCTAGAAAATTGTATGCCTGGGCCCTACGTCAATCAACATACAACTAATGTAAGCAGTTGGGTGTCTCTGTGAGTCTTTGGGTCTACAGATCTGCGGGTCTACAAATCTGCTGTGGGTTCTGTAGGTCTATTAGTCTGTAGGTCTAAACCTCGTTGCTAGGCTGGAAAGTCCAGACTAGAAACGTAGTGCTACACAGGGGCAGATGCTCTGAGCCCTTAGGAGCAAGATGTAATAGAACACAAATAAAGCCACAAAAAATGTGGTGACATGTAGATTAATAGAAATGGGTGAATTTAAGATGTAAGGACTAGTTAGCAAGAAGCCTGAGCTATAGACAAGACAGTTTGTATTTAATACTAAGCTTCTGAGTGATTATTTTATAAGCAGCTGTGGGGCTTCAAGGGCTTGATAAGACAACGATGATGAAAGAAACTTTCATCTATACATAAACATGATTCAATATGTATATATCGGGCAATCTGTATGTGTAAACATAATTAAACTTATAATTTGCATGTTTGTTTTCACTTGTAGCTAAATACTTTTTCCTAATTTAAAAAAAAAAAAAGGTTTTACTTTTGCAAACCTGGCTCTCAGATACACATTAAAAAGTATATTACTTATTCAGCCTTAAAACATGGTTTATAAGATACTAAGCAAATTCCAAGTCAAAATTGAGAACCTGATATACAGTATCTAAATTCAGGCTTTATCATTTCGGTTGTAAAACATGACCAAATACTATTTTAGAAAATTACTGAAGTTAGTTACATTTTTAAAATCAAACATTAAAAGTGGATTATATTGTTCATTCATATTTTAGGTTAATGGTTACTTCTTAGGTACACTTTTAAATTTTTCCCATAGCTCAGTTTTTTTTTCAATTACCTATTTAGTTTTTGTGAATGTGAATCATCTCATTTAAGTCTCATTATCAAGACTTAAGAAAAGTTGTATTCAAAGTGGTCTTTATGATGTCTATAATCCTTTTTCATTTTTTGTTTGCAACATTCCATTCTCTTACAAAGTTGTGAATAGTGAATCTCATTAGTGACCAATTTATTTTTTTTTAATTTCTTTTGTCTAGATATGTAGGTACACTCATGAAAATAATGAGTCATTTTATTTTTTACCTAATGCTATGTACTGGAGTTGATGCAAGCAAAGGTCACATATTTATTTCTTTATTCTTTAATAGAGTTATTATGAAAGAACTCCATGACATATGTAGATTTCTGGTGACCTGATCACATATGGTCATTTAGTTTTTTCCAGCACTTCATAATTACATATGAGTTAAAATTGAACAGACTTGTGAATACACATCTTCTAACCAGAATATTGTGAACTGATGAACATCTCTAGTTAAAAGAAAATGTTTCTTTAAGTTTGCCAGCAAGTTTAATGATCCTTACACAGATCTACAGAATTATTTTTTGCATGAGCAATTAAAATTCATTACTGTAAAACAAAAGGCTGATTCTAAAATTAGAATTTGATTAAATAAAATTATTTACCCATACAATGTCTTTCTTAATAGGATACATATGTATTCTTATTCTTTCATAATATAACAGTCTTTCTTCTAAAAGATGACTTTATAATTAGTTCTATTTCCATTTCAGGCTGAACCTTCTCTTCCTATGAGGAAGCTAGACATTGAGAAGCTGATTCTTACTCTTACATAGGCCAGTGGTTCTTGAGCTTTCTACAGCTGCAACCGTTTGATTCATTTCCTCATATCCCCCAATCATATAATTACTTTCATTGCTACTTCATAACTGTAAGTTTGCTAATGAGTGGTCTCAGTTCTAAGACCATCAGAAATATCTTTTCCAATGGTTGCCACCCACAGGTTGAGAACTGCTGACATGGGCTAACAATGACACATGGATATTATGCAAGTCACTTGAATAACTATTTTTGTTCATTTTTTCTGTGATGCTTTCATTTAACCCATACTTAAGATAGTAGACAGCTCTATTTCTTGTTTTATAATTGGTATTTGTGGGGACCACACATGGTAGTGAAGGACAACTTTGTGAAGCTGATTTCTATATAATTCTGTAGATCTGTGTAAGGATCATTAAACTTGATGGCAAACTGAAAGAAACACTTTCCTTTTTACACCTTTATATAGGTTCTGGATTGGACTATGCTCTCAGACTTGCATCATTTTTTCTCCTATGTAATGAAAACTCATCAGCTCTAGCAGTTGTAAATATTGGTTTGTTTTATTACTAGGAAACAATTCTCTGTGTATACTCAATTTATCATTGTAGGTATGTTGATTCAGGTTGCTTAACATATTGTTGGACATTTAACTGTTCAAAAAGTTAGTTTAGGACACTGAAATGATAGTTCAATGGATAAAAAGATGTGCTGACTTTTGTTTGCATGGATGAGAGGACAAAGACCACTGATATAAATCATGGACAGATTATTAAAGCAAGTGTGTGTGTGTGTGTGTGTGTGTGTGTGTGTGTGTGTGTTAGCACTGGACATGAAGAAGATAAAGATTTTTACTGTTCAGAAGTGGAGGTTTTCTGAATGGGGGCTTTGTCAGGCAAATAAGAAAGTTTACAGAAGCAGAATATAGTCATTACAAGTCAATCATAACAACATCCTAAAACAAAGATATGGTTGTAAGATGGTCATAACAAGGTAGTCATGACAATATAGTCATTACAACATGGGCATAACAAGGTTGTCATAATAACTTTTTGAAACAAAGGCATGGTTTCTGTTTCTTGGAACAGGCAGTACAGAACTACTTGTAAATTAGAGATGAGACATAGCCTAACCTAGTTTGTCTTTACTATAAGATGATTTTAAAGCCAAAGATGGAGGAAGTCTGGTTTATCAGCTCTTTCAGAGATAGGTTCAGTTCCCAGGACCTATGTCAAGAAGCTGACAACTGCCTCTAATTCCAACTATATAGGATCCAAAACTATCTTGAGTCTTCTGTGGGTACTTCACTAATACATACAAACTTCGTATGTGTCTATATGTGTGTGTGTCTGTCTGTCCATGTGCACACATGCATATGTACATGTTTACATGCACATGAAGGTGAAAGTAACAGAAAAAAAGGCTAGGTAATTTGATTTATTTCCTGTGAAAAGGAGGATGAGAGCCAGGATATCTGGAAAGATATTTCTATTGATCAGATGGCATGCCTGGGTATGTCCTCTTCACTTGGACTTCGCACAAAAGTTTTGCTTTCATGTATGTTAACATACGTGAAAAATACATACCACAAACCATTTTAAATAATAATTTTTGTCATTTCATTTTGTTACCCAAAGTGAATTTTATTATGCATATAGCTTGATGTGATCTTATATAGACCATCAATATGAAAGTTAACAGATACACGTTTTGTTTTTATAGAGAGATTTTTGAAAAATTGTTCTTAAAGTGTGCTTAAGAGGGTTCAAGAGGAAAACAGGATTTCCTTGGAAGGTTTGTAAATTCAAAGCTGTTTCTTTTCATTATATTTATTCTGTAAAAAATTATATATGTGTATACAATCTATGTTTATCATATCCATTTCTTCTCTCAACTCTTTCTCACTCTCCCCATTTATGTCTTTTAAAGATGGTTTATTTGCTTATAGTTTAGCTTTCTAAGTTTAAATAATGTTGCAATACATGCATAGGTGTGCAATTATCTATAAAACATGGAGAACCTAACTGCCTGACTCCTAAAGAAAAAATGACTCTCCTCCAGCAGCTATCAATTGCCAATGGATTGAGGAGTGGAACTCCAGAGCCTCTTCTCTTTCCAGCTCAATCTTGGGCAAATCTTTTGCAAGTAAACAGAATTGCTTTGATTTCATACACAGCTGCTATGATTTCACGTGCACAATAACAGTTTCATGTCCACGGGACAACATTTCACATTAAGTCTTCCCATATTATAGCTCTCACATTCTAACACTCCTCTTTTATAAGATGATCTTGAGGCACAGAGGAGGGGTTGATATGGGTCCTCTGTCTGTGGCTAAGTACTCATTGTCTCCAATTCTAAGATTTTTGAACAGTATTGCATTTCTGCATTAACTACTGCCCACAGCAATACAAAGTATCTCTGACTTTGGTTGGGAGCAGCACACTTCTGTGAATCTAAATATTAATACTGAGAAAACAATTTGAAAATATTAACATTTGGTAAATTAATATCAGTAGCTCTCTCCAGGGTCCTATAATTTCCCCAGTCTCATGTTTTTATCTTTTTTATAGCAGTAGGTAAGAAATATCTCCTGTGGATTAGAATTCAAATTCAATCAAATAAGCAATTAGCTATACCCATAAACAGTCTTGCCACTGTTGCACCACTGGGTACATCTTACCTGTCAGGTCAGTATTGTAAATAGTCAGAATCCAGCACTGAACTAAACCAATGATGCCTTTCTCAGCATCCTAAATTCTACCCTTTAGCACTATGGAAACTAACCAGCAGGGACTGTTTCTCAGGCTGTTCAATATTCTTTTTTTCTGTATTATGGATCAAAAATATGTGGTCTATTCAGCAATAGAGTGTTATCATATGTAGATCAAGAACAATCAAAATAGACTGTATTGATTGTTTTTGGTGCTTCTGAGATCGCCAACAAATAACTTGTGGGAAGATAAGGTCTATCTGGAACTAAGATTTTCATTTAGCAACCCATGTCTTCTGGGAGCACCATTATTCATTAGTGGGATACATCTGTATAAATTCTAGTTTTAAAGGTATGAGCAGTATGTGGAGCACCAAGGGGTGGGATCAGACTGTGTTCCTGTTAACAGGCTGGAACCTTGGAGCCCATTCCCTGAAGAGGAACACCTAATCCAGCCTTGACTTTGGGATGAGTAAATCAGACTTACCTGGAGTGGATGTGCCACACTGAGCAGACCACCTTGGAACTTCTTGCCCTTTTGGGATAGGGGATGGGTATATGTGGAAGGGATAGGCTGAAGGCTGACTGGGAGGGATAGGGAGGAGGGACAGGAGGGGATTTAGGGGGATACATAAATAAAAATGACATGTTTTAAAATAATACATACATAAATAAATGAACAAATAAAACAAAATACCTTAGTTTTACATGAAAAAAGTAAAAGAAGTTATTTTAGTATCTATAGGGAATAGAATAGCCCAAAACAATTGAAAAAGTCACAACAAAGCATACTTAGAAGCTGAAGAATTATGAGCTGATTACAAAGATATTAATATACTCTCTGTAATATCAAGTATTTGTCTTTAAATCAAAAATCTTGGTAGAAAACTCTGAAGTATGAGGTTTCTAGCCAGGACTTTCGGGCCTAGCCTCAAGGTTTAGGCCTGCAGACCCACAGACCCGCAGAGACACACAGATGTTTACAATAGTTTTAGGCTGATCAGCCTAAGGCCCAGGCATATAACTTGCTAACTCTTTACCTTTAATCTAACCCATTATTCTTATCCTGTTCAGCCACGAGACTTGGTACCTTTTCTCAGCGCAGCATAGTTGTCATCTGGTTCTTCTGGCTTCTCTCTGGCATTCTGCTCTGTTCTACCTGTTCCTAGAGTCTTCTTAGTCTGGTAGCCCCACCCACACTTCCTATCTGCCTTTGGCCAATCAGCGCTTTTTATTAAACTCATAGGCAGGGACAGTTATTTACAATGGAAAACATAATCCCCCTACATATCCCCTTTTCTCCTTTTAAAACAAGAAGAACTGCAAATCTGATATTCTTTTCCCCCTTATCTATAACAGCTTATAAACAATACTGTAAATAAAAACGAACATCCATAATCCATGCTTTGGGAATGTGGGCATCATTCTCTAGGCCTCTTCCTGCTGAATGGGGGCGTTGGTAATCTCATGGGAATCCAAAGAAAAATGTAGGATTATGCATAAGTCTTTAGTGGAATAGTCTGTAAGGCTGGGTCATCTCAGCCAGTCTCCTTGAAATTGTTCTGGATACAGAGCTTGGGAAACTTCAACAGAGGAACTCTGAAATGCAGAATCATCTGGGCTATCTATTTCCATTGGAGATTTGGGTGTCATTTGTAGTATGAGGTTTCTGACCTGGTCTTTAAGGCCTAGCCTCAAGTTTTAGACCCACAGACCCACAGACCTGCAGAGACACACAGATGTTTACATTAATTTTAGGCTGATTGGCCTAAGGCTCAGACATATAACTTGCTAACTCTTTACCCTTACTCTAATCCATGACTCTTATTCTGTTCAGCCATGTGGCTCGGTACCCTTTCTCAGAGCAGCATAGTTGTCCTCTGTTTCTTCTGGCTTCTCTCTGGCATTCTACTCTGTTCTGCCTGTTCCTAAAGTCTTCTTAGTCTGGTAGCCCCACCCACACTTCCTGTCTGCCTTTGGCCAATCAGTGCTTTTTATTAAATCAGTGGGTGGGACAATTATTTACAATGAAACAACATGATCTCCCTACATAACTCTACTGAATTATGTGAAAGCTTTTAACACGTTAGATAAATTTCATTGTAAATAAATATATTTTTGACTGATTTAATTTACTTGACCAATGAAACTATACTTTGGAAATATACATGTTCTTTTGGATGATAGGATTGTATATTATTTTCCCATTACTCATAAATAGAATTAAGTATCTTGAAAATTGTTTATTGATAAAATAATTAAGTAGATTTCAGAGATTTTTTTTTTTGATTGGGAACATTGAAATATAACATCTAAATTAGAATAATTTAACTACATCAAGGGTTCTGTCAAGCTCAATGAATCATAATAGTAAAGTTTAAATGAAAAAGAAATCCAGGCTCTCAGCACTTCATTGTTAGTATATAATATGTTTAAACATGTTCATAACCACCTCCTTACCACATTTTATATCCTGCTTTCATCCTCTTTCCCAGGACTCTCACGACTACTTTCAAGTTTATTTTTATCTAAATTCTGCATGTGAAAACAACACATTCTTGTCTGTCTATATCACTGTTCATCAATGGAAGTCAGGACAGGATCTCAAACAGGGCAGGAACCTGTAGTCAGGAGCTGATACTGAGGTCATGGCTTTCTTATAGAGCCAACTACCAGCTCAGGGATGATACTCCCAACAATGGGCTGGGCCCTCTCCAATCAGTAACTAGGAAAGTGTCCTACAGCCATATGTTATGTAGATATTTTCTCAATTAGGATTCTCTCCTTCCAAATAACTCTAGTTTGTGTGTCAAGATAACATAAGACTGCCCAGTACACTGTCTTAGTGTGATTTCCTTTAGTTAACATTGGGATCTGGAAACCCACACATTATCCTGGGAAATGATATAGTTTCATTCTTTATACTTAAATCATTATATTCTGAGACATGTGTGTGTGTGTGTGTGTGTGTGTGTGTGTGTGTGTGTGTGTGTGTGTGTGTGTGTGTGCTGTTATTTGAATGAGAAATAGTTACACATAGGATGAGGAGGTTATAGACTTTTAGGACATGGAGGTTTGCTGAGGAAGCATATGATTATGGGACGGCTTTGGGGGTTTACATCCTTGCCCTATGTACAGCTTTCCCTCTATTTCCTATTTGTGGGTAAAATATGATCAGCCCGCTCTATAGTCCAGCTATTTGCTACTATGACTTCCTGACCATTACGAACACCTTGTCTAGAACCATGATCCAAAATAAACTTGGCCTTCTTAAATTGTATTTTTTGTCGGGAAGTTTTATTGCAGCAATAGAGAAGTAGCAAGCAAATACAACATTTCTTACCATTTATCCAGTGAGGTATTGATTCTATGGCTGGCTATTGTTAATAGCATTGAGCAAAACATGGGTGCAAATATATGTCTATCAGATACCAATTTTAACCCTTTTGTCAAAATGTATTTCAATATAAAAAAAATTTAAGAAAAACATCGGGAGTAGAAGAGAAGGAGCAGGAGGATAAAGGTATTATTTAAATCATTGGCCTCTACCATATAAAAAACATAAATGTCACAGACTATTTGAAAATGGTATGTTAGTCTGTGGTTTTTTTTATAGTTTAGCCATTATCTCACAATTTATCACATCAAATGAAGTTATAGTACAGGTTAATATAATAAAACCAACATAATTATTTCCAAAGGCTGGTTTTGTGACCACTTGTTCATCTATTCAATGTCATCTTTCAGAAATCAGAGGGCTAAAAATAGATATATTTTAGAATCTAATCCTTCAAATTATTAGGCTATCCTTTTATTAGTTTCTTACTTGTTATTTGTCATATTTCAGCCAGTGTAGTTCCTTGTTTGAGAAACAAATCATACTTAGACATTATTCTTTTCAACTTGGGAGCATGCATTTTCTGGGTTACATTGAAATTCAAATGACAGACAAAAGTATCTTACTTGTGAATATTGTTTTAAATATATATTCTCAACCTTGGTCATGATTGTTTTAAAGCTAAATGCTACAGTAGTATATTTGTGTCCAACAATGTAATTTTTTTTTGTTATTTTGCTGCACAAGTAGTTGAAGTTAGTAAGAGAAATACTTTTCTCATAAAATGGTGTAAAATTTAAGGAGTACTTCTCTGGTACAATCTTACATTTGTCCTTGTACTCTGCTGGAAAATACTTCATAGGAATGACATTGCCTTGCTTTCAGCTATACAATTACACTTGAAGCTGCAATCATACTTTAAATCGTAGGAGGCAATGGATTTCTTTGTTTTTTGCTGTTAGCTTCTGTTTGTCTAGCCCCATCTCCACTTGTCCTTCCTTTGACACCATGAGCTTTTGAGGACTTGTGTAGTCAGGTCTCCATGTCAGGCCACTAAATATACACTTTTATGAAAGTGTTTGACCCAGTTTTTTCCTTTCTAAAAAACAACCATTTTCCCCTTCGTTCCTGAATGATAGATTTTTCTATACTTCATTCTGAAAATCAACAAGAAAATAAAAATATTAATTAAAAAACAAACCCCAAATCACTTCACTCCTCTGCTTTTACTGCCTTTCATCACCTCTTCATTTTTCTTAGGGTCACTGAAAGCTGTTGTGGGGCAAAGCATACCTCTTTGTCCAAATAACTGTGCTTGCAAACGTTCATTGTAATGAGTTGTTGGTCTGTTTCAAGTCTTCTTGCTTCTAGTACACCATCCATACTGGACCCTCACTGAAACTTCTCTCAGATATCCTGTTATTGCCCTGAGTCATGGAGATCCTGCTGCCAGGGTTCCAGAGGACCAGTTCCCTTGATGTGCTCCAGCAACTCACAGATGAGATAGATATCAGGGTGGGCAAACTCAAAGCATTGGATGTGAGCCTGGGTGGTAACTGAGTTTGTCAGTCTGTCTCTGCTAGGACTACACCCCTCCCACACACACACACAGGCAAGGGGCATAGACAGCTCTTGTGAGCCCACACCATCATAGTCAGGCCTCTTGTGTCTGTAGTGGGGCTTGGAGCCAGCTCTCCCATGAGAGATGGGATCAGTTCTCCAATATCGTTCTGGGTCAACTTTCCCATTGCAGTGACCAGTAAGGGACAGAGTCACATCTCTCAGGGCCAGTGAGGGGCGAGCATCTCAACACAGCCATCAGATTTCATCAGGCATGGTTTACATTGCCTCCAGTGTTAACATGAACCACCGACATCAACATAGAACCAGTTGTAGTAGGACCACCCACTCAGACATGGTCCTCAGCAGCAGCTCAGGCCTAGACTCCTGTTATTCAAAATGTATAAAACTATGTATGTTTCAGGATGATTTTGTTTTCTTTTTATTTGCTTATTTGTTTGTTTCAGTTTGGTGGTTATTTAAGAAATGAAACTGAAGCCCATATGCGTTATTCATTTATGACTCATTTATATCATATATTAAGTATGATATATATTTATAATATGTATGTGTGTTTGGGTGTGTGTAAGTAATTTTACATAATTAGGTTCCATACAGCTGCCATTGGGTGGGATTCCATTTGAGATCAGAAGTTGAATTCCTTGTTGTAATGGCATATCTGATTTCCAAGAATTAGATTTTTGCAACATTTTGGGTTGCAGATTTTCAAATTAAAGATACTTTCCTTAAAGTAGTAATGATCTTGAATAGCAGGCTAAACCTATTTTAACCTATAATTTTTGGCATCATGAAAGTAAGTATGTGGTGGTAGGCACAAGGAAGCAGTGATATAAATATGAGATATAACTTATAACATATTTGAATTGCTCATTTGGGTAAGCATTGCTAATAAATCTCAAAGATTACGAGAGTACTGATTTCCCAGTTGAAAGCAAGTTGAATTTCCAACTTACAGTTCACAGTTAACTTTCTTCTAAAAAAATTCCCATTAACTTATTTTTCTGTTTCCTTTTGAAGGTACATCAGAGCCAATGAAATCACTCCATCATTAAGTTGATATTAGTCTGTCACTGCCCTGCTTTATCTCCACTAGGTACGATTTAGAGAGTAAACTTCTCTGATATATGAAATATTGGCGGTGATGAGAATGTTGTCTTTTACCACCAGTTCCTGAAAGGCATCACCCAGAGATCATCTTCAAAATTCTAATCACAAGTTTCATTACATTCATTTCATTCATTCATTTTGGCTGTTATTCATCTAAAACTCATCTTGAACTCATCATTCATTGTGATGACTTCTGAAACAAGACTGAATGGCAGGGTGCCTACTTGTTGTGGGGCTGGGGGGTCTTTCATTCAACAAGTGGCTTTAAACCCATATATGTTTTCAAAAGTAGCAACAACCCCTTCAATTGCAAAATAATATTTCAAACTAAAAAAATATTTCAAACTGTTATGTTATTACTATTTTGAGATTTCTGGATTTATGAATAAACTTGCTGTAGAAAGAGGGAGCCCTTGCATGGTTCATATGACATTTACTATATTTTTTACGCTAAAAATTGGCACTAGACTATTTATAAAACATGTCTGAAAGTAGAAATTTGGAAACTCTTCAGTGTTACCTGCTTTGTTAGCCTATGGCAGGTTCTTGTGGTCTTTGCTGTTTCTCTAGTATTCATTTCTGAGTTTAATTTGTTTCATTATTTTTTACTATGAATCTACCTAACTACTGGTCAAATTTCTATTGAAAATTAAAATTTCTTTGTGTATTCTGTTCAGTTCCTCCTCCCTTGTCTTCTACCAGATTCTTCCCACCTCTTCACCTATCCAACTCCATGACTTATTTCTTTTCACTTTAGAAAACAAACAGGCAAAAAAAAAAAAAAAAAAAAAAAAAAAAAAAAAAAGAAAAGTAAAGAAAAAACAACAAAAAACGCAGAATAAAACAATACAGAGGGAAAATAATAAAGAAAAATCATGAGAAACTCAAGCACATGCAGAGACACACACACATACAAGCACAAACACACACAAAAAAAACCCCATAAAAACACAAGAGCAAAAACAGCCATAAATAAGAAAAATACAATGTAATAAGAAATTTCCGGCTTGGATTAGTCCCAAGATTTGGGCCAGCAGTCCCAAAGTTCCAAAGAAACACAGGCTTGTATTAATTTAACACTGATTGACTTTGTGGTTCAGACATGTTGCTAGCTAGTGCTTTCATATTATCTCAATCTATTCCCATTAATTTGTTTATCCATGTGACTCGGTACCTTTCCTCAGAGCAGCATTTCAGTTTCTTTCCTCGGAATCTTCTGGCATCTCCTCTGGTGTCTCTGATGGCATCTCTGCTTTGCTCTTTCTGTTATGAGAGTTTTCTTAGACTGGTAGCCCCACCCACACTTCCTGTCAGCCTCTGTCCAATCAGCTTTTTATTAAACCAGTAGGAAGGACAAATCCCACTACAGAACAAAAAATCTGAAAAATAAATAAATAAAAATAAAAACAAACAAACAAAAACTTCCGAGTGATATGAGACAAAATAAAAATAAAAATTCTGGGAAAATAACATTGAGTTACTTTTGTTCTTGGGCTGCCCTTAAGTGTAATTTGTGTTCCCACTCACACTCCCTTAGAGTAACTAATTTTTATTTTGCAAGAATTTCTTAGTTGGAGAACTTTTGGGTTAGGGATAGGAGCTTCTGTTTACTTCCTCTCTCTGTGATGGGGCCCCATCTGGCCTAGGCTCTATGCATTTCCTGTACATGCTACCACAGCCTCTGTGAGTTCATATACACATCTTTGTTGTGTCTGAAGGGCTTGCTCCCTTGGTATCCTCCATTCCTATTGTTTCTTTATTTTTCTTCCATTTTTAAAAATTTATTTTGAAAGGTTTTTTTTTTCCATATATACCACTGCTTCCCCTCCCTTCTCTTTTTCCAGTACTCCCTCAGCTGCTTCCCCTCCTCAGAGCTCTCTGAACCCTAGGTGAGGGGTTTGATGGAGATATCCCATTTAGAAAGAAAGATTCAAAGTATCTCACTCTCTGCCCATTGTCTAGTTGTGCGTTTCTATATTGTTTCTAATTACTACATGAGAGAGCATCTCTGCTTTTGGCTGAATTAGACACTGATCTACAGGTATAACGTCATTAATAGTCATTTTATTGTTATGTACCTTTAGCAGAGTAGTAGTATCAGTTTTCCTGTAGGTCCATGGCCTCTCTAGTTTCATGTCTGTAGTCACCCAAGCAGTGTCAGCTATAGGTTTCTCAAGATCTAGTTATACAACTCTTGGACATATAGCTCAAGTAATCCACATCCTACTACAGAGACACTTACTCAACTATGTTTACTGCTACTCTATTAATAATAGCCAGAAATTGAAAACAGAGTAGATATCAGTCAACAGATAGATAATTAAAATGTGGTTCATTTATATAATGGAATGTTGTGGATTGAGCTAGAAAGAAAATCATCCTGAATGAGTTACACCAGATCTAAAAATACAAATATTAGGTATATATTCTCTTATATGTGCATTTTAGCTTTTAAGTCTTTGGAAGGCACATTACTATCCATATAAGCACAGATATTAAGCATAGAATACAACTAGAGACAAATGAAGATTAGTTGAGTTTTATCTTTACATTCATTTTTTAAGTTGTGAATCTAGAGTCTAATTTGCTGCTTCTCTAATTTTTACCGCTGTTTTTCATTTTGCTAATATTGCTCTTGTTTTTTCTTGTTTTCTAGGTCTTCGATGTGTAATTTTTTGTTATTCTGGGTCTTCTTTTCTGACGTTTGTTTATTGGCATAAACTTTTCCCTTCGAAGCAAGTGTGCTAATTTCCATAGGTTTTGAGACTTTGAATTTCCACATTTATCTATATGTTTTTCTTATTTCCTTTCAAATATTCTTTTACCCTATTTTATAATACCCTACATAGCCAAGAAAGACAGAAATAATAAGGTAGAGGCATTACTGTACTTGACTTCAAAATAAATCACCATGACATAGTAACCTATATACTGATTCCAGCGCAAAGCAGACATTTTCATGGATGCAGCAAGATGGAGAGTCCAGAAATAAAAACACATACTTGTAGTCAATTGATTTTTTTTCTTTCTTTGCTTGTTGATTTTATTTTAACTAATAGTGTTTGATTGTATATTTTATACTTTCTTTTCTTGTTGATTTTATTTTATACTAATAGTGTCTGTTTTTACCCCAGGTCTCTGCTATCTCGTCTCTGGTGTCACATACAGATTCCTTCTTGTGGAGGGGTCCTTAGGTCAAATGAGACATTGATTGACTACTCCTACAAGTTCAGTACCGTCATTGATCTAGCATATTTTACAGTCAAGACAGTTGTAGGTCAAAAATTTGTGGCTGGGTTATTGTCTACATTTCTAGTTTCGTGCAGAGTATCCTTCCACACAAAAAAACTAGACCATGCAGATGAAAGATCTATTATGTAGGTACCAGTTGAGCTTCTTCATGTTTAATGAGTTTTATGAATGTTTTTCCTCAGTAGTGGGTTCCCAGCTATCAGTTTGCAGAGAATTACCCTTTTTATTAGCATCATGCACGGTTTTTAGGGAATTTTCATGAGACCCTTTCGGCCAACAATCCAAATGAATGCAACTCAGTCCCTCCATTGGAAGCCTTGTCTGGCTATAGGAGATGGTCAGTTGAGAATCTTTAACCCCCATTACGAGGAGTTCTTACTAAGTTTACCTTTGTATATTCCAGGGTACCTCATTCAGAATGAATCTTTTATAATATTATCCGTTTTCTGCAAATTTCATGATGTCATTTCTTTTAAATAGCTTTATCCACTCTTCTGTAAAGGGACATCTAGGCTGTTTCCAGTTTCTGGATATTATGAATAGACCCACAATGAACATGATTGAGCAAGTGTACTTATGGTAGAATGGAACGTCCTGTGGGTGTATGCTCAAGAGTGGTAATACTGTGTCTTGAGCTAGATCAATTCCCAATTTTCTAAGAAATTGCCCTAATGATTTATACTCTTATCAGCAATGGAGGAGGGGTTGTTTCTCTTGATCCTCATCTTTACCAGCATAAGTTATTACTTTTATTATTGACCTAAGCCATTTAGACAGGTGTAAGATGGAATCTCTAAATCATTTTTTAGTTTTATTTCCCTTATGGATAAGGATATTGAACATTTTAAGTGTTTCTCAACTGTACTCAACTTCTTAACTGGATTATTTGCTTTTTGATTTCTAGTTCTTTGAGCTCTTTATAGTTTGGATATTCGCCCTCTCTCAAACGTAGAGTTAGTAAAATCGTTTGCCATTCTATAGGTTGCAACTTTGTCAGATTATATTGTCCCTTGACTTATAGAAGTTTTTAGTTTCAAGAGGTTCCATGTATTAACTGTTGAACTTTGTGCTGTACCAGCTGTGTCTGTTCTGAAAATCATCTCCTGTACCAATGCCTTCAAAAGTATTTCTTACTTTTTTATATCAGGGTCTGTGGTAGCTGCTTTTACTTTGTGGATTTTAATTTACAAACTTGAGCTTTGTGAAAGGTGATAAATGTAGATCTTTTTGCATCCTTCTACATATAGATATCCAGACCATTTTTTGCAGACGTTGTCATTTCTAGTGTGCATTTCTGGCTTCTTTATCAAAAATCAGGTGTCCACATGTGCTTGGGTTTATGACTTTGTCTTCAGTTTGAGTCCATTGATCAATGTATCTGTTTTTATGCCAATCCCACATAGGATTTATTACTAGAGTCCTGTAGTACAATTTGAAATTATAGACGGTGACTCCTCCAAGCAGTTTTTCATCATTTGGGGTTATTTTAGCTATCCTGAGGGGAATTTTTTATTTGTCTGTTTTTTCATATGAAGTTAAGAATTGTCTTTTCAAAGTCTACAAAGAATTGTGTTGGGTGTTTCATGGGGATTACATCGAATCTGTAGATTACTTTTGAGAGGATGGCCATTTTTACTATGCTAATCCTACCAACCTATGAGCATGAGAGATTCTCATCATCTTCTGATATCTTTTTCAATATCTTTCTTCAAAGATTTTAACCTCAATATATTTTATATTTGAGGATCTTATGAAGGATGTCATGATTTCTTTCTCAGTTTGATTGTTTTTTATATATAGCAGGGCTATCATTTGCTTTTTGAGTTTATTTTGCCGTGTCATTGAAAGTGTTTATCAGCTGTAGGAGTTTCCTGGTGGAATTTCAAAGATCACTTATGTATCCTATCTTATCATCTGGGAATAATAATACTTTGACTTTTTTCTTTCCAAAATGTATTCCCTTGAAATCCTCTAGTAGTCTCATTGCTCTAGCTAAAATTTTAAGTATTATATTGAATAGATATGGAAAGAGCAGAAAGCCATGTCTTGTTTCAGATACTAGTGAAATTATTTTGAGTTTTACAATGCAAAACTAAGAATACATCAAAATGATCATCCATCAGGATTAAGTAGGCTTCATCCCAGTGATGCCAGAATGGTTCAATATCATCAATGAATATAATCACCATATAAACAAACTGAAAGATAAAAACCACATGGTCATCTCATTTAGGTGCAGAAAACGCCTTTGACAAAGTCCAGCACCCCTTCGTGATAAAAGTTCTGGAGAGATTAGGGATACAAAGAACATATTAAAACAAAATAAAGGCACCTTACACCAAGCCTATAGCCAACATCAAATTAAATGGAGAGAAATTAAAGAAGCCAATTGAGTTTTCAAAAAATGTTACCAAGAAGAAAAAGTGAGTAAAATATGGTTTCATTAAGAATAATGTCAGAAAACTAATTATGTAGACAAAGAAGGATAATATTCCACCCTTATTTTATATCTTTTATATATATATATATGAGTATTAAATAATCATGTATTAATGGCATAAATGCAAGGTCTGCAACCTAAAAAGGATAAAAGGATAGAGGAAATGTTCTATGACACCAGTTTTCAGATAGTGCTTCAAAAGCACTACATCAGTCTATATCAAAATGAAATGCTTCTATGAAGCAAATAGTGTGAAAAATTGACCTACAGAATTGGAAAAAGTATTTATCATCATGTATCTAATGCTGTTCAATATATAAATATTTAGGAGATTCAATCAAATAATTGTAAAAAATTTTATTATTAAAACGTTGATTTGATATAGAAGGATCTTTATTATGTTGTGTAGCTACATATCACTCTGTCATGAGGCCACACTGTGATTTAATAAACTGCCTTTGATTTTTGCATTGATGCCATTTTCAATATTCCTAATTATCACCTATTTTTAAGAAAAATTATAATCATGGATTTTTTTTTAAAAAAAAAAAAAACTACTCATTGTTTTAATCTATCCAGTCTTCAAGAGAATGTCCCCAATACAAATAAATAGGTAAATCATGTCAAATACTCTCATTTATATTTTACTGGGCTAATGTAGAAAGCATTTCATGAACATTTATAAATAAAATGTAAAACGTAAACTGAAAAACAGCAATTTTAATCATCAGTTAACTCTAGTCTATCAGCTTGGAAAAAGGAACAATGTCAGAGAGAAAAACATAGTTGACAGTTCACACATTGACCGACCTGTCTCTGTCCGTGACTGGATCATTTTTAGAGTATACCTATTGAGAAAGAAAAACTATTTTGGTGTCTATTAGAAGAGCAAGAGAAAGTTTATTCTGAACTAGCATAATTGGTTAGGAAACGCTAAGTGCAGAGATTGGGTTCAAGTCTGAAACTGCTGGTGACAGTTGGGGACTTCAGCAATAGGCACAGTAGGAAGCCAATGGATGTGAAATCACAGAGAAGTGTCAAAAATGTTGGGCAGAGATATTTAAAGCTGACTTAATAGGTTTTCTACTAAATGCAGACAAGACTGCTCAGACATTGAGAGAGAAACATGCTGAATATTCTCAGATATTAGAAGTGATTACATTTCAAGAGTAAATAATTCTCTGTAGACTAAGAAAGATTATTCCTAAAACTGGATTATGCTTGTTGAGAGAGCATGAAATTCAAAGCTCAGGCCTCTTGGATAGAGAAGTCATGTTTGGTCAAATAGTGCTCATCACTGTAATAACTGTAAACAACCATAAACATAAATGAAGAAAGAAAAAGAAAAATCATTGGGAGTGTGTATGTGTGTGTGTGTCTATATCTGTGTGTGACTGTGTGTATTCAAGTTTGAGAATGACTACATGCATGTGATAGAGAACATATGGGTGAACTTTAGAAGACAACTCTCATGTGTCAGTCCTCACTTTACACCTTGTATGAGAGAGGATGTTAGGGTTCTTTTTTTCCTTAGCACATACTAGGCTAGATGGCCTTCAAGCTCCCAGGGATTCTCCTGTCTCTGTCTCCCTCTTACTACAGGAAACTTGGAATTACAGACACTATTATGTCTGGTTCATGTATTTTGGAAATTCAAACTCATGTCATCGTGCTTTTACAATAATCATATTTACCCCCCGACTCATCTCTTCAACTCAGGAAACTATTCTTCAAAAAATCCAAATCATTACATACAGATTATGTCATTTGCTATAGGATTTACATAAATTTAAATAAAAATATTCAGGAAACTTTAGAAAATAAATGCATGTATTAAAAAAAATAGGAGGTATACCCTGATAAATATCAACTGTTGTGCAATGAATCATTACTAATAACAAGTACTGTAGAATTTTTTTGAAAGATTGAAGGCAACTAGTGTGTCCACTGTTTTCTTGTTGATGGAGGACACATACTGCAGGTGAGTATAGGATGTAGCAAGAATTCATTTTAATTCAGTGAAAACTGTTTGTAGAACATCTGAGAGAGCTTTGGAACACAATTTTCTCTGAATAAAGATGAATAGATTTAAAGTTGCTGATAATTTAATAGTGAATGGTGAAATATTATAAAATGTACTTATCTATAACCCCAGAAGAACAAAGTAATTGATGTGGTTTTTTTGGTCTTGCTTCATTTCTAATGGAGAGGATAGGGTTTGAAAGGGTGTAGCAAGCAATTACTTTGCAGTTGTACACACAAAAGCAATTGAATTAATCAGCTTCAAGTTGAGGATTAATATTCTGCATATTGTCATTAATTGGCTGGTAGAATAAATATTTAAATAAATCTTTATTTTATAGAGAAAAGCTATACATAAGGAGGGGTTACAGAAACTCATTACAGTAGAAAGAAACTCCTAATTAAAGCAAATAGAAATATCAATTGTCATGTCATTTTGTCATAATATTGTATCACAAATATTTGCTCCAGTTTTACCCTGCATAGCAAGTAAATAGCTGAATACAATGGAACTCTGGGAAGTCTGTCGGGGCTCAGTCAACTAGGAAAGCAACATGATGATGTTTCAGTAACTAAAGGGTGTCAAAATATTCTTATAGGACCAAGGACAGATTTTTGTCTTGAAGGCTGATGACAGCTGCTACTGTCAGTCCTGCGGCTGTTTTAGAGACCCAGAGGATTTTAGACATTTCTAGCAATGCAGCAAGCTCTTAGCCTCCTGCTTCTTGACTTCAGAGGCTGCCACTTTCCAGAGAAAGAATAAACTGTTTTGTAAAACAACCTGATTAGACCACTGTGTTGTTGGAGTCTATCAAAAGAATAATTAAGAGTTTACTTTCTTCAGGTGTCATGCAGATATCCCTCCTGGTGGGATCTATTCTGCATCACAGCTCCATAATAAAGGGAAAAATCAGAAGAAGTGAATACCAGCATGGAAAAGGAACCTAGTAATAAAAAAAAAAAATCATATTATAAGGTCAGAGACTTAGATTAACATAGTGAAAATGTAAGAGAAGGGTTTTAGCTACGGAGTGTATTTAGCTACTGTATATAAACCATATTAGTACATATGACTGTGTGGTTGACCTTGACAATACTTACATTGTGCCATCATTTTAATGTACATTGATGTCAGAGACTTACCATGTAAGTATTTATTACAGTTTTCTAGACTACATATTAAAAATGAATATCTAATATATATTTTCCAAACAATCACCTCTTCAACCAAAGAATTTGTGACAAAATCTTCTAGCCATATATTCTTTTTTCCTTTCTCCTTTTATTTCTCTGTATGTTTCTTAGAGCTGATTTCCACTGAGATGAAAAACAACACACACATTTTATAATCCTTATGCGACAATAAATGGAAAATTGGTGGACTATATAAAAGTATAATTTATTCAAGAAGTGGTTAAATGTTTACAGAATCAGTATGCAAAGGTCCAAATTAAAAATACGCTGTCAAAGCTGTATGCCATGCTGCATATTTAAAAGGGCAGTATGTGAATTATTTTAATAGGGATATTGTTAATGCAGAAAATTCCAGTTCTTTTTTTTATTATTATTTAAACATATATGAATACAGGAAGAAAACTGTAAATTCCCTTCAAATTCAACTTGATAAAAGTACCCATGACCTCTGTTGATTTCATAAGAAAAATAATTCTTACAGATTAGTTATGTTTGGCCAAAAATGAATTAGTTAACAGAAAAGCGTCTGTGGTCTACAGTGGAGACAGAGAGAAGGTCAGTTCATTGTCAGAACATCAAACACAGGGCCACTTGGATGCTGAACCTTGCTCGATGATATTTCAGCTGTGGCATCATGAACAAGATCTAGGCTCTTCATTTAATTTTTTAGACTCAGTTTTTTCTTCAAAAGTGAAATAATTACTATTTGAATTAAATAATCCTGGTTACTGCTAGGGTTTCTGAGGATGTCTCTCTGGCCATATTGGTGATAATGATCTGCACTGCCTTATTGTTGAATTCTCACAAGAAATTATTCTATATTGTTTTTCAGAAGAATCATGTTACATGTTATATATCAGTAGTTCTCAATCTGTGGGTCATGAATCATTTTGGAGTCAAATATTATTTTCACAGAGCGCACATATCAGACGTCCTGCATATCAGATGTTATATAATAACTCGTATTTATACTTATGAATTAGCTATAAAAATTTGATGTTTGGGGTTGCCACAACATGAGCAATTGTGTTAAATTGGGTCACAGCATTAGTAAGGTTGAGAACCACCATTATACATGATATATATGTATATATCATATCATATAAAAATGTCTGTTCATATAACACAAACACAGCTGCTGTTATGTTAGCTTTTGCAGGAGCTATGTGAACAAATGCTATGTTTTCTCACTCCAGATAATGAAGAAACTAGAGTTTAAAGTAATGATTCTGCCAAAATTCATATCAATGAACAAATGAGTTTATCTGATTTTCTTAAGTGGGAGGGTTACTTAGAAGAGTATGAATGGCATCTGTATTACAACAGCAGCCCATCCCATTGTTATTGACTCATTAAAGCTGCAGCCCATGTGCTCCTTACTTGATTTGCAAGCATTTGCTAAGTCAAAGAGTCTCCTGAGCCAAGGCATTCTTACTCCTCCGTATGCATTTAGTGAGTGGCTTTGTGAATCTTTCACATTTTATGAACCTCATGAGACTTAGGAGGTGTCCCCTCTTACAAAACAGGCCTTAAGTGCTGTCAGAAAGCAGTTGACTGTTTTTGTCTACTGTTTTCCATATCACTGGCTAGTTTTGCTGTTACTGTGTTTTTGACACATGGTCTCTTATAAAACATTTGCTGTCCTAGAACTCACTTTATAGACCAGGCTGTCCTCGAACTCATAGAGAATCATTTGTCTTTGCCTCCCAAATACTGCAACTAAATATATTAAAAGTGTGTTTACCATGCCTGAATCAAATCACTGGCTAATTTTTAGCCAAGCACTTTCATGTCGTTTTCCCTCTGTAGAAGCTCTCTTGTTAGGGTATGTTCATTCTGGAAAGACAGTTGGACCGTAGTCCATGCCTTATCACCCACAACAAAGGATGAAACTGGTACTGTAATCTCCTTTTGAGTGTCTCACATGTTACTTTTAAGAACTGTAATAAATTAATTAATACAACACGTATTTGAGAGGCATCACATATAGATGAGTCAGATCAATACATCTGGGTGGCAGACCACTGCATAGCACATAATAGAAGTTGGTATCCAGGGATTTACCCCAAAGGTTCTCAGCTCAGCCTTGATTTCATAGCATGTCACCCATCTTGTGGAAGATGCAGTCATTGTTATTCAAGAAGTCACACCAACCCCTAAAATAAGGAAATGAGGCAGAAATTTTTGAGATTGGTCTTTCAGATGTTCCACACACACATGGATCGGCTTCGCTGCATGCTTCAGCACACACTTCAGGAGTCAATGGCTCTTTTCAACTCATCTTTGGGACCATCAGTTCCTACTTGGGCAATATTATGGTAACTTTTTGTGGGGAGTCCTATACAAATAAATGCCTACTCCCAGATGATGAACAAAAGATACAAGAAGCCAGTGAGTTTATTGGGGTTAGGTCTAATAGTATGGATGAAGAGTTACTTAAAGAAATATGAATTACACAAAGAGAGCTGCATCACCAAAATGTCCAACTCTGCAACCCTGGAGCTACCTAGAGAGCTCTAATTTTGGAGCTTCATGCAGACATCTCCACAGGTCAGAGTCCCCTACAGGCATCCCAGTCTACAGAAAGCCTTCTTTCCACAGGGGTCCTTACTACCTTTTACAAATCTTGGAAGGAGTCTTGTCAACCTGTAAATTTCAACAACTTCCAAAGATGTGTGTACACCCTGCATCTTAATAAGCCTCCCTACAGGATGGAACTCTCTAATTTAGAATTTCCTGGTGGTTTTAATTCAAAGGAAATTACTGAGCAACAGATGTTTCAGTATAGTCTCTTTAAACTGAAATATTATCTCAGAGTAATGATCCTGTAAAGAAAAGTATCTATTCACTGAAAACATGTTTGTTTGGACAGCAACAATTTCATCACCTAGTAACTAACCTGACAGAGTTACTATAAAAGCAAACATTTTTATAGTTTGATTTCCACTGCTTTGAAAACTCCCATGACTGAAAGTGACTTGGGGAGGAAAGAGTTAATTTTGTTTACAGTTACAGTCCATCAAGAAATGAAAGCATGCCAGGAACTCAAGATAAGTGATCAATGGAGAAATCATAGAGGGGGAACTGCTTACTGGCTTGCCCCCATGCTTACCTTCACCCACCTATCTTACTCAGTATAGGCATAACTTCCTACAGATGATACCAGCTGCTGTGTTTGGGTTGACCTACATCCATCGGTAACCTAGATAACGCCCCACAGACATGCTCACAGGCTGCTCTAGTAGGAGTAATTCCTGAACTGATGCTCCCTTTTCCCAAGTGCATCAAGTTGGCAACGAGGATTAGCCATAACACACATGTATTTTGAAGCAGAACACATAAAATTATTGAGATTTACAATAAAACACAGGAAAAAATGGCTTTCTCTTGCAAATACATAAATCTAACTTTCAAGGAGTGCACATTTGGAAACAGAGAAAAACTTAGGTGCAGCAAGAAAAATTAAAAATGTTAAGAGATACCTTCAACCACAGCTCGGAGGCAAATGTGTGAGGATGGAAGAAGATATATCAAAATTCCAAGAAGGAAGAGTACTAACCTCTGTCTGTCAGACAAAGGTTAAAATTCTACATGAAAGTCTCTAATGAAAAACAGAATCCATTAGTAACAATTATCCTGAGTTGGTTTATTTAGCAGGAAAAAAGGACAGAGTTAGTTCTGAAACACAGACCTTAACACTTTGAATGTTTACTATTGGCCAAGAGGAGTGTGGAGGATGAGATGAAAGAGAGGAGGTGATGCACATGCCCTTCTGCTGTCTGAGAAGACATTCACAGTAGTATACAAGAACACACTTCTCTGTACTTCTCTGGCAATGCTCAGAACTTTCTGGTAACACTCAGCTTCTCTTCTGTGCTTCTTTTATATGAAAAAAATTATAAGCACTGATTTATAGAAGAACTTACCTCACTCTAAGATGAATATACTTTAACAGAGGCCAACATAGAAGGTATATTTTTAAAAGAGAAGCAGAAAAGTGAAAGTATGAACACATGGGAAAGAATAATATTGACTTAGAAATATTGCTATGAAGCAGGATGGAAAAAATATGAACAAATAGTTTCCCATATAAAAACAAAATGTGATGATTCAGTAACTATTTTTTCAAGAGGATCTCAAAGTAGCAATCAGAAAAGATATCAAAGAACAGATGGTATGAAATTTGTAGAGGTAAAGCTAAGAAAATAAATGAGAAATAAAACCACAGAATTAGACAATATTGAAAAATATACAAAGAAAAAAGATGCATCACTGAAAATATCAGAACATACAGTACAAATAAGAATAAAAATAAATAAAAATTATTTGAATGAAGATAAATAAGAAAGAGAGACAAAAATAAATTAACTCAAAGAAAATTATTGTTCTTGGCATAGAACGTCTAAATAACTAAAAGAAATACTTAGAGTTATATAAGCCACATTTTCATATTTCAAGTGGAAAAATCTGAACGTATAAGAAAGGGATAGCTTTCTGGATAATTTTTTGTGTAGATGAATGACACAAAATAATTCTCAGTGAGTTCCTGGAATTTATTTTTAATGAAAACTCTAGGGCTTTAGATTTAGCTTGATCATAGAATGTTTACTTAGCAGGCCCAGAGGGCCTACGTTTAGTTTCCACATCGTGAAGAAATGGAGAGAATTTGGAGGGGAAACAAGCAGAAGAACAAGGGAGCAGGGAGGGGTTGATCTAGATACTCTAATCAACCATTTGGTAAAAGGGGGAATAAGTAATTTGACCTTTGAGGCTATTAAATGAATATTCTATACACCAAAAGAGCAAACAAATGTCTACAAGGTATGAGGGGAAATTATTTATAACAATATACCTTTAGCCTTTACATTCAGTTTAACTTCATTTTGTAATACATAATTCTGACAGTGAGGAAGTATCAGAACTAGGGGAAGGCGGGAAATCAATGAGTCACTGAAGCATCACAAATGAGCAAGTATAAACATTTACCTTACCTAATCCCAGGGCTTAAGCCACAGTGAGCAATGAAGAGTAGCATCTAAAAATGAGAAGTAAGAAGAACATCTTTCATAATCAAGGATTCAGGAAATGAAATTAAGTAAGGTTATTAAAATGATTTTAGCAATATTTGAGGAAATCAGCTGAAGGCACAGAGATCGCCCTTCTGCATTAAGCATTGCTATCTAAAAGTTCATGGACCTAGTGGAATGTTCTCAGCAGATAACTCAATATGGAGAGATTCTATACTAGATAAGACTTCTATCTCGAAATCTTCCCATTAGTCTGACTGAAACTTTGTTAGAAATTTTGTCAAAACAGGACATTTCTGAAAATCCCATCTAACCTTTTCCCTCCCAGATGCCTCCTCCTACTTGTCCTCCTACAGCACTTCCCACATATAACTTGCCACATTTCATCTCCATTTTAACATCTCCCAGAGAATCCCAAGTAAACATTGGAAGAACTTCAACAAATGGCAATTCTATTCAAACTCTGTGATGGAGGAAGGGAAGATAAGTTTTGAATAGACACAAATGAGTACTTGTACCAAGATAGGAGTGATGTAGGATGTTTTTCTGTATTTTGTGAATATCATTAATAAAGGAAATGTCTTGGCCTATGGCAGACATCTTAGAAGTAGGTGGAAATCTGAGCATAGATAAAGGGGAAAGAGTGCTGAGTCAGACAGAGACATGATCCAGCCACCCAAGAAACAACATGTAAGGTAACACAGGAGATTCATGGGCCACATGGCAGGACAGATTAACAGAAATGGATTAAATTAAGATGAATGAGCTAGCTAACAATATCCCTAAGCCATAGGCCAAACAACATGAAATTAATATAAGCATCTGTGTGTTTCTTTGGGATGTTGGGATTGCTGGTCCAGGTAAGTAGCAGTTGGCAGGTCCAACTGTGGGACTAGTCTGGACCAGAAAACTCATGCTACAGATAGTGCCCAACATGGGGCTGAGCACTCACATAAAGTCTGAGAAAGCATAAAAAGGGTTCTAGGGCAGAGAAACAGGGAGACCAAAGCAGCTTCTGAGTTGTGACTTTAATGGGGTCATAGTACAGAGATGCTGCAGTGTTTGGGCTTGAACTACAAAAAAAAAAAAAAAAAAAAAAAAAATGGCAGTGGGCTTTCAGTGTGCAACTTAAGCTGGAACAAGGCTCATTCCTGAAGTCTCACATATAAGCAAAGAGATACATTTGATGGATTTAAGGTTTCTGTTTATACTGAACAAAAGGGAACAGAGTCAAAGATGGCTTCTTAGTAGCAGCATTTTCCTGGGTCCGCTCTGTTTGATGGAAGCAAGCAGAGGTGTAGTGTAATTTCTGGCCCAGACTTTCAGGCCTAACCTTAAGGCTTAGGACTCACAGACCCACAGTCCTGCAGTCCCGCAGTGACATACAGATGCTTATGATAGTTTTAGGCTGATCGGCCTAACGCCCAGGCATACAACTTGCTAGCTCTCTACCCTTCATCTAACCCATGACTCATCTGTTCAGTCATGGGGCTCGGTACTTTTTCTCATAGCAGCATCATTGTCCTCTGCTTCTTCCGGTTTTTCTCTGGCCTCCTTCTCCTCTGTGCTTCCTGTTCTCAGAGTTTTCTTAGTCTGGTAGCCCACACACTTCCTGCCTGCCTTGGGCCAATCAGCGCTTTTTATTAAACCAGTGGGTGGGACAATTATTTACATTGTAACAACATAATCTCCCACAGTGTGGTTCCTTCAAGAGAAGCTCCCGACTCAGCTTTAGCGTCAAAAACTGTGGCTCCACTGCCAAATACTTAGTGAGCAGCAGGAGGCAGTACTATATGATGACAGTGTGGACTCTAAGATTCCCCTGAGCTGGGGTGGTAAAAAGCTCCACAGTATTGCTTGCTAAAAATTGGAAAGCTAAGCATGGTTCTGGTGCCTATACCATGCTGAAAAGCCCCCGGGCAGGGCAGAGTCAGCAGGCAAAGCAATACGCCTCCATTTAGTATTTCAAAAGCTCTTCTGGTTAGAAAATAATTAACGATATACAGTAAAACAGATTAAGATGAATAAAATCTCTAAATGAGTTATAAAGTATGTGAAAAAGGATACGTGGGTTGGGAGAGGAATAAAAGGGGGTAGAGAAAGTCCTTAAAAAAGAGAAGTAGCATAATAAAAATATAAAAAGCAATGTAAACATAGAAAATAGGCACAGAGTCTGGATTAAGATTATTATTGTGTTTTATTTTAGTATTTAACTGTTAATGAGCTAAATAAAGAAAGACATTTGTTTGCAAAGGCTGCTGAGTTAAACAAGCATATATATTTTAAAGGTATCTTGACTTTGAAATTTGTGTCTAAGGATATGTTGCTTTGGAAAAGAGGTTCTGCTTTTGTTTACACTGAAAATGAGAACCTGTGGATTGCTTCCAGACCAGTATCACCAACAAACACCCCCTGAAAATTTTTGATGGGAAGAGATGGCCACATTATCTTCAAGGCTATAAACTAAGATGAGCCAGTCTTAAGAACCCCTAAGATTGACAACACCCCTCAATCATCAGAGAGTAGTAACAGAAGCTATGCCCAAATTCCCAAAATATTGTTTATAAATATTTGTTTTCATTATAAATAGTTAATGGTCATAGTCAATCTCTAAGAAAAAGAGGGGGGATATAGTGTAAAAATGATGGATTATTAAATTTACTTTAATCAAAATCAGCTATTAATCTCAAAATATTTTAAATTGGTATGGATTTTGGCTTATTGATACAAATTTAAGATCAATTATTTTATGCTGTATGTATGATGTTTATGTAATTCATTTAAAATTATAATGTATAATTAAAAATTCAGATTAGCAGTCATCAATGATAACCAAACTTATAGTCATATTAGTTATAAATTTTTAGGTATACAAAGATATATTTCAGTTAGATAGGTGATATTCAAACACTTAAAAGACCTACAGAAAAGGGCATTTAAAATATTCTAAGAACTTAGATATTTTTGGACAATGCAGGTCTGTTCTTGGCAGCACCAATCTACTTCAAGAAAATGATGGGAATTGAAGAAACTCCATACAGAATTTACTTTCTTTGTGGCAACGGTTAGGTTAGCCACTAGACAAGAAACTGTTCTTATATTGACTGCTTGACAGTTATGTTGTATAAACTGGACATGCAGGTTCCATAGGAAAGTGACCTCTGAACTTTGGCAGAGTAAGCCAAGATAGTCCTTCGGGTTCCTGTTTTGAAGAGAAAACTGCCAGACATTCTTCAGGACTCAAGGAAAAGCAACTGATGAACTATGCCAGAATGGGCAGAACAGTCCTTCAAATTTCCTGTTTCACTGAAAGGTATGTCAGACACTCTGGGCCTCTAGGCTGAAGATGGATGCCCCAGTGTTACAAAGAAACTTTGGTGACTGTCGAGGCAGATAGTTATCATCTCTGTCATTTCTAGATTTTGGAAGTTGTTTGCATTTTCTGTTTACTCAGGTAATATTATATCCTTCTGTGGTCCTTGATGTAGTTGAAGATTAGATAGTTACACTTTTCCTTAGTTATTATAAAAGGCATATTAAATATGCAACTTTAGACTCTCAAGGATAAGGTAGATGATACAATATTTTCTTTAACTTTGCCAAATGTAAATAGACTAGATATTGTAACTATAATTCTTGTTTGATAGCCGTCTTGTTATATGTAATCTTTCTATGTTGAAATTGAAACAAACCTTCCTTTTTGATTAAATAGAAAAGGGGAAGTGATGTGGCGTGTCTTTCTGTATCCTGTGAATATCATTAACAAATAAAATGCTTGGCCTAAGGCAGGAAAATCGAATCAAAGCATAGATAGGGGAAGGAGGACAGAGTCAGACAGAGACATGACTCATTTTCCTCTGATCAACGCTATAGTGGCAACTTATACATTTACAGGCAATATTCAGTATCCTAAGAATTTAATGGTTTTACTTAGCTTATTTTAAAATTTTAGATATATATTGAAAGACTATGTTATGTATTGAATATTTGTATCACCCTCCCCAAACACATTTGCTGAAATTCTAGCTCCTAATGAAATAATATTAGTAAGCATGGCCTTAAGGACAAACTGCAAGAGGATAACTTAACAATGGGATCTGTGCCGTCATAAGATACACGACACCCCACATCCCCTCAATTTTGTTCGCTACCTTGTGAAGAAACAATGGGAGGGCAGGATGTAAGCAAACAAGGAAGCACACCTCACCAGGTACCAGACCTGACACACTGTTGATTCATTTGTCTTGAGACACAGTCTTAACAGATATAGTCCTGGATGCCCCCAAACTTGAAATACTTCTGCCACAGCCTCTTGATTCCTGGAATTACAAGTGTTCACTGAACCTCTATAGGTACTTCAATGTCACCCAACAAGATGTCAGGCTGAACAGTAAACTGTTGCATTTTAAGACATCTAAAATATGGCACTTTTTTTGTATAAGTTCAAACTGACTCAGGTTAGATTATATAGATAATGGACTTCTTTTACTCATCTTATAATAAAGGTTTATCTATTGTGATGGCATCTGTGAGAAAGTCAGTTTTCTTGAAGGATATGCTACTAGGACTTTTACCATACTCCAACAGACATCCTACAACAAGAAAAAAGAGGAAAAATAAAAAGTAACATGAAATCAGGAAACTAGGGAGGTAGGCATAGTTTTGAAAAGTATAGGAGTCGAGGAATTTATTTGATCAAAATATAGTGTATGAAATTCCTATAAAACTAGAAAAATTTAATTTAAAAATTGTGATGCTGCATAGTCTGTTTTTGCACCTAATATACATGTGTCAACAAAAGCACACCCCACCTTACTCATGAACTCTAGAAAGAAGCTTTTCTTTTTCTTTCTTTTTTTTAATTATCCCCAATATTTTAATCACAATTTTAGAAGTGTTTTAAGTAATTTTTACTTTTTGTGCTTCATATTTTCTAGAATGGAAGGAACATACAGTATTATGAGGATAAGCAACTGGCCATCATAAAAAAAGAAAACCCACAAAGGTCTCAAACAACATTATCATGAAGGTAAAGATACTTGGTCTCTCCCCAAATTGTAAAATTCAGTTTCTCAGTACACAGTACCTGTGTGCTTAGGAGATAATTCCTTATTTTTTTTTAGTGAAAACCTGAAAATTTTTCTACCAATATGAAAAATATAGTTCATAAATGCGTCTTATGTTAAACATTGTAAAAAAAAGATGTGGAAAATTCGAAGATGTAAATTACAGACTGTATAAACGAAGAATTGATGTGGCCATGGGCAAACATGACACACTGATGATGTATCAGAACAAGGCAGAATAAATGAGCAACCAGTGGTGCTCCCTTTATTCAAGATATTATAATTATGTTAATTTTTCCTTTCTCCACACCCCACATTCCATGTTTCACTGCCTGAAAATATTGACTAGCACCAAATGTTTTTCCTTTGAAGATCAAACAATAATAATAAATATAACCGATAGGTGTGTAACAGTAACCCAAGCACATACACCTCTGGTAATTTATTTTCACAGAAAAACCCGATGCTCTCGTATACCAATCATATTTCAATTCCAGTAGAAATTATTATACTTCTGATTGTTGACAACATATCTATTTATTTTTTCTTTAATTTGGACTTTTATTTTTATAATTTCACATGAGTATAATGCCAACTCACATTTGAATTATATGGTCTTTATGAATTTTTTTTAAAAAAATTTAATCATTATTTGTGTTTGTGTGTTGTGTGTTGTGTGTTTGTGTGTGTGTGTGTGTGTGTGTGTGTGTGTGTGTGTGTGTGTGTGTAAAATATGTGCCTGTCAGTGCATATGTGCCATAATTGGCATCTGAATGTCAGAGGACAATTTTGCAGAGTACATTTCCTTCTACTTTTACACGGGTTACTGGAATCAGGGCTTGGAGTGTCCAGGCTTTTACAATAAGAAGTTTTACCCATGAGTCATCTCAGAGTCCTCTTAGTGATTTCTGTGTTATCTCAGACCATCGGTTTTTCTGAATGCTTAACTTACCTATTTCTTACCCTGAGTATCCAATGCTAATGAACTACAGAAGATTCTGCGCACATGAGCTGAAAAAATGGTATCCATGTGCTGTTTCTCTACTATAATATATGACCAACACTGGTGGGATGATACTCCTTCTGGAAATACAGTTATGCTTTTTCTAGTTGTTTTTCTTAAAATTAAAAACTGTCCTTTCTCCAACCTAAAGCAAACTTCTTATCTATTCATTTCCTGAATTATTCTATCTTCCTGCAAAACATATCTTTCACAGACAAACTGTGAAAATAGAAAAATCCTGTAACTCTCTCCCCCTCGACCACTTCCTGAGGTCCCTGAAACTAGCCAAGGTTGACAGAATTTCAACTTCATTTTATTACTAAATTAGATGGCTGCTTCTTGGAAAAGCTTTGTTCACAGGATTGATGGCTGATTGGGACACACCCAGCAGCCTGAGCCCCACCACCTGAGATACTTCCTGAATTCCTGAGACCCACCTGGTGAGCAACTTGATCTTCTGGACTTCACTCAGTGGAACCACTCAAGATAAGGCCCTGGGACCACATTCCTGATCTAGCAACCTGGGTGGGGCCACCCAGGAAAGCCCTACCATGAGAACTGTTGATGGAAGCAGGGAAGAACTTTCTGAACCTTGCACAATGTGCCCATCATGACCATTGCTCCAGGAAATAAATGTCTTCAGGTGGTCCTATTGTTTCACAGGAAATAAGCTTGCCTGTCTGCCTGCCTGCCTGCATTCCTAAACTCCATCCTAAACTGACCTTTGGCCCCACCCTGTTATCACACTGAGCCTGCCCATACCCCCTCCCCTACCCAGAGTGCAGTATAAGAATTCTACCCCGAAAATATTTGGGGCTCTAGGCTTCTATACAGTGCCTGGAGCCCACACATATGTGTATATTGGTATATCATTCATATTCATTAAACTCTCTTTTTCTTTAAAGTTAATAGTGGTCATTAGCTGTGGTCTTGGGGTGTCTTGGGGTGCTCTAGGGGTGCCCACCCATTACAAAACAAAATTATTAGGATTAAATAATCTCATTTGATCTGGAAAGCATGAATTGCTTTTGTAAATACAATATTTATTATTAATGAATAAAATAAGTTTTTTGTAATTAAGACTATTGTATTTTACAATGTGATTTTTTTTTTCAACATGTACTGGAGATGAGTCTGAAATAGTCAAAAGCTTCTTTCTGAACATTACCTCAAAGGTACTGCAGTATCAAGATGATTGCATACAGAATCAGAAACTTTTTAAATGTAAAACAACACAAAACACCATAATTAAATACAACTACACAGGAAGCAGTATAGTAGTGATAAGTTGGTTTATCATTTTGCTATTGGGTTTAGACTTAGTGTATCCACCAGTAGCAATGTTTTATTTGCATAAGAATGTTAATACAGAAATATTAATACATTATTAAAATGACTCAGATGTTGAACTTTAAAAAGATAAAATGTTTCAATAAAATTTGAGCTGATAAACAACCAATTAAAGAGATGTAAAATTAAAGGACGTTTTGGAAAATGCAATGATAGCACCAATTACTGTGAGTATGTGGGCATTATGTTCTACCTTTCTTATGGACATTAAACAAAACGACCTTGTGTAGAAGTTAGGGGATAACTTTTAATGATAATGGTGAGCTCATACAATGATGATTAATGACACTTGCATATGCCAAGAAATAACTCACTCTTACCAATAACAATTCTTGAAATTATATCGTAAAAAGTACGTAAAAAACCCATTATTATCAAGGGTTTCTCATTAATATTCAATCTCTTAATAATCCTGAATAAAATAAAGCATCATTATGGTAAGTAAAGCATAGCATGAAAAATTCATAACACCTCCCCCCGCCCTCAAAAAGAGAAAGAAAAGAAAATTGAAGGTTATAAGAATAAGGGAAGCTTTCTCATTTAGTGAATACTGAAGTGTCTTGTAAATATCCTAATTCCTTTCTTAATATGCAAATCTTCCCTACCAAAAAAGCTTGCTGTCTCTGTAGGCTGCTCTTGATCTTTCCTTTGGTAGCAGCATCTGCATGCAAGTGCACACTAACACTCTTTCACCTTTCACAATGTCCTCTGGTGCTAATTGGACATGTCTGTGCTAAGCTTTGAATTTGCAGGAAATGCCTAGCAGGAGTCCAGACATTTGCAAATGGCTTTCTGACTAGCCTGTTATCCGCTATCTATAGTATTACTTGAGCTAGATTTTTTTTATTAAATCTTAGTCTTCTCTGCAATGTGTAAATCATTATCCAGTTTTTGAATTCAACATATAACTTTGTAAGCTAAAAATGTGATTTTGATGTATTTTGTTGCATGGCTCAATGGTTATATTTTAAAATAGAAACTAGGTCATGATGTTTATTTATGTTATAATTTTCATTACAATCATTAATATTTTGCATTTTCAATGAAGTACATTCCACTGTAAAAATAAGCATTTCCATCATTATTGAAAACATAAAATGCCTGAACTGAAAGGGTTATATTTTTAGAGCTAATTAGTTTTATTTTCAAGCTGCCATGCAATGTACCCTTTCATAATAAGCTCCATGGATTGCTAGTAAAAGAAAGAGCTCCTACACCATTTAAAACGGAAAATAATGTGCTTCTCTGTAGGAGAGGGAATAAGAACAAGGGTTTGACTATTATCAAAGGCACAAGGGAGAGAAGGAAATGAGAGAGGGCAGAGAGGGCAGGGGCAATACAAAGTGACTACAGAATAATGGAGTGGGAGGTCTAACATTAGCTCTTTCTTGCTTTCTTTCTCATGAGACATAGTTACTTGGATATAAAATATTTTGAGTAACAAGATACTTTTGTTAACTTTATGCCAAAAAAAAGAGCTTATCAACAAAACGTTGTCAATTAATCAGTAACCAAATTGACAAATCATTATCTCAATAACTATAACAAAAACCTGGAAGCTGACATGGATGGAAACAAGCAAAGAGTCATTTAAACAGGACTGTCATAAACAAAATCCCACAGAAACATTCATTATTTTCAAAGGAAGGCAACATTTCTTCATCACTGCATTAACCATGAGGTCTTTCTCATGCGGGACACAATTTCATAGTGATACTTCTAGGCACAGCATTCCATTAGAGCACTAGAACATTCTTGTGGATCTGAACCTTTGTTCTTCTTAGATAGCAAAGTAGAGTTTTGTGGTTAATAACAAGCTACAGACAACATTTAACACTACACAAGTAAGGTCTAAACATCCCCTACCTTTTCTCCAGAGTACTCTAGTGTTTCCCCTTTTCGTGTATTATGATGATCTTTATCCTGTTTCTTAGATTTGCTTTCAACTATTGCCTCCTGCTGATTTGTATTACTGTGTTTATAGCTCATGAATTTGTTACCACTTGACAACCGGACACAGAACCCTGATCTTCCTGTCTAGGTCATTTCTGTATTTTTAAATTCAGAGATACCATCCAACTCCCTTCCTTACTAACTCAGCTACTGGTTTAGTTTTTATAACACAACTTGATAATAAGCAATTTTCAGGAAATGTTTCATTTGCTCATCATTCTTGAGCAACAGTAACTCACAGGTACAGAAAATGGTATAAGGCCCTGGGGGGAAGAACCAACTCTTATCCAAGTGATGGCAGGGATCTCAACCACATCTGGGTGAATCTAGCAGCAGAAAAGGCAATACTTGAAATCAAAGGACTTCTCTTTTTCCCTTTCATTTGATTTTGGTCCTTGTCTCATCAATGGTGATATCCACATCCAAAGCCCATTCATTCTTTAGTTAACTTAAAATGCATGCATTAGAATTCATTACTCCAAAGGTGATGACTACAGAGATTAACAACCTTTCTCCTGTTTTTCTATTAGAGGAAATCTTGGGAAAGTACTAAATTTATATTTTCAGCCTCACCTCCCCGGGTCCTTGAAAAGACAGACCATAAGCAAAGATGTGAAAGAGAAAAGTTACCATTGACGATTTCCTGTTCTTGGACAGTGTCTTGATATTGAGGTTTTAGATGATGCCTTGGGGGATCCAGACTTAATTCAGTATCTGGTGAGTACTGGATGCACTTGGCAAGACAACCTACCTATATATGTCTTCAGTTGTGGCTACTGTTTTCAATAAACTTTTATGTGGTTTATTAAAAATGTATAAAGCTTCAATTATAGAAAATTATCACTCTACCCACCCTGTTTTTAATCACCATCAATTATATAATACATACATGAATTTACTGTACTTCCTAAGTACATGCAATTATTATTTTTTATCAATTAAAAGGAAAAAAAGAAAATAAGGAATCAAAGTGTCATTTCTGTCTTGTATAAAGAAGATCATCTACTAACTTATATAAAACGCACCTTGTGAAGTATCAGGAAAAGTGTCTGAGGTGAAAACAAATCCAGGATGAGAGCAGAAAGAGTGAACTCACACCAAACCCTGCTTACACTTAAGAGACAACATGCCATTAATTTTCTTTTGCAACCTGCCACTTCCAGCAAGTAATTATACTTACATTCACAAAGTCTTGAATTATAGAATTCTTCTTAGATTATTTTAGATGTTTTCTGAATGTGGTCAATGTTAAAAGGACATAGAGTCATGGAGGATAAATTTGAACAAGGTGAAAATGGGACAATTTAGTCAGATGAGTAAATGACACTAGATTAAGTAATAAAAATATCATCAAACAAGTAACCAATGTAGTACTGGTGTAAAAAAATCAATTATCTACAAGCCCATACAAATATAGAAACAGATTGAAAGAGACAAATCTCCCATGAAATAACTCTATGAAGATATTCTCATGTAAGGGGATAAAGCATAACTTATAATGTATATGAGGCTTGTGTTTCAAAATTAGTCCAAAGACTACACTATGGACATAGCTTAGAAGAGGGTAGCAAAGAAAGCTGGCAAACACTGCTTGAATCATGTTCAATGACCTCATTAATATCAGGCAAATGATAGATAACTAGTATAACACAGACATGCTCTTACTGTCCTCAGGGACATGTCATGCTTGCACCCATATTATGGAGCATTGATGTTTGTCTTTTATTCCATATTTCCTCCTCTAAATCTATTGCTATCGTCTAAATGCAAGGAACAGTCACAAAACTCTTGACCAATAAACAGTCAATTACCAATAAATTATTCTTAACAAACACTAAAGTCTGAGGGACTGCGACAGATCTGAGGAAGCTGAATACACATGGTAGGTAAATGCAATGACAATGTGGACATGTGGAATCTAGAAAGAGTAAAGCAGAAAAATACGTAAATGAGCAGTAGTTTACGAGGTGCTGATATCCCATGGATGACACACTAACTTAAAATGCATGACTGTGAAATGCTTGGGCACTGTTTTGTGCATGATATTATATATCTTTTGTTTGTACAATATTTTTCCTTTCTGAGCCTTGGTTGCTTAATTAGTATAGTATTCTATACTTTCTTACATTTTTTTTTTTAAATTTTACTTTTCTTCTTGGCTATAAAAAAATTCATGTGTGAATTATGAACCACAATTGCATTATCCATTATGCTATTAATGAGTATTTAGATTGATATATGTTCTTGCTGTGAGTGGGACACAATAAATATGGCATGCAAATCGCCATGTGAGTACTGGTAAGCTAGTTCTGCATTTTAGACTTTTCAAAGTGTCCACATTGAGTTCCCATAGTGGCTACACCTATTAAATTAAATCTTCTTAGCAACCAGTAATATTCTCCCCACACCCTCTCCAATACTTATGTAATTTGTTTCCTTTTATTATTTTATTTAAATAACATTTTGCTTTTCATTTATATTCCTATCATGGTTTGCCCTCTTTCCTCTTCTCGTGGTCCTCTGACCTCCCCAGATTTCCATTTGCCTCCTCCCTTTCCACTTCTCCTTGTCTTCATTTGAAATAGTCAGGCCTCCCATGGGCTTGAACAAAGAAAGCGTAGCACATCAAGTTGAGGGAGGAGGAGTGAGCTCCTCCCCTTTTATCAAGGCTAAGCTAGGTTATCCAGCGTGGAGAACAGTTTCCCAAAAGCCAACTAAGCTCCAGGGGACAGGTCTTGATCTCACTACTAGGAATCTTACAAAGAGACCAACCTACATAGCTGACATACACATGCAGAGGACTTAAGTCAGTCCCATGGATACTACCTACCTGTTGTTCCAGAAACCAATCAAATTTAGAATTCCAAAAATCTGTAGGCAGAGACAGACTGATCTCTATGAGTGTGAGGCCAGCATGGTCAGCGGATTGAGTTTCAGAACAGCCAAAGCTACAAGGAGAAATCCAGTTTAGAAAAACCAAAATAAACAAAAAATAAAGTTAACAGAAATGTCCCACTTAATCAAATAGATGTATAAGAGATATAAAACCTATGTTTTCATGGTGATAGCAATTCTGATCATATTGACATAGTTTAGAACCTCAACTGAGCTTTATTTTGTATATTCCTGATGGCTATAGATGTTAAAAAAACCTTTCATATTTATTAAACATTTATATTTCTTCTTTTGGGAACCATCTGCTCAGTTCATGAGCCCACTTTTGACTGGGATATTTGGTTAATATTTTTTGTGATCTTGTATGTTATTGGTATTATTAATCTTCAATCAGATATGTAACTGGCAAAGCTTTTCTCCCATTCTGTGATCTGTCATTCACTTGATTCTGATTTTAAATTCGGGAGGTCCCGTTTGTTGACTGTTGGCTTCATTTCTTGAGCAACTAGTGTTCTATACTTCAGAATGCCCTGACCCGTGCTTTCTTGTTCTCTGTACTTTTTCCATAATGATCTCATAGTCTCTTGTCCCACACTGAGATATTTGTTCCATTAGTTTCCTTATCACAGTTTATTAAAGAGGCTGTGCTTTCTCCAGTGTGCATATTTATAATTATTTCCCCTTTTGAGCTTTTAATATAATTACATAGTACCTCCTGCCCTTCCCTCCCATATACACCTCTCTTAAAATTCATGACATCTTCTTTTATTATTTTTTGCATACTTTGTGTGTATGGGGGGGTGGAGAAAGAAATCTCCTTAGTCTGTTTAATGACTTTTGCATGTATATTTTTAAGGATAACTACTTGTTATTCGATAAACAATTGGTGTGCTTTTCTCCAAGGAAGATGATTTCTCTCACTCTAAACATTCCTTGGTTGCTGATAGTTTTTTGGGTTTTTTTTTTGTTGTTGTTGTTTTTTCAAATGTAGAATTGAGATTGAGGCCTCATTTATTTTGTCTTTTTTCAATATTATTACGTTTATTATATACATTTTTATTTTTTATGTGTGAATTTTTACCTGAATCTACTGTTCTGCCCCATTGATCTTTTTGTACTGGTATCACAGTATATCATGCCTTTTACAAACAAGCATAAATATAAAACACTCATGGTTTTGCAGCATATTTTTTTCATTTTTAAAATATTTTTTGGCATAAATCTATAATCATAATGATCAGTATTTAGTTAGTCCAATGATAATTTATCACTTTGAACAACAATTTCAGAAAAAATAGAAATAAGAAGCAAAAAGAAGGGTATGTTACTGCATAAGTAATGGGTATATCAGCTACAACAATTAGGCTCATAAAAATTACTCATGCTATTTCTTACTTCGGTTAGATCTGAAATGAGTGACTTCTGTTTTCTAGGACTCTAATATTCTTAGGTTTATTTAATCCCTCAAACTGATTTACAGATATCGTGACTTTAAAAAAAGGCAAACAAAAGCAACAACATGGCTGTTATTAATCAATACAAAACTGGCTAAAGGTTGCACTGGAGAAGTGTGTCACATACCCATATTTTATTGGCTAATATATTCATTGTGACAAATTTGCTCTAATACCACAATCTGACAGTTATTAAATGTGAATTCCTGGCTTCCAGTTCCTATGGCTGCTTTGTGCTACCATCTGCCCATGATTTCTGCTATGGGAACCATAACTCTACCACTGCCAACCCAACAACAATGACAAAAAAAACTAGACAATGCACGAAAACAGAGACCTAGGGACACTGGAGAGGGAGGGGAGCAATTAAGCTTGGTAAAACAGTCAAATTACAGAGAAGTGTGCTGAGTAGAGGTGAGCTTCCTAGTGTCCCACTTATGTTCCCAAAGTAGAGCGAGAAGACGGGAGATCTGATGCAATCCATCAGAAAACTGTGAGGAAAAAAACCTAAAGACAGCGCAGATTTTATTATGAACCAAAGCTGCAATAAAGTATCCTGTGTGTTGAGAATGTTCATTGATTCTTTTAGAGAGAGAGAGCAAGCAATTCCCCCAATTCTGCTATACATTCACCAAAATCTGCTTGTCTCACATTATTCAAGCTTACGATAGATCCACAGCAGAATTGTGAGTGCTGAGAGAGCTGAACAGAGATTTAAATCATAAGACCCAAAACTGGAGTTTGATTTATGATCTCAACAGAAAATTTTGCTTCTCTGTTGCTGTAAAACTATCACTATTATCCTACCAATGTGAAAGAACTTTGAGAACACAGAATGTGATATCCACTACATTCAAGAGCAATTAAAAGAGAACTAATGTACCAATAATTAATGAAATGTAACATTTTAGAAAAATACCATCAAAATATATCAATGAAAACATAACTGAGATGTTGCAATTTTCCACAAAAAATTAAAAATCCTGATTTCTCTAAATATTCTCAGGTCTGCAAAGAAAATAAGGGGTACTCAGCCCTTGTTGGGTGATTATTGTCCATAGCTCTTGGGTCAGATCCTGAAATGAAGTTCTGTTTATCTTGATAATTGAAATGTCGTTGTGCTCTAGCAAGGGCTGTAAGAACATAGACTATGGTTTTCCAGTGAACAGAGTACAAAAGGGACCGGCAGACTGGGAGTTAAGTACAACTAGCTGACTGGAGCTCTTTCTGGAGACTGAGAATTTCTTGGATTTCAAAAATGGAAAGGTCAAAGAAAAATCAATGATACAGTGGACATTAGGGAGCATTCACATTGTCCTGCATAACCTGAGATTGGCCTAGTTGTCTAACTTCTATAGGAAATGGTGGCATGCCATGAACATTTATTTTATATATACTGTAACAATTTATTTAGCAAAGAATTATTCTTAATATTTTTTCACAGAACTCTGTTAATATATGTTTAACTGCTAAGATGGTGCTGTATAGAAATGTCTGAAAGGAGCTTTGGTTTCATCTTTTACAAAAAGAACAGTAATAAAAAACCTTTACTCTTTGACATTGGCCTTCCTAGAACATGGTGATGCTATCGACTGAATTAGAGACTGAATAGACAATTTCCCATTTGTTAAGAGAAGATGTCAATTTCAGGCAAATGGTAGGAACTTTCTTACATCTAGACAAAAAGCTTCCTAATAGGTTGAAGGGAAGGTGAGGGCTATTGTTTTGTCTGTGTAGAAATCACACTTCCATGTAAACAAACCTGGGATACAGTAGAACTGGTGACCTTGGAAGTTTTCTATTTACTATAGTCCTAATTCTAAGCTTTAAAATGGGGAAAGACGACTTTTAAAAAATAGACATACTCTAACTAACTTTACTGACAACAAAGTGCTATAGTGCAGGAAAACTCTGGGCACTTTGAATTACAGTTTCTTTCTGAATTGAATATTAGAATCTAAATCCAGATCCATTTGTGGTGTGACCATGAGGGAATTTATTCAACATGCCACCAAATGCTGCAGATCCCATTGAATTAGTATTGATAATGGAAACAAACAAAAAAACCAAGAAGACATTATGAAAGCAATAATCCTTCCTTTTCATTATCACCATTACCATCAAAGAAAAAATACAATGTTTTTTTTCTATTGAAATATCTACAAGAAAATAAAATGCATAGTCATTACTCAGTAATATCTAGGGCATTTAAAATTAAATACATTGAAAAAAGCACATGTAAATACTTTCCCTATCTGGTCACACACAGAAATGAGGCTACCCTCAAAGGAGCAATTCCATTTGTATGAAACCCTTCAGTGTAACATGGAGACTGATGGCATAGAGTATATTTACTGAGCTAAGAAGTTATACATACACATAATTCCTCACTCAATACAGAGTTTCTGAAAAGCTGCATGATAGATATGTCCTTTTATATATGCTACTGTCTTTGAAAGTGTGTTTTGATTGCATTTATATCAGAGAGATGGAGAAAGCTGAACACTTAAAAATACTGTTCATCATTCTAGACAAGCATGCCTTCCTTGTTCATTTCCCACATAGGTACATCTAATTTTTTCAGGAAGAAGTGATGGGAAGAAAATGATAAGAAAATGGCCTAGATGGATTTAGCTTAGAGCAACAAAATTACCTTAGCATTCTTAGAATCATTACATTTCCATTAAGGTCTACAGGGAATAGCAGAGATAATTCTAGCCATCTGTAACTGGCAGGCCATAGCTCAGCCTCCAAGGATTGGAAAACACTGTTTTTAATGCTAAAATTTAATCTTCACTAGCATAGATATTGTCACTATTTAAGGAAGAGTTTTAAAATTCAAAATAATTTTGAACTTATAAAAAGATATGATTATAAAAAGACTGATTCAATTATTTTAAAAGCTATACTACCACTTCCAAGAATCTCAAAATGAATTATACAATGAAATGACAGTACTTCAAATTTTAATGAATAGATACACATTGTGTCAAAGTATAAAAATAATACATTCTTTTAGTAGTGTGTGATGCAGAAATAGCTAAGATGATAAATTAAGTACTAGTTTATAATCATGTTGATACTAGGAAAGCACTAAAAGTAAGTAACAATGACTTGATGCCATGTGACTATATGTAGCACTATCTGAATTAAAATGATGAATTAATGAATGAATGAAAATATGTATTAATGAATATAAAGGACAAGAAAGTAGGAGGGTGAACATACATGGCACCTTTGTGAAAGATGGAAGAAAATGAAGAATAGATAGGAAAAAAAAGATACATTCTATGCATGCATGATGTGTTTATTTAAGTTGTTCTATTACTAGTAAAGACTCAGTACTCAGATATTGGAGAGAAAACATGATAATTCAAAAATGTGGCAGAGGAAAGACCAGCTGACCTTCTCTCCCAGATGAAAGGGATTGCAAGATCTCTAAGTCCCTCTCTACTTTTTCAGAGAATCTCTTTATCCATACTCCTGGCTTCTCCATGGTTAATTCCAGTCAGCTTCTCCATGATTAATTCCAGAGACTAATTAATTTAGTCTCTCTGGCTAAGTCACCTGATTGAAGATTAACTTTGTTAACACAATCTCTGGATGACACAGTGTGATAAAATGTTCTACAACATTCCATTTTTTTTTTCTAAAAGAAAAAATAAGATTTTAACACTAACACAGTAAAAGCATATGCAATAAGAACAATTATCAAGAAAGAATTACAATCACAAGGTTCAGTCCTTTTGTATTAGGCAAATTTTGAAAATATACTATATTATCTTGCTAAGTCTAAAGTTTTATACCTAAACCCCTAAATATACCTAAATTATATTACAAACCTAAAAATATCTTTTTAGACCTTAAAACATTTTCTTAAATAACTTAAGCTTTTATGTCCCTCAATATTTACAAACTTTACATTCCTTTAGTAAGCTTCTTTTCTGAAATTGATAACAAAGAAGATGGTAACTATCTAGTCTTTAACCTCCATAAGAGACCAGAAAAAGATAAAATATTAACTAAATCAATAGAAAATGCGGAGCAAACAACTTGCATAATTATCGAAATGACAGAGGCAGCTGGTTGCGTGTACAGTCACCCAAAGTTCCTCTGCAATGTTGGGCCAGCATCTTTAGCTTATAGTCCTAGAATATTTGATATACTTTGCTATGTAAAAGAAATTCTGAAAGCCTGTCCAATTTTGTCTTTGAAAATTTCAGCAGATGCTTTCTTTCCTGTCTTGCTTGTCAAATTTGAACAACATGCCTCTAGCATTTGAGGAAAGGGTAATTTCTTGCCCAGAATCTGAATTTGTCATGATGAAAAGTTCTTCAATGTCCATCATTTTCTCCAAAGTAGATTGCTGCTTCTAGGAGCCGTCATATCTTACTATCATGAAAAGCCTTATGATATTAAAACATCTTAACTGCGTAGTCTATCAATCTCTAAAATGTCTGAAGATCACCTGTTGCAAGAATTCTGGTTGTATGAAAGGAAACTCAGAGACAGATATAGGGGAAAGGCTGGAATATCAAAGAGAGGAAACAGACCACAGTCAAATCTCTCTCACCCAGCTGTCTTCCAGCTTCCTCAGCCTCGCTCCTCATAGCTTCTACTGCCTCATCTGTCTTTCTATGGCTGCCTTAAATACCTTCTTCACCTTCACATTCAGGTCAATATTAAAGGTGTACATTATTATTACTATATAGTATTTAGGCCCTGAACTCACAGAAACACAGAAAGATCCCTGTCTCTGGATTTATGGAATTAAAGGCATGACACCATCACTGACTGCCTGGGAGCCTGGAACTCCCTTTATAAACCAATCTGGCCCCAAACTCAGATCTGTTGGGATTAAGGGAATAATCCACCACTCCTGGTTTTTCCCTGTGCTGGGATTAAAGGTGTGAGTTTCCATTCTATGACCCTCCTGGATTGACTGTGGGAAGATCTCTTCTCTGATATTCCAGACTGGTTTTATTAAATATATAACATATCACCACAATCACCTATTTATCTAAAATATACCTTTTCTTGACCTTGAAAATATACCTGAATACAAGTTTGATTGTTATAGATGACTAGCTACTAATCTGCATTTTTAAATTATCCTAAATAGTTTGTAATGAAAGCTTTCAAGAACTAGAACTTTACATTACAATTTTTAATGACCTGCGTATAGGAGATATATATATATATATGTTATATATTATATATATGTTATAACAAAATTAGTTTAAATTTGCTTCAATATTCAAAAATACCTTAAGCAAAAGTAACTCATCATCCTTCTTACTTATATGGACAATATATGTTTGGTTTGTGTCTGAAACAGGTAACTAGAAATTCAATTTGTGTTCCCTGGATATATAACAAATTGTGGTCCTTTAACTTCCTGAAGTTCTGCTGCATATAGCCATTTTCTCAGGGATCCCCAGTGATGCTGTTAATCCAGGCAGTAGCAAGTAATATTAAGAACACAAAATCCACATACATAAGAAGGATAATGAGTTGTTTTTGGTCATTTGGAGGGTTATGGATGTTTATCATGGTTTAAGAGGATGGTTGCAAGTTGTGACTGGCCATAGTTATGGAAAAAATAAGCAAAAGAGATTAAATTCAGGTATTTTTTTTTTTGGAAAAGAAAGAAGTGGTTATACAGAAATGATAGGATAAAACGAAAAATTGTTGAATCTACTTTTAAACTAGAAAGCAACTACTAGTCTCAATACTTTACATTAATATGAACTTTTGTATGTTGATACAAATTTACAATTATTTTGTTTTAGCAATGTGTATATAATATTTTTACTTTTGCTTAAGGTATATTTTAAGGTCAAGAAAAGGTAAGATCTAAGAGAACAATCCAAAGAATCAATGAAAAACTAAGAGTTCGATCTTTGAGAAAATCAACATGATACACAGACCCTTATCCAAACTAAGTAAATGACTGAGAGGGAGTATACAAACTAACAGAGTGAGAAACCACAGAGGAACTTAAAATAATCATATGTCATTCTTTAAAAAGCCTATACTCCACTGGATAATTTAAAATAAACGGATAATTTTTTCAATAGGTAGTACTAATAGAAAGTTAAAGATTAGATAAACAAATAGACCTTTAAACCCTAAGGAAACAGAATTAGTCCTCAATAGTGGAATTAGCCATTAAAAAATCCCCCAACAACAATATCAAAATGTCTACTACCAGACAGTTTAAGCGCCTTAGAATGAGACCAATATTCCTCAAAATATTTCACAAAATAGTAACAGAAAAAACATTGTCAAATTCATTTTAGAAAGTCATAGTCACCCTGAAACCTAAACTACGCAAAGATTCAACAAAGAGAAGTAGAGACCAATTTTCCTATGAATAGAGATATAAAAATGCTCCACATAATACTTGCAAACTGCTTCCAAGAAAACATCAAAAAGATTGCTCTCTATAATCAAGTAGGCTTTATCTAAGTTATTCAGGGATGATTCAACATAACAAAAATCAGTCAACTTAATCTACCGTATAAACAAACTGAAAAAAAATTATGAACATTTCATTACATGTCTCCCCAAAAGTCAGTGACAAAATTCAGCATTCTTTTATGATAAAAGTGTTTGAAAGATTAGGGATACAAGGATCATACCTTAAATAATAGAGAGAATTACTGAAAGCCTATAGCCAACATTAAGTTAAATGGAAAAGAACTCAAAGCAACCCCTAAGTTAAGGAATGAGACAAGGCTAGATGCTCTCTCCATATCTATTCAGTGTAGTACTTGATATTCTAGCTAGAGAATTATGACAACTGAAAGAGGCCAACATGATAAAATTACCAGGAAGGAGTTAAACTATTATTATCTAGAGATGACATGATTGTATACACAAGCAACCCCAAAAATCCCATCAGGAAACTCCTAATGCTAATAAACACTATTAGTGACATAGCTAGATACTAGACTAATTAAAAAAATACTCATTAGCCCTCTTGTATACAAATGACAAATGAACTACAAAAAAACAATGGAAACAACTCTCTTCACAATAGCCACAATCGTCATACAATACCTTGAGGTAATACTAACCAAGCAAGTGAAAGACTTGTATGACAAAAACCAAGTCTTTAAAGAATGAAATTAAAGATTTCACAAGATGCAAAGATTGAAATGTTCATGGATTGTAGAATTAATACAGTCAAAATTGTCATCCTTCTGAAAGCAAACTACAAATTTCATGCAATCATCATCAAATTTTTAACACAATTCTTACAGAACTTGAAAATACTTAATATCATAAGGAAAAAAAAATTTAAAGATGTTAACTAAAACGAAATTTAACAATAAAGACCTTCCAGAAGCATCACCATCTCTGATATCAATATGTGCTACAAAGCTATAGTAATAAAAATCACAGGACATTTACATTAAAGAGGCTAATAGAATCAATTCAAAGGCTCAGGCCTAAATCCATACACCTATGGAAACCTGATTTTTTTTTTTTTTATAAAGAAGCTAGAAATGCAGTGAAAATAGAGAGCATCTTCAACCAATAGTGCTGGTCTAATAAATATCTTCATGTAGAAGAATGGCGTAGATTTATATTTATCACGCTGAACAAAACTCAAGTCTAAAATTAAGGACTTCAACATAAATAAAAGAAAACAATGCCCAGGGAGGTGTTTCCCATGGATAATAGTCAAGGCACACAGAGACCAATTCAAACCACTGAGCATGCCAGTGAGGGAATTTCTATGTAGACTAATTGATGTGGCAGGACCTACCCTAAATGTGGGCAGCACCACATTACCAGCTGGAGTGCTGTACTGATAAGAAAAGAAAGGAAGCCTAGCACCAGCATTAGCCTGTATTTGCTTCCTCACTGTGGCTACAAGTGCACAGCTGTCTCAGTCTCCACTTCCCTGCCCTGGTGGTCTCTACCTTCACAATGGGAGTCAAAGAAGCACTCACTTTTAAAAGAGCTTATTGTAGAGTCACAGCAAATAGAAACCAACTAAAACTTTTCATCCCTAGTGCCACGCTCTTCTAAGATCTGAGGGTATATGTGATGTGAGTAAATAAATGTATTTGAAACCAAATAGTCTTTCAAGATGGCATCTGGATTACTTATAGAGTATAACTCACAGTTACTTTACTAAAATGGTTCATAATGGAATATGCGTGATCTTAATCTTTTTTATATTTGTAGTTTGTGTTAGATGTAAAATGTATACCAGAAATGTACAGTGATAGAATAATTTGTAATAATTAAAACAGATTGTTATAGACTTAGATTAAGAGAACTTGGAGGCGAAAGCTGCAGTGGTGGTAGGAGGGATGTAAGTGGGCTTTTCTTTGGGTCACCAGCTCACAAAAAACAACACAGTGATTTATTAATTGTAAAAGCTCAGCCTGTAGCTTAGGCTTGTATAAGTTAGCTCTTAACCCATTTCTATTCATCTATTGCTGCCATGTGATTTGTGGCTTTTACCTGCATATCTTGCATTTTCTACATCCACCTGGTGACTCTGACTCTCTTCTTCCAGAGCTCTCTGTCGAAAAGTCACTGCTATACCTCTTTCTCAACTATTAGCTGTTTAGCCTTTATTAAGCCAATCAGAGTGGTACATCTTCGCACAGTGTAAAGGAATATGCACAACAGCGGAAGAACAGTGCTGTGAAACAATAGTTCATGCAGCACTACAGGGGCCAAGTTTAAGAAGTGAAGAACCATATATTGTAGAGGAATCTGAAAAAAAAATAGTTGCATTTCATGACCGAATTTTGAGTTTGAGTCCTCAATGCATAATTACTCTTATACTTGAGAGCAGATCTTATATAAAATCTGTTGGCACTAATTATGAGTAATATAAATAAGATGTTTCAATAGAATTATTCTGTGTTCAATTATGCTAAATTATATCCTCTTGAAGAATTCAAATATCATTTAGTGTGATAATTACATAATATCCTATGAAACTTAAAATATTTCTTATTGACTATATTATGTAGGGTTAAATATAAATCTACTGCTGATGTAGGATATTTTTCTTTATGCTGTGAATTACTATTGGATAATGAAAGAATTGTTTTTGGCTTATGTCAAAGCAGCTTAGAGACAGGTGGAAATTCCAAGTGTAAATAAAGGAGAAGGAGGGCAGAGTCAAGGGAGATGCTGTGAGCTGCTGTCCAAGAGAGCCAGATGTAATGGAACTCAGGGAAAGCCACAAGCTGCATAGTAAGGCATCCATCAATAGAAATGGGTTAAGTTGTAAAAGCTAGCTGATAATGACCCTAAGCCATAAGGCAAGTAGTTTGCAATTAATATGAGCTTTTGTGTGACTACTTTTGGCTAAGTGGTTGCAGCCCTGCAGGCCAGAAACTTCTTACTACACACTATGTAAACACAATATGGATCAAACAAGAAATCACAGGCAAGTGAGAGACTGTCTGAAAAAGCAAGGTGAATGGTATGAGGAGATAAAACACAAAAGATTTTCCTTTGTACTAACACTTCAGGTACAAGCACACACACACACACACACACACACACACATACACACACACACACACACACACACACACACACACACACACACACACACACACACACACACAAAAAACCACACAGAGAACAATTAATTAATTAAGATAAAATGAAGAGAAGGTGATAAGGAGAAAAATGTGTTTTACCATAGCATAAGAAAATGATTTTCCTCTCATATAATATAGCATAATTACCATTTCTACCACCATCTACTTTTCTAGGTTCCTCAAAATCCTTTCTCACATTGAGATATACCCCCTTTCTGGCTATCACTAGAGAATAACAGAATTACAATAAAGTACAATAAATATGATGCAATTACATAAAACCAAAAACATCACATCAGAATCAGACAAAACAAAAAGAGTTAAAAGAGCCCAAGGGAAGGCACAAAAACTAGAGAACCACTTGTTCACATACTCAGTAACCCATAAAAATACTAAACTGGAAACCATAGTATATGCACAAAGGACCTAGTGTAGACCAGGGAAGACCTTGTACCTGCTGCCTCAGTAAGTTCACATGACCTTTAATGGTGTTGATCTAATCCTATCTTTTCTTTCTGTTTTCTCTCTCACTGCTTTTCCTAATCCTTGAGGGGAGAGATCTGATGAAGATATCCTATTTGAGGCTGAGTATTCAGAGATCTCTCACTCACTGAATAGTGTCAGGCTATGGGTTTCTGTTGTAATGAGGTTTCTCAGTCCCAGGCGGCCAGAGATCCCAGACCCACAGGCCTGCAGTCCCAGACCCCTTGGCCTCCCATCGCTGCTGTTAAGGCCCCCAGAAATGACTCAGATGCTTATATTAAATTCATGCTGTTTGGCCTATGGCTCAGGCACATTGCTAGCTTGCTCTTACATCTTAACTCAACCCATTTCTCATTAATCTGTTTGCCACGTGGCCCGTGGCTCACCTGTGTTCCTTACATGTTGCTCCTTTGGGCTTCAGGCTTGGTCTGTCTGACTCCGCCCTACTTCTCCTACCTATGCTCTGATTTCTCCTCCTACTTTTTCTATGGTGCCTGTCATGGGCCAAAACAGCTCCTTTATTTAAAGATTAATATTCACAGCATACAGAAAGGCATTCCCACATCAGGTCTCTGTATTTGTTCCTATCTACTTCAGGAAGAAACTTCTCTGCTAATGACTTAGCAAGGCACTGATCTCTGCGTATATTAGAATGACAAAATGACATTCAAAGTCAAAACACTTATATATATTATTTGGTTTTTTTTCTTTGTATTCATGCTTTTTAAAGATAAGTAGTATTTGTTGTTGTTTATTGTTTTTGTTTCCTATACCCCTGGGTTTTCTATATTCTGATTATGGGTCACCCAAGCAGTATCAAGCATAGTTTCCATCTTGTGGAGTAGACCTGAGGTCAGATCACGTATTGTTTGGTTATGCATAGAAGATGTGTGCCACCACTGAACTTGTAGGCAGGACACCATTTTAGATGAAATTGTTTGTGGCTGGCTTGATGTTTACATTTTTTTTTTTTGGTAGCATATAGAATACGTTGTCTACAAAAGATGATAGCATGTAGAGGTAAAGGCTCTAGTATGCAGTAGCTTTACTGCTTCCTGTTCAATGGAGCCTTGCTCTCAGTTTGTAAAGAATAACCTATTGCCTCAGCAACAACCTGGATTGTTTGAGGATTTCTATGGAACCACTTTGGCCAACAATTAAATTTTATGTAACCCAATCACAGTAATGGATCTTCATTTAGTAATGACAGAAGGCCATTTGGGACTCTGTCTCCCCATTATTAGGTGCTTTCATTTAAATAACCTTTGTATATATGTAGCAGGTTTTCTTTTGGGCCACCAACCAGCTGTTAAATCATGACATAGGGATTTCTTATTAGTTATGTGTGCTTGGCCTTATCTTATGCTTGTCCCACTAAGTCTTATAACATAACCTGTTTCCCTTCATCTACAGTTTGTCTCAGGGCTTTTAATCTTTTTTTTTCTTCAGTATGTTTTACTTTCAGTGCTTCTCATGTTTGTATGGCTGGTAACTGCCCGTCTTCTGGCTGTAGGCATGCTCCTCTATTTCTCCTTTGTTCTTTCCTACTTATCTCTGGAACTTCCACTTATCCCACTTATTCTCTCTGCCTGTCAGCTCTGTCTATCCCTCTACTGCCTATCCCTAGCTATTGACCTTCAGCTCTTTATTAGACCAATCAGGTGCCTTAGGCGGGCAAGATGAAACAAATGCAACACATCTTTACATTGTTATCAAGGATAGCGGAAACAAATGTGTAACACACCTTTGCACAGTTAAGGAGCTGTGGGGTAGTCCTTCTGTAAACTGGCAATGTGTTACTCTCATTGGTTGAGAATAAAGTTGTTTTAGCCTACAGAAATGCAGGATAAGGTTAGGTGGAACAATCAAAGTGAGGACTCAGCAGAGGAGGGGTGGAGTTAGGAGATGCAAGCCAGCCACCCAAGAGACATGATGATGGAGGACCACAGCCATGTGGCAATACATAGATTAATAGAAATAAGTTAATTTACATGAAAATGCTAGTTAGTAATAAGACTGAGCCATCAGCCAAGCATTTATAATTAATATAAACCTTTGTGCAGTAATTAGGAAAGTGGATGCATAATTATTTGTGACCAGGAGGGCAAGACTCCTGCATAGTTAAAGTAATATTCTGCAATATAGTCATGTAGCACATCTTTACATAACTGAATATTCCACATCATGTATACATTAGGATGCTTATATTTTATTAGGTTTCTCTACTATATCTCGAATAGCACTTGATTTTAGCTGTCTGCCTCTCCTCCCCACCTTTTTCCCGCTCTTGATCCTCCTGTTTCATCCACCCCCATCTGTAGGAGATTATGTTGTTTACTGTAAATAATTGTCCCACCCACTGGTTTATTAAAAAGCGCTGATTGGCCAATGGCAGGCAGGAAGTATGGGCGGTGCTACCAGACTAAAAACAGACTCTGAGAACAGGAAGCACAGAGCAGAACGCTAGAGAGAAGTCGGAAGAAGCAGAGGACAACCATGCTGTTGTAAGAAAAGGTACCAAGCCCCATGGCTGAACAGGATGAGTCATGGATTAGATGAAGGGTACAGAGCTAGAAATATGACTGGGTCTTAGGTCGATCAGCCTAAAACTATCATATGCATCTGTGTGTCTCTACAAGTCTGTGGGTCTGCGGGTCTAAACCTTGAGGCTAGGCACAAAAGTCCGGGCCAGAAACCTCTTACTACACCCATCCATCTATAACTATCTACTCTATTTTCCTTTTCTGATGTGCTCCATTTATACTCTCCCTTACTCTATACCTACTCTTTGTGGTTCTACAGATTGTAGCTGTGTTATCATTGACTTAGCAGCTAATGTCAATAGATTTCTAATGCTCAGGAAATTTCATAGTTAATTTAGTAATTATGAATTAAGTTTCTGTTTCTTATACCAAACTATAAACAGTTGAAACTAGACTTGATTCAGTACCGATCTTGTGTCTTCAGTTCCAGTGGCTGTGTTTACAATAAGTAGGCATTGATTAATGTTTATGATCATTGCTATGAATGACTGAATTGTATCTAATTCAAATCTGTTACTGTTCAGAGAGACCAAGAGAAAAATCTGAAAAGGCACATTTATTTATAGTTTGCCTTATGTCAAATAATATCTATATTACAATATGAGCAATAATTTTGACTAATCATGCATTAATAGTGCTAAGATTAAAATTAGATTAGCTAAAATTTTTATTTTATTAGGTTAAATGCTATTCATAGCTGATGTTGTACTAGCTGATAACATTAGAGGTAAAATATCCACTCAAAAGACAATAAGCATCACTATAGCTGTAAAAGTAATTGCTGACATATTTGGTGGTATTCTCAGCACCTTTGTGACGGCCCCATCTGGCCGGCTTCCTTCGAAGCCAATAGGCTCCTCAGAGAGGAATCTGTTCTCTGCATCTTAAAACTCAATTTATCGAAGGAGAAAGGTTGACTATAAATAGTAAAGATACAATTAAGACAGATGCGTATTTTTATTAAATTAAGAAACCATAGAGAAAAACTGTAAGAAAAACTGATATCCAATAAACTAATGCACTTTGCTAAGTATCTAAAATGAGTTTAAATGAAGCTACACTGTGTAGGTAGACAATGCTGCTCCAAAAAGTTAAAGACAAAATATCCAAAGTCGTTGGTTGGCTATCACACCATTAATTGTTAATCAAAGGCAGCCCTGAGATCCCTGAACAATCCAAGTGACCACTGCTTGTGGGTTGCCCACTGTAACAATTTGGTAGGAGTATATTGGTGAAGATGGTAAATGCTTTGTACATGGGCTCTGGTGGTACTAAGCTGGAATTAGGCTGAGAGCTATCAGGGTTTTGAAGAGAATGCCATACACAGCCTTACTCAGCTATGAATATTGTGTATAAGTATTCCAACAAGCTAAGCAAGACAAGCTCATAGGTACCAGAATGGCAAGTCTCTTATAGGAATAACAAACTACTCTTTGATTAGATTTAACACCTATACCAAAGGAGAATAGTAAAACCTTGTCTTTAAACATAGTTGAAAGCCTGTAACAGGAGACATCATAGGGACTAGTGGGGAAGACACTATTATTCTTTTGCTTAGAATACCGATATGATGAAACTGTCAGGTTGCCTTGTAAACAATTATGCAAATGTCCATCACTGTTGCTGTCAGCTTTAGACAGAGAAGGTCTTGTTTGTTTATTTTATTGCAGTTGTTAGTGTGGTTGCAGAAATTCATAACTGGTCAAAGTACTTAGGAAAAAATGGCGGTCCACCTATAAATCATTCCCTTAACATCTCAGGGAATGTCACACAAAAGGGAGCAGGAAGATGTAAGAGCCAGAGGAAAGAAGAGGTATTGTGGTACTCTTTCATCCTTGGAGGCATCTTACAATCTTGAACTCAAAGCAGCTTTGATCATCTGCATAAGATCTGTACAATATTGGAACCAAAGACATCTTGCAATGAAGGGGACTCGATGAATTTAAGAGATTTCACTACACTCTGAGTGTTTACAAATTATTAGTGGCTCATAGGAAACAGATAGGCATTTTCTTCAGTGATATAGCTACTGGCAAGGCATACGTGATATAATATACAGTCTTAATGAATCTCACTGTAGCACACATTTAAACATTGAAGCAAAAGAGAGCCTATTTAGGAAGAGGAAGCAGAAATCAAGAAAAGACAGGATAACAACAGACAAGTGAACATCGTACAAATACAGCATGTAAATGACATAATGAATTCTATTACTATTTATAATTAATGTATTCTAATAAAAATCATTTTAAATGAATTAATTCATAGAATTTTTTTGTGCTGGTTTTTGGATGAGAAATCAAAAGTAATACATTTTATCCAAGAAACTTACAGTGTAGAACTTTCCATTGAACATTTACAAAATTTTTTGAAGGCTTATGATTTTAAGATTGTAGATTTGGTAGACAGAGACCTGTGGTAATTTTCTAGTGTCACATTTTCTTTTCTTTTCCATTCAGCATTGTGTGAGCTGCAACAGGATGGACAGGCAGAGGGAAATGGTGCTGGAGGGGCCCTGGCAGAGCCACGGGGCTGTATGGAAATTTGTTGCAGCCTAAGATATTTAATATGTTAGTAGGACAATCTGAAGGATGTTAAAACTCTATTTTTAAAGTTTGAGCAATTATATGAGGTTTGTAGAGAAGATTATTGAGGTATTATTCTCAACTGCAGCTCTTTAGAGTGAGTAGATGATTTTTCCCTACTGATTATACTGTTTAAAAATATAAGTTCTCTTGAGGCAAACTTTAGTCATCTTATCTAATATTAAATAATTCTTGAGCCTTTATGAGAAGAAATAGAAAAGGCTAGATAATCTCTTTGGATTCATAAAGGTTATACTGTACTGAAAAGGGCAAAAGTATTTGGGCTGTATTCAGGAGGCATGTGGAAGGTGGATTTTTGTAACAGGTATTACTTTAAGGTTTCCCTAAGACAGAGAAAGAAAATGTTTCTCTGCTACAAAGACTGGGAGTATGAGAGGACAGAGACTGAAAAGGAACTGAAACACAATTCTAGTTGTTATTGAATAAAAATCTATGGCCAGATAGCAGAGAAAATCTGGAATATCAGAAAGAGGAAACAGACCAAAGCCAATTTTCACCCAGCTAAACTCTCAGGGTAAAAGCGATCTTCCAGAGTCCTCAGCCTGGCTCATTGCTTCTACAGAATACCTCAACGTTCTACAGAACACCTGCCTTAAATTTCTCCCTGCTCAATTGTTTCACTTCCAGGTTCAACTCTGCTTCATAATTCTAGATTTAAGATTAAAGATGTGAGCTACGACTGTTTGGTAGTTAGGCCTTGAACTCACAGAAACACAGAAAGATTTGTCTCTGGAGTTTTGGGATTAAAGGCTTGGTCACCACTTGGTCTTTCCCATGGTGGGAATAAAGGCCTGAGTTACCACACTCTCTGATCTTCCTGGCTTAACTGTGGGTGGATTTGTTCTCTGATATTCCAGACTTATTTATCGGATAATGTCCAATGGGATTAAATATAGACAGAGGGTCAGGCAAGCATGAATAGGCTTCATCAAATGAGGGCAACCCATTTCCTTGAATGATTACAGTTGTTAGCAGAATGTTGAGGGAGCTATCCCAGATCCAATGCCCAGATTTAAGACACGGAAGCCAACCACAGAGACCATGCAATATCAGGGGGTCCCATCTGGATCACTCAGGATGATCCAATGAAAATTATATGGGGGTTTGTGGAAATGACCAGTTCAAAGTGATTATTAAAATCACTTTATTCATTGGTATTACTGACTTTCTGAAAACTGACATGAAGTATCAGAACATGGTTTTAAATTCTATCTGTTTCTTTCAATTTAATACTTTGCATAAATATTTGCATTTGATTTCTAAATAATCGAAATATACAAGAACATCTAGAATGGTATTTCGGTGATTAATGTACATTGAGAACATTCTATAGAAACTTAGATATATACTGTGAAATGACTTCTTTATTTTTTATCTTGGCAGAAGAGAGAGTAAAAATAAATTTCAGTGAGTTTTTTTTTTTTTATAAGATGAAGTAAAATAGAAAGTTACCATCAGAAAGTGTGTGTGTTTCCTTATTACCTCTCAGATAAAAAAGTTTCACACAGTCTTGATACTCTGAGGCATTCTATTTATAACCCTGAAGCAGTCTGGGGAGCTGGCCTCCCTGGCTATGTTCCAGTTCTTCTCTGCCTTCTCTCACATTGGGATCCACAGCCATTCTTTCATTAGAAAACACAAACTTCGAAAAGATAATAGAAGCTAAAACAAAACTGAACAAATGAGAATAGGAAAAAATTACAAAACAGGTAAAAGAACCAAAGAAAAAGTATAAGAAGCAAAGAGATGCAAAGACACACAAATTCTCCTACATGAAAATTCCATAAGACACAAAGCTAGAAGAAATAATATATTTGCAAAGCATCTTTAGGTTTATATCTAAATCCACATCTTATATATGCATATGTGCACATATGTATTTAAGACTATATGCGTGCATGTATCTAGGTATGTAGGCATATGGGCATATGAGTATGTAGGTATATAGGTAGGTAGGTGTCTTAGTTAGGGTCTCTACTGCTGCGATAAAACACCATGACAAAAAAGCAAGTTGGGGAAGAAAGGGTTTATTTTACTTGGCTCACACTTCACCATTGCTGTTCATCACTGAAGGAAGTAATGAACAGGAACACAATCAGGGCAGGATCCCAGATTCAGGAGCTGATGCAGAGGCCATGGAGGGGTGCTGTTTACTGGTTTGCTTCTCAAGGCTTGCTCAGCCCACCTTCTAATAGAAACCAGGACCAACAGCCCAGGCATAGCACCACCCACCATGGGCTGAGCCCTCCATTGGTTACTAAATGAAAAAAAAATGACTTACAGCTGAATCTTAAGGAGGCATTTCCTAGGCTGAAGCTTTTTCCTCTGATGCCTCTAGCCTGAGTTACGTTGAAAAGCAAAACCATCCAAGTACAATAAGTATGTAGGTTTGCAGATATGGACAGACGTGTGCGTGTGCGTGTGCGTGTGTGTGTGTGTGTGTGTGTGTGTGTGTGTGTTTATGTGTTTGAGACATGTGGCCTAACCTTAAGAAAATTAAAATAGCATTGATTTTTATTAACTAGAGTTTATATAACATATATTACGTTAATTGATAACTCACTTTATGTTCATGTATGCAGTTATGGGTTGATATTGCAGAAAGTTAAACTAAAAAATGATAGGAAGTCCAAACGTCCACAAGCCAAATATGGGCTGAGATTCATATGAGCTCATCTGTACAACCATAGCGGGTGATTTCAGGAAAGGTTTCAAGATGCTGAGCTGTGTTTGTCTGGCTTAAAGAGCAAATGAGCAGAGGCCTCCGCAGGGATATTGATGGAAGGCCTTCAGACACACTACCAAGAAGGGATATGCTGATTCTTTTCCCAGCATAGGAGGAGTGGAAGCCATATTTTTTCTTAGCTTGATACATCTCAGGAATTTTAGCTTTTTATCATTAATTTATAAAAAGAATACAGGAAAATAAATCTTTTCTCTTTCCAAGCCAGAGAGATATTTGCTTCCCTATTTTTTCCTCTATTTTTTATCAAGTCATTCTGAACAACTTCATTTTATACATGCAAAAAAAAAAAAACAAAAAAAACAAACAAACAAAAAATAAAGATCAATGAATGGGTATTAGTGAAACCCACTGGGTTGGTTTTTATTTTGCTCCTAAGCACAATTGCTGTGTTTTTCAAAAGAGTATGCCTTGAGAGACAGAATGAGGCATAAAGTCCATGTTCTCTGATACTTGACTTTCCTTGGAGAAATGCCATTGAACAATGGAGTGACAATGAATGGCCTGTTCTGTTTGCATATTTCGCAAAGTTTTAGACTTTTAGCTGTGACAGGGTTCCAGCCATTATCTTCCTTTAACTTTAACCTGAATTAACAGCTGGCATAACAAAGAAATGATTATTTTTTATGCTTTGTCAGAGAGAACTGGCCCGCAGCCCCTCTTTATCCTGTAGAGCTATTTACTATGCTGACTATTTGTAGGTCATCAGTAGTTTGAGATTATTTTGAGGTCTAAAATACTGTTTGTGTTGTTAATTTCTAAATATAATTTTTAGGCCTTTTCTATTGATTGCCTCTTTAAAGGTTAGGTATTACCTTGTCTTCAGCTCATGGCCCAGATTTCTGAATCTCAAACAGCCATCCTTTTAAGTGTTCTGAATCGTAACTGTAGCTGAGTTAACACCATATGCCTACCTTACAGCTGCTCTGCTTTAGACTGTCATGCCTTTGCCGTGCAGTCTTTTCTCATCTTTTGCACTCTTTATGGCACTTGGAGCTTGTAGTTGAAACACCACTCTTCTCAACTACTATTTTTTTTCTCTTTTCAATATGTTCAATCACAAATTCTTTTCATGTTATGTTAGTGGCCGCCCCACCCGGAAATATTCTTTCTCCTTACATTCTGCTTTGGATAACACCAGCTTTTAACACCTCCCATCACTGTGTTTAGGAGAGTCTCTTCTTTCTCTCCATTGAGTTATTTTCTACAATCTCTGGCCCCTTCTGTTCATTTGCTTTTCCTTGGCTCCCTAAGAAACTATTAGTAAGGTCAGCTCTCTTAATCTTTGCATATCTCAAGCATACAATTATCGTGGTTTTTTTAAATAAGCAATATTTTGATGCATATGAAATTCTTTGCTGAAAATTTTAGGATTCAGACTTTAAATCAGTTTTTATAAAAATATGTTTCTTCTCTTACATGGAATACAGATAACACACACACTTAAATACGCTCACACACGTGCATACTAATGGCATGAAAATATAAAAAGGGCTACTTTGGAAGTAGAAAAGCAAGAATTTCTACAGAAGAATAAAAAAGGAGAATGAATATCATAAAAATAAGTGATATACTTAAACAAAAGTGTCATAAAACATACTTTTACCCAATGCCTATATAGTAATATTTTGAAAAATAAAAATGAACTGCCTTTCTGCAGATTCCACCAGGAGGCAAAACAAGTAAAGAGATAAGAAACAAAAAAAATTAACAAATAGAAAAAACACAAGAAAAGATAAACATGCTGATACACAAATATACACACACACACACCATAAAAACACTAAATATGGAGCTATAATAGTGAGGCAAAAACAAACCCAGATATGCCATTGAGTTAGTTGGTGGTGGTCATCTTCTTCCTTGGGATGACCTTCCTTGTTAACTGTCGTTTACATATACAGTGAAACTCCCTTGGAAGAACAGTAATTATTCCTTTTTGAGCTGTTGTCAAATAAAGATAACTTATGGCTTAGGAATGAAGGCATCTGTCCATTTATCCACTCAGCACTGGGACCTCATTGAGCTTAGACTTATGCAGTCTCTATTCATGCTGCCAAATCTGAGGTTCATATGTGTGTAAGTCCTGTTGTGTCATAAAGTTATTATACTATTTCCTTGGTATCTTTCTTCTCCACAAGCTCTTAAAATCTTTCTGCCTCCATTTTTGTATTTTCTCTGATCTCTGGGCAGTGGGGTTTGTCGATGAACTCATCATATTTTGGACTAAGTATTCCTAGTTCTCAATCCTATATATTGACCAATTTTAAGTCTCTACATTTCTTTCCATCTTCTGTGGAAGGAAGCTTCTCCGATGCTGGTTGAGTGAGAGATTGTTCTATTGGTATATCAGGATGTTATTATAAGTCATTATTGCAATGTTCCTTTAACAAAATAAAAATTGTATTTGTTTTCTCCTAGGTCCATGGTCTATCCAGTCTCATATTATTGGCTACTTAAACAGTTTCAGGTATGGGTTCCATCTTATAGAGTGGGACTTAAATCTAATCAGATAGTGGTGAGTTACTCCCACAATTATTGTGCTACTGTTACCCCAGCTGGTCATTATTATAGGTGAAATCTTTGTAGCTGGATTGGTGTTCAGTTTTTCTCCACTGATAGCAGTTCTACTTCCTATACTATGAACAATAACCAGTAGAAATGAAGGTTCCATTTAGACAGCAGCTCTAAATATCTAGACTCTGTGAGGTATGTAGGTGTTGCCTTTAGTAATAGGGTTTTACCTTTAGTCTGTGGAGAACTAACAATAGAATTAGAATTAGCCTAAATTATTTGTGGGTTTCCATGGGACTACTATGGCCAATGTATCAATTATATACAACCTATTTCTAGCACTGGAGGTTTCCTTTGGTGGTGAGTCATTTCTAGTTAGTTGGCTTTTATCTCATCCATTACAGGGTGGTTTTATTAGACTTTTTCCATATGTGTTCATATTTTAAGCTTATACTGTAATAGGTTTCATTATGGCACCTCAAAAAGAATCTCTTAAGTATAACCTGCCCCTCCCCTTCTCTTGTCTTTCCTCCTCCTCTTTGTTTAAACTTCCTGTACTTGTCTCCACCACCTGTTACTTCATAACTATTTATTTGTCTTTTAGGTCTGTTATATCTCACTTACGATGACCTTTCGTCAAGATATTTCAATTAATCTGTGAATTTAATGATTTCATTTTTTTAAAAAACAGCTGTATTGAGTTCCATTTAGAAAATGCATTTTCATTAAAAATTTATCTACTGATGAAGATCTAGGGTGTTTTTAAATTATGGCTATTATGACTCTATCTGAAATGAACATGAAGAAGCAAGCCTCAATAGAATGTATAGTCATTTAGATATAGTTGGATCTTGAGACAAATCTATTTCTATCTATCTAGGGAACCACACATTAATATCTGTAGTGACTATATACACTTCACTCCCATCAACAACGGATGAGTGTTCCCCTTACTCTACATCCTCACCACCATGAGTTGTCATTTGTCTTATTGCTTTTTGCTATTTTACAAAATGAAATTTCAAAGTATTTTAACATGAAGTTTTCTGATAACTAAGCATGTTAAGTATTTCTTTAAGTGTTATGTTAGACATTTGCATTTTTATCTTTTAACAACTCCTTATTTAGACTTGTACTCTGTTTTAATTGGATTGTTTTCTTGATGTGCAGTTTTTTAGTTACTTATTTATTTTAGACATTAGTCCTCTATCAAATATGTAATTGGTAAAGTTGTTTTCTCATTCTGGACAATTTGTGTGGTAGACGGTGTCCTTTGTCTTACAGAAGTCTTAGTTTGGTATTTTATTAATTGTTTAATAAATATAAATTAATCAATTTTACTAATTGTTGTTCATAGTGTCTATGTTTTAAGTGTTCTGTTCAGAACATCTCTTCCTGTTATTAATGAATTCAACTTTCTTCATTTTCTCATGTATAAAATTCAGTGGATCTGGCTTTAAAATGAGGTTCTTGAATCTCTTAGAGTTGAGGATTTTATAGTGAAATATCTGGATCTCTTTGCTTTCTTTTATATTCAGATACCAAACTTGATCAGCATGTTGATGATGTTTTTATCCAGGGTCTAATTTGGAGTTTTGTCATAAAAACAAAAACAACAACAACAACAACAAAAATCCAGATGTCCATAAGCTTATCAACTTGTGGGGGTTTTGGCTTTTTCATTTCATTCCACTGATAATCATGCATGTTTTTATGCCAACATGATGTTATTTTTATTACTATAGCTCCTTAGAACAATTTTTGTTGAGGCATGAGGATAACCTCAGAATTTTTACTTTTTAAAAATTTAGCTTTTTTTTTAATGCTTTCTTGGTTTTCAGTGGTGTGTGTGTGTGTGTGTGTGTGTGTGTGTGTGTGTGTGTGTGTGTGTGTGTGTGTGTTTCCATATAAAGCTGAAAATTGCAATTTCAAGATCTGTGAAGAACTGTATGAGAATTTTGATGGGAATCTGCAGATTACTTTGGTAGGATGGCCAATTTTATTATATCAATACTACTGATTAATGATTGTAGGAGGATTGTTTTCTGAAATTTTGTTCATCTTTACTGTTTTCATTGTAAAATTTTACTATTTTCCCTTCCTACTTGTGTATCTTGATATCCTTCAGTTGGTTTTTGCTCTAGCTAAGACTTTTGTACTATATTTAATATACAGAAATTGAGGACAACCTTATTTCTCTCTGTTGAGGTTGAATGGCTGTGGGTTTGCTCTAAGATACCTTTCTTTTATTGAGATATGTTTCCTGTATTTCTAGTCTCTCTATAATTTTTTTTCATGAAGGAGTTATTGATATTGCCAAAATATTACTGAATTTTGTATCTAATCAGGTGATTATGTAGTTTTTTTGTTTTACATGCATGCATGTATGTATGTTTGTGTATCTTTATTATTTGGTTTGTCTAAGAGTTCATATGGTAGATTAGTTATTAATATACATATGTTAAACTGTGCTTGCATCTCTAAGATGAAGCCAACTTGATCAGGGTAGATGATATTTTTTATGTGTTCTTAGATTCACTTTGCAAGTATTTTAATAAAAATTTTGGCAGTAAAGCTCATAAGAAAAATGTGTTTGTAATTTTTTCTTGTAGCTTTGTGTGGTTTGGAAATTACAATAACTATTTCCTTATTAAAAGAATTAAATAATGTACCTTTGGTTTCCATTTTGCAGCAAAAATTAAAGTATTGGGGTTAATTCGTCTTGGAAATTATGGAAAAATTCTAGATTTAATACATCTCTCCCTGTGCATTGTTTGGTGAAGACTTTTAATTACTGTTTCTATTTCAATAAAGTTATTTTTTTTTAAATTGCTTATCTGAGACAACTAAAAACCCACAGATCCCAAGCCCACATCAGACTAAGAGGTAAGTGACACCCCATCCAGCCCAGGCAGAGTACTGAGTTTCCAGGACCCATGCCCTGGGACATAGTCCTTGGAACCATACCTCCATTCATCTTAGTCCTAAATCCAGGTCAGCAGGACAAACCCCTGAAGGCCAGCAGCCCCAGTAAAATGCTGTTACCTGTATACCCTTAGCTACAGAACCCCACCCTATTCCCCAAACCACACCATAACCTGGCAAACTCAGCAGCAACCAGAAACTCACAGATCCCTGGCCGACATCAGACTAAGAGAACTTTAGCCCACATCAGACAAAGAGACTAAGAGATGCTCTGTCTACATCAGACTAAGAGAACAAAAAACTAAGAGACTAAAAGAATTCCTCAATTCCTATTGAATCAAGAAAAGCTATCTGAGACCCTCAGATTCTCAGCACCTACTGAATCAAAAGCAGCTACCTGAGACTCATAGTATGTCAGCACCCACTGGATTAAGAGGCATAATTGGGACACAGAATACACTACTGTCAAGTGAAGCAAAAACTCAGATTGGATAAAAAGAGGCTTTTAGAGACATAAACAAACCCAGAACATATTGTGCCAAAATCAGCTCCCTGTACACAGACAAATCCTGCAGTGATCTGACGCCAGTGCAAGAATACATATAACAACATAAAGAACAACATGGCACCACCAAAATCTGGTGGTTCTACAACATCAAGACCTGAGCATAGCAATGCATAAAAAGAAGGAAACCTTAAAAACAACTTTATGAAGATAATAGAAGCCTTAAAAGAGGATATAAGAAATTCCCTTAAAGAAATAGAAGAAAAAGCAAACAAAATTGGAAGACATCACCAAATCTCTGAAAGAAAATATAGAAATCCAGAAAACCAAACCAAGAAAAAGCAATCAAACAGGTGAAGGAAACATTTCAAGATTTAAAAATTGAAATAGAAGCAATAAAGAAGACACAAACCGGACAATGCTAGAAATAGAAAATCTGAAGAAACAAAACAGAACTATAGATGCAAGCATAACCAACAGAATGTAAGAGATGGAAGAGAGATTCTCTGGAGTGAAAGATTCTATGGTGGAAATAGATAAATCAGTCAAAGAAAATACTAACAACAATGAAGCCATAATGCAAAACATCTAGGGAATATGGGACACCAGGGAAAGACCAAACGCAAGAATAATTATAATTGAAGAAAGAGCAGCATACCAGCTCAAAGGCACAGGAAATATATTCAACAAAATTACAGAAGAAAACTTTCCCAACCTAAAGAAAACAATGCCCATAAAGATATAAGAAGCATACAGAACACCAAGTAGATTAGACCCCTCCCCCTAAAAAAAAGTCTGCTCACCACATAATAATCAAGCCACTAAACCTACACAATAAAGAAACAATACTAAAAGAGCTTCAAAGGAAAAAGACCAAGTTACCTATAAAAGCAGAATCATCAAAATAACACCAGATTACCCAGTAGTAACAATGAAAGCCAAAAGTCCATGGTCACATGTTATAAAGATATTAGAAGACTATGGTTGCCAGCCCAGACTACTATATCCAACAAAACTATCAATCACTATAGATGGAGTAAGCAAGATATTTCATGCCAAAACCAGATCTAAACAATACCCATGCACAAGTCTGGCCCTACAGAAAGCACTAGATGGAAAACTCCAACCTAAGAAAGCTAGATACAGCAATGAAACCACAAGCAATAGATAATCCCATGGTGGGGGGGGTGGCTCAAAGAAGGGAAACACACACAATAAGACAAAAATTCACAGAAAATAACAATCTCTTATCATTAATAGCCTTTCATATCAATAAACTCAATTTACCTAAAGAAAGACACAGCCTAATATGATGGATATAAAAACAGAATCTACCCTTCTGCTACATATAGGAGACACATCTCAACTTCAAAGACAGACATTGGTTAAGAGTAAAGGGTCAGGAAAAGACTTTCAGTGAAATGGATCTAAGAAACAAATTGGTGTAGCCATCTTATTCTCTAACAAAATATACTTCAAACTAAAATCAATCAAAAGGGTCCAGGAAGGTCATTACTTATTCATCTCAGGAAAAATCCACTAAGATGAAGTCTCAATCCTGAACATTTATGCCACCTACATAAGGGAACCTATATATGTAAAAGAAATACTACTAAAGCTTAAACTTCATGTCAAAACACATTCATTAATAGTGAGAGGCTTCAATACCCCGTTTTCAACCTTGGATAGGCCTACCAGACAGAAACTCAAAAAAAAAATGAGTTTAACAGATGTTATGATCCAAATGGATTATATACAGTACTTTCAACCCAAACACACACAAAAAATTAAACCTCTTTCACAGCACCACATAAACTTTCTCTAAAATTGACCACATACTCAATCGTAAAGCAAACAAATGAAAAAAATTGGAATAACTCCTTGTATCATATCAGACCACCATGGTCTCAAGTTCAACAACAAAAATCATAGAAAGCCTACAAATTCGTGGAAACTGAACATCGCACAATTGAACCAACTCTTGGTTAAAGAAGAAGTTGAGAGAGAAAGTAAAGACTCCCTAGAAATTAATGAAAATGAGTCTACAACATACCTAAACTTGTGGGATAAAATAAAAGCAATGCTAAGAGGAAAATTCATAGCACTACATGCCTACATAAAAAACTTAGAGAAATATCACACAAGAGATTTTACACCACAGTTGAAAACTTTAGAACAATTAGAAGCAAACTTACCTAGAAGGAGTAGAAGGCAGGAAATAATCAAACTCAGTGCTAAAATCAATATAATTGTATCAAAGAAAACAATACAAAGAATTAAAGAATCAAAGAGTTGGTTCTTTGAGAAAATTAATGAAATAAATAAACCCTTATCCAAACTAACCAAAAAGCAAGAGGGAGAGAGGGAGACAGAGACAGAGACAGAGAGATAGAGAAAATCTAAATTAACAGAATCAGAAATAAAAAGGGGAACATAACAATAGACACTCAGGAAATTTAGAGAATCATTAAGTAATACCTCAAAAAATCCATACTCCACTAAACTGGAAAACTTAAAAGAAATGGACAGCTCTCTTGGTACCACTTACCAAAATTATGTCAGGACCAGATAAATGACCTAAATAGAGCTATACCACCAAGGAAATTGAAGCTCTTATTAAAAGTTTCCCAAGGGAAAAAAGAGAAAAAGTCCAGGGCCAGATGATTTCAGTGCAGAATTCTACAACACATTCAAAGAAGAACTAGTCCCAATACTCGTCAAACTGTTTCATACAATAGAAACTGAAGGAACATTGGCAAACTATCTTCTGGATGCTATCTATGTTCACCATGATACCCAAGCCACTCAAAGATGCAACAAAGAAAGAAAATTACAGAATAATCTTCTTCATGAACATTAATTCAAAAGTACCCAATAAAATACTGGCCAACTGAATTCTAAATAATCATTCATCATGATCAAGTAGGCTTCATCTCAAAGATGTAGGAATGGTTCAATGTACGAAAAACTACCAATGTCATTTATCATATAAATAACCTGTATTAAACCCCCACATGATCATCTCTCTAGATACTGAAAAAGCCTATCACAAAATCCAGGAGACCTTCATGATAAAAATCTTGGAGATATCAGGAAAACAGGGAAAATGCTTAAGCATAATAATGGTAATACACACCAAGCCAACAGCTAACATCAAACTAAATGAGAGAAACTCAAGGCAATTTCACTAAAATCAGGAACAAGACGAGGCTGTCCTTTCTCCCCTTATCTATTCAATACAGTTCTAGAAGTTTTAGCTAAAACAATAAGAGAACAAAGGGAGATTAAGGAAATACAATTTGGAAAGAAAAAGTCAAGCTATCTCTATTTGTAGATTTATACATAAGTGACCCCCAATATTCTATCAGAAAAATCCTACTGCTGATGAACACCTTCAGCAGTGTTGCCAGGTACAAATTTAACCAAAAAAAAAATGATTAGGCCTCCTATACACAAATGATAAAAGAGCTGAAAAAATTAAAGAAACATGACCCTTTATAATAGCTGTAAATAGCATTAAATATGTTGGGGTAACTCTAACCAAAGAAGTGACAGACCTGTTTGACAAGAACTTTAAGTAACTGAAGAAAGACATTGAAGAAGACAAAAAAAAATAAAATAAAATAAAATTGGAAAGATTTCCCATGCTCCTGAAGAAGGTAGGATCAACATATTAAAAAATGGCAATCTTATCAAAAGCAATCTACAGATTCAATGCAATCCTCATCAAAATCCCAACATAATCTTTTACAGATTTTGAAAGAACAATACTCAACTCTATATGGAATAAAAAGAAACTCAGTATTGCCACAATAATCCTATTCAATAATAGAACTTCAGGAGGCATCATCATCTTTGATTTCAAACTATACTACTGATCTACATAATAAAAGCACCTTGGTATTGGAATAAAACCAGACTTGTGGATCAATGGAATTGAACTGACAACTCTGACCATGATTCCCACACCTATGAACACCTGATTTTTCACAAAGATGCCAAAAAATACAATGAAAAAAAATACTATCTGCAACAAATGGTATTGGTAGAACTGGATGGTAGTATATAGAAGAATGCAAATATATTCATATCTATCACCCTGCACAAAACTCAAATATAAGTGGCTCAAAGACTTCAACATAAACTCAACTATATTGAACTTTTTAGAAAAATAAATGGGAAATACCCTCCAATGTATTGGCACAAGTGACCACTTTCTACATATAAAGCCAGTAGCACAGACACTAAGAACAATTAATAAATAGGACCTCTTGAAATTGAGAAGCTTCTATAAGGCAATGGGCATGGTCAATAAGTCAAAATGACAGCCTAGAGAATGGAAAAAGATCTTCGCCAACCCAACATCTAACAGAGGACTGATCTCTAAAATATATAGAGAATCAAGAAACTAGAACCCCCAAATCCAAATAACCCAATTTAAAAATGGGGTTCAGAGCTATAAAAGGAATTTTCAACAGAAGAATTACAAATGGCTGAAAGACACTGAAAGAATTGTTCAACATCCTTATTCATCAGGGAAATGCAAACCAAACAACTCTGAGATACCATCTTACAACTGTTTAAATGGCTAAGATAAAAAACACAGATGACAGCCTATGCTGGAGGGAATGTGAAGCAAAGGGAATATGCCTCCATTGCTGGTGGGGGTATAAACTTGTACAGCCACTTTGTAAAGCCATATGGTGGTTCCTCAGAAAACTGGGAATCAATCTCCCCAATGATCCAGCAGTACCACTAATGGGCATATACCCAAGGGATGCACATTCTTACCCCAAAGGCATTAGCTCAACTATGTTTGTAGCAGCAATATTTGTAATAGCTAGAAACTGAAAATAACCTAGATGCCCCTCATTGAAGAGTAGATTAACAAATTTTGATACATTTATACAACGAAGTACCACTCAGCAGAAAAAATAATGACGTTCTAAAATTTGCAGGCAAATAAACGAATTTGGAGAGTAACATCCTGAGTGAGGTAACACAGGCTCAAAAAGATAGACATGGTATGTACTCACTCATAAATGGATGTAAGAGATAAAACAAAGAATATCTAGGCTGCAAACCACAACCTTTAAGCAACTTGTGATCAGAAGAAAACTTAAGAGAGACATCCAGGAATCCCCTTGGGAAGGATAATTAGAAAAGATCTCCTGGTAAATTGAGCTCATAATGGGGAGTGAGCAAGAGGAGATGGTAACAAATCATGAGAGAAGGAGATGGTTGAGTGAGAGGAGCAACAGAGAGGGAGAACAAAGAATGGATATCTTGATAAGGGAGCCTATGTGGGGTTAGAAAGAAACCTGATGCTAAGGAAACCTCCAAGAACCAACAAGATATATCTGGATAAGAATCCAAGCAATAGCAGAGAGGATGCCTAAACTTCCCCTATAACCAAATGAATGGCCACCATAATTGCCGTTATAGAAGCTTCATCCAGTAATGAATAGAGGCAGAAGCAGAGATCCATAGCTAAGCACCAGGTCTAGGTCCAGGTCCAAGTCCAGCTGAAAAGGAAGAAAGGAAAGAGTATATGAGTAAAGGGACCAGTATCATGAGGAGAAGACCCACAGAGATGACTGACTGGAGATATTGGGAGCTCACTGATTCAGAAACATTGCTGAGAACCTTCGTGGAAAAGAACTAAACCCTCCAAAGGTAGACTACTATCAAATGGCATGGGTATTAGGATCAAACTATGTTGCTGGTGCATGAACTGACATCTTGAAGCCCATTCCCTACAGAGGAACACCTAACCCAATCTTAATACTGGAATAAGGGACTCAGACCTACCTCAACCAGATATTCCAGACTGAACTGACCCACCTTAGGACTCCTTGCCCTCCTTTGGGGTGATGGGGTGAGGAAGGACTTGGAGGACCTGGGAGGAGGAAATGAAGCAAGAGCAGAGGTTGATACAAAAAAATTTAAATAAAAAGAATGCTTATCTGTTCTTAATTTAACTTTATATAAAGAAATCTATCTATTTCTTTCAAATTTTCTATTTTAGTGAAACACGGATATTTTTTATTTAAGAAATTTATTTTATTCATTTCATGTAACAACCATAGATATTCCTCTCATTCGTCCTCTCACTTCCCCCATCCTCCCTCACTACCCAACCCCATCCCTCCTCCCGAAGGCAAGGTCTCAAAATATATTCTTATGATTTTCTAGATTTCCTTGCTGTAGTTGAATTTTTCTTTGGGCTTCCAACCAGCTCCCAAAAGACAGGAGGTGTTTATTAATTTTGAATGCTTGGTTTTACCTTAGGCTTGTTTCTAGCTAGCTCCTTTTTAAACTAGAATAACCCCACTTTTATTAATGTATGTGTTGCTCCAAGGCTTATTTGCCTCATCTATATACTGGCCACCCAGCTTTCCTTCTTCCTCTGTATCTATCTGGCTGGCTCCCCTTTTCTCTGTACAAACTCCTTTTATATCCTTCCTATGGCTAGCTGTTGGCCATTCAGGTTTTTATTAGACTAATCGGGTATCTTTAGCAGGCAAGGTAAAATAGCAACATATCTTTACATAGTTAAACAAACACAGTGTAAGCAAATGCAACATATCTATATATAATTAAATAATACTCTACTTGACAACATTTTCCCTTTTTGTCTGAATAAAAAGGTTTAGATTTAGTATAGATATAGACTATATGCAATAAAAACATTTATCAAGTAAGAATTACATTTACAATATCCAATCTATTTGAATTGGGCAAATTTGGAGAAAATACTCCATTATTTATCTTATCATGGTGAATCCAAGGTTCTGTTCCTAATTCACCTTCTATCATAACTAAGGAAAACTGTAACTATTACTAGCTAGTCTTCAATTCCACCAAAGATCCCAGAAGCATATATTATTACCTGAGTAAATACACAGTGCAGTGCAAGTCATTTTCAAAAGTATAGAAACAACAGAGATATCTGGCTGCTTGGATAGTTATCAAAGATTCCTCTGTGATGTTGAAGCATCTGTCTTTGGCCTACAGGCCTAAAATATGTTGCAGAGTTTTCTATGAAACAGAAATTTTGAAGGACTGTTTCGCCTTTCCTTGGAAAACTTCAACAGTCATTTTTCTGTGTGTTCTGCATGTCCAGTTTGAATGATATGCTCCCAGAAGTTGAGATAGGAAAACTTTCTTGCTTATTTGGCTAGGTTTGCCACAATGAAAGCAAACTCCATCGGAAGTTCTCTGACACCCATTATTTTTTTGTAAAGCAGATTGGTCCTTCCAGGAGCAGATGTATCTTGCTGTCATGAAAAGTGTTGGGTTATTAAACATCTCAAATGCCATTTTTTGTAGGCCCATGAAGCATTTGAAGATGTCCTACCTATCTAAAATTTATCTGTGTTACCTTGAAAGTATATATAGTATGACTGACTACAAGTTTAATTATTATAGATGACTAAGTAATGACCTGCATTTCTTAACTATACATTATTTTTTTTTAGTGAGCTTCATCAAAACGATACCCCAAACAAGAGAAGAAACACACATACCATATAACAAAATAACTTTAAATTTGTATTAATATAGCAAAACATATACCAGTGTAAAATATTTGTGGTTGATAGCTGTCTTTTTATCTTATGTTCCTAAATGATACTCCTATGTCTCTCCTAACTGATGATAAACATTCATAACACATGGAATGACCAAAAATCCACCTACCCCTCTTCTTAGGAATGTGGTAATTATATTCTATAGATGGTTTCCTATTTGCTAGGGGCAATGACATCTTTAGGGAACTGTGAGAAAACTGAGATAGTAGACAAGTCTGGTGAACACTAGTTGTAACATTTGTTATAATGTATTATTTATATTGTAGGGTTTTTTTCTTGGTTTATTTCTTTATGTCTACAGTCAGGATTTTCCGGCAGTCTCCCCCATCAAAACTGATCTCTATTATGCTAAAAGATATCCAGAGACATTTGTCTCCAGTGGGGGGAAAAATATAACCTCTTTCCCAACAGAATGGTTTTTTTTTTTTCTGAATTCTATTTTAAAGTTTAAGACATTCATAAAGTATCTAGTGTAGTACTCCCTTTTATAAGCCAACATCTCTCAGCAGCTGTAATTTGATCACCATTTAAAAAATTCAAAGTCAACAAAGTACCATACAGGATCTGTGTTGTATTTTCCATCTGTACATGACTTTTCCCCTTTATATTATTTTATGACCTCTTTAAAGACCTTACTTAACCATTTTAAAACTATTTCTTTTTTTTCCCCATTGCTCTCTATACTTTTTTGTTTTATTTTATTTCTTAAGTGCCTATGCGCATTTTTAACACATTGTAACCTGTTTAGAGGGTTTTGTTTTTTTTTTCTTCCCAATCTGGACCTGCTTTACTGTGCATTTATACCTTTAACTGACCACATGAGCCAAACCTTAAACTCACTGCATGGCTTTTTTCTGGCAACTGGGTTCTATCACACATAGGTTTATGGAAGCCTGTGCACCAACTTTTAATTTTTTTCTTTGTATTGTTTTTCTATGTGTTTATTTCTACTTATTGATTTTTAACTTTGAGTTTAATTATTTTTTTTTTACAGGGACCTTCTTGGTGTTATTTCTTACTATTGTTTTATGGTTTTAATTGTGCTATTATGGCACTAATAAGCAAGCTCTCCAATGCTTTTATATAAGCAATCAGTGCTATGAATTGGGTATTAGAAACAATTTCTTTGTGTCCCATAGGTTTGAGTGTCTTATGTTTTAATTTGTGGTCAATGCATAAAATTATTAATTTCCTTCCTTTTCATTCAGCAGTGAATCATTAAGTTTCTATGGATCTTTGGAAAGGGTGGTGACTGTGGGTTGCCTAGTAGAGGATGTTTCTGCAGACCGGGGAGTGGATGGCAGAGAGAAACAGAAATAGGGTAAGACAAAAGGCTGAGAGGAGCTTTAGAAAAGCTTTATCTAAGGGGATAATGTACAAGGCAAGGAGTGGGGTACACAAAGATTTAGAGGTGTTATGGAAAGATGATCCTATATGTAGGTTGCAGTGAGCCTATGGAGAATTACAGGGAGCTAAGGGAATTCTAGCCAGGGAGAATTATGGGAGTACAGGAAGGTTAGTGTTGTCCATCTACTTGACTCGTTGCCATGTGTGACCACTGGAGTCCTGGCTAGAAACTTACTGTAGGTATGTGGAATGATAGGAAAGACTGGAGCTGAGCTAAAATGGGGAACTGAGAGGATGCACAGAGAGTAAGAAAGCTGAGTTCACACCATGGATCAGCAGAGTTCATAGGTAATGGAAAGATGATGGAAAGGCATGTCCCTGCCAGAAGTCTGCTTCTGGGATGGGGGTGAGACTGGGGAATTATAGTGATGGGCATGGGGAGAGTAAACATTGTCTACCTTCTTCCATGCTGGTGTTGCCCCTGTGTTCTCAAGCAGACAGTGTTGCTAGATGTGGGCTCGTGAGACAAAGAGATGGGGCATGGAAGAAATTGTGCCACCTCAAAGTTCTATTTAGCTGCCACAGAATGAAGGTAGAGATGAAGACCCTTGCATGTGGTCAGCTACTAAGTTAGGGATGAGTCTGAAGGAACTGTCAAAGTAGGCAAGAGAGGAACTAGAACTTGCCTACTTGATTTTAAGACAGAGTGACAACTGGCTTTCCAGGCACGAAGTGTTGCCAGGTATAGGAGGCTGACATAGTTGTTCTTTGTCTTTATCAATGTTAATGCTTTTATCAGTCAGTGTAAATAGTGTAATGGGAAATATTGACTAAGAGGAATAATTTGACATGTGAAACTCTTTTCAAAATTTTAATATGAGTCTCTACTTCAGCACTGTTCTTTCTTTGCTTTCCTTTTTTTTTTCTTCTAATAATTTCTCATCTCTCTAAGACATGATAAGCCCAGCCTATCCCGGGGCTCACTATGCATCAGAGATTGTAAATGTTGCATCTTTCTGATTCTCCCCTTCTGAGCTATATCTCCAGCCCACATATACTTATTCCAAAACCCCACTCTTGTAAGTGATTTAGCATTCTTTTGACCAAATTGGTCTAAATTACTCTGTAATGTTCCCAGAGGTCCACAGCATAATATGACCTTTCCTTCATTCTGTGAATGCAGTCAAGTCTAATCTCATGAGCCTTGACACTTTTTGCTCTGCTTACCCTGAGAGGCTTTTATAGTCAGCATACAAAGCTCCCTTGTTTGCCTAAAATAGCATGTTTGTGTTTTCTTCAAGTCCTTCTGGGCTGATTTATGCCTTACCACATTTTAATAGCTGTATAATGCCACATATAGGTTTTGTGGCAAACAAAGTAAATCATGCCTCTGTTTAAGAAAATATAAAGAGTAGGAAGATTGTAATTGTTCTTCCGTTTACTCAGAAGGACTGACTAATCCCTTGAATGTGTTCACCAGTAAAGCATGGACCAAGTCTCCTGGTATTAAATGTAAGTTGGGAAAAGTTCCCACAATAAGGAGTGGCTTTAAAAAGTCATCTCATGTACCCAGAGGTTTTTCTTATAAGTAACTTCTGTGACACATTTTGCATTCTCTATGTATTTCTTCAGTTATTGAGAGGCTATTTTTATGAACTTCTTTGTAGGGTTCTGCATCCTTTGATTACAGGAGTCATGTGACTTCTTTGGGGAACAAGGTCTGTGAGTAACAGGAATGGTTCTCCTGTGGAAAGACCCTGGAGACCCTGACCCACTTGGCAAGGTCTGATGGACTGTTTGTTTAATGATTTTGGGCATGACCCTGGGAATATGTAGCTATGTGCTCTCCTTGACTTCACCAAAAGTTTAATAGTATATATTTGAAGCCGTGAAGTTTAATAATATATATTTGCTTAATTGTTTTGGAAAGAATGATTTTAACCATGAGAGCTTTAAAGAAAATCTACTAAATAGATGATCTCAAAACCTAATGGGAACATTCAAGGAAGAGGAAATGACATAAAATCGTACAAATCCACAGTTCTCTCACTTCTAATAACTGTGCCAATACCCTAAGAAGTGAAGACATAAGATGAGCAATAAATGGTGTCAACTATTAAGAATAATTTTCCAAGTTTTATATTTGAAGGATAAAAATCTGATATATTTCAAGAGATTTGATAGTAAAAAATATAGAATGGATTGTTGCAGCTTTCGCTGATGAGTTGATTATGAGAATTCAGACCCTACCACATGAAAATGTTAACCACAAAAGTATCTCTGGCCCTGAATAATGTTGTAACCACATGTGCTGCCAGTAGGGCACACTCTTTTACATGTAGATGTGCCTAGTTAGAAAAGTTCATTTGTAGGACTGTCATACTGCATATGCTTCTAACAGTAGAGATATAGATCAATGAGGTAAGATAGAAGATGGAAGGGGTAAGAAGCAAGAAACAGACTGGTGATTGTTGTAACCAGTTTTAGAAACATAAGAAATAAAAACTGATTATAAAACTGTTCATGTAGACTATTAAAACTATATGAATAAATACAGGCAATTCTATCCAGGGTCATTTGTTTGAATGACAAGTGGCCACAATTTCTACATGTTAGCAACTCAACACATCCATTCCAGGTTCACCAACTCATCTGGATCAAGGTTTCCAGCACCGTACATTTTCTCTTAGTGAGCTTAGTGTGTAACTTACTTTAACTCAACATAAAATAAGATTCTCAGTCACCCAGGCAACTCTTCTCTTCTTCCCTATGAGAGTTCTTTCATGCCATTTATTCAGGCAATAGACAATTTGTTTCCCTTAATGTGCACTTTCATTTCCTTCATAATGCTTTGATAACTTAAAGCTAAACACTATCTCAAAAAGAATATGTAAATTGGTTTCTGTATTTAATGATACTTCACATAATGGTTCTGCGAACATATGTCAGATGATTATGCCTTTACTCTAATAGCATAACTTAGAATGCCTTGGAATTTTCTTTTTTTAATCAAGATTCTAATTTTTTGAAAGTTAAATGATACAATCAAAATTCTCAACATTTTGTTTTCTGACTAAACAATGAAATTCTCTGATTGTTTCTCTCTTTCTGTAGTTGCTGTACTTACTTACTTATGTATATGTACATATGTAGATATGTGTGTGTTAAAGAAAGTTAAGCCCTTTTAATGCACCCATATCAAATTCAAATGCCTATTTTCTCTGTTTTATTTTGGGTTCTTGTAAATTCACTGCAGCATGAAAAGATCTCATGTATTTAATTCAATAGTAATTAATAATGCATTTATAAGGGAAACAGACATCTATGCTTGTAGAAGCAAAATACTTGCTGTAGTGGTAGGGTTTCTAGGTGCCGAGCGGCCAGAGACCCAGACCCTGCCATGCCAGACCTCTAAGCTGCCCAGCCGCCTGCTCAGGCCCCCAGAAATGACTCAGATGCTTATATTAACTTGATGCTGTTTGGCCTATGGCTCAGGCACATTGCTAGCTAGCTCTTACATCTTAAATCAATCCATTTCTATTAATCTGTCTGCCACGTGGCCCGTGGCTCACCTGTGTTCCTTATATGTTTCTTCTTGGGCAGCTGGCTCAGATCTGCCTCTGACTCTGCCTTTCTTTTCCTACCTATTCTGATTCCTCCTCCTACTTCTTCTATGGTGCCTGTCATGGCCCAAAACAGCTTCTTCATTTAAAGGTTGAGATTCACAGCATACAGAAAGGCATTCCCACATCAACTTGCTCTCTTCTTCTATGATGTAAATAATAGTAATTTTTCAAGATTCATTGATGTCTTAGTACATGAAGAGTAATATTTAAATAAATAAAAAGGGAAACCCCCAGAACTATTTAAGATGCGTATAGACCAAAGTAAGTCAGTTAATTAATTTTCAAGTTTAGATGCCTTTAAAACTGAGTGGCCATGTGTATCATATTTGAGCAATATGACCTACTATAAACATTAGGTAAATTAAATGACATTAGTTTACAAGTTATCCAAGATTAACTCTTACAGGAGAATTTAATGTATATAAAAAAATGTAGCATTTAAACTTAATACATATATTACATTTACTATTAGTAAACATAGACATTGCAGTTATTTTCATAAAATAATATATGATGCTAGATTTATATAATTCATGAATGCTTACTTTGTACTTATTTATAGTTGATGGTATTACCATATTCTGACTTTTTTAAAAAAAAAAAAAAAAAAAGAAAGAAAAATGAACTGAAATTTCCCTCTCATGCTGATTAGTGTACATTGGTCTGGAAGGTACCATGTTACTGCTAGGAGAAGATGTTACCAGTATGCAGCTGTGTACTTTGCAAGCAACAATATCAATTTTCTTGACAAGATGTGCAACTTGACATAGTGGTTATGGGAATAACCTTTGAGTAGACTTGAGACCTGCTCCATAAGAAAGAAATTGAGTGAGGAGCTATAAAACTGCAAAATAAGAAAGTCTGGGGTCCTGGGTGTGGGGAGCTTTTTATTGTTATTGTTGTTGATTTGCCAAAAAAAGCATAGTGCCAAATTGCATTTTAAATATTTATGTTCATATTCATAGACAAATACCATTCTCAGCCTTTACAATGAAGCTTCTTTTTTAATTTCTCTGTAACTAACACAGAGACTCATGGCCACTCAAAGAGCTGAAAATAAATATCTTTCTAATCCATAGCCTAAACAGGAAGCTCTCAAACACTCAAGGAATATTTTGGAATAAGGGGATTAAATAATTGAAAAGTTAGAAGATATAGAGAAGGGTTGTGAAACACTGTATTTTGGGAATGAACTATTACATAGATGCACTTAGAGCAGCTATTTCTATTTACACTGGGAAGACTGGAATTGTCAACTCTTAGTCACGGATTACAGACGAGGATCATGGGACCATAGACATGTCTGGGGAACTCTTGGCTATTGATGGCTGCTGGGGAAACTGGAGTCATTCTATTCAGTTTTGATGTCACTGAGGACCACGCCATACTCCAAATGATAGTTACACATTCATGATTTCATGGACAGCTTCAGTTAAACTCAGAGGGTCACAAAACAAGCAAACAAAAATACATGAATGGAGAAAGGGACTGACAGAATAATCAGTGTGTATGTGTTTGGCTGTTAAGAATGTTTTTAGTAAAAGAAACAAACCTTTAAGTGGTTCTAACAAGAGCAACAAAGCCCCCCCCCCCTTTTTCCCTACATACATTCATAGCATGAACAGTTAGGAGAACAAAAACTTGGTATCTGTTAAACAGTAAAGTCTGGAATCTGAAGAATTTGAAGCAAAAGAATTGGATGGGCTGAGGTTCATGGTAACTACCAAGCACCCTAATGATTCTATGTACCTAATACTTAGAAAGATAGAGAAAAAATACTTCTGTATAGGCTCACTGTAGACGAGATCTATGGCCCTATATTCCTTTAAACAGACATAAGTCTTGGCTCGGGAATCTGGAACTGAAGCAAGATATTGAAGGAACTATTTCATTTCAGGGATTCTGCTGAGGCCATCCAGGGCCACGATCTGTCCTCTCTCCTACACAATAAAGAGACAGAATATTAAAGGAGCAACTGAAAATTATGTGGTTTAGTTCATCTCAGTTGCACTAAAACTTAACTCCTAAAGTTAGCTTGTCTAATGTATCCTAGAACAATGCTTTGCCCAAATCTGGTTTTGGAGGTTCAAACTACAATTTTGAATGGCCTACATTAGTGAAGTTTGCTATAAGAAACATTACAAAAAGAAATAGTTCAAAAGTTATCCTAGAAAAAAAAAACTGAAGAAGAGACATCTCTGAATTTGTATTTCTTTTTTCTATGTAGCTTACAGGATTTATCTTTTCTCTCACAAGTTTAATTTTTATACATTTTTTTCTAGCTCTGAAATCTCTGCAGCCAAAAATCATAGAATTTTCCATTCCTCACCAAATCTTGGTTGCCTAATCAAATCTACAAAAGTGGCTAATCCATCTATGTATAATCTACCTCTACAGTGAGTGTATTTCTTGAGTGACTTATATGGTCTCCACTCATCATGTTTCAGTAAATGCAGATTGGTTTGGTTTCTTCTTCAATAAGCACATCCCTTTCTGTATCCTGAAAATAACTGTCATTACTTCATATAAAATACTGAACTTATCATCTTTGCTCTCATAGATCAGACCAAGACAGAGTGAAATCACTAAAGCTTGTGATTACAGAGTCAAACTGAACTGTAAAATAGATCAGTTTTCAAAAAATAATGTGAGTTTCACAACAACTATTCAGAAAGCTGAACTTCATCTCAGATCTTCTTGAATCATTCACAATGTAGCTATTTTATAGCTCTGCTATTTTTTAAGAATCACTTTGGGATATTTGTATATGTTTAACATTAAAGCCTACATTTCCCCCTTCCCTGTCCTCCCTCCAACCTATTCCAAGTATTACCCTTCACTTTCTCTTAAAATCATACTTATTCCCCTTAATTTTTATTGTTTCATATACACACAAACCTAAATACATAAATATAACACTCTCAGTCTGTTTAGTGTTGTATATATATATATATATATATATATATATACATATATATATATATATATATAAAATATAGAATCATTAGGGTGCTTGGTAGTTACCATGAACCTCAACAATCTCACAATAATCACTAGTTGACTATAGCTCTTCGTGTAGTGTCAGGGCCCTCTGAGATTCTACACTTAGATATTAGCATGTCTGCTGAAATTGTATTTATTCAGGTCTTGTTTAGGAAGAAGAGTATAGCTTCTCTGTTATTTCTGGGATACACACTATCACAACACGCTTCCTAGTCCTCTAACTTTTATATTTTCTCTGTCTTCTCTTCTATAATGTTCTCTGAGCCTCAAGTTTAGGGACTGTGTTGTAGAGGGATTAGCTGGAGCTAGGCATCTATGATTATTTTTTCTATGCATTTTGACAAGTTTGGGCTTTCTATATTCATCTCAACTTCTTTGATGACAAGCTACATTTATCTGTGGATATAAAGATAACTATTTAGAATGTGCTTGGAGGATATACTGGTTTAGTAAAGTAGCAGTACTATGTTCTTAAAGGCTTGTGACTTCACTAGCCCTGGGTAGTTGACTAGATTTCTAGTACCAGGCATAATTTTCTTCCTGTTGAGGTGTCTTACATCCAATTACCTAGCTGTCAGTTACTTCCAATATATAAATGTCACTATTGCACTTTAGGAATATCTTGACAAGCTAGTCATTGCTGTGGTTCATAGGCATCATCACAGCTTGGTAGAACAATTGATTATTTACCCCTTTTTGCAGCTTTCATAGTACCTTCCAGTATTATAAAGACTAGGGCTCAGAAAAAGGCATTCCAATCACATCCAGTTTAATTCTATGAGTTTTGTGTCCACAGCACATGGTATCTTCAGTAATAGGGACATCTTGAACTTTGTGGAATCAAGCAATGAAGATAGAAATAGCCCAACATGTTTTAGTTCTATACTCCCTGATCAATAAATCTAAAGGATGCTTCTTATTCCTTGTACTGGGATATTGGTTAGATAGTCTATAGCTCTAGCAAGGAGGGGGATATTATCACCATAAATGATATAATATCATTGAAAAGTGTACACTTACATGTACTATATATATAATTTCAGGTAAATATAGAATAATGTGATTTGCTATGGTCTTTTCATATATTGTTAGTGATATTTATCCCTCTGCTTTCTCTCATTCTGTACTGACCACTCTTTCTACTCCAAGCACCTCAGGTTTTTTTTTTTCATTTCCTATTCTTATCATTTGTATCCTCCATTTTTAAACTCCAATTTATTGGGATTGTGCTCTATATGAGTTTTTATTTTTATCCATGACCAGGTAGAAATCATCTATCAGTTTCACCAACAAGATGAGCTTGGATGCACATTCAAATTTTAAACGGGTACTCTATGGCCAGAAGGTCAATGATATTCCACGAAATTGACTTCAGCAATGCTGGCTATATATTTTATGTAAAAATTATTCTTTTAAATGTCTGTTGCTAAACCTCAACCTATTCTGTATGCTTGAAAAAACTTAGACTATCACTTTCTGGCTCAGAAAATCTCACTGGTGCCTAAAGCTTTTCTTAAATCCCACAGTGCTGAGTGTGTGCACAAAAAGCTGCACTAGTAACTGTAAATGGAAGTCATGGGATTGGCAGAGTTTATCTGGCACATGATCTAGGATAACTGACAACTTCTCTGCATTCTGAAAATAAAGAAAGGCTGTTTCAGGCATGCAGAAAATATTTCCCAGAATTGAGGAGGGTAAATAAGTCTCAGGGGCTGGATCCGAGCCTCATGATGTCATGAAGATAGGCTCTCCCAGGACATAGGGAGGGCAGAGCCAGCTGCCAGCATTACCCCTTGGTAGCTTAGCAGTTTATGATTTGTCTCCTGTGGTCAGAAATCACTGCAAGTGCCCTATTGAAAATGTGCAAGAAGCCAGGTTCAGATTTAAAAAAAAAAAACTTTTAAAAAGGTACAATATGTTGGAAAAGGTACTTAGGTACTAAAGGAAAAAGAATGAATATAGATGCTTATAAAAATAAATAGTTTTAAAATAAAGTATTTGAAGAGTAAAGTCTATTAAAATATTAATGCATTTAAGGATAAAAAATTATTATAATAGAAGAAGTTTGGGTTTTTATGGTGCTTTGTTAACAATGAATTCTTAAAAGCTAATGAACAGTGAATACCAAGTACTCAGAGACATTTGATTATGAAAGGGGCTGCTAAATCAAATGAGCCTATACACTTTAGAGATGTCTTGGTTTCAGAATGAAAGTTAGGAAATGTGTTGCATTGAGGGAGAGGCTGTTCTTTTATTTCCACAGGAAATAAAAAAAAATATGAATTTATTTCAAGTTAACTGAGATCAGAATTGACAGGGGGAGACCTCCTGAGAATCTTGGCTACCAACATGAGGGAAATGGCCAAAAATGGCTACAAGACAGATGACATATATGCTTATCTCTTGACATGGGAATATCTCTGAGACTGGACGAGACATTGTAGATCTTGTTGGTTAAAGAGTCCTCATGACATTATATTACAGTTCGGATATCTAGTCCAATGGACTGATAAAGTTGACAGATGCCTTTTACTAACTCAAACATGAAAAAAAAATTAGCTGACCTGTGCACATTTCATATTCCACATTTGTTAAATACAGTTAAATATGTCACCTTTAAAAGTTTATATGTTTTTAGAAAAAAAAAAGGACTAGATATTAATAAAGACAAGTAACCCAGGTAATCCATGCTCTCAGAATGCTGTTGTTGCAGTTTCCTCAAAATTAATTGCAGAAAATTTTAAAGCTGATAGCTGAGATTATCTAGCCTCAAAGACTCTCAAGGGATTTTAGATAAACTCTACTTTTCCATTACACAGAGTCTAAATGAAAAATAATACAGCTAGCTCTCCCAGAACGTAATCATTACCCCAATTTTCTCAGGGTACCCTCAAAATGCCACACTCTCCACAGACAACAAGATCTAGTATAGAGAAAAAGCACCCACATTTTCAATTGGTAGGTGGACAGTTTCTATAGTTCAGTGGATTTTTTGCCATTGTTTGAGGGGGGCGTTAATTGAAAGTTATTATTGGTCATAGTCACGGAAAAATTATCAAAGAAGATTAGATTCAGAGATCTGGTTCTGCAAAAAAGAGGGATAAAAGAAATCATATAATAAAAGGTAAGATTATTGAATTTACTTTTGCATTAAAAACAACTATTAGTATCAAACATTCTACATTTATATGGGTTTTTGTATGCTGATACAAATTTAAGGTTATTTTTGTTTTAATATTGTGTGTGTTTCTACTCTTGTTTAAGATAGTACACTTATGCAAATAATTTTTATGCAAATATTTTACTGCAAATATTTAGTCCGGGAAGTTATTATTAAAAATTATTCAGGATAATTAATAAATACAGGTTATTAATTAGTCATCTATAATAATATGTGTAGTAATGTCAACCAATGATATATTTAGAGAGATGATCTTCAAATAATTCAGAGACCTACAGAATATGGCATTTGAGGTGTTCTAATAACTAAAGGCTTCTCATGACATTGAGACAAGCCTGCTCTGACAGCATCAATTTACTCCAAAAAATGACAATGAACATCAAAGAACCTGAATGCAGAGCTTACTTTTATTGTGGCAAAGTTAGCCACTGGATAAGAAACTGCCCTTGCCTTGACTGCTGACAAATTAAACAAGCAGGAAATAAAAGAAAGTGATTGGCAAACTTTTCCAAGACAAGGTAAGACAGTCCTTCAAAATTTCTGCTTCACAGAAAAGATTGTCAGATATTCTAGGCCTGTAGGCTAAAGATAGATGCTCCAACATTGCAGAGGAACCTTGGGTGTTTGTCCAAGCAGCCAGTTGTTTCTGTACTTGTTTAGTTTTGGAATGTGCTTGCTCTGTATTTTCTGTTTAGTTAGGTAATATTATATACTTATCAGGTCTCTGGTGGGGCTAGAAGACTGCTGTGTGGTATTTAGATTGTGTTCTGACAAAGAAAGCTTGATTGGAGACAAAGAGTAGAGCCAGACACTAGCTGACCTAAATTAACCATAGAGATTTGGAGGTGGTAGATAGAGAGGAGACAAGAGGCAATAAGGCAGGATGGAGAGAGGATGTTGGCCCTTAGGACAAAGGAACAAAAGAGGTAGAAGACAACTGGTAGCTGCTCCCTTCTCTGATCTTCCAAGTTCTTACCCTGATATTTGACTTCCAATTTTTTATTGATAAAGATTAATTAGATTAATGCTTCAGAAGACTAACAGTTTTTCTTGTTATTAAGTTCAAAAAAATCTTACACAATATATATAAAGTTATAAATTTAGTTTATCTAAAAAGATGTTTTAAGGTCTACAAAAGTATATTTAGGATAGTAATACAAGTTATTATAGAAAGTGGCTTAGGCATAAAACTTTAATCATTATAAGATAGATAATAGCTTCTCCAAATAATTCTTACTTGATAATTATTTTTATTAAATATAATTTTATTTTATTAGAGTTAAAACCTTTTCTTTTATTCAAATAAAAGATGGAAAATATTGTGGTTTATTTGTATACTGTGTGAAGACGTATTGCTGTGATTGGTGTAATAAAAAGCTGAATGATCAATTGCTAGGTTGGAGGTATAGAATGAACTTCCGGGCAGAGATAGAACTCTAGGAAGAAAAAAAGGTGAATACCCTGTGGTGAGATTCAAGTGTCAACTAATAAAGTCCCAGGACACTTATTCAAAGTCCCAGGCTCCTGAAGGGGGAGTGGCCAACTCCGTTTATAAAGGGCTGTTAGGAGCTAGCTAACAATGTGCCTGAGCCATAAGCCAAACAACATAAAGTTAATATAAGTGTTTGGGTCATTTTTCAGGGCTTAATCAGCGGTGGGTGGCTAAGGGATCTGGGGCTGCAGGTCTGTGGGTCTGGACCTCTGGCCGCCCAGGTCTAGAAACTTCATTACAACAATACCCCAGCTAGAATCAGAGGGTAAAGGATGGATAGTACAGAGATGAAGCAATGCCATGTGGCAGAATACAGAATACGCATGTCTATTCTTTAGAAATTACTCAGTTCAGGAATTTTACTATGAAAGCACATAGAGATTAGATATTTAGTAATGTACATAAAGAATATTGCTAAGGCATTTATTTATGCTTTGCTATCAAATATTCCCTTTATCTTATTGCTAAAATTATTTCTTAATTTTTTTTTTTTGGTTCAGATGATGATTGTGTAAGCTTGATCCTAACCCCAAAACCTGTTTCCTTAACGTGCACTTGTCAATTATCTGTATTCAGCAATGTTGGTCAAGCATTCCTGTGTATATGAGCATTATGGATGCTTGTTCTTACAATCTCCTGGACTGTACTGATGCTGCTCCTTCATAAACCATGCTTGGTCAATATGCAGTTCTTTCTGATCTCATTCGATATATCGAACTCAGTTCTCAGAAATGTAAAACTTGTCATGTAGGAAAATAAAGTTTTTAACTGATACCTCGTATGTATTGAAAAGGCTTTAGAAAGAAACATTCTAGGGAAAAAATAGTCATTTTAATCCTTGGTACCTTCTTTTCTTATACTGGGATTTGTGTGGAAAATGAGCAGAACACTGATTTAAACCTGAAGTTATGAATGACTAAGGGGAATATCAGTTATTGAGCAGCTTATCTTTCAAGAAAAAAAATATTTTCTGTTTCTTGCTGCTGAACACAAATAATAAAATTCAATGTCAGGTGCATATTTGTTCAATTGTGCTATGGAGCAAAAACAATGACTTCTGAAGTGTCCATCTCTGTAAGACTAAGACTGCTTTATAAAAGGTGAATGCTCCCACTTTTTGTTTTCCTTTGGTTTTGGTAGTGCATTTTCTCTGCTTGTGCTTCAGAGTAGAATGCTGAAATTCCTTCCCAGATACTTGAATGATAATCACTGCTGATTTTATTTTCTTTTCATTTTGCTGGCCACTGTAGCATGCATAAACCCTGTGGGTTTGTTCCTTATAATGGAGGTCATGCAGCTTTGGTCCCACATGATTCTTTGAAAATCCTGTAAAGAGAAAAGCTGTACTTTCTTTTTCCTGCCAAGTTGTATTAGGATATTCCATTATGCACTGGCATTTGAGTAGCAAACCTAGAAGATGAATGTGTTCTGTAGGCGTGGATTTCAAATCCCACTTGGCTTAGAAGTGTTCTGCAGAGCAGAGAGTATAATTTACTTGAACAATTCTAAAATGGCTCCCTGCAATGCATTGTGGTTGGTGACCCTTTGTTTTTCCCAACCACCTAGTGTAATGTGTTTTGTTTGATTGTAAAGATATATTGAAATGACCTTTCAGTCCCACAGAAACAAAGAGAGTCATTTCTGAGGCAAGGAACAACCATTTAACTACCTAAATAGCCTGTCACCTTCTGTTTATTTTTGCCCCTTCCCTGGGGAAGATATCTTCAATGAATTCTATGCATACTTATTTTGTTTTAATTTGACTGTTAAGTTATTGGTTTACCTTTGATTTTTTGATTTGATATAATATGCATAAGTAAGAGGTTTCCAATATCTCTTTTCATGTCTTTCTACACCCTAGATAGTTGAGCACTTAGTAGCATACATTCAATACTTTTAAACATGCAATTAATATGCAAAATAAAGTTAGAAGAAAATGGGGTCAAGAAAAGAAATACTTGGAAAATTGCTTTAATTCAAAGACTATTGGCAAGTCTATAACCTAATCTAACATGGGCAAATGATAGATGCTAATTTGCATTTATAATGATTAAATTTGGTTGCCAACACAACCAATTGGGTTAAGAAACACTTAAGGGATTAGATACCCATGGCTGGTGTGTCTGTGAAGGCATTTTCAGAAACAGATCATGTGGACTCTGAAGTAATGTATAGATGATCATCTTTGTGTATTTATAATACCCTGGTATTAGTGTGAGGTATTGAAAGCTAGAAGATATAGTCAAGTGGAAGACACAAGTCAGAAAGTGGTAGGAGGATGCCCTTGGTTATAATTTGCTTCCTTTTTCTGCTTCATGTTACTACAGGTGAGAACTCACTTTCTGGAATGCTGGTGCAAATGACCATAGAGAGATTCCTCTAAAACCACAAACCTTTCCCCTAATTAAATATCTTCAGTCAGGTAACCAGTCACAGCAAATTGTTTAGAGTGTGGCATACTGTTCCTTAACTGCTTACACTAAAATATGTAAAGAAAAAAATTCTTTTAAAAGAATGTGTAGCGTAAAGGTAAACAGGATGTAAAAATTAGAAACTTAAGACTATCTCTGTAAAAAGTGGAAAAGCACATTTAACAGTCTAAAGCATAAGCAGAGACCAGCTAACAATGAGATGTAAAGATTAGTGTGGATGATAGCTGGGTGCTATTTATCTAGGCAATAGGAGAATAAACCTAAATGCACATTGAAGATATTGGGGATTAGGAAGTATGTCACCGAACACATCACAAGCCCAGTGTGTCTTCAGGGAAGAAGAGGCTAAGAGCAGAGAGAAAACAGATTCAGTAAAGGGGCTTGGAATTCCCATGACACTCAGTGCTCAGTGCTGGGGCTTGCTCAAATCTCTGCCCTCTGCCTTCCAAGTCTTTGGCTACTACAGCTGCAGTCCTGGACTAAGTTTAACTTAGTTGTCCAATGCTTACTTGGACAAAACATGCACTGAAACACCTGTATCCTCCAAAGCTTTAAAATGGAATGTTCCCACTTCGGTGATCTCACTCACATCATTGTGCACAGGGAATGAAAGGTTTAATTCTATCTTCATAATAGGGTCATTAACTGGCTTGGGATTTTTTTAAACTATATGATTGTCCTGTACGTGTTCTACCACTTTATTTTAAAATCCTGCTAGCCATCAGACTTTATGGGTGAAGATCTAAAAGGAAATTCACTTCAAATGAATCACTTTCTGAATCTTAACTATATATTTAGAATTAGCTTTGAACTTAATTAAACAGTAAATTTGATGGTATAATAAGTCAGGACTTTTCAGGGTTATGGAAATGTAATATATATAGATATTTTAACAGTGTAATTCTGATGTGTCAAAAATTCTTCTAGGTATGTGATAATATTAAAAATGATTATTTAAGAGGTAAGTGGGATCTGGAAGTTCATGAGTTTAAGATTATTAACAAAGTTATAAGAATTGTAAGGAGGTCAACTTTGGACCTGTGAGACTTTTTTTAACCACCACCTTGCTATTACAAAAGAAATAAAGGGAGAGAGAGAGAGAGAGAGAGAGAGAGAGAGAGAGAGAGAGAGAGAGAGAGAGAGAGAGAGAGAGAGAGAACAGTAAAAGGTAAAAGAAATTCTTGTGGTCACACACACATGTGTACTCTTGTTCAAAGGAGTATTATTTGAGGAATACCTTGCTACTTTTGAGGAAAAAGACAGATACCGAAATAAGTTCACTACCTGAGTTTACATATAAAATTAAATAAAATGTTAAAAACATGAAAATTTTTGTCTTCTCTGTTATAAATATTAATCCCATAATAATATTTAAGTTGTCTTCTTAAGTTCTTGCTTTATTCTGTATCTAAGTGATTCTACTTTGCCTCCAATGCTCTCTAGAATGCAATTAACATGATATTCTTTTGTTTGAATCTCATACTAAATATACGTGGAATAACATTTAATTACTACTAAATCAATATTATGCATTTAAAATTAATTATACTACAATAATTGGAATTCTAATAAGGAAAAGATCCCCTGCCCAATGATGAATTTGGGATAATACGAACAAAACTGCGAAGTTCTTTCAGCTAGCTGTCTTGATAATGTAAAGATAATGTGTGACTTCTGAGCTTTAAACATGATTTAGCAATTAAGAGCACCTGCTGCTTTTTCAGAGGATACAAGTTTGCTTCCTAGCACCCACACTGGATGGTTCACAACATCCTGTAACTCCAGCTCCAGAGGATCTGATACCTTCTTTGGCATTCGGAACACTCCAATATTTCTCTCTCACACACACATACACACACGTGTTTCCGAATTCTTGGCTTCCTTACAAAAAGTACTGAAAATAAGGACTCATGTAGATTTAAACAAACAAAAAAGTGATAAACTATTATTTGAAACACAGCAGCTCAAGTGAGAGACAGTGCTGAAGGGATCTGATTATTTCCAGTCCTTCCTTTTATGAGGTTTGAGAGCAGGAGGAGATTGGTTCCTAATAGCATGGTCAGTTCTCTACATAGGCAAAAGGATTAAAGGATTAGACTATACAATCAGTTTTTCTACTATACCTGTATTTTCTCAAAATGCTTCCATCTTTAATCATCTGAATATCCAATTATGCGCAGGCATAAGATGATAAGTAGGGAATTCTCAATAAATGTCACTAGAGCATGACATTTTGACATACTGAGAATATTGTATTTTAAAACTATCAGGTCAGAGACATTGGCAGGTTCCAGGGGCCCGTGATGGCTTATAGAGAGACATGCCGTGCAGACAGCGCTCAGGAGGGAATTTGACTAGTGTCAGAAGAGGAGAGAGGGTAGAGAGAAAAAGGGCACAGTGGCCTTATGGGAAAGGGAGGAGGAGAGAGAGGAGGCAATCATGCAGTGGGAACTGAGGGGAGAAGCAGAGGGAGAAGGCTGACCTGCCTTCTAGGAATGGACATTTTTGCATGCTGCAGTATACAAACAGGCTACAGGCATAGGATGATGTACTGTGAGGACCCTGGGTGGGCCAAGATATTGCCTTATTATTGGCCAGGTCCGCAAGGGATGGGTCTGAATGCTAATAGAGTATGTACCCAAAACCAGTTTAAGACCACTCAGCCCTTCTCTTCTTTATACCTAGATAATGATTATACTTGAATAGAAACTCTAAATTTGATTGTTTCCAGGGACATAAAATTTTCTACAGTAATTATGAGATAGTAACATGTGTAACTCAATACAAGTGGAAGGTTTAAAATTTGAGCTTAATTGGGGCATTGTTTGACGGTGTGTGTGTGTGTGTGTGTGTGTGTGTGTGTGTGTGTGTGTGTGTGTGTGATAGTGTATCCATGTGATGGATCTAGACTGTCATTTTCATTATTACAAGAAGAAAGGAATTTATAACCCCAGACCCAATCAGTGTACCAGGCTAAACTGTTCCCTATTGTGGTGATATATTGATTGAATTTCTAAGAAATAAGGATTGCCTGAAGATCAGAGGAGAGAGCCAGCCATAGAATTAGCCAGAATAAAAGTCAGAGGATGGTAGTACATAACTTTAATACTAGCACTCAGAAGGAAGAGGCAGAGATCTATCTGGATCACTGTGAGTTCAAGGCCATGCTGGGATACATAAGATTGATCCAGTTCCAGAGAGAAACAGAGCCAGATGTTGCTCAAACCTTTAATCCAGCACTTGGGATTGCATGCCTCTATTCCCAGTACTTGGGAAAAACACATACATACCTTTAATCCCAGCACTAGGAAGTTTGAACCTGAAGTGATTTGGACAGGTAGAGAAAGGTATATAAGGCTGGAGGAGACAATTTGCCCCTTCCCTTCCAGCTGAGGACTCTGAGGCTTTCAGTCTGAGGATCATCAAAGGGATAGACAGGATCTATCCCTTTCACCTGAGGAATTGGATGGATGAGAGTGGCTGTGGCTTGTTCCTCTGGCTTGCTGATCTTTTGGTTTGTCCCCAACATCTGGCTGTGTTGTTATTATTATTATTATTATTATTATTATTATTATTATTATTATATTGCTATTATTATTATAGGACCAGTTAGGATTCATGCAACACCCTGTTCTTGCCTTATGTATTTTAAATTCCATATTAAAAGGTATAAGTCTGTACTTTTGTAATAATTTTTGTAGTTTATAGTCATAGTTTCTTTCCATTTATCTCAAGTTAGAACTTATATCTATAAGGAAATAGAAAGTGTGGTTCCTTCCCTTAGCATCAGAAGATAAAATTCCTTCAAACACCACTGTCAGGCAGCATCCAGGGTGTCCCATAAACCAGACACTTCTAGCACTTACTTTCCGTTTTTTTCTTTGTGATCTGAGGAGACAGAGCAGATGTTTGACTCTGCCTATGTAATGAGGCTTCCTATATTTGTAACAGACTATTACCGTCATTTAACTGTGCAATGTTAACACTTGTAACCATAATGCACAGATAGACCCAACTTTCAACTGCTGGAATTTAAAAACAAACAAGAATCCCTGTGTGCTCAGAATACAAAATAAAGCTTGGGGCATCTGCTTTAGGAAGTCGATTGTCGGTAGCTTTGTAAGATTGGTTTCCAATAAACTTAAGGTGGCAATTAGGTTTATAATCACACCTAATACACCATGGCATGATGGTCAAGTGTCATTACTTACGGAGAAACTTGCCAGTGTTTAGGACATTTATTTCCATTCTTATCAAGGCAAAAGTAATATGATTGCCTTCCTCAGACCTCTCCAACACCTCCAAAGAGTCAAGATGCCCTGTCACAGCTGTGTATATAAGACACCCTGCTTAAAAGCACCAACCCCTACTTAAAGTATTTTCCCTTCTACTTCTGAGGAAATGTAAACTCCTCAAGTGTAAAGGGTTTTTGAGTTTTTTCACCCAGACATCAAGGCACTATGTAAAATGTGCCAGCTGCCAGTAATTATTGAATTCCTCATTTTAAATTATATACTTATTTAAAGACAGAGTGTCACTGTATAGTTCAGGCTCATGACTTCATACCTATGACCCTCCTGTCTCTGCTTCTTTGAGCAGGGATATTGCAAGTGTACACACCCCCACACACATATTTAACTCCAGCATCATCTTCAAGAAACCCTAATAGTTATTATCAATTCACTTTGTATGTTCCTTTCTGCCATTTACAAATTTTGTGTGATAGTTGGTTTTCCAAGTTTTGGGGATTGCTGAATCTTAGATTGCTTTGCTCCCCAACCTGGAGCTTCCAGTGGCAGAAGACTTTGTTCTACACTGTTTCAATCATATCACTTTGAAAATACTCCTGTGCAGAACACTAAGTGAAAAAATAAATACTAAGCATTAAAGCCTCATCTTCTTCAATAACTAATATGAGATTACACGCTAAAATTTTGTCCTATTTTTAACCTATCAAAAGATTGAGCTGTTGAGTGGTTAGATCCATTGTACATAGCTCTAATGGAACTGAAACAGACCAAAATTAAGTTTTTTGTTTTCTTTTACTTCTGGCCAGTTTCACCCCATTTGAATGTGTTAATATTCTGTATTTCTTAGTGAGAAACTGGAATTACTTTTTGTCATTTAGTGAAATATTTCTGAGTTTTATACATTTTATACATTTTATTATTTAAGCACACTTTTTTGTCAAGTTTTGTTTTCCTTGAAATTTATTCTGACTACTGGACAGTAATTGCCTATGCCTGATTCTGTAATTACAGAATAACCTAAGCTGGTTTGGGGGTTTGTTTGCTTTTTTTGTTAACTTGACTTAAACTAGAGTGTTCAATGAAAAACCTCAGTTGAAATAAAACTATCTCCATTGGATTTTATGTAGTCAAACCTGTGGGTCATTTTCTTAATTACTGACTGATGTGGAAGGACCCAGCACATTGAGAGCGACGCTCCCCAGAGACAGGATGACTGGGGTAGATAAGAAAACAAACTGAGCGAGTCAGGAATAACAAGATATTAGTGTTCCTCTTAGGCTCCTGGTTCAGTTCCTGTTTCCTGGGTGTGTGTGATGGGGGGAGGTTTCTGTCCTAATTTTCCTAAGTGATTGTTACCTCAGAGCTGTAAGCTGAACCAAGCCTTTTCCTTCTCAAGTAGCTTTTAGTCACAGTGTTTTATCAGAGCAATAGAAACAATAAGTAATTGAGATGGCTATTCTTAGTTGTCTTCTTGACAATATTTGGAATTAACTAAACCTCAAGTGGCTGAGTAAACCTCTGAGGGATAGTTTTCTTCAATCATTTGAAGTTGGAGGATCCACTTTGAGTCTGGATCTTTTGAAGAAGGATCATATTGAATGATGATTCACCTTTAATACGGGCCACACCTCCAAGCGGCAGCCTACATAAGGGACATGGATAAAGGAAGCTATGACGCTGTTCCTGCTTGCTCTGGCTTTCACCAGTGAGTTGACTCTGTTCACTGGAATTAGAGCACATGTCCTTCAAGAATCTTGTACATACAGAAGACCAGTGGGTACTTTCAGCCTCATGAACTGAACAACTCCTGGATTCTTGAAATTAAGGTTGTTAGACGGCCATTGTTGGACAAACTGAATCACAGTATGTAAGGCATTCTAATAAATACCCTTTTACTATATAGCTCCATCTCATCAGCTCTATTTTTTTAGAGAACCCTAGCTAATATACTAATATAACAACATGTCTTTCACATAAGTAGGTACAGTCCTCACCGATACCCATTAGTCTGTTTTTTCTGTTAACCTCTTCTGACTGGCTTCTTAGTGGTTTTCTTTGGGAAATACTTTCCTCTGCAGTAAGATGCAAACATTATAATAAACTTCCTTTGTGTACCAACCCTCTCCACCCACACTATCTCTAAAATAGCATGCTAATAGTTACCATAGGCACAAGAACTAGAGATTTATCAAAGTTCTCATGACTGTTTCCATGGATACAGTTCTTATGATTAGAAATAATAGGTAGATACATAGACACATAGATACATAGAGAGATAATACATTATAAGCACCTGTGTACACATGTAAATTAAAATATTGATATCATTACTGTAGCTGAAATGTTAGGCTTATACTGCTTTTATTATATTTTCTCTAATGATTCATTAATTTTATATGCTGTGTATTTTTAACACCTGAATTTCACACACACACACACACACACACACACACACACACACATGCAAAAAAACACACACACACACAAACACTCAAACAAGTAAATATAGTTTTGTTTGATATTGTGGGTTATACATCTGTCAGCTCAACTGAGTATCAAATTTAATAATGTAAAAACTTATTAAACAGAAATGTTTGCCTTATTCTATTCTTTGTCACATAAATAAAAATACTTAAATAGCTATACAATATAATGAATTAAGTATTATAAACAAATATGATTTAAAACCCTTATTTCCATTATTCCTTTCCTTTGCTCAATTTCTTGTCCTGTCTCTCTCATTCTGTCTGTCATTCTCTCTGGTGTTTGAACTTAAAATTAGTGCTTTGTACACACCATACTCAACCCTAAAAACTAGATTTCTTTCACATTTTTGTGAGTATTTAAAGTTTAAGCCATCTTTGGGTGACATAATCAATGTCTTCAGTGTCTCTCCACATGCCATACTCAGGGATACTGGAATCACAACTGAATTGGAAATGTCAGCTCCTTCCCATTTTGATTGCCTATCATTCTTTCTTCCCTAACCACTGATATATCTCTAGGCCTGTTTTTCCTTTATCTGGTGTTGAACTTGAAATGTGTCTGCCTCAGCCTCCAGACTAGCTCGGGTTCCAGGTCTGAACCACCTAGGGCACTTGTTTTTATTTTATAGTTATTTACATGTAGCTGAACAATTTTTCAGTTTTATAAAAATATCAAATACCCATAAGTTTTCAATATTTTATATATTGTATTGTCATTGAAGTAAATGTTTTACAGAAAATTTCAAGGTAATTCTTCCTTTAGAAGAAAAATCCACTATTTGTTTTATATACATTATCCAAATTATGATTATTAATTTATTACCTTCTTTTGTATTTCACGCTACATCTTCCAAAACTCATTAGCTTGTTACTTAAAACTATTTGGTCTTGTTATGTGATTAATTATTTTAGCACTTTCTTTCCCTGTCTCTCTGTCTCTCTCTCTCCCTGTTTGTCTACCTGGCTGTAGTAAAAACTTTTGGCAAAACACTCTAGGAATGAGAATGAGTTTCAGGTGTCACCTTAGTTCAAGTCCTAAATGTAAATGAAGGCTTTTGGAATCATTCACAAACTTAGCTTGTAGCTCTATGTAGCAAGTGCCTTTCTACTTGTACCAAATCAGGTCTAGTATCTCATCACTTTCTGTTTGGTTGTTGTTTGCTTTTATTTTTATAACCTAGGTTAGATCTCTTATGATTAAGGACAAACATCTGTTTCATATTCTTTCTCATTATTACCTATATCTTCTCATTGTCAACTACAAAAGTTTCATGTTAACTTTATTAGAAACTTAAGCTATTAAAATCTAGCATTGAAAAATAATCTTATATTTTGCTGAATTTTCTATTTTGACAAAGGAGTGAATTCAGTTGTTAGAAGTAACACCTTGATGATCTTATCACTCTGCATAAGTAGCTCATGGGTAGGACACATTCTTGAAGGTATGAGTAGCTTGTTCTTCTTTTCATCTGACTATTATTCCGTATGAAGGTCCCACATCATGCTTATTCACTTCTTATTAGCTTCTTCCCAGTATTTGATCTTGATGAATCACTATAAACATTAAAGTGCAGGTAGCTGCATGAAGATGAATTTTTACTTGGGGAGATTAAAGTGTGGAAGCATGGTTGTTTGAAAATCTATTTATTTTTGGTAAACTGCCAAACTGTGAGTAACTGTCTCATTTAACACAGGCATTTCTACCTCCTGCATAGTATTTAATGTAATTCCCATTTCTCATTTGATCAATTTTGATAGATGCATGCTGTTATTTCTTTGTTGTTTTAATCGGCATGTCCCTAATGATAACTGTAAGTCTCCTTGCCTGTTAATCTGCATGTGTATATCCTCTTTATTAAAGTATATTTTCAAAAGTTTTGAGCATTTTGCAATCCTGCTGCCTACCATTTATCTTTTGAAATTTTAGAGCATTCAACACTTTGTCAAACATATACTTTCCCCTTATAGTTGTTTTAATAGATCTTTAATATTTATTTGTATTTATATTATGTGTGCTTGCTTGTGTGAGTGTATGCTACCTGTATTCATAGGCCAGTAAAGGGTATCAGATGCCATGGAGCTGGAGTTATACAGGAACTTAGGAGCCACTTGACTTGGGCACTAGGAATTGAACAGGAATCCTCTGGAAGAAGAGCAAATGTTCCTAAGCCCCAAGCCATCTATCTGGCCCTTTAGTTAGTGTTTTTCATATAACAGTTTTCAATTTGGTAAAAGTCAAAACTGCTTTTTTTTTGTGTAATACAATAATCTTTCAATCACAAAAATAATTCTGCTTTTAAATATTTTAATGCTTTGCATGGCACACCTAGCTTCCTGTCTATAATACATTTAAAGTTAATTCATTTATGAGACATTTTCATCTGGGTTAGAGCAGGGGATCATAGGATGAACAGTGGCATAGAAATAAGAAGTCAAAAATTCTACAGCAACAGCAGCATGGAAGCTTCAGGAAAACAAGAAGACCGGGCTACCTGCCGAGTGACTGCCTTCAGCACAGGGCACGGCTCTGATGCTTAGCAACTAACTGTAAGGATACTTTGAGTAAACTAGAGAGAACAGAATTTTTCTCCCCAGGAGTCATCTCATGAGAAATGTACACTCAACAATATCCTTCACTGTGACAGCTTTCCCTTTGGAATTCATGGTAGAAGTCAGAACTTTCATCAATTTGGTTTGGGTTAGAGTATTGTTTTGCTTTGAAAATGGGCAGAAAATGGATTCTGACTCATAGGCAGAGAAAAAGGATTTTTATCAAATCTCATGGCATATTGCAATCAAGAAACACATACAACTCTAATCATTCTGTTTTTGTTGGAAATATTGTGTCTGTGCACACTTTGTGATCCAGTGAGGAAAACAATTTTCAAAGAACTTGTGGGACAGTAATGTGAACTATACATTTCCAAGTGTGTAATATGGTTGGTTTCACTGCACTCTTGTACTCTCTGAGACATTCTAAAGTCTCAGAAACAAGGCCTAGGCTCCTGCTGTGTGTCTTTCATATGAGTACTTGTGAGTAGGAGGCAAGTGGATCATTGTGAATCCAAGACATTTTGAGTTCTGGAACAGCCAGGTTTAAACACAAAGATCCTGTCTTTAAAAGCAGGGAAGAATGGGTGATGAGAAGCCTGAATGACGGCAGGGCTTCTATTCTGACCACTGACCTATGCAGCTCAATAAGTCTCCTTGAAAGGCCTAGTGACTATACCCTCAAACTATTGCTTTATTTTAAAACATAAAAAAAAACAAAACTTAAGTTGTTGAAGACATTTTCAACTGTTAGTGCATTTAAATTTAATAATTATATTGTTATTTAAGGTCTCAATGAAGGCTTTGTTGCTGTTAGAGACAAGTCAGTGCTTTGTAACCTGCCATTGGTATTCCCCTGGTCATCCTCCTGCCTCCCTGCTCTCAGGTCCTGGAATTAGAGTTATGTGCCACCTTGTTTGATAAAATATTATTTTCAGAGTGTCAGACTTTTGAACAGTGATTCAAAACATTAAATAAGAAGAAGAATGGGCCAGTAATATGACTCAGCTGTTAAAGGTAGTTGCTGCCAAGCCTGTTGATATCAATTTAATTTCCAGGCCCGCATGGTGGAAAAAGAGAATTGGCTCCCAGAAGTTGTCCTCTGACATAGGGACACTTTGGTATGTGTAAACTCACACACATGTGCACATATATGTAAGGAAACAGGTAGATACGTAAGCAAACAACACTAAATAAAAACAATAGTAACAACAGTGAAAATGGTTGCTGAGCACCATGTCACACACCCGCAACTTCAAAACATGGGCAGTCGAGAATGACTAGTGCGATTCTCAGGCGAGCCTGGGCTACAGAGTGAGACTCTGCCACATAAACAACAAAAGAGCAACTACAAATATAAAAACAAATGATAAGAGAGTGCCTCAGAGGCAGAGCACTTGCTGAGCCATCTGGGGTCTTCCCAGTGGGGGGTTCCTGAGGGACCCCAATGTGACAGAAGGGATCATTTGATCTGAAGGGAAAGGTAGATGAAAGGTTGGGAAATATAAAAAAAAAATCTAAAGAGGAAGGAAGAAAAGAAGGGGGGGGAGTTGGGGGGAGGGGGTACTAGGAAGAAGATCAGAAGAGCTTCCTTTTAATGGGAAGCTGATAGACAACTGGAAGACACCAAAGGCCTTGAGGATAAGATTTCAAAATGTATTATTGAAATTCTGGAGGATCTAATCAGTTCTAGTCTAAATTCTATTAATAATTCATGATTGGTATACAGGAACTAACTAGTACTACAGGCAGACTCGGTAAATGTGTTGTCAGTGACGTAAGAGGACACGTAACAGAAGGTAACTTACAGTCAGTCTCAGCAAAAGCTGATACCATGAAAACCATCAAAATGACAAACTCCCCCCAAATCGGACAAATTGCTGTAGCCATTCAGTATAACCCTGAAATCAAAATGAACTTGCCTGTTTGTATTGGCATTTAAGTTAGGAGTAAATTGACAATGAGAAACATAATTATGAAGCTGAAGAAATAAACACAACTCAAATATGATTGTACCACCCATGTATGTCTCCCTGTGTGACATTCGTATCACATTATATCCATTGCATCCTAGGCTTCTATAGGCCTATAATAACCAATGCATAGATCTATGGAAATGATGATAGAAAATTATAGTACTAAGTATGGAAAGAGCACTTTGAACTTGAAGGATTTTTAACCACAATATATATATTGTGACCAAGTGACTACAACTTCACACTGTGCTACAGCATTTAATCTTGCATACAGAGTAAATACCTCTTTGGTGAGGGCTGACTGACTTATCTTACACCAAAGGAGTAGAAACCTCCTTTTTATTCCTGACCTGTCATCCTGCAGTAGATTTAATTTCAGGTGGGAATGATTTTCCTGTTTATTTAATAGAGAACAGATGATATATTGCCCAATATAAATATGTTCAATGATGTCACACAACTTCCACAAAGAAGAGCAGAAGTCAGCACAGATTAGGCCTCACAATATCCAAGTCAACAATTAAATATCTCAGGGATGGCTAAAATCCAGGAATCTATATGTCTAGTTAATGCCCTTAGCATAAATATAAATGAGGGTTATATTGGCAGTTAAATTATGATAAAGAAGCAATCTAATTTATCCAGAAGATAAGCCATTTCAGAAGATGATAGACTGTGTAGGGAAAGCAAAACTGATTCTGAAAGATAATAAGTACTTTGTTTGAATTGTGTATTTTTTTCTTTCTCATCAAATAATTATTGTCAGAAAATTTGCTCATTCAGGGAATGTATCCCAATAACATTTAGCAATTAAAACAGTAAGAAAGAAAAGTGATGAGAAGCATGTCAATAGTAGATTGCTTTAGTTACTGTTAACTACAGCTTCAGCTTTTTTGGTATCTGTCCAGGAGATCCTCATCCCCAGTGTGCATCTGCTGGTAAAGGAAGAATGCCAAAAACATAAGAAAGGAACCCACGGTGCCAGTGGAGTTCACCAACTCTGGGGCAGCTGCCTCCTCGGCCTGTGCTCTCTCTGCTGATTCTGCAACCTGTCTGTTGTTGCTGCTACATCAAAGAGAGGCAATGAAGAGGCAAGAATTTACAACTCTTGATGATGAAAAGATTTATCAGTGTTAACAGATACAGAGTAAACTTGGAAAAAGAGACATTGTAACTGTATCCCATGTGCTCAAGAAAGTACAGGGGAGTGTGGGAATGCATTTGTGTACTGTATCTTTAAATAAAGGAGCTGTTTGATGGGTCATGGCAGGCACCATAAAAAAGGTGGGAGGAGAGTCAGTTCAGGTAAGAGAAGGAGGGCGGAGTTAGAGGCAGACCGCGCGGAAGCCGCCCAAGAGGCAACATGTAAGCACGGGTGAGCTGCGGGCCACCACGTGGCCTAGATTAATAAAAATGGGTTGATTTAAGATATAGGAGCTAGCTAGCAATATGCCTGAGCCATAGGCCAAACAGCCTGAAATAAATAAAGCGTCTGAGTTATTTCTGGGGACCCGGGCGGCGGCTGGCGGATAAGCAGTTCCGGCGGCAGGTCTGTGGGTCTGGGACCTCTGCCTGCACCAGACCCGCAAACTAATTACAACAGGGGAGAATAAATAGAAGACATTCCCAAGATGGACTAAATCACCTTTCCAAATGCAATCTACTAGTTCAAGATCAGAATTTCCTGGATGTAATTAAACCTTGTGAAATACGTAAGAAAGATGACTGAGCCATCATCTAGCTGAGAAGGAAGGTCTGAAGGCAACCAGAAATTAATTGAGAATTGTGCAAGTGAATTCCCACAAATAAAAAATGGAGCAAAAAAACACTTAAATCATGTGACATGCAATTATTTTTCATATTTGATGAAACAGTTTTCAAATTTCAAAACAACTTAGCCATAAAAATTAAGGAATAAACTGTCCTACAGAATCTCATAACAAACTGTGTGTAAAGTCAATGATAAAAAGGACATTTAAATCCCTGAAAACAGCTCATAGAAACAAGGCCAAGGAAGACAGATTTCTTAACAGAAGCAGTGCATTCGATGAACTGTTGGGAATATTTAGGACAAAGAAATCTATCTTTTAAAAACAAGGTGATAGGAAGGTACTTCCTAATTTTAAAAATTGCTGAACTTACTCATTACCAGAAGCCCTCGAAGCAACAAATGAAAATAAAAGGTAATGGAGGTGATGTCCAATGCAAATCTGCATCTGCCTACAAAGGCAAAAAGCTACGGAATCTGTGAATGTGAGGGTACACATGAAGGCACTTCCTCATTGAACAGCCAGTTTTAAATATAACTGCCTAAGTAAAAAACACCACCAGGGAATACGTCTGTAAAACAACAAAGAATTAAAATTAAACATTATGAATCACTAATTTTATATCAGAAACAGAGTGTTATCATTGGAAAACACACCATGAAAAGTTAAAAGTACCATACAAACCCCAAAGGACTACTACAATAGTATAGCAAAAAAAAAAAAGTCATAGCTAAATAGAAAAAAAAAAAAAACCTGTAATAAAATGTTTTATTTTTCACAGAAAAAAATAATAGAAAGTAAATAGAAGATAAGTATAAAATTGTAAAATGGCAGGTTTAAATCATGTCATTCAACATAATATTTACCAAAATAAAAGGCAGAGATAATAAAATTGAATAAAACTGACAAGACTTCAACTGCAAGCTACTTACAGTGAATCTATTTTAAATGTTCAGACAAAAATAAATTGAATCAGGGTATAGAGAAGATATGTATGTTACCATGATCTATTAAAACTAAGATGTTTTTATAAAGGCCAGGAAAAGCAATTTCAGATAAATTATACTGTAGGAATGGGAAGAATTAGTTCAAAGGGGACAAAGTAATCATTCATACACCAATATCAGAAATTCAAAAGACATGAGAAAAGATGGTTTTATCTGACAAAAGAAACAGAAAGTCACCGGTGATGGCTACTTCTATACTGTCATCTCAGTGACCAAGAGAACAGTTGAGCCCATTGTCAACGAGAACATGAATCTCAATGATGCCTTCTACTAACTTGACCGAAGCAGTATTTTTAAATCATCCAACTCATTAACTGCAGAACATTTCTTTTAACTGTATTGAGAAAAATCTTGCTACTCATGGATAACTTCAAATTGGAAACTGAAGAAAAAAATCCACCTAGATTGGCAGACAGGGTTGAAACAACATAAAGGAAACATTAATTTTAAACAGGAGCATTAGATATATAAATGAGTCTTGGCCTCCTCAAGAGAAAGTAGCAAGGAGCCAAGGAGCAAAGGTGACAATTAGAATGAAGGACTTGTAGCATGAGATCAGTTCCCAGGAAAGAAGAGGTGTGTGATCTTACAGGGTAAATAAGAAAAGTTGCACGATGTGTGACGTCTATATGCTGTGAATAAAGGACTGCTTTGGCCATGGCAGGCCCATAGAAGAAGTAGGCAGGGAAATCTGAGCATAGGTAGGAGAAGGAGGGTGGAATAGAATGAGACATGATTCAGCTGCCCATGATACAAGATGTAAGGAAATAGGTAAGCCAATGACTACATGGCAGGACAAGTTAATGGAAATGGGTTGAATTAAGATGAAAGAGCTAGCTAGAAATATGTCTAAGCCATAAGCCAAACAGTATAAAATTAATATAAGTGTATCAGTCATTTTGGGGGGAAAAGCGGCTGCAGGTGGATCCGAAGTACAGGGCTAATCAGGGCCAAAACCTCCTGTTACAGTTGCATTTATTCTGAACAACATGGAAAATCTCTGAAGTATTTAAGAGTGAGAAATATGTTATTTTGTTTGAATTTTAAAGAAATTTTCTATACAGTTTGAACACATGCACACGAACACGCACATGCACACACACGTACACAGCAGCAGCAGCAGCAGCAGTCAGGAAGCAGAGCCTTCAGAGAACTGTTCATGGAATAACTGCCATGGAGAAGATGGGGAACTAGCTGAAGTGAGACTATTTTGAAAGCAGAGTTGTCTGTACTCACTAATTTGTTAGACTTTAGGAATAGATTTTCAGAAGAAGAGGGTGTGAGAAACTTGTATTTGGCTATGTCATGTTGGCACCATACAGTTTTGCATTTGTTCCTCATCCTGTTCACCAGAGAGACACTGGACCTTGACTGCTCCATATAAAAGTTGTTTAGGGAAGAACCTTGCACAGGCCCATAGTAGTATGGATTGGTAAGTTCAACATTTAAGTCAATTTCTCACATATCACTAGTCACCATGTTCAACACTTAAGTCAATTTCTCCCCATCACCAGACATAGTCACCATGTGCCTTTAAAACATTTCCTGTCTGCTTTAACAAAATTATAAAGCAAAGACCCAAAGGACAAGTAGAGCTTCAGAGCATCAAGCAGATAAATACTAAAACTAGCAAGACTCCTGCCAAACATCAGGACATTAACAAGGCATGCCAGGCTGTAATGCACACCACAAACCCCTATTCCACATTAAGAGTTCAGCCTGGGGAGACATGAAGCAGGGCAATATATCTCCTGGAAATTTTTGAACTGATCTTGAGATCTGCCTTCGAACTTCTTCCTTGCTACTGTTGTGTCTCCATACATGCCACCATCTCTGAGCCCTATTACAATCACTAAATTACTTGGCTATGGAATTCTTTCCTAAGAAGTGATTTCGAGTCCCCACAGTATTTTGAAAATAGAATGCAAAATTCTGAATCTGAGTTGGAGATTTTCTTTTATAGCAGTAGGTAAGCTTTTGAGAGGAATTCTTCATTTTCTTTTTCTTTTTCAAAAAGTAGTATTGGCTTTTCAAATACACACACACACACACACACACACACACACACACACACACACACACACATAATAATCTGACCAAAATAATATTTTTTTCTTTTTATTCTAAGGTTTTTAAAGTAACAAAAATTATAATTGATTTCTGTCATGAAGTGGGTTCTTAACTAATTACTAGTTTTTCTTTAGAGATTTACAGGCTTCAAGTCATTTGCCCTAAACAGCAACAGAAAAGTCACAAGTTGAAGACATTGGTAGTGAGCTACCTTACTCTCTGAAGAATGAGTGGTCATGCCTCTCCATAAAGTCTGATCTCTAGGCAATCCTTTTCTGTCTCCCATACTAAGACACAATGAGGTGGGACAAGGCAGCATGATCTGATCTGGTCATCTTGTGCAGAAACTAGAATTGAGTCCACACTGCAGGCTAAGTTTCAGAATTATGTGCGGGTATAGGGGAAGAATCCTCTCTCTGAGCCTCTCATAGTGGCTTAATAATTGTTTTGTTTGCTTACTTTGCTTTGGTCCTTTTTGCCTTTTAGTTATAAGCCCTGCATTATACCTCCTCAAACATGCTTTCAGTATTTGCTGAATAATGAATATGTGTTAGTTTTCTGTTTTTGTTTGAATGACTTTTGAGGAGTTGTTAACTTACTCTGTTCTGGGTGATCGGGTTCAGCATATCTGGTTTACCTCTCGGGACACTGACCACAGGAACTCCATCTGTCTCATTCTCTCTGAAACTCACTTACACTAGCTAAACTCTCCTCTCTTGAGCATCTACTCACCTGTGTTTTTGACTGATTCCTCCTGGTTCCCTGTGAACGTTAGTGTCTAGGCCTCTGTACATTGACCACCCAGGTTATATTTAAATAGGTCTCCTGGATTTATATGCAATCTTTGTGATGAGCACTCTGAACATCCATGCTCTGGGTTAGGAAATCCAGAGGCCACTTGACATTCCAGATAGGCATGTTAGTTTCTATGACCCAAATATACACTCTGGTCTTCCACCTCATCCTCCAATAAACAGACAAAAGTCATACAACCAAACATCTATCTTGCAAAGGATTTCATTCAAATGTTACCCCTGACCCTCTCATCACATCTGGTCTCATTCTGATTCTGCAGATGGCATTTGCCCATACTTCCTGCCTGTACTTAAAACCAGTTTTTGGCAATCATCAGCCCAAATGTCATAAAACTCAAGACCATGTGAAAGTCAGTTTTCCAGCAACATTTTCTTATTTGTTAAAATAGTAGACTAATATAACATGTCTGAATCTGTGAGTGATAATACACTTACCAAGACAAAATCTTTTTCAAGGTGTTGGCATATACTGCTCAGCCATTACCAGTAACTACTGCTTTTGAAGTATAGCCAATCGTAGTATATGGATTAGAATGTCATTTTTTAAAAGGCGAATTAGTCACTGGTATCTATCTTATTAAAAGAAAGAAAGAAAGCCCAGACATACAAAACAACAACAAAAAAACCAACTGCAAAATCCTTAACATGATGCCAGCCTTTCAATTATCCAGTCAATGGTCCTGAATGACTTACGCATTTCTTTAGTTCCTTTTTTGGCTTTCTGCTTCTCCTTATCCTTCTTTCTCCTTCCTCTCTTTCTGTCTTGGTCCCTCTCCCTTTCTTCTTTCATTTTCTTTTTATTTTTTGAGACATTTACAATTTTACCCAAGCGTATATTCAAGTTCTTAACTCAAATTACCCTCCAGCCTCTGCCTCCACAGTGTTGGGATAGCAAGTGTAAGCTGCCAGGCATAATTATCAATTCTATTTCTAACTACTACCTTTCAGACTTATTTGTTTAGTCCACTTGCTTTCCTAAATTGGTAAATCTATTTCAGCTGATGGTCATACTTTTTTTACGCACAGTATTGAAAAACATGTAATCTCACTGATTTTTGGCTGATATTTAACCATCTTTTACAAGTGACATATTCCTTGACGCCATGTGAATGAGAATGTCTCCTGTTACCTTTGCCATTTCACTTCCTAGTCCTCATCACACAACAGGAGGGCATTTATTTCTCTGTTCATTGACAAGTAACATAAACGGACTAAATTCTATGAAATAAATATTCCTTTTATATTACTTTTATCTGTATATCTCCTGAACCCCACCCAGAACAAAGTAAGATTTTTCTATATGCCTTCCCCAAACAACAGTCATTAATCTGTCTCTTTGGATTGCACTGACAAATAATGTAGAATGGCTAAATATGTATGATTGGCCATTAATTACTAAAGGCATGAATATGAAAGGTTTGGAAAATATATACTATTATTCTTAGGGACACAAAATCTTGATGTATGATGCTGAGCAAAATTCTTGTATCTGGAAACTGAAGTGTATAGTTAACAATCACTCTAATCCACTTCTTTTCTTTCCTGGCATCTATTTTTGAAAATATTCTGTCTATTTTTATTGACCAAGTACAGATCTCATACTGCAAATTTGAATTATTAATATCAGAAGCAGTAGTCACCAATCACTTGGCAGCTAAAATTAAATTTAATTATTAAACTTCACTTTAATTATAGTTTGAGTAGTTGCTAATATGATTTCAACAACTTTGATCAAAAATGTGAGATAGTTCTTGACTTTCAGATATGGGGGTGGGTTTGCTATGGGTTGCTTTGTCTTAGATTTTCCTTTCCAATGAAAAAGACATACATGAATATTTGAGATAATTGGGTAAATGAGCATCCTTTAAGGAGTTAAGGGAAGGCTTATGAAACATAGACTAGAACTGATGTGGGTTGTATTTTATATGCTGTGATGTCATAGATTAATAAAGGGAATGTTTTGGCCTATGGCAAGGCATCTTAGAAGTAGACAGGAAATCCAAGCATAAATGCAGAGGAGGAATGGCGGAGTTACAAGAGATGTGATCAAGCTGCCCAAGAAGAAAGATATAAAAAAATAGGTAAACCACCAGCCATGTGGCAAGGCAGATTAACAGAAACAGGTTGAGTTAAGATGTGAGAGATAGCTAGCAATAAGCCTGAGCCGTAGGCTGAACAGCATGTAATTAATAGACAAGCCTGAGTCATTTGGGGGAGAGGAATAAGCAGCTACAGGCAAGTCAGAACTACAGGGCTAGACATACCAGAAACTATTATTACACAGAACATACAAGAATGCCAAAACCACTCTAACATATTTCCTGTCTCAAAGCTTCTGTAAGTGATACTCCTGTGTTGTACTGTACTCACAATTCTCTCTGATATAATTAGTTGGAAAATAGTAGAAATCATGGATATTCAATGAAACTTGATTGAGATATTTTTCTGCCCAAGGCCAAGTTTAACGGTACATACCGGTAATCAGTTGACCATTCAAGAAACTCAAACAGAAGGCTCTTTGGAGTTTTCAGCCAGCTTGGTGTATATACTGAATTTTAAGTTTTAAAGATTCCTGGGCAACATACAAATGCCATTTCAGAAAAGGAAATGGTGTATGTGGGAAGAGGTATTTGACATTTTTAAAAACAATGTTCAGATTCCATAAAGAGAAGCTCTGATCTATTTTATTTTATACAGTGTTCTCTCCAGATAAGCATGCAAAAGATGTCATTTGAAGAGCACATGTGCAAAGAAGTCTTCCTAATTTGAGTGGAAAGTGGTGTATAGCCTGCCCTCACTCATTATTCATTAGGTCAAATTCGTGTGATTAAAAAGTGCCCACCCCTAGACAAAGAACTACAGACAACTATTCACTTCTGGGAGGAGGAGAATTAATCTCTTGCAGGGATAAGCTCCCTTGTTGTTTGTTCAAGGCAAAGTTGTCAACCTTCAAACCATAAACACATAACCAAATGGACTCAGTAGATTCACTTATGTATATTTGTATGTGCATGTGTGTATAACAGATATAATCAAGAGAAAGGTTATATTATATACTTGAGAGTGGAGGGTCATTGGAAGAGTTAAAGGACTAGAAAGAGAAAAGGGGAAGGGGAGTGATGTAGTTCTAGCTCAATTAACAACATTAAAAATCAAGTAAAGGAGTATGTGGAGCTTCTTCTGGTTCATTATAACTTTCTTATACATCTTATATTGTTCTCAACCATCTGACTCCCACATAGTATACTTGCTGTAAGGAGACAATGGATTATGTCAGTGGGCAAGCCCATGCCATGATCTAGATGAAGTGACAAGACCCTAGCTACTGAGTAGTGTCCAATTTTGGGGCATGAATTCCCCCTTCCTACAAAAAACAAAAAACAAAACACAAAACAAAACAAACAAAAAACCGTACTTGCCAGCCAGAACAACATGGGGCCAGAGGAGTAATTACAGGAGGCCTAGGCTTTCTGTTCTGAGTTAGCCTTCAGCCTTAGGCAGACCGGCCACGCGTGTTTCCATTTCACTCTCATCTGGGTGAGTCTTTCAGACAGTGGCTTCTTTCTCCTGATGGGTTGTTTCTTTTTCCTTTTTGGACCCCTCCTTGGGCTGTTATAATACTAGGTATCTGCCCCACTTCACAATCAATTGAATTATCAAAAGACAACAATTGGTGAGTAAATCAATTTTTTTTTAAAAAGGAGGGAATTTGTTTAGAGCAATGGAGGGTGCTTGGTCATACCATAATCATTCACTAAGACAATTTGGTATTAGAACTAGTGAGGGAAACTATAAATAAGGTAGATGGAAATATAATGTTTATCATACTGTTTAATATGAATATTTTTTGTTTGATTTCTATGTTATCATTTAAAAAATCGATTAATATAAATCCAAAGAAAAAGGTCTTTAAAAAGCCTGTCTATAGAGAACACAAAAATGTTTAAATTCAAACAGAGGAATATGAAGAACTAGCTTCAGCAAAGTCATCTAAAATTAACCATAAACAGGCAGTATTAATATACCCAGTAACGTTTAAAAAAACGAAGAATGATAGAGATGGTACAGAACCTAGCTGGGCTCCAGCACAAAAGTTAGAATTATGAAGAGTAAAAGAAGCAATTGTAACATATGGGATGCATTCACCTTTTGTAAAACAAATGTTGATCACCTGGTCATGCTGTAACCGAGTCACCCCTAAAGATTGGTTAGATATGGTTACAGCTGTGCTAGAAGCAGAACTGCTTATACGATGGAAATCATGGTGGAGGGAGGAGGCTAAAACAATAGAACAAAGAAGAAGGAAGGGCCAGAGGAATAGAAGTCTCCCAAGACTTCTTGGGGAAGGAGATTATGCTGATATTGACAGACAGTCTTTAAACAATGAACATACTCTGGATTTATGTCACATGGCAGCTTTAAATGTCTGGGACCAGATTGAAGAAATAGAAAAGAAAACAGAATCATTCACTAAAGTAATTCAAAGCCCAAAGAAACTTTTACAGACTTTTTGCACAGATTAACTGCAGCAGTAAACAGAATGGTACCAGACTCAGAAGCCAAGCGAATAATAATTGAATCACTGGCTTCTGAGAATGATAATGCACAATATAGAAAAATACATAGACCTTTAAAAGCAAGGTCAGCACCTTTGGAGGATTGGAGGATTGTCTTATGTCAGTGATGATAACTGGATAGGAGAGCTTATTCCAAGAGGTATAAGAAAAAAATCAAAATGTTAAATGTTACAATTGTGAGAGGCAAGGTCACATAAAAAGAGACTGTAAAAAAGTCATTCCCAGAAATAGTGCTTTTGATAGGAATAATCCCAAAAGAACACTCCTCCCTTCTGGAGTATGCAGAAGGTGTGGAAAAGGAAGACATTGGACTAAGGAATGCAGATCAACAAGAGACAAACAAGGTAACTTTCTATCCCTGGGAAATGCTCCTAGGGGGCTTTCAAAAGCCCCCATGTCAGGTAACTTTATGCCCTTGGGAAACAACCCAAGGGGGCTTTCAAAAGCCCCTATATCAAATCCAATCCAATCTTACCCTGCCATTGTGGAGAAAACACCCTCCCAGAACAATTAAAAAGGTTAAACCCTATTTTAAAAAGACATACAACACAGAATGATAGAAAATCTACAGAAAAGGTAAAAAAATTCAAGAAAAATTATAAAGAAAATATTTTGGTAAGCTTCTATCAATGAACAAAGGCCAAAACTAAAAGTACAAATAAATGTTATTGTTGAAGGCTTATTGGACACAGGCCGGATGTATCAATAATTTCACCAGAGTGATGGCATCCAAGTTGGCCCCTTCAGGAGGTAAATGTTCAGTTTTTGGGTATTAGGTCGATATCCATGTAAAGCAGAGTACAAGATGGCTTGAGTGTATAGGACCAAAAGGACAAAGAGGAATATTGAAGCCATATGTAGCTGACATTGCTATAAATTTATGGGGACAAGATTTACTACAACAGTGGAAGACACAGATTAATATTCCTCCAAACACAGAAATAAGCCATAAACTGGCACATGGCTCCAGAAAAACAAAACAAAACAAAACAAAACAAAACAAAAGAAAAAAAAAAAAACATTAGAAGGTATTATAAAAAACAGTCACAGACCATTCAGGTTATAGAGAAACAAGGCAAAACAGCTGCTGATCTTCCAAAAACACCCATAGCACTACTAAAATGGCTAACAGAGAAGCCTATATGGATTTATCAATGGCCTCTAACAAAAGAGAAATTGCAGAACTTAGAGCAGCTGGTACAGGAGCAGTTAAATGCTCAGCATATAGAAGAATCAATCAGCCCTTGAATTCTCCTGTATTTGTTATTTAAAAGAAATCTGAAAAGTGGAGAATGGAAACAGACCTAAGGTCGATAAACGAGGTGATCCAGCCAATGGGCTCTCTACAGTCTGGGATTCCTTTGCCTTCTCTATTACCTAAAGAATGGCCTATTATAGTTATTGATTTAAAAGACTGTTTCTTTACAATACCTTTACAAGAACAGGACAAAGAAAAATTCACCTTTACAGTACCCACTTATAATAATCCTCAGCCTGTAAAGAGATTCCAGTGGAGGGTCCTCCCTTAAGGAATGCTGAATAGTCCTACTCTGTGCCTGTATTTTGTTCAAAAGCCAATAGAACAAATACATAACAAAGTCTCACAAATTATAATTTATCACTACATGGATGACATCTTGTTGGCTGATTCAAATATCAGTACCTTTGAAAAAAATTTTGAAGAAGTAAAAAGTATTTTGCCTACTTGGGATTACAGATTGCCCCAGAAAAAAAAAGGGGAATTCCATTAATTATTTAGGCTACAAAATAGGCCAACAGAAAATTAGGCCCCAGAAGGTACAAAAGAGATATTTTGAAGACACTTAATGATTTTCAAAGACTACTAGGAGACATTGCCAATTTATGACCCACTATTGGAATTAAAAATGATGAACTAGACAATTTGTTCAAAACCTTAAATGGTGACAAGGACTTAAATAGTCCAAGAGAATTGTCACCTGAAGCTGAGAAAGAATTGGCTTTGGTAGAAAAGAAATTACAGGAGGCTCATGTGGATCTTGGGGATCCAGATATTAATTGCATTCTAGTTATCTTGTCCTCTACAGGAATTTTAATGCAAAGGGAAAATGGTATATTGAAATGGATATTTATTCCACATAAACCAAGTAAGAAGTTAAAGACATATGTGGAGAAGATTCCTGAACTTATTTTTAAAGGAAAATTAAGACTTTGTCAATTGACAGGATGGACCCTGCAAAAATTGTTGTACCTTTAACTAATGAAGAAATTGACCAATTATGAGTAGAAACTGAACGTTGGCAAAGAGCCTGCAGTAGTTTTTTGGGAGATATTAACAGCAAATATCCTCAAAGCAAAAGAATTGAATTTCTAAAGAAAACTAATTGTATTCTCCCTCGTATTGTACAAGATAAACCAATCTCTGGAGCCCCTACATTTTATACCAATGCAAGAAAATCAGGAAAGGCAGGTTACAAATCAGAATATATAAGTAAAGTGGCTGAAAGCCCTTATAAATCTGTTCAAAAGTCAGAATTATATGCTATTATGATGGTATTAATAGATTTTACTGAACCTCTTAACATAGTCACTGACTCTCAGTATGCACAGAGTTGTTCTACACATTGGAACAGCTGATTTTATTAATGATGAATCAGAATTAACTTCATTATTTATTCAGTTACAAAAATAAACAGGACTAGAAGTCATCCCTTCTATATAACACACATTCAATCCCATGTGGGTCTGCGAGGTCCTTTAGCGCAAGGTAATGATGAAATTGACAAATTATTATTAGGAAGAGTACTAGAGGCCTCAGAATTTCATAGAAAGCATCACGTCAATAGCAAGGGATTAAAAAAAGATTTCTCTATCACTTGGCAACAAGACAAAGAAATTGTAAAAAGGTGTCCCACTTGTTCTTTCTATAACCAAACTCCATTGCCAGTAGAAAGTATACTAAAGGCATACGCAGAAATGAAATCTGGCAGATGGATGTATTTTATTTTACAGAATTTGGGAAATTAAGATATGTCCATCATACAATAGATACGTTTTCAGGATTTCAATGGGCAACTGCTTTGAGTTCAGAAAAGACTGATTCTGTAATCATACATTTGCTAGAAGTTATGGCCATCATGGGAATACCTGTAAAATTAAGACTGACAATGCTCCAGCATATGTCTCTATTAAAATGATACAAATTTTTGCTCATTATAATATAAAGCATATTACAGGAATACCACACAATCCTACAGGGCAAGCAGTCATAGATTGATCAAATCGAACTCTAAAGAATATGATAAATAAACAGAAAGGAATAACAAAGACCCCCAGAGATGGACTACATAATACTTTATTTACTTTGAATTTTCTCACTGCTATTGAGAAAGGAACAACAGATGCTGAAAGGCATTGGACTATAGAAAAAACAGCTGAACCAAATCAGCAAAGATGTACTAACCTCTAAATGGAAGCCAGGATATGTGCTACATTGGGGAAGGGGTTTTACTTTTGTTTCCACAAATGAAGAAAAGTTATGAATGCCATCAATATTAATAAATACTTGATTTGAACAAGAGAAACTTCATGAAACTAAGAACTGATAGCTCATCTACCTATATTGCAATTCTTTAAGTTGTAAGAAAAAAACAAAGTAGGAACAGGTTTCTGTTTTTGTCTTTATAGAAAACAGAAAACATCCTTCTTTAAGAAGTCAAAAGACCTTGGACATCTAGACATCTAAAGCAAAAGGGAGGCTATCCAGAAAAATCTTCAAGCAAAAGACTATTGTAACTATTGGTACCAGTATACTTCATAGAGTAAAATTTCATTGCTTAACCTCTACAATTAAGTAAGTTGAAGTCCTAGTTTAATTATAATTTATCTAACAATATAATATAAGTTGCTAGTCTATGAAAGTTTTTATTACCAACTAATTAGAATATAAAGTAATGCAAGTTAGTAGTTAGACATTACATTCAAACATAGTCATATTAGACATGTTTTCAAGATCAAACAAATATATTTTAGATGAGCAGGTCTTCTTCAAACACTTCCCAGATTCATAGAATATGGCATTTAAAACATTTTAAGAACTTAGACTTTTCTGGACAGTGAGACAGGTCTGCTCCTGGCAGCACCAAACTACTTCAAGAGAAAAATGGACATGGAAGAAACTCCATATGGAGTCTACTTTTTGTGGCAAAGGTTAGCCATTGGACAAGAAAATGTTCTTGTATCAACTGCTTGACAGTGTGCTGTTTAAACTGAACATGCAGGTTCCCTCAGAAAGTGACCTCTGAACTTTGACAGAACAAGCTGAGATGGTCCTTCAGGATCCTGCTTTTCAGAGAAAACTGCCAGACAGTCTTCAGGATACAAGGAGAAGTGACTGAACTATACCAAACAAAATGGGCAGAACAGATTTCCTGCTTCACTGAAATGAAAAGAGACTCTGGGCCTGTAGCCTGAAGATGGATGCCCCAACTTTATAAAGGAACTTTGGATGACTGTCCAGGCAGATAGGTGTCATCTTTGTCATTTCTAGATTTTGGAAGTTGGTTGCACTTCCTTTTTATTTGGTTAAATATTATTTCCTTCTTGGGTGTCTGAGGTAGTTGAATATGACATAGGTATAGTTATAGTTTTCTAGTGACAATTTTAGAAAAGAATCTTTGAAGTTAAAATGTATAAGTTGAAGAGACATCAAAATAATAGTTTTTAGTTAGAAATATAAGTTAGAAAGTAAGTGAATTAGGTATAATCCTTTGGACTCATCAAAATGGGATAATTAGTGAAATATTTTCTTTGAAATGTCAATTGGTAATGGACTGGACATTACTCATTTATTGTTTGCATATATTGTATATAATTACTGCACTTGTATATGGTTTTTCTTATGTTAGCTATTACCTTCTTTTTTAAAAAATTTGACACAAAAGAGGATATATGAGGAATTAATAAAAGATCCAAAAGTTTCAGAGATATTAGAGAGATCTACCCACAGTCAGTCTAGGAGGATCAGAGAGTGGTGATTCACACCTTTAATCCCAGAACAAGGAGCATCCTGGGAGTGGTGACCTAAGCCCTTAATCCAAACTGAGTCGAAGTCATCTTAGTTTACAGAAGGAGTTCCAGGCTCCCAGGCAGGCAGTGGTGGGGCCATACCTTAACTGAGCAAAGAGAGTATTTAAGGCAACCATAGAAAGACAGAGAGGAGAGGCCAAGAGAAGCCAGGTTGAGGAAGCTGGAATACAGCTGGGTAAGATCTGACTGTGGTGTTTACTCTCTCTAATATCTCCAACTTTCTCAGAGATCTATCCCTGAGTTTCCTTTATTCGTGCAACAACTGAGGAATTCCTAAAGCCTTAGAGAATATAAAAAGACTACAGAGTAGACAGTCTGAGCCTAAGAGAGTGGAGCAGGTAAGTTACTGATCCAGCATGACTCCTCAATGCCTTCCAGTTCCTCAGCTTCAGACATCTAACCTTTCCTTTCTATAATTGCAGCTTGCTCTCAGGCTCGACTTCAAACACTGTCAATTTAAAGGTTCCTGTGTGTGCTTACAGCCTGCAATTCTATTCTACAATTATTTCTGAAAAATTTCATTCACAAGCCATTCCAGAAGTTTAAAAAAGGTTAGGATTATGTTTTTATCTAGTCAATATTCCAATGGAGAGTTCAATAGCTCCTTCTTGAGTAAATATGCCAATAAGTTAAATTTTCATTTTATAAAAATCATATAACTTAGAATTGAGATGTATATAAGAGGTACTTAGAAGCAACTTGTAGAAAACCTGTATACTTTGTTCTTTCATGTTATTTTGATAAACATAGAAATTCATAGTTAAGTACTAAAGTGTGGTAGAGTGACTCTTGTTCAGTACATACTCATTAGTCAGTGAAATATAATTAAATAAGCATGTAAAAATTGATCATGGTGAAAATTCTGGGACCCTGACAACACACAATCTAAATATTCTTAGCACAAGCAAAAATAATGAATATTAAAATGAAACTAAATATATTTTAAAGGATATAAATCTAAGGACTCTTCAGAGGTATTTCCTGCTAGCTTAATGAATGTTCAAAATACATAGATTGATAATATATGATCATCAATATGAATTTTAAACTGAGAAGTGAATTTTAATAGCAGAAATTTATTTTCCAAATTGCCCACCCTTATTAAAAAGGATGAAATTTATTTATACTTTTCTGCATGTAAGAACATTTACCTTTTCCATGACAATCTAAGACCCAAATGTGAGCAAAGGAAGCTTGTCTGAGAAAGAAAAGCTTTTACTGGAATCACTACAAACTCCATGATAAGGATTATGAGGTTGAAGTATCCGTGATGATTTCTAGATAGGACTAAAGTATTATCAAATTATATGACCTAGAATTACCTCATTTTACAAAATCAAATGGAAATATTGATAATATTAATCTTATTAATTTTATGTTAAAAATGCTGATACTTGTAAAATAATAACTGGTACCTAACAGATTTTTCAGTGGCTATTAACTGATATTATTAATATTTGGAAGTGGGGCAGGTTTTCATTATATTGTACAATCTTTTTGCCCTGGTCCTTCAAATGACAATAAGCATTAACAATACATAGAAATATTAATATCAGTGATAAATTGAATATATTTGTGTGGAACTCGGGGATATTCAGACATATTTGCAAAAAAAACTCAATAAAATGATGATCTCTTATTATTAAGGGTAAAGATGATCTTTTTAAGAGTACAGAAAGTAATTTGAACACTAGTTGGAAAAAAAATCACCTGGGGGTATCTTTGGTCTCTTTATATATAGAATTTACTCAGTGAAGTTATTGTGAAAAAATTAAAATAATCTTAGAGCTGTTTGAGAAGTTGTTCAAAATATTGCTAAATATTAAACTTCTATAAGATGCTATAGAATATTTAACTATGTGAAGATGTGTTACATTTGTTCATGCTGCATTTGTTTACTGATGTAGGGTATGCATTTAATTACGTTGTGTTACTGCTTCACCCTGGCTGCCCAAGGTATCTGATTGGTCTAATGAAAAGCTGAATTGCCAATAGCTAGAAAGGAGATAGATAGACAAGGCTGAAAACAGAGAGATGGGGAGAAAGAGAGGAAGAAGCCTCCGGCCAGCCAGACATGGAAGACATGGAAACTAGGATATACAGAAAGAAAAGGTAAAAGCCCTGAGGTGAAACACAGATGAAGAGAAATAGCTTAGATATAAGAGCTTCAAGAAGACAGCTAAGCTAAAGCTGAGCATTCAAAACTATTCAAAAGAATAAATCTCCATATCTTGATTTGGGAGCTGGGTAGTGGCAGAAAAGAAAGAGCCAGGTACAATAGGACCATAGGATGAAAACTATTTTTCAGTCATAGAATAAGATTTTAAAACAGCATAACATTAAAAAAAATAGTTCCCGTGGGAGAGGAATGACATGTACTGAATTTGACACCCTGTGTATTGCAATTCTACCTTGGCTCCACATTTCACATGGAAATAGCTGAGTGCTTAGTACAATTCATTCTTTTTAGATGGCAAAGTAGCAATAACTGAAACAGACTTGTCAGGAAGCTCCTTCTAATATAAGTGACTTAGTCTTTTCAAACACACGCACACTGTTAGGCCATAGATATGCAACTAAATATCCTGTCTCTTCATTACATATTCAAAGATGTCTGAATACTCTGTAGAGATCTATGTCCTAAGTGTCAGTTTGGCAGTTAGGTGGGGTTGTATCTTTTGCATTCTAGAGTACTTTTACTGTGCAGGATCTATGTTTTCCTGAGTGAGGATTTCCAGTATGTCACTCTAGCCATTTTGTTAAAATACAAAACCATATGTTACCACTTACGAATTATTTTTGTACCTCTGTGCCTGAGACTCCTCATTTGTAAAATGAGAATGAATAATAGCAATAGTGCATACTTTATGAGTGTGGCACATAATTTGTGCTTCTTAACTGTAAACTATCATACTTAATTAAAATATTTTTAAAACTCAAAGACAAATAAGGCAAATTTATTTCATGTCATATGATTCTTACATTGAAATAAGAGCTAACAATACTTAAGTGAACAACTAGATTAAAACAACATATTAGTTTTTTTTTCCTAAATGCAATACTTGAACAATGCTAGTGATACCAAATGAACTTTGATTGAAGTTCAGTGTGTTAGGAAGGGAATTTTCTCAAGCTTTCTGACAGATGGATAGACTTTTACTAATCTCTAGGTATGGGAAATATTTTTGTACAGAGTAATAGTAAGGGAAGGGATATAAACAGACTGAATAATCCATGTCATGTTGATCTCAATAAAGGAGAGAGAGAGAGAGAGAGAGAGAGAGAGAGAGAGAGAGAGAGAGAGAGAGAGAGAGAGAGATGATGATGATGGTGATGATGATGATGGTGATGATGATGATGGTGATGATGATGGTGATGGTGGTGGTGATGATGATGATGGTGATGATGGTGATGGTGATATGATGATGGTGATGATGATGATGGTGATGATGATGGTGAGGTGATATGATGATGGTGATGATGGTGATATGATGATGGTGATGATGATGGTGATGATGGTGGTGATGATGATGGTGACGATGATGATGGTGATGATGATGGTGATGGTGATGGTGGTGATGGTGATGATGATAGTGATGATGGTGATGATGATGGTGGCGATGATGATGATGATGGTGATGATGATGATGGTGATGGTGGTGGTGGTGAGGGTGATGGTGATGATGATGGTGATGATGGCGATGATGATGATGGTAATGATGATGATGGTGATGATGATGATGATGGTGATGATGGTGATGATGATGATGATGGTGATGATGATCATTGTGATGATGGTGATGATGATGGTGATGATGATTGTGATGATGATGATGGTGATGATGATCATTGTGATGATGATGATGATGATGGTGATGATGATGATGGTGATGATGATGATGGTGATGATGATGATGATGATGGTGATGATGATGATTATGATGATGATGATGGTGATGATGATCATTGTGATGATGATGATGGTGATGATGATGATGGTGGTGATGATGATGGTGGTGATGATGATTGTGATGATGATGATGGTGATGATGATGGTTATGATGATGATGATGAATGGGACATCTTAATAGAAAGATAAGGTAGAACAAGGATGGAAAAGTACACATTCTTCCAGCCTAAATGGCAAATTCTACATGTATGGAACTAGTTCCCTGTTATGTCACTATATAGGGTGACATATGCAGCCATAAAAATATGTAATAATGTAGAAAGATACTGTTATCTAAATCAAGGGCATCACTCTAGCACAAAACGTATTGTCCTGCGATTGACCTCTTAATATATCTTTTAAATACAACTTTACAAACTACAAACCCATACATTATTGTTTTGTGACCTGACGACCTGAAATTGAAGGAAGCAAAGGCAGTATACTGGTTTCAGGTTTTGTGACTTTGACTCATGTTTCCAAATTACAAACCATATTGATTTGTTAATGCCTTTTCAATTAGTCATAGCCATGTACTATAAATTATTTATCATGTTTTGAGCTTAAAAATTGAGAATGTATTTTAATGATGTTATAATTATAAATAATTGTAAGAATAAATACTACAGGAGTTATGGAATACTTTTAATACACACATTAACATACACACACAAAAACACACAAAACACATTAAATTAAAGTGAACAGACATGTTTTTCTCTTTAACACAAATAGCTAACACAATAATGTATATAAACAGACTTGACAACATTTTAAGATACAGATTAAGTATAATTATAAATCCAGGGTTGCATTTTAATTTAAAAAACGTAGGTAGAAGTGACAGGAAGATTGATAGTCTGCATTCACTCCACTGAGAACTAAGGCACAGATGTATAAGAAGAATGTACAGAAAGCACAATCACAATTATGTCCTAAAAAAATCCCTTAAAATGTGTTTTTATACTTGACTGCAAGCTGTGTGATTTAGATGAATCAAAATAGTCTGTAATTTGTTTACCAACCATCCAAACTGGGCTTGATTCGGGGATAGCGGGTGAAAGACAGAAGGCAGAGACAAGGACTATTAGGTGCTGGTACTGTTGACTTCAATATTCTACACTTTTTATTTTTCAAGAAACTCACTAATCATCCCCATGAGACTATTTCAAAATCTGCAAATTTACAAAAAAGTGCTTCAGTGGTGGGAATCCAGTACATTCAAAGCTTAAATCTTAAAACTCCCATAACAATAGGAATTTTTGTGTCATAAAATTCTTGACCAAAAGATGCTGAATAAAATATTGAAAATACCTGAAAACCCTATAAATTTTATTATGAAAAGGTGAATAAAATTGAATATTCATTTCTTAATTTGTAAATGAGATTAATTCTGATGCTTAGCAAATGTGTTTTTTTTTTTACCTATTATTACTGGTAGAATATTAGTGTGTAATGATTAAAATGATTGACTTTAACATTTTCACTCTTGATACAAATACGTGTGTGTGTGTGTAATGTGAAAATGAGAATTCTTCTAAAATCTTTCTAATTTTAAGCCAACTATTTTTCTTGAGTTCATGTGTTATTTAATACAAATGATATAAATAAAATTTGATACCTTTTAATCATTTACATTGATAAATTCTGAACTGATCAATTCTTGGTTGGGAAATTATCTGTTGTAACTTGAATTTCAGATGCACTTTGACTGCAATATACTGTTACTCTATGGACTCAAAATTCATCAAAAGATGTATTAAATACTATCAATGAATTTGAATTTAGGTACGTGTAAGCTAAATTATGTAGTAGGCAGAGGGTGGCACCATCAAACTGTGGTGTTCATTGATGAATTAATTGAATTTGACTCTTTGAGAACAGAGGTAGAAATACTGATCAAGGGGAACAACTTTAAAAATACAATTCTTTTTGAAAGGAAAATATAAGCATTTTCCTCATATATGTTAGAAAAAAATTTCTAGTGAATGTTGCCAGACCCTTCTCTTGCCTTGAAGAATGAATGTCTTCATTCATATACACACCTCTTAGTTGTCAGTTGTATTTCTAAGTGACTGGGAACTCATTGGAGCATGATTTATGGAAACTTCTTAAGAATAAAGGCTTTCTTTGAATTTAGCCCTCACCTTTAATAAATACTACTTAATAGATTTACTAAGCATTTCTTAGAGGAAATGTGCAAATTAGTGAGTTAAGAGATGGATGTTCTCAGTTCAAACTGACTAGCTTATTGATGATGAATACATTTAGAACCGAATAACAAAGACTTTTTCTGCACTGAGTGGCACTCCCATGCATGAGCCTGTTTCTTCAAGCATCATTTAAAAACAGACACAGTCTTTCCTCTCATCACTCCAGGAAACTGTCCTAGTATCCACATACTCCAGGTGAGGAGACACACAGAGGTGGGGCAATAGGGAAGATAGAGCTAGAGTCCTGGACTTGACTCCCTCCCAAGAGTTAATCCACTCCCCCACATTCCAATTTACAGTAAAATGAAATTGGCACATTAACCTGAAAGGAAAAAGAGAGAAACAAAAGTGACCAAATTTATTCAATAAAGTCAGGCATAATAGTTAAATAATACTGAGTTTATTCATATCTAAAAGGAGTTTGACGGTGGAACGGCAAACTTCGTTAATTCTTTACTTAGTGCTAGAACGGGCAGAGAAATCTTAAAACCCTAGGGAGTTAACACAGGGAACAGGCTGTGCTAAGGGTGATGTGGTTTAATAAAGCCCTGATGGGCAAACCTAAGAAGGTTCTCAGTCTTTCTGCCTCATCAGAGCACCTCCTGCTTGCTCCAGGAACTCTCCTTTAACTACATGGGGGAAATGCAACAAATCAGCAAGTGTTGGATCAGAATATATGAGTGATGCCAAGATGGGGATAAGCAAAAATTTCTATTTCACTTGAGACAGTTCTAATCCTTTGTCACTACGAAGACATGCATCAATCTTATCTTTGATAAAGTGTCCAGCATTACAAGCGGTCTAAATTAAAAACTCTCATGAGGCAAGGAAAAATACATGTAAAACATGGCAGTGGAATAAGATAAATAAAATTAAACACTGGAGACCCCCTAAAGTATAATAAATGAAAAATGTGATCTTATCTAAGGGCTCAAAGAGAATGTAAAATGTAAACAAGACTGAATAAATAGAGATAGGACATAAAACATCCACAAATTCTTAATGATCCAGATTAGCTTTGGGCATTTCCCTTGGGGCTTGTGCCATTTTTGATGTTGTTGGTGGTGGTGTTTTCAGATGTTGTGTTTACATCAATGTATTTGAACCATCATGTACTTGGAGTGTTGTGTGCTGGGTTGCTCTTCTAAAACCTAAAGTGTAATTACTGAATATCTAACAAAATATCCTGTGCTGTGGTTTAGCCCAAACAACACATTAAAAGCCTTTTAAAAAAAATAGTTTAATTCAATATTTTTCAGACCATCTACTAGTGCTACCTCAAACTTTTGTTCAGCGTATCAGAGCAGTTTGAGCATACTTACCTTCTCCCATGACGGTGATGTGAAACACACCAGTTTTAAGTGTCAAAGCACCTTGTATATCTTTCCATTTTTAAAGCATACTTGCAACTTTCCAGTGCTTCCTTTAATAAGCTTCTTGTAAATTTATTCATAAAGATTTATCAAACTTATCTGTCTACAGTTAGTGCTATACTATTATTAGTGTATAGATTTCCAACTAATGTTGATGTTATGAAAAATTTTTGTAAGTCCCTGCTTATCCAATATAAGTGAAAAGTAGAAAGGTACCTTTGACTTGACAATTGCACTGTCTTTCGCAAGACATAATAGGGGACCATCCAAATACACAATCAACTTTATCAGCAGAAAGCAAGTTTAAATACACAGAAATCCATTCTACAAGAGAAGTACTTAAGTAACTCTTATTATATAGACAAATACCCCCAGAATGTCAGTGGGTAAGCAATGTGAAAAAGGAAAGAAGTTGGTATATTGTAGTCTAATGAACTGTGAGAGTTTTTTTTAAAAAAAAATATAATAAATGCTATTATTGGAGCTTTGGCATTGCTCAGTCATTAAGACCACACACTTGCTTAGGTCACAGGTTTGTTTCCCCAAACCCATTTTGGGAGCTCACAAACATTAATAACTCCTGTTTCAGGTCTGGTGAAGCTGGGCCACTTGTGCTCATGTGTCCTTTCCCACACCAGGCTCACGTGCATGCTCTTAATTTAAAAGTAACAATTAATGATATCATCAAGACATGGTAGGTAATAGAAATCTTTTTTTTTTTTAGAAATATTGGTAGTAATTCTTTTCTTATTCTCAATGTACTACCATGATCCACCAAAATACCAACAGTACTTAGAGATTTGAATGTAAAATTACTGAGGGTTTAGCACATTCACCCATATATTCATGTGATAAGTACTTGATATTTTAAAATATAGACATTTCATGATTTATGTATGAGTTTAGAAACTATAATGTTAGATTAACTATAGAGTACTTTTAGTAGAATTGGGTTCAAATGATCAACTTTGTGAAAAAAATTTAAATGAAAAGATTTTTTTTCAAGTCAAAAAGTAAATGGAAAATTTAAAATAATCAAACCATAAAAGTTTTAAATCAAGTTACTTTCTTCCTTTTTTAATGTGAGTACCATAGCAGATGAGATGACGACACAGTAGGATGGTCGATGACCACAACGCATGGTACTTTACCAGTGGAGCATATTACAAAATAATTCATTTACTCATAAACCACACTTCTATATGCTCAAAGAACTTAATGACCCTGGTACTGGAATGTAAGAATTACTAATAATCTCAATCTAAATTTTAAAAGACATTCTATCTTGATTCTATTCATACCTAGCTGACAAACTGAGCAGAGATGTCCCCCTTTACTAGAATCATCTGGATTTATTTGGGGATACTATAAGATACACTTTTTGGTTTCTCATTATTAGACTGATGTATTATAAAATAAAAACCAAAAAAGATTTTGGCTCTTTATAAGAACATATTTTATGTATGACTGAAGTTTTCACAACACTCTGAAAAAGCCATCAGATGTTAGATTTAAAAATAAAATTAAAAGCATTTTCTGACATAGTACACATGAAAAATTGGAAATCCCAGTATCTTCAATAGAAGTTGTAGAAAGTGTATGTCTTCTTGGAGTATGACACCCACTTAACACAGCAGAGAATAAGGTACTATACTGTAAACAAAAAGTACAGTAAAGGACAGTTGTAAATTTACATAAGAATAGTTCATAAACATTTTGATCTTTCCATAACAGTTTATATAAAATGAATAAAAAAAACCTTTAGACAGCTGTCATCACCCTTATTTGAGGACTTATCACTTATATGCACACAGACACATCTATACAGCAATATACTGATGCACTGTTACATGGATATTGAACTAGGTTTTACTGCCTATGACTAAGCTCTGTGTTAGCCAATCAATATTATCCACACTTGAGATACTTGTACATTATGTATTCTTGTCATGTCATATCTATAAAAACATGAAAATATAACTTTACATTATTTCAATTATTTACATTAGTTCAAGCTTGACAGAGAAAATTGATAAGCTCAATTTTTGGAAGAGTAGGCCCAGAGGTACAATAAATATCATTGATTGTATATAGTCATCTCTCTTATAATTTTTAAAAACGCATTTTAAGTATAATATGGAAATAATTAGTCTGCAATTTGGTCATTCTAGCATTTATTATTAAAACTTAAAATGTACCTCCAATATCCCTGATGAGTATTGCACTAAAATTATTGTGTGTGATCTTTGAATTTGTAGAAAGAATGGCAAAAAATTAGTTAAGATTATCATGAAACCGCATGCTACCATGTAGAATGTAAGTGGCTACTTTTAAATCTTACATTTTTCCATTCTTTTCTTTGAAAATAACCTATAAGGATGATCTATAAAGCACTTGATCAGACACCAAATACTACATTGAAACTTTATGAGGAAAATAATAAGAATTATAAATCTTAAGGTAACTACTAGGTGTCTGTTGCTTCTAACTCTAAAAGTAAAATTTATCTGGAGGACACTAGTGGGAAGAAGGAGCATTGAATGAAAAAAACAAAGACAACCTAAGTTTCTCAGCTAGAATAATATAATCTCTTTAGTAAAAATTTCAGAGATGGGACAATATCCAAGTGAGACATATTAAAGTACC